>CM028245.1:36314132-36914132 GCA_016432835.1 Brassica nigra
CCTCTCGTAACGACAAGTACGTCCACCACGAGGGAGAAGAGCTCCAAGGCGCACACAACTACGCGATCAATTCGGAGCAGGGCAAAACTTTGGGGAATAATGGATTCGCGAACCAGAATAACGATTTAAAACGCTCTACTCGCGAAGTTCCATCAGACCTGGGGCCACTCCACGACCAACTGTAAAGTCCTGGGGGCAAGACTGGCCGCGAAGCTGCTTGCTGGAGAACTCTCTGGAGTAACCAGCGTCAAGGATCTCATCCTCGACACCGATCGTCCACCGAGACCCGATAAAAACCCTCCCGCGGAAAACTCCTCTCCAAGAAATCAGGCAGGAGATAAACGCGGAAGGAGATCGGACGACAAGGGGAACGATAACAACCGCAGAAGGGTGAACATGATCATCGGGGGATCGCAGTAATGCAAGGACTCGGTCTCGGCCATCAAAGCCTACCTACGGAAAGCTGAGTCAGTGCGAAGTATCCCACATGGTCTCCTCCCCGAGATGGTCAGGACAATTCGGTGACATTCACGGAAGAAGAAGCCAGCGAATCGATCAGCTCACAGCGCCCCGCCATAGATCTCGTGATAAGGGATCTTGAGGTCGTGAGAGTACTCATCGATACCGGAAGCACAGTCAACGTGATCTTCCGCGACACCCTCAAAAGAATGAACATCGAGCTCGGAGAAATCACCCCTGTGCCTAAGCCAATGACGGGTTTCTCCGGACAAACCTTCATGACTCTAGGATCCGTCCAGCTACCCATCATGGCAAAAGATGTCACGAAAATAGTTGACTTCACAGTGGTAGACAGCCCGGCTGCCTACAACGTGATCATGGGAACTCCGTGCCTAAACGCCATGAAGGCCGTTCCCTCAACGTATCACCTGGGCGTCAAATTCCCAACTAGAACTGGAATTGCAGCTATCTGGGGTTGTCAAAAACAGTCGCGACTTTGCTTCTTGGCGGAACATAAGTTAAGACAGATCACGACAACCTCCATGGTAAAACACAAGCGCACTCAGCCTCCTGCCGAAGATTCTCCAACGAAAGACGCGGCGACATCTTCCAAAGAAGCAAACTCGGAAATCGGAACCCAATTCGGTTCCGACGATGACATCGCAACTCAACGGGAAGAGAAAAATCTTGACCAGGACTTCGACCCTGCGACTAAGGCGGTCAACGCGCCACTAACCGCCGAGTAAGACACATTCGCGGCACAATCAGAACTACGAGATGGCTTGATCTTCGAAAGAGGTACGTAGGCAGCTCATCGAAAGACGAGTTCAGCTATCCCCCTCTCTAAAAGGGGGGGGAAGTGGGTACGTATACTCGTATACTCCCACCTTTTAAAATTTCCGATGCACCTTTGTAATCGAGTTATTTTACACATAATAATTTTTTTTTGCAATACACATCTTTTTACTCTTCAAGATAAAAATCGCAGGACATTATCATCTTATCGTTTGATAAAAGTCGAAAAAATTACGCAAGTATTCCAGAAAATCGAAACACGAAAGTATAATCTCTGAAAATAACGACGAGACATCGTCAAAGTTAGATTCAGGATTCTACGAACGACCATCCAAACGCGATAACAAAAACATCAAAACTTATACCCCGCTCGTTGACTGGCCTCGACGAGCACATCAGCCGTCTTAAACAAACGCAACTCAATCGTTCCTTAAAGAATGATTCTCTAACATCCGACACAAGGTTAAAAGCGCGCAATAAAAATCCCGAAATTTTGGTCTAGCACTTCCAGTTGGCTTAAAAATTGTCTCTGGAGGGATGCTCGATTCGTATCACACAAGTCAAATAAGCCGAGAACCTATCGCGGACTTTAAATCGATACTAATAAGGTTGAAATCACAATCGAAAACTCATAGCCGGGCTTGTCACCGCGATAAACCTTTAAAAATCGAGAGTAAACCTAGGTCTTGCCCTAAACCCAGCACACTGGTCTCTAACATCTCAAAGACATGATATCTAAAAATGATACGAGATCTTAAAACATGTATCTCCGTTCCATATCTCAGCATTCCAATCACCACAAGTCTTGCGACGGACCTTAAAAGGAAACAACAGATCGAACGTCTCATTGGAGATAAGTACGAGACGACAACTCGAATTTATCCCAAACAAAAGAAAACTATTAACAAACACGTTATATATATAAACCCCGCCGGCTGGGATTCAAAGCCACCAACGGCCAGTCCCAATATTACAAACAGTCCATACTGGCCAGAACAGTCATATGGCCTTTCGGCCGGATAAAATAAAAGGCCACACTTGGCCGCAGAAACACGAAAGATAAAAGGGAATTATTTTCCCGATAAACACCAACTTAAATCAATAGAGGACAAAATCCTCTGACGGTGAAGTTCCAAACTCGCCCGCTGGATAGCTCACCTCATCCTCGCCTCCATCCGCCTCGGTCGCGACCTCACCAGATCGGAGAAACCGATTGGATCCCAAAGTCCCCAACTCCCTTCGATCAGAGGAACAAGCGACTCGGCATGAGCACAATCCTTCATGCATTCCTTCATGAGGTTCAGTTCATCTTCATAAACATAGTTGGCTTCCCGCGTTTTCAAGAGAGTACCAACCTAGTCGCGGCACTCGCGAAAATTGCCCGTTAAGTCATCGGCCGCCTTGAGATTTTTGTATTCATCCCTAAACTGCGTCGCGCGGTTATTCATCTCGGCAACAATCTCCCTTTTGGCTTGTCTTTTCGCTCGATGGATCTCGGTGGCACGATCGGCGGCTACCTTCAAATTTCGCACCAGAATCTCCGTCTGAAGCCGCGCAAAGTCCTTCGCATTCTTTTCCGCCTTGAAACACCAAATCCTCGTTTCTCTGAGGCTCTCCACTAATGCTGAACCAAGCTTGTTCATCGCCTATGAAATTCGAGAAAATTCGTTATTCTAAAAAAAACGAATATACATATGAATGACTGGTGGAAGAATTAAGGAGGAAAAAAATTAACCCCGTTGACCGCGCGAGAACTCTCCGCGACTATCTCAAGCCTCTCCGCTCTTCCACCTAACGGAGGAGGATCAGGATTTGCGGGAAGACCGTCGAAAAAGTTATCAAAATCGGGAAGTGGCATATCACTCGAGCCGCTTCTATCGCCAAAAGTGAGATTCGGGTCCCATCCCGGAAGATCAAAATCGTCGACAGAAAAGTCAAGGTTTCCGATGTCAACACCTTTGTCCTTGGAGAACCAATCGTCCGACTTCTTAGCCGGAACACGCTCTGAAACACGATCCACGGGCTCGGAATCGCTATTCCGTCCCAAACTCAGGATGGGCCAATCTGATCGCCTTGCGAACCATTTTGCGAGTAAAAAAGGTCCACCAATGATGACCGCTCCTGAGGGTATCCCTCACCTCCAAGATATCCGCAGGCCACAGATGTGCTAAACTGATATAGGGTGCTGGATTGGGGATCGTTCGGAACATCGGAATGAATTCCTCCTCGACAGTCGCAGCATTGAGACGGATGAAAAAGAAAAAATCCTTCCACTGGTTGAAGTTGGAGACAGGTCTTCTTATCTCGAACATCATCTTACGAGGGGTCATTCGTCAGCAACGCGACTCCCGAACGAACTGCACCCGTACGAGCGCCTCGAAATGATCAGTAATGAGAGATAGACCATGCTCGTAACTTAAAATTACAATACCAATGAGAATCTCGAAGCTGGTAGGGTTCAACTGGCTGAACGAAACCTGGAAACGATCCAGCACGCGGACAATAATCCCAGGGATCGGAAACCAGAGGCGACAACGCAGCACCAAAGCCTCGTAGCATGTAAAATAACCCTCCGGGGGATTGTCAGCTCTCTCCCCACGCCTGGGAATTCGAAATTCCACCGCATCCGAACCCAAGCGCATTCCGAAGCTGCGAAGAAAGGCGCTGGTAGTCTTGCTCGGAAGGCCTCCCGCCACATCTCGGATGCGCATAACAGGAAAACGTTCCTCGGTAGGAGCGTCGATTTGGTTGAAGCACGCTAAGCACGCCATTCAGCCGCATCCGTGGATGGAACGAAAATTGACTTCGAACAAGAAGCTCCTCGTCCTGATTACATTCAGGGAAGGATTTTCAGAAACTTTCTTCTTGGAAGATTTTTTCCCGCTTCTAAACATCTTTTGAAATTTTGAGAGAGGAGGAATCAAAAGAAATTTTTCTATCAAAAGAAATTATTGTGAAGATGAGTGAGTAAAAAAATGAAAGGAGTTACCTTCTCTTTTATAAGCTCCAGGAATTACCACGGACTTTTGGATGCAAAATTCGCCTAAACCCGCCAAACCGCACGATAGAATCTCGTCAACCTACGATTCTATATCAGCTAACTGTTGCCAAAATCGGATATGACAAAGTTGACATCCAAATGTCCGTAAAATTAACATATGATTTTTACGTTCTCGAGGAAGGAAACTTATACGAAGAACTTGCGGTAAAATCTTGTTTTAAAGAATTCAAACAACGATTTCTTAAAACAACGACACAATGCTATCATTGGTCCAAACGTCCGTAAACAACATCTTAAGCATCGTATCATTGCGACAGTCTCGGACGCTTGGACGATGGGTTCTCACAACAAAGTTTTCAGTCCACGGCGCAAACTCGGTCACGATGGCGACCGAGTCACAAACAAGAGCTCGGTTGCTATAGCGAACGAATCACGAAACGAAACTCGGCCACTATAGCGACCAAACATGCATGCCGGTCGCTATAGCGACCAAACATGCATGCATCCTGGTCCTCCCATAGCGTCCGAAGTCTTCCGAAATGACGATACGACATAAAACAATGCAGTCTCGACTATCCTCATTACAACCTTCCGCGAACCACGGCTTAACCATTTCTTGATTTCCAATCAAATGGAATCCTTGGTCTGGTTTTACGATAAAAAACCGCGGAAGTTATCTTTATCAAAGAAACCGTAATAAACGTCCCGAATCAAAAGACAGTCCAAGGAGTCCTAAAACTTGATTTGAGGCCCACTGACGATTTCTTAAAACCCATAAACGCTATGACGGTTATGCTTGGTGAGATAAACATCAAATTCCGCAGATAAATGGAAATTTTCCGCAGATAACCATGAAGATCGGAAAAATGGAATATCTCCATTTTTTGGACTATGACGGCTTAAGGGCAAAAAAGGAAGGCGTAAACCGACCTAGAAGGGAGTATATAAGGAGTTCAAGACGAGAGAGGCATAGGAGGGAGAACTTTTTCACAGCAAACTTAGCACTTAGAGCAATTTAGACATTTTTCCGTTTTTGTTATTCGGGCTGCGACTCAATTAGGTTTAGCTGCCTTCGGGTATTAGACTAGGAATCTCACCGACAGCTCTTGTAGCCGAAGCATCTTACCTTGTTGTTACGCTCAAACGCGAATTCGGAAATAAGATCTTTCTTTGCTCTTTCTACGATCCCTTATTATTTTTCTCGTTTTATTTCGTGTTCTGATTGCTTGGCGTGTTGTTTCTCAGATATCCGGGACCTCAGAGAAATTAGGGTTTTCCTACTTTCCTTATTTATACAATATATTGACGGTGCGAATTTCGGTTCCCACAGGCTTGCGCAGACCCATTCCTGCTTTAAGTCTCATACCCATTTCTTTTCTTTTTTTGTGTGGACGTACCACTTTTTGATAAGGGTTGGCCAGGATCGGAAGTCCTTTGGAACCTGATCCAGCTCGTATGCCCCTTTTGCATCATTTTCGTGGATGTCCCACTAATATGCAAGGCTGTAGGTTCTCTCCCTGTACAAACTCTGAGTTTGGATACAGTACTGTGCGTTTTTACTTGTGCCTCCTGTGTTGATGCAGGAATTGGCAGGTTTCGTACGATGCTCCCTGCGAAAGAGTAAGAATGCAGTGAGGTACTCAAGCAGTACTTTCCATCTCCTGTAATATGCTCCCTGCCTAAGAGTAAGCGTGTAAGCTCCTCAGGCAGTACTCTGCATTATATGTACTCCGTATCCCGCATGGGAGTAGGATCTTGAGCAGGAGTACTATATTTGACCGTATACTATGGCTTGTGCTAGCCCATTCCTGCGATTTTCAAATAATTTCCGTGCGCCATATGTGTGGGTTTTCCACTTATGCGCCAGGTCATAGGAAAGTAATCCCTTTTGTTGATCTTTAGTAGTCAGAATCTGGCTTAGATCCTTCAGCGTGAAAAAAAACTCTCTTCATTATGATCTTTTCCATTTTACCCGGAGGAAGGGATGGAAGCAGGGGTCGGAGCCGGAGCTTCTACTTGCTAGTATCTGGAGACTGAGGTCCTGCTCGGAAGCAGGTGTAATATCTTCCAAAATTATTTACTCCCAATAGATTTCCCCTTATCTTTCGACTTCATGGGTGAAGTCGGGAGATAACCTGTGCGCTTTGGTCAACCGGAGTCGTTTCATCTCAGCAGGCTTATCCTGGACAGGAAGTCGCTTCTGTGATGCCCCATTTCCGAGTTCTTCTTAGGCATGGGCCGTGTTTGAACCTGGAAGAGAGTCGTTTTTCCATATGATAGACCGAGGTCTTGATAAATACTCCCAGGTTCTGGACTTGTAGGATTCGGGACCTTTTGATCTTGTATCTCAGTGGACGCCAAGATTTGCTTTCAGGTCTTATGACCTATGTAGATCTCTCCTAGTGATGTAGGGTTTGACGGAGATGGACTTGCTGACGCTTTAGTGTGCGTTGACATTCGTTTGCTGGATGCAGGGTCCTTAGACCTGTAGCAAAACCTTGGAGAATGGAGATCTTGGTCTTAAATACTCGAAGGACGACTGATATTACCCAGTAAGCATTTCCAGACTCGGAGGATGATGAGATCGATTAATCTCAAATGATCCATGGTCTTATTCTCTCACTTCTGGGGTGACGAGTTTTGTTTCTTGGTGTAGGGCCTTGATGGAACGTAGTCATCTGTTAGTCTGACTCATGAGACATGACCTTATCAGGAGAGGGGTTCACCGATGTACTGCAGTGGGTATTTGATCTCCTTTCTTTTGTTGATGATTCCTGGCCTGGACCAAGAATTATGTGTACTAGAATGGTACAATGGGCATACATCGTTGCTCGGCTGACAAAGATAACTTGTATCTGTTGGAATCTGCTTTGGGCAATCCGTTGCCCCTGCTCGGAAGCTGGAATTCTTGATCTCAGATTCTCCTTACGGTGATAAGCAGGATCCGTCTTTTTGCGCAAGACCTCAGTGGCACATAGCCACATATTTGCCGAATCCGAATGGCATATTACCCTGAGGTATCGAAGTACATCGCATGGGAACTTGTAGTTCCTCTTGATTCTTCTTTGTGACATGGAGTTTTGAAGGGCTTCATGTTCTGATCATGTAGGACACGTTGATCTATCCTTGGGAACCCGAAGGTTTTAAGGAAGTATTTCCCCGCTCGGAGGATCTTTAGATTTTGTCCATAAGAACTTGGAGGTTATAAGGAATTCCTTTTGATGACCCGGAGGTGAACTCTTGTTCCGCTATCTCAAACCCAGAGGCTGTATTGATCCGGTGCGGCATCGCACTCTGTCCTTCGGAAGTGGACCACTCTCGATGTCGATGGGATGCGAGCCATAGTAGAGACTGCACTCGTTGCCTTTTGCGGAGCTTTTCAGAATGTCTTTGATCTCTATAGGAAAGCTTCCTGGTACCGTAACTCTCATGAGACGTGTGGTCCTGCAAGTTTAGGTATTCTTGGCTCTCCACCCTATCACTTCAAAATCTTGGACATATCTTCTCGAAACCCGAAGATTGTGGGAAATATCCTCATAAGCCTGGAGGTTCCTGGATCCTGGAGCTTGTAGGATTTATCCTCCCGAAACCTGGAGGTTCCTGATGTTGGTGAGCTCCGCTTCCCGCTTTGCCAACTTCTGTTGTACTTCTGGCTGATGAAGCAATGCTTTCGACCTAATGAAAATAACACCACGAACGGGTGAGCCTGTAAGTAAGGTCGTAACTTCCTTGCTGATGGGGATGATAGAGGGCTAGCTTTTCGCACTGGGACGGCGCTCTCTGTGTTCTCTTGTTCTATCAGACATAGCAACAATACTTCTTCGTCCTTGGTATTGTATCGTGGGGGTTGAATGATCTTCTAAGACCCCAAGCCCAAATTGATCCAGAGGTAGGAATTGAGCCGGTCCGGAGCTGAATCTGTTGTTTGGGTAGCAGGAGCTTATATGGCTAGGATGACTTTTTGCATGGATTGGGGACTTCCACCGCATACTAGGACATAGTCAGTCCATTTCTGCCGGTGATCATCCATATATGTTGCTTATATATTCCTTGGATTTCCTCCTTTTGTAGGCGTTGTTCAATGACTCGTTCTAGCTGCTCTCTGCTCCCTCTTAGCTTAGCCACTCTCAGTATTTTATGAT
This sequence comes from Brassica nigra, assembly GCA_016432835.1. NCBI lineage: Eukaryota > Viridiplantae > Streptophyta > Magnoliopsida > Brassicales > Brassicaceae > Brassica > Brassica nigra. The sequence continues at coordinate 36,322,530 of CM028245.1, forward strand.
GTCATTTAATGATGAGTCCAAGCTGTTCTCTGCTCCCACTTGGCGAGCTACTCCAGTGTTTTCTGGACGTCATTTGATGACTCGTCGCCTCGTCTTGAATATCCCTTGCCATGGGCATGTTTATGGGATTTGTTGATGCATGTTGCCCCTTGGGTTAACACTTAGCTCATTTGCCCCTGCTTTCCTCGTGGTCGTGTCTTCCTCAGAGGTTCCTGAAGACACATGGCCTTTGAAATATCTCTTTAGAAACTTATAGAGGTGCATACCCTTGGAAACATGTACAGGCCCGCAGCCTTGGAAGTCTTGAGAGACACGTAGCCTTAGCTTCCTTTAGAAGTATACCAGGGTACATTGCCAGGAAAAGCAATAGTAAGGTGGTCGGAGCTTGCTCTTTCGTGTAGCCATTGGATTTCACCTCCGTGTAAGGTGAGCAGCCAAAGACCCGGAACATGGGATTAGGAACCTAGAAGCTTGAACCAGGAACTCAGATGTTTGACTTTTTCTTTCGGGTGAATAGTAGCTTGAACGTGTGTTCTCCTGCCTCTTTTACTTCCTTTTTTTCTAGTTGGAGCCAAGGATCTGAAGGCCAGCACGTCTTTATGTAGAGTTCGCTTTTTTTCTCCGACTCCTTTGCAGTAGGCCAAGCAGCATTTTGCCCGGCGTTTGGGCAGGGCTCCTCATACTTTTTGGTCGGTTCTTAGTTTTTCCGCAGGGACTCCACTGAGGAATTTTCCTCAGAAGTTTGGTAATCCCTATCTTTAATGGGATGAACTTATGTGTTCTATGACACTGGTCATTGCTCCTTTTATGGAACAACTTCTATGGCGTTCTCTAGCTATTCTACCACCTAGATACTAGAACCTAGAAAGAAAGCTGATTCCCCAGTTACCTCTTAGTGGTCGCCTGGTATGCTTGCAGTGTTGCCAGGATGACTCCAATGCCTTTGGAATTCGTCAAAGTTGTAAACCCGGCCGGAAGACATTGTGTCCTGCCTGAGAACCTTACATCTTTCTCATATGGGCGGAGTTGTGAGCCTGGGAGCATCGATGGCGTCTAGGGCTTGCTAGATTGTTGCTAGTTGATTATCCGCTGATACTGATGTTGGTGATGACTGCTCACGTTGGTCCAAGGGTTGTAGAGGCTTAATGTATAGTTGAGACCTTGAAACAGCAGGTACCAATGGTTGTAGGAATGTAATCCCTGGTCGAGGCCCGGAGCCAGCAGAAATTCATTGGTGGTTCCTGCGTTGAATTTTGCTACAGCTGTTAGCACGGTGTTATCCCTCATGAGAGAAGTGTTATGGGTTCCCAGCTGTGTGAGCTTCGGATCTGGTGAGAATGAGTCGTTTCTTGCCCCCAAGTGGCTGGGGTTATGAGGTTTTTGAGAAGGAACATGTAATGTTCCTTCCTCCTATCACATCGTCACGTAGTTAATAACTGCCCCTCTCTCTAGTGCCAAACTGTTAGGGTATTTTTTTGTACAAGCGATTCATGCTCAGCTCTACGGAATGATAGGGAGAAGGACACAGGTCGTCGTAATGCATTCTCCCGCTTTGATAGTTGATGAACCCTGTGGTAATGCTCTTAGGATACTGCCATATGGGTATGGGCAAGTATATGTCGTCAGTGCCTTAGTAGCAGCAGGAGAGAATGGTCGTGAGGTAGGAGCTGCCAGTCAATAGTGAAGATCGCAGGGTCTTTTTGATCTGGAGTAGATGGTTCCGACTATAGGGGTCGGTCCAGGGGTGTCCCCTGTTCTACAGTCGAGGGTTCCGGCTACCAAGGTCGGCCCTTGGGTATCTATGCGCGGAACTGTGGAAGGTGTTTGGATTTATAGCTGCATCCTTCAATGGAGATTGCTTACGTACCCTTCAGTGGGGGATCAAGCCATTCATAGCTCATATTTGCGGAGACGCGTAGCCTAGATGGACACGTAGCCTAGTGGACAATATAAAATTTAATAGAAATACATAATTAAATATTACACTTCAAACAGAATATTATATTATTCCATAAAATATTTTGGGTAATGCTCCCATATATGATCAACTAGTGAATTTTTATATTATCACTCGTGAATACGTTCGATCTGAACAAGAAAAAATCGTACAAAAAGATGTCAAGAGCAACAACAACAGCCATATTCGGTTACACAAATTTGTTTGGACAATATCTTGGAGATTTTGGAGGTCGTGAATAAAGTTTACCTGACTATTGATGTTGTTATAATATTTAAACTTGTGAAATAATTATGTTTTCATCTACTTTTCTAAAATTTTTTTGTTAAGTTTCTTTTATAATATTGTTGTTATCTGAATCTAGTTTTAAAATACTTTAATTTTATTTTAAAGTTTATTTAATTTTACGTGTAAGTTTAAATTTATAAAAAAAAATTAAATATTTCTGAGACATAAAATTTTAAGAGACTAAAACTATAGGGTTTTTTACAAATTTGACTCAAAACTCAAAGTCAAACACAAAACTAACCTCTTGTTTTGCCCTGTTCACCCCACATGTTCACATTATTTACGAAAATGCCATTAATTTTTTTTTCGAAAATGATTTTTTTACTCTCTCAACCTCATCATCTTCATGTATTTACAAGACTGACATTGCCATCAATACCCCAACTACCATGAACAACCAATTTGAAGCTCTTAATGCACCTAAAATCGATTTACACTCTCTCTTTCTCAATTGTTATGAACTAAAAACAACATCTTTTTCACTTTGTCTCCATATTCATCCAAAAAAACTCAAGCTTTTGATTCAAATTCTTTTTATGGTTGATAGAGCCATTCAAGCATACTATTCTTGGTGGGTTACTTTCGTTTGAGGTTCTGGGTGGTTGGAGAAGACTTCTGTGTGCTAAGGAAGTCATCTCACTAGTTAAGGTATGAAATTGAAATTTTTTCCAGATCTGTGCGCGTAGAAGACTTACGTGTAAGTCGTCTATCTGTAGAAGACTTACGGGTAAGTCTTCAGGTCAAACGGACGACTTACTTGTAACTCGTCCATCTTTGTTTGTTAAAAATTCTAGAGAATACCCTAGACGACTTACCAGTAAGTCGTCTCTGGGAAAACAAAAATTTCAATATTTTACAAAGCTAGACGACTTACTTGTAAGTCGTCTCATGTTAGTTTTGCAATTGGAAAATAAAACTTAAATATTTAACTTTTCCCAGACGACTTACTTGAAAGTTGTCCAGTCAGGCAACTTACTTGAGAGTCGTCCAGGATAAGCAAAGTCGTCCAGATTTTTTTCCGAGATTCTTGTCAAACCTTGCTTATCTTGGACGACTTTCAAGTAAGTCATTTGCGAAAAGTTAAATATTTAAGTTTTATTTTTGAATTGCAAACTAACCTGAGACGACTTACAAGGAAGTCGTCTTGCTTTCATAAAATATTGAGTTTTGTTTTCCCAGAGACGACTTACTGGTAAGTCGTCCAGGAAAATTCAAATATCTGACACAATTCGGTCAAATGCAAAACTAACCCGTTTATTCTAGAAGACTTACTGGTAAGTCGTCTAGATTTTTTTTTAACAAACAAAGCTGGGCGACTTAAAAGTCAATTGCAAAAATGACCTGTTTGGACGACTTACTGGTAAATCGTCTAAGTCTTCCAGATGACTTACTGGTATGTCGTCTGCGTCAATGTTTAGTAAACTTTCATTTTCTCTATGTTTACTAATGTGTTTTATTTTGAATTTTTGCAGATGATGCATCAGTTACATGCAGTGTATGTAGAATGGTTGTTAAGAGATGGCTGTTGGGATTTTGTGGTTGATAATTTCAAAGGAAGGAGAATTTTTTTTTGAGTGAAGGTTCGACACATGCTGAACTTGTTGCAATGGCTCAAGAAGATTATAACCTAGACAAGAGCACAGAGTCTGTGGAGATAAACTACTCATTACCAGCAGAAATGATGCAACAAATGGCTCCAGACACCCCTCCTATTCATGTTACAAGTGATAGACAAGTTCGAAACTTTCTCGAGATAACCAAAACGCATGTAGTACGGCTTTGTGTATCAAGCCGTAGCAAGGTGGAAATGGTTTCAGAGGAAAGAGAAGAAGATGATGAAGCTGATGAATGTTTTGAAGATGAAGATCATGATGGGGAGGAGGATGATGGGGACGAGGAGGATGGGGAGGAGGATGCATATCACTGATGCAATGAAGAACATGTTTGGCATGACGCTTGATTACACCACTTCATACAGAGCACTGTTATATGCACAAACATTGGTGAGAGGATCGGCAGAAGATGAGTATTCGCGTCTGCCATCATATCTCGAGCAAATCTCCTTAGCAAATCCCGATTCTATCACGGCTATTGAACTTGATTCCGAGAATAGATTTAAGTATCTATTTCTCTCTTTTAAAGCTTCTCTCAAAGGTTTTAAGTATCAGAGAAGGGTCATTGTGGTGAATGGGACTCACCTTAAGTGGGAAGTATGGAGGTGTTATGTTAGTTGCAGCCGCACAAGATGGGAATTTTAAGATATTTCCATTGGCTTTTGGGATCGTAGATGCTGAAGATGAACCTTCTTTGGAATGGTTTTTCACAAAATTGGCTAGTGGTGTATCTGATGAGCAGCCTCTTGTGATAGTCTCCGACTGGCACACGGCCGTTAAAAGTGCGTGTGATAAGGTGTTTCCTTGGGCAACCCGAGGAATATGTTATTGTCACCTTCAAGATAACATTGTCAAAAAGTATAAAGGAAAACATCTCTTGTACTTGGTGAAAGGTGTTGCTTATGCTCATACAGTTTCAGATTTTGACCGGTACGTGGCTGAGATACAGAGTGCGAACCCGGACCTTGCGACGTATTTGGAGAATGCCGACGTCAGCCTACGGTCAAGGGTTTATTGTCAAGGGGATAGGTACAACATAAAAACAAGCAACATCGCTGAATCTATTAATTCCGCACTGAAGCGAGCTAGAGGATTTCCGATTCAGTTCATGTTGGAGTTCATAAGGGAGAAGCTAGGAAGGTGGTTTTGGAAAAGGAGAGAAGATGCTTTGAGTCTCCCAACTCAACATAGTCGGGGTGTTGAATACCTTCTTGCTGTTCGATCGTAGATAACGGATACGATGAGGGTCCAACCAATTGATGGATAGCTATTCTTTGTGAAAGGTGGCAAAATAGACTGTGTGGTTGATTTGGAACATGGAAAGTGTGATTGTAGTGTCTATGCAGTGGGGAAAATACCTTGCTCTCATGCTATAGCTGCTGGAACATATGCTAGTTTGCATATCTCCACACTTGTATGTCCAGTGTACTCAAAGGATTATATGTTTGCAGGATACTCAGAGAATATATATCCTTGTGTTGGACAACAAGTTGAGGAACGCACATGCTTTCCTCCGGATGTAAAGCGTGGTCCGGGAGACTGAAGAAATCAAGATGGCAATCTTGGTTGGAGCTATCCAGGATGAGAGGACGCAAACCCGGAAGCAACACGAGGTTTATAGATGCTCAGACTGCAAAGAAACTGGCCATATGAAACCACAATGTAAGAAATGACTTGGACGACCTTCTAGTAAGTCGTCCAGAAGACCTTCAAGTTAGTCGTCCAGGGTTTATTCTTCCAGACGACCTTCTAGTTAGTCATCCAGTGTTTAGTCTTCCAGAAGACCTTCAAGTTAGTCGTCCAGGGTTTATTCTTCCCGAAGAATTTGTCTGTGTCAAGTTATGAATTTGTCTTATAAATTTGTCTTATAAATTTTTGTTGTGGGGTCTGTGTCAACTTATGAATTTGTCTTATGAATTTGTCTTATGAATTTATGTATTAAGAATTTAGGTGCTATGAACTTATCTGTTCAACTTCTTTGTCAAATTGGACTACCAAACAAATTTAAAAAGGTCTTTTATATTATCCGAAAGGTTCCAAAAGGTCACTGCACAGAAGACTTTCCAGACGACTTATATAATTAAGTCGTCCAGTTGGAAGACTTTCCAAATGACTTAATTATAAGTCTTCTGTCATACATCAGCACACCAAAATAATCAAGTTCAAATACACATATCAGCCTAATCTATCATACAAAATAATCTAATGTAGTCTGTTTATCACCCCTCATACGTTGCCAGGTTGTCATCATTGTCCACATTATCTTTCTCATGCTGGCCAGGAAGGTCTTTAAATATATCCACCACCATCTTATCCCTCATAGCCTTCCTGTTGCCCTTAGCAAAGTCTTTTTGATTAAATGCAATCTCAAGAGCATGACATTCAATGTACTTTAGAGCGTACACGCCACAATCATCAGATCAGGCTTGAGGTATATTGGTCAGTCTCTCATATGTGAATGGCTCCAGGGTGTATTGGGCACATTCGATGGAGGAAGCGCACTCAACAAGCTGATAAGCGAGCATGTGGAGAAAAGGCTCTATTACCACATCGAGTTCTTCTTGGGAGAAACAGGGACAAATGCTGTCCCAGATGACTATGTGCATCTTAGGTATCAATATCCACATAGCAATCCAATGAGTGTCTTTGTAGTTTACTGGCGCATAGATATCATCAATATCAGCCCCTCCAAAACTTGTTCGATCGGCAAAATGATGGTATAGTGCCTGAATAATAATTCGACGTCCCACCAGGGAGTCTTCTTCCTAAACCGTTGTGATCGGGCTCCGAGTCCTTAAAATCCTTTTAGTGGTGTCTCCATTGCTGAGAAAAGAGATGATCAATGAAGCACATTCTCTCGCTCCTGAAATGTTGTGGCTTAGCATCGTACCTCTTCCTCATCACATTAATCCAAGCATCCATATGCTGCATATAAAATAATACAAGTCAGAAGATATCAGACGAATTACTGGTAAGTCTTCTATGTAGAAGACTTAGCAGACGACTTACCAGTAAGTCGTCTACAAAGAAGACTTATTAGTAAGTCATCTGGTAAGTCTTCTACATAGAAGACTTACCAGTAAGTCATCTGACAAGTCTTATATGTAGAAGACTTACCAGACGACTAACTAGTAGAAGACATAAGTCATAGCAGAAGACTTACACAGTCATCCATTCAGGATAAGGAGGTCCGGAGGCTCTGATACCACCGAGTTGGACTTTTACGTGGTTTTTTCTCGAGAGGTGTTCTATAATGATTGCAAACACAAAATGTAGAAAAACAATCAGTTTTTGTAGACTAAAGGAAGCTATTATGGGAAAAACAATCACTTACGGATCAGTTTTCAACCAATCAGCAAGCTCCTTCAACTTCTTCTTGTCAATTGGTGCAAAGGGATTATAGCCTGGGAAAAGCTTTTTGTTTGGAATTATCACTTTGGCCGTGCTGTTTGCCGTATAAGGAGATTTCTGTGAGGCAGCAAGTTTCCTTGTTCGATCACTCTTTCTAGGGCAAACTGCCAAAGCAGCATCCCTCTTTTGCTGATATCTAGCTTCCTCCTGCTGTAAATCCGAAACAGTGGGTACTTGTTTGTCCAATAGAACCATGCTCGGTTCTGGACCTTTATCCTCGGGAAAATCTTCTATCACTAGACTCAGCTCCTTCGAGGAACTAGCATCTGCGGACACATTTAGAGCTTTATCCTCCGGCAAGTTCTTCCTTCCCGTGTTCGCCCCATTAACACTTTCACTCTGCAATGTACAAGATGGGTTTATACAATATTAACCAAAACAAAACAAGCACACTATAAACAAATATCCATTTCAAACAGAAACAACATCCATATAAAAAATCCATAAATAGAAACAAAACAAGCACACTATAAACAAAGCACACATGTTCTGGCATACAAGAAACAAAGCAAATCCAACTTTCAGTTCTTATTCTTAAGACTTTGTCTACCCAGTTTCTTCTGAGAGGTGTTGGGAGAGGATTCAGTAGTAACCCCGGGTTTGTGCGTCGGTTTAGGCGGAGAGGTAGTGTTTTGAAGATCATTAGATGATGTCCCTTTCCGTTTTTTTGATGAGATCATTAGATGATGTCCCTTTCCCTTTTTTGGTGATACCAACCGTCTTCTCCACAGCTTCCACCCTATCCGACAGATGCTTCATCTCCTTAAGGCACGTCCCAAACCCTTCCCTCAGGGCGTCAGCTATGTCCTTGAATCATCTTTCAATATCCTGTTTGGTCATCCCACCAACAGTCGTAGTCACCTCTGAACGAGCCTCTGTAAGAACCTCTTCACTAGCCTCTTCATGTGCCTCTGCAGGTGCCTCTGTAGGAGGCAAAACATTAGCCTCTTTCCAAGGTCTTAGACTGTCTTCCTTCACCACAACTATCTCTTTCTTCGCTGGACTTGCAACCGCCGACTTTGTATTGACCCAAGTACCGGTGACTTCCCAGCAATCCATGGTCCACTTCCACGGTCTCTGATTAAACATGACTTTAATTATGTTCTGCGCGGTCGGTTCCTCAACATCAGTCCCATTGTGGAAACATTTCATCAATGTCCTTCTGAACAAAGTTAATCACCGTAGTCTTCAGTAAATAGAAGATATGAACTTATTTATTTGACGGATTAAGAAAGATGGCAAGAAAAGACTTCGCAGAAGACTTATAAGTAAGTCGTCTGGAAAATCTTCCAACTGGACGAGTTAGTAGAAGACTTATAATTAAATCGTCTGGAAAGTCTTCCAGCTGGACGACTTAGTAGAAGACTTATAATTAAGTCTTCTACTAAGTCTTCCAGCTTGAAGACTTTCCAGACGATTTAATTATAAGTCTTCTACTAAGTCGTCCAGGTGGAAGACTTTCCAGACGACTTAATTATAAGTCTTCTACGAAGTATTTTGGATTGAAGTTTTAATACTTGTATGCAGATATCATCTTTAAAGCATCTACGTCCTTTGCCACCCATGTAAGCCAATATCGGTGGAGACGGTCTCTTTGGTATGGGATTACCATAATTAGCACCCGATTCTGGCAGAGCTGTGTACACCCAGACCTGGAGAGCTTGTACAAACCCATCAACAATATAACAACCCGTAATATCTTTGCCCTTCAGAGAGTCCATCAGCACCTTAAACGCGACTCTCCCCCATGGATAATTCTCAAACCGTTCTAACCCCATCACTAGCCTTGCCAGACTAGCCCGTGTCGGGGTTGAGCCCTTTCTCCCTTCAATGTATCCAATGAAGATGGCAAGGTACCCGTGCCGCTTGCAATCATCCTGAGACCACCCTTTGCATCTCTCAAATGCTGCCATTATCTGCTGAGTAGATGGCCAAGCTTTGACATCAACTCCCAACATCTCCTAGAAAGAAGCCAACTCCTTTGTAACAACACAGTTCGGTCTCTCAAGGTCCTCGATGTACTCACAGTTTAGACCAGTGAGGCTTTCAAACTCTAACAGTGAAAACCTCACATGTTGTGGACCAACGAGACACCACAGCTCATACATCTTCTTTATGTTCAGCTGGAAACCTAGCATGTAGTCAACAAGCCTTGAAGCCCAACCAAATCCCAGCTCTTCGACTCCTTCAGCTCTTCATATTCGTCATCATGAAGAGCATTCTTTAAAGCAGTATGCAACTTCAACAATCCGGGGCTCTTCCCCTAATGTATGTATCCTCCGGGGGAGTTCTGGAATATCCATTTTTTTGTCTGCAAAACAATCAAAGACAACCATCTCAAACACACAACCATCCAGTATAACATTTTAATTATAAGTCTTCCAAGACTTCCAGTAGAACATTTTAAAGCCGACCTGAAAATTTGGAGAAGATATAGTCGCCTTTGACACAGCGGTTATAGATCTGCAAAAATAGACGTGAAAAGAAGAAGCGCGGTGAGAACGACTATTGATACACCTTATGTCATAAATTGATAGAGACAACGTTTTATGTTCATCTTTTCCTCAATCAATCACTCAAAAGTAAGAGATATCACTTACTGGCGGCGGAGTTCAACAAGACGCCTATGAGAGAAACGGCGCTAGGGTTTACAGAGAACCGACGATTAGAACGAGACGCGAAACGGCGCTAGGGTTTACAGAGAAACGGCGCTAGGGTTTCCTCTCAGATCTGAAATGGAGGAATCGGCGGTGAGAACGGTGGTGAGAATGACGGTGATAACGGCGGAGAGATAACTGGCGGTGAGAACGATGGATTAGAGAGAATCGACGGAAATCACCTTTGAGATAAACGGCGTTAGGGTTTTCTGAATTTCACGAAAAGTGAATTAAAAAAACCATCTTACATATGTCCGGTAAATAATCCGGTTAGGCTGAAAAGTACATTAGTAAAATTAATGGTTCAATCCGGTTTGGACGACTTACTAGTAAGTCGTCTACCGTAAATATATTTACCAGTCGTCCAGACCCTAAATTTAACCCCTAAACTAAATGGATTAAATTAACTAACTAAACACGTTATAAAATCAAATTAAACTTAAATAGTGTTTACTATACACAGAAATAAACACACTTAGGAAATTTTTAAATTTTTCAAGAAAATATTTATGCTTTCCAAAATCTAACCCTAAGAATACATACAATACTACAACATATGTTGGCAAAACCCTTAACCAAAGATTATCATGACTCACTACTTTCACTCATCTATGTTGAAAACAATTCCCTTTTGTTATATCTTAATTTATATCACTTAAAACATATGTTAATTACATGATTTCAATTTTTCACTTATCAAAATATTTTTTTTCAAAATTTTTAAATTATTTTTAAGAAGAACTATACCAGACGACTTTCCAGTAAGTCGTCCAGACGACTTGCGGGGGTTAGAAATGTAAAAAAATTCTGTTTTTTTTTGTTTGTTCACAAGGGGATGGTTGTAATTTCAATAGCCTTTTAGGTTACTTTTCCATTTGATTGAAGTTTGGGTTTATTTTTGCATTTGAAATCAAGTTGTGAGTCATATTTGGCAATTTTCCCAAAACTATAAACATAAAATATTTAAAAATCATAAATGTGATGTGTAATAATAGTAAGGACTAAAATGCAATTAAATATATGAAACTTCAAATTTGAAGTTTTGAGTAGTGACACTCTAGAAGGCAGGGTTATTGGGAGATAAATTTGGGTAGAATCTATGAATTTCAAAAGTTGGTAGATTTTAAAAGTTATGTGGATTTAGAAAATATATATACACTGATATACAAAATTTGATCATAACTGTTCTAGATTGTTACTTCATGAATTTATATTATTTATTTTCTATCATTCATTTTGTAAATTAAATATATGGATGAAGTTTACTAGGATTTTAAAAATAAATAAATACTTAAAAATATATGGATGGACGAATTATTCAAGCATCTAGAGAGAACATTGCAGACATTCTTCAGGTTGCCAGCGGACCAGAAAATCTCTTCACACAACAACGCAGCATTCCAGAACGCCAGCTAAAAGTTACATACGAGCATCATGATGCAGCTGACAGAGTAGACAATTGCTTCGAGCCAACACCTCGACCACATACTCAACCATCGATCGACAAGACATATATACCATTGACCGATAGGCGACTACCACAATCGATCGCCACGATATTTCATCCATCGAACGATTGGCGTACAGAGTTTGAAAGGACAGCCTACCGTTATGGGATTCGGAAGTTCTATTGGAAGCAGAAAGATGAGTATGGTGTCTACAAAGATGAGTTTGGATATGCACGTGGATTGCATGGTGAAATCATCAATGTTTCCAAAGAAGATATCAGGAAACTACTAAGAAGAGCTTCAATGTATGAGCACTCTTATATCTGCTTCTAGAGCATGCCAAGTTATTCACATTGACAAGTTTAACACCAGAGATCTACACCAAGGATGAGATCAACGAGATGATAACTGGAATTTGTGGAGTCCAACGAAGAGCAGAAGAAGACTTCAAGATGAAGCTAAATGATGTCTTTCAACCACTGAATGACTACATCAACTGGTTGGGTAAAAGCATGTATGAGATGAAAGAAGATTTGGTCAGAATTCAAAAAACGTATGAGGCCGATAAGCTAGCACCAGCATCGATCGACGGCAACACTCCGCCATCGATCGATACCAAGTTTCCACCATCCAACCATTCCACCAGAGAAGCGAACAAGGGAGCAAACCAATGGGAAGAAGAAGCCCTAAAGAAGAAGTTTGATGACGTCTTCCATCCACTCAACAACAACATCAATTGGCTAATTACCAAGAATGAGCTCATGCACAAGGAACTGGATACGCTTCGCGAGGACTATGAAGAGCGACAAAAGGCATCATCATCGATCGACGGGGACATTGTCCCATCAATCGATAAGGAGCATCAACCATCGACAACCTACTCGAAGAAGGAGATTGATGAGCTTGTCCAGAGTGTCTACAAAGATTTGGGGACAGCAGAAGATTACTTGACCAAGGGCCTCGATGATGTCTACTTTCCATTCGACAATAGCATAGCCTGGTTGACCACACGCACATATGAGATGAAGAAGTCAATAGCCACACTTCAGGAACATCACGCAGACGACGCAGAAACACTAACATCGATTTACAATCTCACACGGATTATAATCGATAATATGTTCGCACCAGTGAAGGCTCGACTATAGTCAGTTGAAGAAAGCCTTGATGGAATCTACCACTACAGGAAATATGGATAGTAATAGCGGACGAAAAACGCTACGCGTTCTTTATAATAGCTCTTCCTTATCCGCTCTGATAGCGCCCGTTATAATAGGTCCGACACTTTTAATAGCGGTTTTTTGTATGCTATAGTTAATAAACAATGATAGCGATAATTTATGTGCAATTGTTAATATTTATAATATATAATTAGATTTTATATAGGCTCATTTAGCTGAATTTACAAAATTGGGTCGGTAATTAGGTAAGTATGCAGATTTTGAGTGTATTTGCAGTTGTGGTATAATGTTGGGCTTGCTTTGCCCATATAACCCTCCTCGCCGTTTGACGCACCCCTGTAATCTACTGTAGCCGGATTTACTGTAGTAGCTCACCATCATCATCATCTTAGAAAACAAACACCATTGCCACCGTAAAACTCAAACTAATCAAACAAGTAAAACAAAAGCATAAATAAAGAAATCCAGAACCAATCGGAGACAGTAACAAGGCCATGAAAAACATACCGTTACAATCAAAAACACATCAATACAATCTTCTCAGTGGAACTTTTATGAAGGAATCGTTCACATGGATCGATTCATCAGGATTAGAAGAATCAGATTTGTTTCCTTATAAATAAATCTCAATAACTCAGTGGTCACTAAGAGAACAACAACATCCCTGGTCAAAGACGTCGGAGTCAGAAAAAGAAACTCCCGATGTAGCATTTATGAAAGCTTCAGGCGGCATCGGGAGGATCTAGTGGTTCTGGCGGCTAAGCGGAAGAAAGCTTCAGGCGGCACAAGAGGAGACCAACGCGGCGGTGGACCGGAAGGAGAACGGAAACTCACCGGAGACAGACATGATGGAGGAGAAGAGAGCACTGGCGCCATGGAAAAGAGTAACTGATTCAAGGGGAAGAGAACTGAGCACACGAACGGAAGCTTCAGAGGAGATCCATGGAGGCAGCTCTCCTAGGAAAGTTAGTCCATTCTAAAAAAAATGGTTGAAACTGCAGATTCTTGAAGAAAGTTAAGGTTTTTTATTCTTCTCATGTTTTCCAAGTTATGCAAGAGTAAGATAATATCTGTGAATTGAAAATGATCTTAAGAAGGAGCCAAGAACTCGTAAAGCTTTTCTGGCAAAAAATAAGAGATTTTTTGTTAATTTATAATTCCTCACTTATTTGGTAAGGATATATTTGGGATTTATGAAAGTTGTACAGTAGATTTACATATAGCTAATTAATTTTTATTTTTAGGTTATGTAGTACAAATTCCCTTTTATATATAGGAATAAAAAATCAATTAAAATTTAAAACCACTAAATATAATTAAATTAAAGTCTTTCGATACTATTGGCCATGGAGAAGGCGATTACGATCTAGGGTTCTAGGGTTATGATGATTGCTCGATGGTGTGATCCGGGGAAGCAAAGGGTCGGCGAGGTATGGGATCTAGCAGATCTTCATCAGGGTGAAGGGTTTCGTCAACAAAGGGAAGGAAAGGTAGTTCCTTTTCGAGGAGATAGGGAAAGTTTTCAAGGGATCTATGGAATGGAGGGCCTTTTACGAGGGATCTATGGAAAAAAAGCAAGGATTGAGATTACAAGGATCGGGTCAAGGCGACTTGCATATCGAATCAATCCATGGAACTTATGGACTTTAATTGGTTTTTTTGGTTTGTGTTATTGGGGTGGTCTCTCTTGGATGAAGTTGATTTCTATTGGTTTGAGCTTTCTAGGAATGATACGATGGTTGTTTTTTCTATATATAGATCATCAGGTTCTGGTTTTAATCGCACTGACATCCATAATCACACTGGCTCAATGTAACATAGCTGGGAAGATGTGGGGATTCCTGCTTGGCATATCATATGGTATGATTACTATTATAGTTATGGTATTTTTTAGGATTCTAGATAGACGGAGAGTGTTTCTTTTGTCTATTGCTGGTTTTTATCAGACAATTTTATTATGGCAGAGAATTGGTATTTGTGTGCATTTGTGGCGTTGGGGATTACATTTAAGATGGGAACTGCAGCTTCTTTATGTGATATGGGCTAAGAAGTGGTTGTCAAAGGCTGTTTGGATCTCATATTTGGCCTCATTAAGCCACAAGGGAGCACAGATTACTTTGCTTCCATGGAGATGCATCACGCCTATGATCATCTTCCACCATCATATCTTATTGAGGTTCTTGCAAGTGGGAAGTTTAACTTGTGGAATTAAGATTGTCAAAATTAGGTGGTTCGGATCAGACATGGATGACGTATTATGGGCACTGCTAAAAGGAAGGGAATCAGTTTTGTTTATGAAAAATCAAGAGAGGGTGTGTGATAAAATGGTTTTTATGACTCTACACAAGTTAGAAGAAAAGCAAAGGGAGCTGTCGATGGTTTCTGTTTCTTTTGTTTTTAGACCAGGTCCATTGGGGGATCTAGCGACCGGTTCTACCGGAATAAAGCAAAAAAAAATAAATGAAAAATAGAAAAAAGAGACAGAACCGTTCCTTTATGTGAAGGCTGTAGAAGCGGAAAAAACCTCATACGTTGCGCGCTCTGGTTGGCTTGAGGAGCGGTGACCTCTTCTCCTCTCTTTCGTCTTCGGTTTTCGGTCTCTTTCTCTCCTCTTCGAAATCACCGATGTATCTTCTCCTTTCTCTCTTCGTCGATGTCCAAGTGTAATCCGATCATTGCCGCCGGCTCGTCGCCGCTCCGTCTTCGGCGCTCTCTCTTTGCGACGCTCTCTCTCTCTGCGACACTCTCTCTCTCTCTGCGACGGTCTCTATGCGACGTTCTCTCTGCGACGCTCTCTATGCGACGTTCTCTCTGCGACGCTCACCCTGCGCCGCTCTCTCTTCGTCGATCTCGCTTCGTCACTTTCTCTCTTCGTCATCGTCTTCGTCCACGATTCTATCTCTCTCTGGTTCGATTCGGTCGCAATCCATTCGTCGCTTGGTGACTCTATTCGTCTCAGTCCCTGTCAAAATCTCCTTGGGAGTTGATGATTGATCTGTTTCTCTCTTCGTCGGTCATCTCCTCCAGAGCCGTCCATCCAATCACCGTGAAGGTTATGTTTCTTCAAATTATTTGTTCCCGTGAATTGAATTCATTCATTTATATTCAAATACTTTGTGAAGGCTTGTGAGTTTTGACTCTGTTTTTCTCCTCTATTTGTGTCTCTTATTACATGGAGAGAGGAAGAACAAAGGAGATGTCCCAGACAGAAGCTTTAGACGTTCTATCTACAATCCACAGCGTCAAGAAAGGTTCGTGGTTCTTGATCAAAGACTGAAAACTGACTTTCATTGTTATGAAATTGTGTGGTTTTGTTACTGTGGGGTAATGCTCATGAAACGTTTATGCGTATGTGATTGCAGATGTAAAAGCATATGGCAAAGTAGAGAATACCATCTTGCGTTAAAGGTATCTCTGCCTCCTTCTCCTTTCATATCTCGTATGGATCCATTTTCAACAGCCAAACCTATGGATCCACGTACTTGCCCGTTTCAAAATCTCTTATTTAGTCAACAGCCAAATCAGTCCTTCTCCTTTGTCTCTTCTGAACCTAGTGTAGAGATCTCTTCGTCTGATGCCTCTGTCTTCGGTACTCCATGGTCTGAAGAAGAAAATGACGTTGAACACACGGTCTCTGACCGTACAGCAAGACGGAAGTGGTCACCAACTGAAGACCTTGTGCTCATCTCGGCTTGGTTGAACATCTCTAAAGACCCTGTGGTGGGTAATGAGCAGAAAGCAATTGCTTTCTGGAAACGCATTGCAGCGTATGTTGCATCAAGTCCAAAGCTCGAGGGACTGCAAAAGAGGGCCCCTAGTAACTGTAAACAAAGGTGGGCGAAGATCAACGAGGGTGTGTGTAAGTTTGTAGGGTGTTACGAGGCTGCAACGAACAACAAATCCAGTGGGCAGTCTGAGGAGGATGTGTTAAAAAAGGCGTATGATATATTCTTCAAAGATAACAAGGTGAAGTTTGCACTCGAGCATGCCTGGTTGGAGCTTCGCCATGATCAGAAATGGTGTCTGACTACCAAAGACAAGGTTGGCTCCAAAAAAAAGAAAGTGTAATGACCAGTCTGCACAGTCTTCGGCCAATGTCGCAAGAGAGGAAGAAGCAAGGCATGTTGGTGTCAAAGAAGCTAAGGCCAAAGGTAAAAGCAAGGTAACAAATTCAGCAGAGGCAGTGGAGTTTGAGAGCATGTGGGAGATTAGGAAAAGAGACTTTGAGCAGAAGGAGTTGATTAACAAGCAAAAATTGCTTGAGAGCCTCATTGCCAAGACAGAGACTCTCACTGATCTAGAAATCGCTTTGAAAAACAAACTAATTACTGAGATGTTGTCAAACTAATAATCTCGTGTCTTTATGCTTAATGCTGGGTTAATGTCGGGTCTGATGTTGTTTGGTTTATCTGTAGTTTGGTCTCTCTTTATGGTTTCTGTTTATTGTTTCTCTGTAGTTGCTTGTTATGTATAATATTTCTTTTAATGAAAATCGATGTTGTATGAATCTTGAGGCAAAACAGAAGTGTAAAACTATGGTTCTTGGTATGAACAAAACAATATTTGGAGATGAGTATCTAAGAAGACCCACGCCAGAAGATCTTCAACGTCTACTCGATCTTGGAGAGATACGCGGATTTCCCGGGATGATAGGAAGCATCGACTGTATGCATTGGGAGTGGAAGAATTTTCCAATCGCATGGAAAGGTCAATATACACGTGGATCAGGAAAGCCAACAATCGTTTTAGAGGTTGTAGCTTCACAGGACCTCTGGATATGACACGCGTTTTTCGGACCTCCAGGTACATTAAACGATATCAAGGTTCTTGATCGATCACCGGTTTTTGATGATATATTACAAGGTCGAGCTCCAAGAGTGAATTACATTGTCAATGGACACGAGTACAATTTGGCTTACTATCTCACGGATGGTATTTATCCAAACTGGGCTACTTTTGTGGAATCTATTAAACTTCCACAAGGTCCGAAAGCATCCTTATTCGCTACACAACAAGAAGCTGCACGTAAAGATGTCGAGCGTGCTTTTGGGATCTTGCAAGCTCGAATTGCCATAGTCAAAAGACCAACTCTCCAATGGGATAAAATAAAAATTGGAAAGATCATGAGAGCATGTATCATTCTACATGATATGATCGTAGAAAACGAACGACAAAAGTACACTCAGTTTGATATATCAGATTTCCAAGACGAACGAAGTTCAGAAGTGGATTTCACGTATTCTATAGAAAGGTCAAATCTCGGCAATATGATGAGCATTCGGAGTCGGGTTCGTGATAAAATAATACATCAACAATTGAAAGCTGATTTGGTTGAGCATATATGGCAAAAATATGGAACAAATCAAGATTTTAACTAATTGGCTTTTTTCGTTTATGATTTGTATTTGTATTTTTAATATGCTTTTATGTCATTTCTAATAAAATTTTAATGTATGATTTTAAAGGTTTATCATTCTAAATAAAAAAATAAAAATTAAGAACCCCTATGGGATTCTCCCATTGGAGGAACAAAAAATTAATTTTCCTAACTAAGGTTCTTAAGTCCACAATTCTATTTATTACTTATTAATTTAATCTAAAGAGCCTCTAAGGGGCTCCAATTGATGGCCATGCTCTTAGCGCATTAAGAAGCTCTCTAAGAATCTATATTTGTTTTCTTATGATGTTTTCTCTGGTTCCTTTTATGTTATTGTTGAGGTCTGGATCTTATTATAAGATCACAAGATGGAATAAAACTGGTACTGTTGGTTGTTGGTTCTACCCGTTATGTAATTTGCCGGGGGAAACAATTACATGGATTGATTTTCTTATTTGTGAGATTGGGTTTCAATGGTGGAGGTGTCCAAAGGAATCACTTCTATGTCTAATAGCGACTCATAATGTGTGTTTGGTCTCATTAAACCAAACACGACTACGGTCCCAAGACATGAGAGGCGATGCAGTGAAGATAGAGGATTCTGGATGTATGGCATTGTTCAGGGCTCATTCATCAGGGAAAAGAGATAATACAGGTTTACGAATCAGGAGGAGGAAGTGGGTAGTTACCAAACGGTCGTACTCCGGCAACGTCTTTGAATGCTCATATATCATCAAAGACGGTCAAAGAAAAAGTCTTGAGAATGCAATTGATTTTGGTGGACTTAATCAAGATACAGGCAATATCTGGTTTATTTTATTGATAAACAATATAGGGTCCTCAACTATACTATATCCTGTGCTAAGGAAAACAAAGGATGCAACGACATTAAGTCCTTCTCTTGGTCTTATTTTACATTGGACACGGTTTCCAAGAATATGGTTACATGGTCAGCCTAGGATAATGAGACTGAATGGTGATCCCTCCTGTCTATGGTATAATCATGGTAGTGTTGGCGGTTTATGGCCAAGCCTTTCAACACTCGGAATGGTGCTCAAACCATCGAGGGTTAGCAATGTCACCGAAGGGAAACGTATGGGGAAGTCAGATTTGGTGTGGTTTATTGGTTTAAGGGATTTAGGCTCACAGGAATATCATTAAATCTGCTTCGATTAGCTCCGGAGGAGTACTTAAATTTTTTTAAAATGAGAATCCTTAGTTGGAATTGCCGTGGAATGGGAAGTAAATATACTATAAGTTATCTTAGGGAAATATGGCACAAACATAAACCAGGTTTTCTATTTTTATCTGAAACAAAACAAGATTTTGAGTTTGTGCAAATATTTCAATCTCATTTTGGTTTTCATAACCTGGTTACTGTGGATCCTATTGGAAGGAGTTGTGAACTAGCTCTCTTCTACAACAATGAATACCAGGTTAAGGTTCAATATTCTAGTAACCGAATGATTGACGTGGAACCAGTGACTATTGGTAAAAAAGTGTTTTTAACCTTTGTTTATGGTGATCCGGTTCAAAAGTTACGGGAACAAGTCTGGGAACGATTAACTAGATATGGGTTAGCGAGATCTGAACCATGGTTTATCATAGGAGATTTGAACGAGATTACTGGCAATCATGAAAAAGAGGGAGGTTCTCTGAGAAGTGCAGACTCTTTTATTCCCTTCAACAATATGATCAGGAATAGTGGTTTATTGGAGTTCCCGGCTCGGGAAAATAAAATGTCATGGCAGGGAAGAAGAGGAAAAGGGAAAGGGGCAGTGATGATTAGATGTCGTCTAGATCGCGTTCTGGCTAATGAAGAGTGGCACACACTCTTTCCATGCTCTTATACAGAATACCTAGGGATGGTAGGATCAGACCATCGCCCAGTTGTGGCTTACATAGAAGACAAAGTCTCTAAGCGGAGAGGACAATTTCATTTTGATAAGAGATGGATTGGACAGGAAGATCTTATGGAATCAATTGCTATAGGATGGTCAGAAAATCATGGAGATCGGGTTGGGGGTTTTGTTACGAAAATTAGCAATTGTCGACGTGAAATCGCTAAATGGCGGAAAAACAATCCGCCGTATGGGAAGGAAAAAATTAATGAACTTCAAAAAGCTCTCGAAGAGGTACAAACAGACAACAATAGGTCTCAAGAAGAAATTTTAGAGGTATCAAGGAAATTACAAGATGTGTACAAGGATGAAGAGGAATACTGGTATCAGAAAAGTCGGAATACATGGTACACGTCCGGAGATCTCAATACAAAATTTTATCATGCTTTAACAAAGCAAAGGCGGGTTCGTAATTGGATTGTAGTACTACATGATGAGCATGGAAATTGGATAACGGAGGATAAAGGTGTCGAGAAAGTGGCAGTGGACTATTTCGAGGACTTATTTAGTACTACCTCTCCATCAGAGTTTGATAGCTTTCTGGAGGAGATTACACCGTGTATAACCCCGCAGACAAATCAAAGACTGATACAGATAGCGACTGAGGATGAGGTACGACAGGCTTTGTTTATGATGCATCCGGAGAAGGCTCCAGGACCGGATGGAATGACAGCTCTTTTCTTTCAACACTCCTGGCATATAATTAAGCATGATCTGGTGGAGATGGTGAATAATTTCCTGGTCTCAGGAGAAATGGACTCAAGGTTAAACATTACCAACATCTGTATGATCCCAAAGGCGGAAAGACCTACAAGGATGACAGAACTACGACCGATAAGTCCATGTAATGTTGGGTATAAAATTATCTCGAAAGTGTTATGTCAGAGGTTGAAAATATGTCTTCCTACAGTTATTTCGGAGACTCAATCGGCATTTGTGGCTGGAAGGTTGATATCGGATAATATTCTTATAGCTCAGAAATGTTCCATGCGCTGAGAACCAATAAATCATGCCAAGAAAAGTACATGGCAATCAAAACGGACATGAGTAAAGCGTATGATAGAGTGGAATGGGACTTTATTCAGGCCCTACTACAAAAAATGGGTTTTGATTCTCATTGGATCAAGTTGATGATGGAGTGTATCTCATCGGTTCAATATCAGGTTCTGCTAAATGGTCAACCGCGGGGTCTCATAATACCACATAGGGGTTTACGGCAAGGGGATCCTTTATCACCTTATTTATTCATCATGTGTACTGAGGCTCTAATTGCAAACATCAAAAAGGCTGAAAGAGGGAAACAATTAACAGGAAAGAAGGTAGCCCGAGCTTGTCCATCTATATCTCATTTGCTTTTTGTAGATGATAGTCTTTTCTTTTGCAAGGCACAAAAGGAAGAGTGTCAAACCATTCTTAGGATTTTAAAGGAGTATGAGGCTGTATCAGGTCAACAAATTAATTTCCAAAAATCTTCGATTCAGTTTGGTCATAAGATTGAGGAATCCAGCCGGCAGGAGTTGAGGGATATTTTGGGAATACATAATTTAAGAGGAATGGGATCTTATCTAGGACTGCCAGAGAATCTCGGAGGGTCAAAGATACAAGTTTTTGGATTTGTTCAGGAGCGTTTGAATAGTAGCGTCAATGGTTGGACATTTAGATTCTTTACTAAAGGAGGAAAGGAAGTGATCATTAAATCAGTGGTTACGGCTTTACCTAATCATGTGATATCCTGTTATCGTCTACCAAAGGCAACCGCAAAGAAATTGACGAGTGCGGTAGCACAATTTTGGTGGAGTCCAGGCGGCAGTACAAAAGGATTGCACTGGAAATCATGGGATAAATTATGTCTAAATAAGGATGAAGGAGGTCTGGGTTTCAAAGACCTAACCGATTTTAATACGGCAATGCTTGGTAAGCAATTATGGCGCCTGATCGAGAAGCCAGACACTTTTTTCTCTAGAGTTTTTAAAGGTCGGTACTACAGGAACGCTTCACCCCTGGAACCGATTAGATCATATTCTCCGTCATATGGCTTGCGGAGTATTGTTTCTGCTAGATCTCTGGTTAGCAAAGAACTAATTAAAAGGGTGGGATCAGGATCATCTATCTCTGTATGGAATGATCCCTGGCTCTCAACAACTCGCCCGAGACCAGCAAATAAAAATCAAAACCACAGTTGCCCAGATCTTACAGTTGACTCTCTCATAGATTCAGCTACGCGAACATGGAACTTACAGGCAATTCGGGCTCTAGTGGATCCCCAGGATGTAAAGATAATATAAAGCATACCATTGAGTAGGACACATATGATGGATAGGGAGGGATGGTATTTCACACAAAATAGAAAATATACGGTCAAATCAGGTTACCAAGTAGAAAGGGTTTACCCAGATAAGGAAAAACCAACTGTTGAGTTCGGGCCCACAGTTGATTTGCTGAAAGCTTTCTGCTGGAAAGTACGGTGTCCACCAAAGCTGAAGCATTTTTTATGGTAATTGGTGTTAGGGTGTATATTAGTTAAGAAAAACTTGCATGCGAGAGGTCTACAAGGGGATCTATGTTGTGCTAGATGTGGAGCTTCGGAGGAATCCATAAACCATGTGTTTTTTGAATGTCCTCCAGCGCGTCAGGTTTGGGCACTCTCACAGATACCATCCAATCCAGCTATTTTTCCCACTGGATCTCTCTTCACAAATATGGATCATTTATTTTGGAGAATTCAACCAAAAATGGACGATCATCAATTTGCATGGATTTTATGGTACATTTGGAAAGGAAGGAATAATAAGGTTTTTAGTAATCTGGATATTGATCCCATGGAAACGCTCAAATTTGCGGAAACAGAGTCAACACTTTGGGCAGAAGCACAAGTATTGACCACACCGAGGGAAGCACAACATTCAGAAGTTAATTCTACCCTCAATCCCAGGACGGTGGTGTTTCACAGATGGTTCTTGGAAAGATAAGGATTTTTATTCAGGTCAAGGCTGGCATAGCACTCTGGAAGGTTTTGAGGGACTAATGGGGGAAAGGAATGTAAAAGAGAGTCTCTCCCCTCTTCATTCGGAGGTGGAGGCGCTAATTTGGGCAATGGAGTGTAGGAGGAATTTGCGTCAGTTTCGGGTCACGTTTGCAACGGATTGTTCTCAATTGGTGAAGATGGTTTCGGAACCAGAAGAATGGCCAGCTTTTGCAAGTTATTTGGAAGATATCAAGACCCTGCAAGAAAGTTTTCTCAGCTCAGAGATCATTCATCTACCACGAGCGTATAATTTGAGAGCGGATAGTCTGGCACGAAGTGTTAGAAAGCAACCGTCCTTCGTCGTTCACATGGATGCGGAATTACCAGTGTGGTTTACAAAGTCAGTATGAGTCTGTTTTAAGTTAATGACAAAAAAAAAACTAAATATAATTAAATTAAAAATTAGTTAAAATTAAATTAAATAGACAAATTAATATAATTAAAAATCAAATTTATTTAGTTATTTAATTTTGGTTTACAAATAAATTCTGGTTTACAAAACTTAGTTTAGAAATGTAAACCTAAAGTTTAACCTAAACAAAAAATTAACCCTGCATCTAAACTTTTTGCCGTCAACTTCCGCTCCTTCGGTTTCTTCATCTTTGAGGCTGAGACCACCAGCCAAGTGATATTTAGACTTTTCGAGGGTCTCAATCAAATATTGTAGTATAAGAGATTGTCGATCCAATCCTAAGTGATTCTGATGCAAAGGAAATACAAGACCATTCTTAATCTAAGTGCAATCAATAAGTGAGATGAGATGATTATAAACTAAGGTAATACTAGAAATGCAGTAAAAGATGAACTCTCTTTTCAATATGAGGCAAGGGGATTCTTGGGACAAGGGAATTGACCTTGGGTGATCAAGTTTCAATCAAAGATGACAAACTTTCAATCAATCCTACACCTTAAGCCTAGACACAATCCTAAGCAAGCTTTATCCCTAGATGAATGCTCATTCACAAACATATCTCAAGCATCTAATCCCTTAGGTTGAATAATATGAAAGCAATCAATAAGAACAAGTCTATTAGCTATCTTAACACCTTTAACAACTAATCCCTTAGGTAAAGGCTGTTAAAAGCATTGGAGAGTTGGTTCAGGCATTTCATCAAACACCTTCCGGGCATGAAATGCCTATGGCTCTATTTTGAAGAGGCCAACTCCAAAATAGTAATAAGAACACTCTACAAGCACGGATCAAGAAAGATTTACACTAAAACATCTTAGATCTACACCTAATCACCCTTAGTCTCTCAAGCCCATGAATCCTAGATAGATCTACTCACTAATAGACATGGATAATCTTAAAACCACGGATGATTCAAGGCTAAACATGATACTCAGCAAGATAATCCAATAAACACAAGAGAATAAGATAAAAAAAAAAATCAAGATTCAAACTTTCTTCAAGATCCAAATGTGTTCTTAAGAGAAAAAAAGTTAGTCTCACAAAGGAGATTACAAGAGTATTTATAGGAGGCTTGAAAGCCCTTAAAAACATAAAGCCAATTGACCAAAATGGCCCTTGAATCATTTAATCTCGACCAATAGGAAGAGAGGGTGAAAAAACGCTCAGGGTAACACGGCCTCGTCCAACCCGCACACGTCCAGCCCGCATGTCCCGTCCTGGCCCGTTCCTCGTCTCGCGCGGGTAAGGCGACTCGTGTGAATCATCCCGCGCATGTCCTGTCCCCGCACCGGCCTCGTCCCGTGCGGGTATGGCATCCCGGGCAAGTCATCCCGCGCACCAGTCCATGTCCGAGTTTCGTATCAGTCCGGTCCCGCGCAGGTGAAGCGTCCCGGGCATGTCCAGCCGCGCACAGGCCGTCCGTCCAAGTAGTCCAAGTCGCGCAGGTGCTCCTTCTCGAGCGTCCTGACCCGCGGCCGTCCGTCCAAAAATGGTCCAAGGTAAGGTCTTCGTGTCTTGAGGGTGGGAGGGTGATCTGGAGGCCATCAAGCTAAGGCACGTCTCCAAGCTTGGCCAAACTCCATTCTTCACTTCTTTTTGGATCACAATGCTCCCAAACATCTCTAATCACTCCTTGGCACACATCAGCACCTAATAAGGACAATGAATGCAATACGGACCTAAAAGATGCATAATTCCTAATCTATATGATCAAAATGCACAAGATATGAAGGCTAAAAACATGTAAATATGCAAGATATCAACTCCCCCACACTTGTCCTTTACTTGTCCTCAAGTAATCTTTTCAAAACACAAGGAGGAGAGATAAAAAGATGGGAGCAAAGCCAAAAGAAACACTCAAAGCACTCAACTTGACATCCTAAAGAAATATAGCAAATAGCGTGAGCAAAACTCTCTTATTATACTTGATGTTAGGAGTTTTCAAGGCTCCTAATTAAATGATGTAGTATAAGAGATTGTCGAACCAATCATAGGTGATTCTGAAGCAAAGGAAATGCAAGTCGATGCTTAATCTAAGTGCAATCAATAGAGTGGAGTGAAATGAACTAAAACTAAACTAAAATGTAATAAAGTAATGATCTCTCTTTCAATTTGAAGCAATAGGACCCATGAGGCATGGGAATTGACCTTGGGTGATCAAGTTTCAATCTAAAGGTGGCAGGAACAATCAATCTATCAACCTTGCCTAGACACAATCTTAAGCAAGCTCTAGGTCTAGATGAATGCTCATTCACTAACATATCTGAAGCATCAAATGTCTTTGGTTGAATAATATGAAAGCAATCATTAAGAACAAGTCTACTAGCTATCTTAACACCTTTAACAAGTAATCCCTTAGGTAAAGGATGTTAAAAGCATTGAAGAGTTGGTTCAGGCATTTCATCATACACCTTGTGGGCAGGAAATGCCTGTACCTCTATCATGAAGAGGCCAACTCCAAAATAGGAATAAGAACACTCTACAAGCAAGGATCAAGAAGGATCTACATTAATACACTCTAGATCTAGCTTAATCACCCTTAGTCTCCTAAGCCCATGAACCCTAAGATGATTTACTCTCTAATAGACATGATTTCCCTTAAACCCATGATGGATTCAAGTTTAATAATGATTAGAGAGAAACAATTGCTCAAGAACACAAGAATAAAAGAAGAAAAAGGAATCAAGATCCAAACTTTATTCAATATCCAAATGTGTTTTTGAGAGAAAAGGAGACAAGTCCCAAATTGGGAGATACAAGAGTATTTATATGAGGCTTGAAAGCCCTTAAAAACATAAGAAGGAAATGACCAAAAGGTCCTTGGTGTCACTTAAGTCTCGACCAATCAGAAGCTTGGAAAGAGGAAGAAGCTTGGAACCACCCGGGTCAGGTGAGTGCTGGTCCGACCCGCGTGTGTACTGGCCGCGTGCATCGGCCTCGTCCAAGCATCAACCCGTGTGGGTGTCTTAGCCCGGGTACATCAGGCTGGATGTGTCCTGGCTGTGTCCAGCCCTGCGGGTTGGAGCAACCGGGTGTTCTGTCTGAGTACTTTCTTCTTCATTCTTTGTCCAAGCACACACGGGTAAGTGACCCGGGTGGTCTGTCCGGGTAAGTGGAGCCGTGCGGGGTCGTTTGGTCGGGTAGGTGAGGTCGGGTGCTTACCATACGCGGGCCGCGTATCATCATGCCGCGTATCGTCAGGCCGCGTATCATGCTGTCAAGTTCGGCCATCAGGCCGTGCGGATTGTTGTGGCCGGGTGTCCTAGGCCGCGTGCTCCCTTCTTTGTCCAGCCGTCCTGTTCTGTCCCAAACACCTCTAATAACTCTAAAGTACACTCCAACACCTGATAAAGACTTATGAATGTAAAATGAGCCTAAAGATGCCTAAAGATGCCTAATGCCTAACCTATATGATCAAAATGCACAAGATATGAATGCTAAAAACATGTAAATATGCAAAATATCAACTCCCCCACACTAGTCCTTTACTTGTCCTCAAGTTAACTTTTCAAAACACAAGGAGGAGAGATATAATGATGGGAGAAAGCCAAAAGAAACACTCAAAGCTCTCAACTTGACATCCTAAAGAAACATAGCAAATAGCATGAGCAAAACTCTCTTATTATGCTCTAGCTTCTCAAGGCCTATCAATACTCTTATGCCTCTACACAATATGCAATGCTTATCAACCAACATGTTCTCTTGACCAACCCTCACATTGATTCACACACACACACAAGGTGAATTCTCACAAATGGGAAAAATATCTCAATCATTTGGCTAGGTGATCAAATGGTCTAATATGGATGAAAAGGAGGATTCAATGCATTATTTAAAGGTGGCTATCACTCAAGAACAAGGAGCTTGATCATTATGCAAAATTTATCTAAGACTAGGAGCAATTCATGCATACATGGATCCATCCTCATCATTCTACCCCATTCCTAAGTGATTACAAATTCTATACCCTTTTCATTCATCCCATAACCCAAAATGAAAAACATTCTCACATCACTCATCCAATGAACAACTTTCTTTCTTTTGATACAACCACTAAGGACCTCTTATTCACAATTCACACTTCTAAGCTCTAACACTTTTTTTTTTTGTTTTTCCTTCTCCACTATCTTATTGAATCTTTCTTTTTTTTTTCTTTTTCTTTTATTTTTCTTTTTTTTTAAATTTTATGAAGGGGGAATGTCTCAAACATCAATCAAGAGCTTCTTATCTTTCCATTCTAGGTCCCTAGGGCTTTTCTTTCTCAATATACCTTTTTGTTCATCAATCTCACCTTTATCACTTCCCAAACCCAAAATATAACCCTTTAAGGAACAAAGACCCAACTCACCATCCTAGAAGCTAGCTCAAATGAGGACCCTATGCTAGAAAGAGATGAGAACAAATCCATGTCCCTCCCAATCAAGATTTTGCGTATGACAAACTATCAAAAGAGGCCTCACTCATGCAAATCAATGTAGACTTCAAAGAATGGCTAGGGCTCAAGGGTATGGAAGTGCCATTTGGGTTAACAAAGAGTGGTATAATGGGGAAAGATAACCCAAATGTGTATGAGATCCATGATCAAGTATGCAAATGCCCATATGCAAGAGAAATTAAGTTCATTCAAGTCTAAGTTCAGGATGGAGCTGGTTTCAAGAACAATGCCAATATCAAGCAAGCAAGCAAATTTAAGAAGAGTTTTCAAGGCTCAAAGCATGCAAGCTTTCAAAAGATGCTTAAGCTACTTGATATGTTTAACTAGGGTGCAAATTCAGTGCAATCAAGTGTTCTATAATAGGCAATGCTCCATATGCAAGTGAATGCAACCTATATGCTCTAGACTCAATCTTAAAGATGCAAGTGATGCAACTACATGATTCAAAAATTTCAAATTTTTTTATGCAAATATGCATGTACCATGCAATGCATGAGACTCACAATCACAAAGCAAACATGAATCACCTGGTACCTCCCCGACACTTAAATCACGCAGTCTCTGTGTGAGTAAGAGAGAAGGAGATACCCCAACAAGACAAAAGCAAATGTATATACAAGAAGGGTTGGAGTGATACCTCATAAGGAGAGTTAGAAGATTCAGTTGGTGCCTAGGGGAGCAATGTCTGGTCGCCTGCCTCGTCAGCCCAAGGGTCTTTAAGACAAAAATCCTAGTGAAATATGTACAAAGGATAGCCATGGGACTTCCTCCCAAGTGAGCTTGTTTTGAGTCACTAGCTTGACTTTCCTTCCTCTGGCTAGTGAAGGCTGGATGTGTCTAGGCTCTTTACCCATGTAGTGAAAGCCTTCTTGTCAAACCGGATCACCAGGATCATACTCATCATAGAACCAACCCCTAAACTCATTCATCCTGATCTCTTCAAAGGGTACCTTCCTTGGATCATCAACAATGAGCTCCTTGGTAGAGATTATACCAAAATGGTAGGCAAAGGGCTTGTCCATATGAGAGTCTGCTTGGTGCATCTCTTTGGGGGATTCTTCAATGTGAATAACTTGATTCTCCCTAGACTCGTCACCCCTTGTTCCTTCCTTGGAAGTAAACTTCACATCTGTTTCCTCCTTAGTTGAGAACTCATCCATAACCAATGAGATTTCTCTTATCTCCTCTATGCATTCAACAACCAAACTATCATCACAAAAATCTTCAAAGACTCTTCCATCCAAGCTTGTTTCTTCATCCTTGCTTCTTGTTGAATAACTCTTGAATGTTGTTGGTTCAACTTGCTCTTCATATCTTTTCCCAAGATTTTTATATACCATGCATCCAAGGAGTAATTCAAGCTCATGTATAGAATTTTCAGCTTCCTGTTGAAATCCATCCTTGATTTGCACACCCTCCTCAACATCAATTTCCATATCCATGGAACATTCTTCACAAGTGTTGGTGTTGTAAAGGGGAGTGATGCTTTCTTCCTTATCTTCAATGATGTGAGACAGTTTGTTGTTGGCAGACTTCACATGTGTTATAGTTTCATCCATCCTTGAGCTAAGAGCCTTGCCATGAGCATCTACCTTGGTGAAAAGAGAACTCATTTGCCTTTGTATTTCAAGCCTTCCTCTTTCTTGATTCTCCAACAACTTCTCAAGCATGTTGGTGATGTTTTCTTCATTGGAGGCTTGAGTGAATTTGACTTCATGTTCTTCGTACTCTAAATCCCAAGTTTGGTATCTCTCACCATATCCATATTGGCTTTCTTGACCAAGGTTTCCATGTGGTTTGTACTCCAATTGGGTGGTTGGCTCATAAGCTATTTCACAAGAAGTGGAGCTTCTGGATATCATCCTTTCTTGGCTCTCTAAAATAGCCTTGAACATTGATTCCAAGTCAAGAGACATATCTTCCTCTCTTGTGAATGTACCTTTCAAAAGAACAACCACTTGAAATGGAATTAGTAACTAGATAAAGGTAACAAGACTTAGTCTCAAGCAAGTGATTAAATCCCAATGTCAAAATCAAACTATAACTTGGCAACGGCGCTAATTTGATGTTAGAGTTTTCAAGGCTCCTAATCAAATGATGTAGTATAAGAGATTGTCGAACAATTCCTAGGTGATTCTGAAGCAAAGGGAATGCAAGTCTATGCTTAATCTAAGTGCAATCAAAAGAGTGGATGAAATGAACTAACACTAAACTAAAATGCAATAAAGTAATGATCTCTCTTTCAATATGAAGCAATAGGACCCATGTGGCAAGGGAATTGATCTTGGGTGATCAAGTTTCAATCTAAAGGTGGCAGCAACAATCAATCTATCAACCTTAAGCCTAGACACAATCTTAAGTGATGTCTTGCATATTTTCATTGTTTTAGCTTTCCATTTTGTGCATTTTATTAGGCATTAGGCATATTTAGGTTCATTTTGCATTCATGAGTCTTTATCAGGTCTTGGAGTGTACTTTGGAGATATTGAAGGTGTTTGGGGGTAGTTTGTTACAAAGAGGAAGGGTGAAAGATGAGCATGGACGATGGCCATAGAGAAGTCTTTTTATGCTAAGATTAGGTGGAGACATAGCATTTTGAGTTAGCTTTCCAATGAGAGTGGTTCCAAGCCATTTGAAGCCATATTGGAGGAGTTAAGATCATTTGAGTGGAGGCATGTCAAGGCACCCGGGTCAGCACACTCGACCTGACCAACCCGCACGGGACGAGGGAGAGATGCTGGACGTTGAAGCACCCGGACGGGCGTACGCGACCTCGACAACCCGCATGGCCTGACCGCGGGAACAGACAGCACGTACGCGGCCTGGACACCCGGGTGAAGTTACCCGCGTACGAATATCAACCCACCGATCACACCCGAGGACGACGACCCGCACGGCTTCGAGAGAACGGACCAGCACGTACGCGGGACGATCACACTCGACTGACACCACCCGCGTACGAACATACCCGAACGTCCACACCCGACTGGACGCCACCCGTGTGCGAGCACACCCGATAGCGACGAACGCCTAGGACAAGACGCGACTGGACGCACCCGAGGAAGACAACCCGCACGGCCCGACGATGGAGAACGCCCAGGATCAGGACGCGGCCGATCACACCCGACCTCCCTCGCCCGCGTACCACTCCACTCGACCTCAGCACACTCGAGCAAGACGACCTGCGTAGCCTCACACCCGGACCATGACCACTCGAGCAGCACGACCCACACGGCTTGGACGGCCTGGTCGAGATTCCACACCCGGGTGGTCATACCCAGCCTGGTCAATGCCCATCCGACCAGGGTATCCGAGCTTCTTCCTTTTGGAGCCTTTTGATTGGCTTACGCCATTACTCTTCTGAGGGCTTTTTAGTCATTTTGCTTTTATGTTTTTAGGGCTCTTAAGCCTACTATAAATACTCTTATTATCCCTAGTTTGGGACTTATGTTATTTTCTATCTAAGAACACAAACCTTTTGAGTAAAGTTTCATCTTTGATTCATAATCTCATCTCATCTTTGTGTTCTTGATTGTTTGATTTCATCTCCTTTCTTTCTCTACATGTTTAAGCTTAAACCTCTCATGGGTTTAAGAGTAAGCATGTGGATTAGTGAGTAGATTCATTTAAGATCCATGGGCTAGGGTGATTGAGAGTGGTTAAGTGTAGATCCAAGGTGCTTAGTGTTAGATCTATCCTTTCCTTGCATTGATCATTACAGCCAAAGAGATTTGGTGTACTTGGGTGATCATTGCAAAAGAGCATCCATCTAGAGATAGAGCTTGCTTAGTTTTGTTATCTAGGCATAAGGAATTAGATTGATTGAAAAGTTAGCATCTTGGATTGAATCTTAATCATTTGAAATCAAGTCCCTATACCTATGGGTCTCACTCTCCTCATAAGAAAGAAAGTTTTACTTTTTGTTGCATTTTACTTATTGTCTTAGTTTAATAATCATCCTCTTTAATGATTGCATTTAGATTAAGCATAGACTTGCATTCCCTTTGCTTTATGGTCACTTAGAACTGGTTCGACAATCTTATATACTACATCATTTGATAAGGACCTTAGAAAAGTCCTTTCATCAAATTGGCGCCGTTGCCAAATTCTAAGTTGATTGTGACATTGGGATTTAGTCACTTGCTTGAGACTAAATCATTTTTCTTTTCTTGTGATATCGATTCTTTTTTTTGCCTCTTCCTTTGATTTTCAGGTGTATGAACACAAGAAGCGGGGGTGCAACTAACCTGGTTCCCACTGTTGCAGAGATAGCTACACTTGAGAGGGAAATAGCAAGAAGGAGAAGAGCAACAGGCTCACATTCAGAGGTTGGGGTTTGAGATGGATGATCACCAGCATCAACCTCAAGATGGCAATGGTCAAGGAGCTGACAACCTTGGACCACAGCGCCAGCAACAACAACACCCACAGCGGCCAGCTAGAGCCATTGGCACCTATGACCGTCCTCACATTCATGGCAATAGGACGGGCATCCGCGCACCAGCTTTGGAAGCTAACAACTTTGAGATCAAGTCAGGGTTGTTGAGTGTGATTGAGAACAACAAATACCATGGCTTGGCTGTAGAAGACCCATTTGATCACTTGGACAAGTTTGATAGCTATTGTGGTTTGTCCAAGACCAATGGTGTGTCCGAAGATGCCTTCAAGCTAAAGTTGTTTCCTTTCTCTCTAGGAGACAAGGCACGCCAATGCAAGAAATCTCTACCTAGTGACTCCATCACTACTTGGGATGATTGCAAGAAGGCCTTCTTGGAGAAGTTCTTCTCCACATCAAGGACAGCCAAGCTGAGGAATGAGATCTCTAGTTTCCAGCAGAAGAACTTGGAAAGCTTTAGTGAAGCATGGGAGAGGTTCAAGGGGTATCAAGCTAAGTGCCCACACCATGGCTTCTCAAAGGAGAGTTTGTTAAGCACATTCTACAGAGGTGCCCTTCCTGAGTTCAGAGCAAGATTGGATACAGCAAGCAATGGTTTCTTCCTGGGCAGGTCTGAAGAAGATGCTGAGGAGCTGGTTGACAACATGGTGAAGAGTGACTCAGTTTACAGTGGAGAACATGACTGATATCACTCAAATTACCCTAAGGAGTGACTTTACTCTCTCAAATAAGAGGTTCAGTTGTAGTACTTAGGGATCGAATCCACAAAGAGCTAGTGTACAAATAAGATGAAATCTTAATGACTATGCTAGGTTGAAATTAGTTTAAAGTAAAGTGCAGGTTTGCTGAGTAAGGATGAGATTACCCAGTTGAAAGGATTTGGTTTTGAAAACAATAAAGAAAAGTAGTTAGATTCAGGGTAAGTATTCAGGAATTCAGGATTATAAATACTATAAAGGCTAACAAGTTGCTTGCATGATATGTCAGAGCTCAACACTTATTAAATGAATCCATCAGCTCTCGCATTATTTAGACAATCTATTACTTAGATGCTAAATGGTGTAGCGGTCGGCTACTTCTGCCGCTGGTATCGCTCGATAGTTCGATAGGAATATCGACCGATACACCTCTAGCTACGTTGATCGATTACTCTATAGGAGTATCGATCGATACGGCTCTAAGCAACCTTTATGCGCGAGTTGATACAATGCTCACCATGATCTTAGATCAGCTTTCGCATATCTCAAGAGGGTCATAGCATGTTTAGGATGTTATCAGGTATTTCATGTAATAAATCAATGCAATCCAAGTTCATGTTCTAGGTAGCTAAGCTAGAAAAGCATTAATGAACAATCCTAACAATAAATATCACAACTATAGCAATTATATGTTGGGGCTAATCCCTCATATCCTATTTAAACCCTAAATCTAACAAGTGAATCTACTCAGACATGGCTAAGTAGTTCATAACAACAAGGTAATAATAGGAGTTCATAGATATATTAGAGGAATGAACACTTAAGTTCCAATCACAAATCTCTTTGGATCTTTCCTCTAGATCTTGAATCCTATAACCTTTGTAAATAAAGAACTGAAAGAAAATGAGTAGAAGTAGAAGAAACTCTTAAAACTTCTATTACTGTAAAAGATTGTATATGAAAAGAGACTTGAATGAAAAGAAAGCTTGTTTTTAATGCCAAAACACTTAGGCATATAAATATATGAGTTCATTAGGTTAAAAAACTCGTCAGGGGCATTCTTGTAAAATGTGATATCTTGGGCTTCAAGTTCGGCCAGGTCCAACTTGTCTTTCAGCCTCCTCAGTATCGATCGATAGTACAAGGTGTACATCGATCGATTATGGTCTCGATGTATCGTCCTTCGGCTAGTGTGTGTCGATCGATTGCACAGAGTGTGCATCGATCAATGTGTAACTCTGACGTCGACCTCTGGTCTTGATCTCGGGTGAACTCTTCTTTAAGCTCCAAAAAGGCACCTAAAACATCACTTTTCTCCAAAATGCTTCCCGCGTACGATCAACAAAACATAGATGAAGCTACCCGCGTACGATCACCAAACCACCAGACGTCCACACCCAAATGGACGCCACCCGCGTGCGAGCATACCCGAGCGTCCACACCCGAGGAAGACGACCCGCACGGCCTGACAGTGGAGAACGCCCAGGATCAGGACGCGGCCGATCACACCCGACCTCCTTCACCCGCGTACCACTCCACTCAATCACAGTACACTCGAGCAGGACGACACTCGGCCTTGGCACACGCGGCCTGAAGCACCCGCACGGCCTGCACACCCGACTGGAAGGACGCGGCCTGAAGCACCCGCACGGCCTGCACACCCGACTGGAAGGACGCGGCCTGAAGCACCCGCACGGCCTGCTTGCTGCTGGACACGGACAGTACGCGGCCTAGAGCACCCAGGGAGGACAACCCGAGCAGTTGGACGAGCCAGACGAGCATCCTCATACGCGGGTGGCCATACCCGGCCTGGTGGAAGCCTATCCGACCAGGGTATCCGAGCTTCTTCCTTTGGAGCATTTTGATTGGCTTAGACCATTAATCTTCTAAGGGCTTTTTAGTCATTTTACCTTTATGTGTTTAGGGCTTTTAAGCCTACTATAAATACTCTCATTAACCCAACTTTGGGACTTATGTTATTTATGATCTAAGAACAAAAACCTTTTGAGTAAAGCTTCATCTTTGATTTATTATCTCATCTCATCTTGTGTTCTTGATTGTTTATTTCATCTCCTTTCTTTCTCTATATGTTTAAGCTTGAATCTCTCATGGGTTTAAGAGTAAGCATGTGGATTAGTGAGTAGATCCATCTTAGATCCATGGGTTAGGTGATGGAGAATGATTAAGTGTAGATCCAAGGTGTTTAGTGTTAGATCTATCATTTTCTTGCATTGATTTGGTGTTCTTAAAGCTATATTTGAGTTGGCCTCTCAAACATAGAGCTTAGGCATTTCATGCCCGGAAGGTGTTCTATGAAATGCCTGAACCAACTCATCTATGCTTTTAGCTTGCTTTGCCTAAGGGATTAGTTGTCAAAGAAGCTAGGATTGCTATTAGACTCATTCTCCTTGTTTGTTTTGATCATTACAGCCAAAGGGATTTGGTGTACTTGGGTGATCATAGCAAAAGAGCATTCATCTAGGGATAGAGCTTGCTTAGTTTTGTTGTCTAGGCACAATGAATTAGATTGATTGAAAAGTTGGCATCTTGGATTGAAACTTAATCATTTGATATCAAGTCCCTACACCCATGGGTCTCATTCTCCTCATAAGAAAGAAAGATTTACTTTTTGTTGCATTTTACTTATTGTTCTAGTTTAATCATCATCCTCTTTAATGATTGCATTTAGATTAAGCATAGACTTGCATTCCCTCTGCTTCATGGTCACTTAGGACCGGTTCGACAATCTTATATACTACATCATTTGATTAGAACTCTTAGAAAATTTCTTTCATCACAAGGCGAATATAAGACAGAGACCGCAGAATCGATCGATAGTAGGACAGTCTCATCGATCATCTCTGATCAACGGGTACGATCGACAGCCACACATAGTCATCGATCGATTCACTATTCAATCAGATCGAGGAGGAGTTTCCAGAAGGTGATTTCGAAGTAAACACGTGGGAGAACGACTACTACATTGTGGGAACTGAAATTCGCACCGTCAAATTAAGTTGATTTGAAGGAAAGCCAAGTGAACCAAGCCTTCCCTGACGGTCCCGGTTATCTGCTGGGCCGCACACGACACAATCAGTACGACAAAGAAAATATGAAGACGAAATAAAATCGTAAGAAAAAAGAATAGAGCAAAAGATCTTATTCGAATCCGCTTGAGCTGAACAACAGGTAAGAGCCTTGGCTAGAGCTGTCGGCAAGTTCGCTAGTCTAGCAATCTAAGTTCTAACCTAGTTGAGTCGCAGCTCGCTAGTAAAAACGGAAAATAATGCCTAAGTTGCTCTAAGTGCTCTGGAAGTTTTGTGATGATTTGCTCCTCGCCCAAAGCTCTCCTTATATACTCCTCTTAAGACGGCCTATCTTCTTCGGGCTGAATCGGCTTTTTCCATTTTCGCCCATCTTCGTTTATCTTCGAAAACTTGACATTTATCTTCGAAAACTTGACATTTATCTTCTGGAAACTTGACATTTATCTCTTATGTGAGGATAAGGATAAACCGTCATAGTTATCCTTCCTTTCGAAAATCGTAAGTCGGCCGCTTTGGCCATGTCGGGCCATTTAGACGCTTTTACGGTTTTTCAAAGAATGGTCTTTGAAGGTTTCGCATTCGGGAACCCAATTCCTCGATAGTCGAGATGTTTGGTGTTTAGAATAACCGTGATCGCACTCAAACTCACGAAGATTGATCCAAACAAGCCAAGATGGGATCGACCGGCATGATGGGACCGAGACCAGGACGAGGGCCGCCGACCGCGCCAGGCTGCCGCAGCGCCAGGCCGGCTTGTGGAACGCCGCCGGTGCCAGGTCGGGTGCCGGCGCCAGGTCGTGCCGCGCCAGGCCGCCCGCGACGGGTGCCGCCGGCGCCAGGTCGTCGCTGACGCTGCGGCGCGCCGACGCTAGCCCGGCTTGCCGGGCGCCAGGTCGGTTTGTCGCCGGCGCAGGTCGGCTGCGACGCTGTGCCCGCCAGGGGTTCTCCGCGTGGGTTTCCGCTGTCCGATCTTTCCCCGTTAGTCGCTCGTGGGAAATCTTTGAGTTTGGAAGGATCTTTAGCAGATTTCAAGATAACCGCTTTTGACCCAACATGATCTTCCCGATTCCTCGAGTATCGGGATGGACTTGGATTCGTAGATTTTCCGCCTTCAAGGGTTTGAGTAATGAGGCTTCAACTTTAGACGCTTTAAATATGACCTTTAAACAATCGAGAAGGCTTTGGAAGAATCATTGTAGTTCACGGACAATCCGGACATGGGTTTAAGGAACCAAGATGCTGCCGCTGTCCAAGATCACGACGATTGCATAGATGGGCACCAGGCCCTGCCGGGCGCCAGACGAGACGACAGGCCTGCCGCCGGGCGCCAGACGGACAGGACAGCCTGCCGGGCGCCAGGCGCGGCGCGGCCGCGCCGCGCGGGCGCCCGCCGGTGTTAGGCGCCCTGCCGTCCGCCGCGGTCCCGTCCGGTGCCTGCTGTTGCTTGCCTTCGTTGATCCCCGGCTCACGGTCCGCTCATGCCTTCTTGTGAGTTCATCGAGTGACGACCGCTTCGGTTTTGATCGTCACTTGGTTTTCTTCGAGGACTTTCGGTGACGATTTTGTCGTTGACCGATTTTGACCCCAACAGTTAGCCCCAGCTAGCTAGGAACCGTAATGTCTTCGGTCCTGGCGGTATAGCCGTATGGGAAGGTGTAGAGACGTAATCGCTTGTCAAAGTCGGGTAAATAGTGATTTTACCTCCTTTATAAGGAGGAGTAAGAAATCTCATTCATTCTTACTTCATCAAAAATAATTCATCTCTCAAGAATCCTTTCTCTTTAAGAACAATGTCTTCAAGATTTTCCAAGAGAAATTCTTCTTCCCATTCATCCTCGGATGACTCTCCTGCCCATGTGACGGTGAAGCAAGAGGAGTTAGTCGAGGAGGAAGCGAAGAATGCGATATCGAGCCCTTGTGGATTCGCCCCATCACTGCCAGATGTCCCTGTTCTGAAGAGACCTTTGAGGCAGCCTGGTGCTCCCTTTACCGAGCCTGGTTTCACGAAATATCTCAGGATTCTTCGAGATTTTACCAGATTCCCGATGGAGTCAAATTCTGTCGGCAATGAGAGTGCGAGGAATCCTCCGAAGGTTTCTTTACATGTTACGAGGCCTTCCTTACGATTGCCGCATGTGGTTCCCGATCCCGCACCATTGTTCGGCGCCGCCACTTGAACTTTCGATCAGCCAGCTCAGCGCTCCTGCCTTGAGAGTTGGCTTGGCGCATTAATTGCAAGTTATGAGCTCGGATCGATCTCAGTCCTGGTGATTTCAAGGCCTTTGAGCACTCGGCCGACGGAGAGCGACGGTTACTACCCATGCTGCCTAAGAAGGATATGGCCATAATTCAGGGACTACTTCAAACCCTAAGCCGTGGCAGGAGCGCTTCTTTGTCCAAATAGATGGTGATTCTGCGAGGAGAGCTGCCTCCATCTACTCCGCATGCATGGAACTTCAACCGAGGTAATAATGATGAAAACTCGCTGTCTATTTTGTTATTCCGCGAAGTTTTAGTGAAAATTTTCGCTTTGTAGAGAACGGGCTGTTGCGCGATTTGCATGGCGATCTTTTCGCCAAGAGGGATCTCCTTCAAAGGCCGCTTTTCAGGAAGTCCTTCACTCTTGAACGGATTCGAGATGCAGTAAGGCTTTACCGGTCCCGAGACTCTGTCCCGACATATGATGCCGAACCGGTTATCGAAGCCCCAACTCAGAGGTGTAAACAGAGATCTCGTAAAGGGAAAGAAATCGATGGTGGGGAAGATTCGGAAGATCCTTCACCATTGGGGGAAAACCCTAGTTTTGTTCCAACGGAAAAAGGCAGAGCCAGCGATGTTCCACTTCTCAATAATTTCTCGACGGCCTCCGGAGTTTGTTACTGACGAGTCGCTGGAGGAAGAGAAGAAGCAATGGGTCTTTGCGAAGGTTCCCAGCGGATCAATGAGGTTTTGTCCTTCGAACTTCTTAACCGTTTTCTTGAATCCGCATGTATGTATATTTATTGATCTTGAATTTACGCAGGGACTAAGAGTGTTTGGCAATGCGCTTGACTCAAGTTTCCGCAAGTCTAGGATTGCTAACTTCAAGACCAAAGAAGCGAGAGCTCTTCCGATTCCGACAAGAGGTTAAGGCGCAGAACGAAAAGCAAGCTGAGCTTCATGCTCGAGCTCTTGTTCGGGCGAAAAGGAGAGGAAGGAGGATGGTCGCAGCTGAGGTGGCGAGACGGGCGGAATCGTTTGCTGCTGAGTTTTAATGTTTTAAAGAAGCTCAGGAGTTTGTTGGCGATTTCCGCGAGTGCCGGGCTCGGTCAGAACCTTTACAAGTCTCGAACCCGATTTTCCTTTGATTCCAAGATTACTGAGATGAAGGACTTCATGGCCGAGTGTGCTCATGCTGAGTCCTTGGTTCCTCCGCAATGAAGTCCTTGGAACCAAGGACTCAGCATGAGCACACTCGGCCATGAAGTCCTTCATCTCAGCAATCTTGGAATCAAAGGAGAAAGAATGAATGAGATTTCTTACTCCCTCCTTATAAAGGAGGTAAAATCACTATTTACCCCGACTTTTGGCAAACGATTACGTCTCTACACCTTCCCATACTATACCGAAAGCCAGGACCCGAAAGACATTACGGTTCCTAGCTAGCTGGGGGGCTAACTGTTGGGGTCAAAATCGGTCAACGACAAAATCGTCACCCGAAAGTCCTCGAAAGAAAACCAAGTGACGATCAAAACCGAGAAACGGTTCGTCACTCGATGAACTCACAAGAAGGCATGAACGGACCGTGAGCCCCGGGGATCAACGAAGGCAAGCAACAGCAGGCACCGGCGGATGCAGGACACGGCACGGACGGCAGGACGCCTAGCACCGGGCGCAGGACGCCGGCGCCGGGCGGTAGGTCGCGACACGCCCTCGCCGGGCAGGTTTGTCCTGTCCGCTGCGTTTACGCCGGCGGCAGGCTTGTCCTGTCCCGTCTGGCGCCGGCGGCAGGCCTGTCGTCTCTCGTCTGGCGCCGGCGGCAAGGGTCCTGGTGCCCATCTATGCAATCGTCTCGTGATCTTGGGCAACGGCAGCATCTTGGTTCCTTAAACCCATGTCCGGATTGTCCGTGAACTACAATGATTCTTCCGCAAAGCCTTCTCGATTGTTTAAAAGGTCATATTTAAAACGTCTAAAGTTCGAAGCCTCATTACTCAAACCCTTGAAGACGGAAAATCTAAGAATCCAAGTCCATCCCGATACTCGAGGAATCTCGGAAGATCCTGTTGGGTCAAAAACGGTTATCTTGAAATCTACGGCTAAAGATCCTTCCAAACTCAAAGATTTCCCGCACGAACGACTAACAGGGGAAAGATCGGGCAACGGAAAACCCACGGGCGGCAGAGAACCCCTGGCGCCGGCGGCACGCGTCACGCGGGCCGACCTGGCGCCGGCGACAAACCGGCCTGGCACCGGGCGTAAGCCGCCTAGCCGGCGGCACGCTGCATGCGCCACGCGAAGCCGCCTCGCCGGGCGGTATGCCACGCTGAAGCCGCCTGGCCGGGCGGCACTCGCCACGCTGGCCGCCTGGCGCCGGGCGGCACTCGCCTGGCGCGGCACTCGCCTGGCGCCGGTGGTAAGTCGGCCTGGAACCGCGTACGCTGCTCCACAAGCCGCCTGGCCGCGTAAGCCCCTGACGCCGGTCGACGGCCCTCGCCCTGGTCTCGGTCCCATCATGCTCGGTCTGATCCCATCTTGGCTTGTTTGGATCAATCTTCGTGAGTTTGGTACGATCACGGTTATTCTAAACACCAAACATCTCGACTATACGAGGAATTGGGTTCCTTCGAAATGCCAAACCTTCAAAGACCATTCTTTCAAAACCGTAAAACGCCTAAATGGTCTCGACATGGCCAAACGCCGATTTACGATTTTCAAAAGGAAGGATAACTATGACGGTTTATCCTTATCCTCACATAAGAGATAAATGCAAAGTTTCCAGAAGATAAATGTCAAGTTTTCCAAGATAAATGTCAAGTTTTCCAAGATAAACACGAAGATGGACGAAAATGGAAAAATCCCGATTCAGCCCGAAGAAGATAGACCGCCTTAAGAGGAGTATATATGAGAGCTTTGGGCGAGGAGCAAATCATCACAAAACTTCCAGAGCACTTAGAGCAACTTAGGCATTATTTTCCATTTTACTAGCGAAGCTGCGACTCAACTAGGTTAGAACTTAGGTTGCTAGACTAGCTTAACTTGCCGACAGCTCGTGAGCAAGGCTCTTACCTGTTGTTCACGCCAAACGCGGATTCGGAAATAAGATCTTTTGCTCTATTCTTTTTTCTTACGATTTTATTTCGTCTTCATATTTTCTTTGTCGTACTGATTGTGTCGTGTGCGGCCCAGCAGATAACCGGGACCGTCAGGGAAGGCTTGGTTCACTTGGCTTTCCTTCAAATCAACTTAATTTGACGGTGCGAATTTCGGTTCCCACAATGTAGTAGTCGTTCTCCCACGTGTTTACTTCGAAATCACCTTCTGGAAACTCCTCCTCGATCTGATTGAATAGTGAATCGATCGATGACTATGTGTGGCTGTCGATCGATACCCGTTGATCAGAGATGATCGATGAGACTGTCCTACTATCGATCGATTCTGCGGTCTCTGTCTTGTCTTCGCCTTGTGATGAAAGAAATTTTCTAAGAGTTCTAATCAAATGATGTAGTATATAAGATTGTCGAACCAGTCCTAAGTGACCATGAAGCAGAGGGAATGCAAGTCTATGCTTAATCTAAATGCAATCATTAAAGAGGATGATGATTAAACTAGAACAATAAGTAAAATGCAACAAAAAGTAAATCTTTCTTTCTTATGAGGAGAATGAGACCCATGGGTGTAGGGACTTGATATCAAATGATTAAGTTTCAATCCAAGATGCTAAATTCTCAATCAATCTAATTCCTTATGCCTAGACAACAAAACTAAGCAAGCTCTATCCCTAGATGAATGCTCTTTTGCTATGATCACCCAAGTACACCAAATCCCTTTGGCTGTAATGATCAAAACAAACAAGGAGAATGAGTCTAATAGCAATCCTAGCTTCTTTGACAACTAATCCCTTAGGCAAAGCAAGCTAAAAGCATAGATGAGTTGGTTCAGGCATTTCATAGAATACCTTCCGGCATGAAATGCCTAAGCTCTATGTTTGAGAGGCCAACTCAAATATAGCTTTAAGAACACCAAATCAATGCAAGGAAATGATAGATCTAACACTAAACACCTTGGATCTACACTTAATCATTCTCCATCACCCTAACCCATGGATCTAAGATGGATCTACTCACTAATCCACATGCTTACTCTTAAACCCATGAGAGATTCAAGCTTAAACATATAGAGAAAGAAAGGAGATGAAATAAACAATCAAGAACACAAGATAAGATGATATAATAAATCAAAGATGAAGCTGCTACTCGAAGGTTTTGTTCTTAGATCATAAATAACATAAGTCCCAAAGTTGGGTTAATGAGAGTATTTATAGTAGGCTTAAAAGCCCTAAACACATAAAGGTAAAATGACTAAAAGCCCTTAGAAGATTAATGGTCTAAGCCAATCAAAATGCTCCAAAAGGAAGAAGCTCGGATACCCTGGTCGGATAGGCTTCCACCAGGCGGGTATGGCCACCCGCATGAGGATGCTCGCCTGGCTCGTCCAACTGCTCGGGTTATCCTCCCCGGTGCTCTAGGCCGCACTGTCCGTGTCCAGCAGCAAGCAGGCCGTGCGGGTGCTTCAGGCCGCGCCCTTCCAGTCGTGTGCAGGCCGCGGCGGGTGCTTCAGGCCGCCCTTCCCGGTGTGCAGGCCGCGGGTGCTTCAGGTCGCGGTGCCAAGGCCGAGTGTCGCCCTGCTCGAGTGTACTGGGATTGAGTGGAGTGGTGCGGGTGAAGGAGGTCGGGTGTGATCGGCCGCGCCCTGATCCTGGGCGTTCTCCACTGTCAGGCCGTGTGGGTCGTCTTCCTCGGGTGTGGACGCTCGGGTATGCTCGCACGCGGGTGGCGTCCAGTCGGGTGTGGACGTCCGGTGGTTTGGTGATCGTACGCGGGTAGCTTCATCCGGGTGATCCAGGCCGCGTACGTGCTGTCTGTTCCCGCGGTCAGTACGTGCGGGTTATCGAGGTCGCGTACGTCTGTCCGGGTGCTGCATCGTCCAGCATCATCCCTTCGTTCCGTGCGGGCTGGTCAGGCCGAGTGTGCTGACCCGGGTGTACTGACATGCCTTCACTCAAATAATCATGACTCTTGCAATATGGCTTCAAATGGCTTGAAACCACTGCCAATGGAAAGCTAACTCAAAATGCCATGTTCCCACCAAATCTTAGCACAGAAAGACTTCTTTATGGCCATCTTCCATGTCCATCTTTCACCCTTCCTTTTTGTAACAAAGTACCCCCAAACACCTTCAAATTCTCCAAAGTGCACTCCAAGACCTGATAAAGACTTATGAATGCAAAATGAAACTAAATATGCCTAATGCTTAATCTAGAAGGGATAAATGCACAAAATGGAAAGCTAAAACCATGAAAATATGCAAGACATCACCTTGTGAATCGTATTCTTCTCCACAATAGCAAACAGCTACAAGGTCTGAGTCGTCTTGGATCTTTTTTAGGGACCTTGATGACTCGTACTGGATCATAGTAGACCGTGGGGTTAATCAGGGTTAGGCACAGTTTGTTTGTCTGAAAGTTGCAGACTGCTCCAACTGTGGCTATGAAGGCTCTTCCAAGTAGCAAAGAAGTAGGTAGGGTTATCTTGACGTCCAAGACATGGAAGTCCACTGGAATTATGGCTTCTCCTATGGTGACCTCAAGGTTTCTCACAATTCCTCCAGAGTTCTGCTGAGAACAATCCACAAAGATGAACGATTCTTCAGTAGGCTCTATCTTCAGACCTAGATGGTCTGCAATCACCTTGGGTAAGACGCTAACTCCAGATCCTGTATCACATAGGGCACGTGGGAAGTTGATCCCATGGACTGAGCAAGGAACAACGAACTTCCCTGGATCACCCTTCTTCTCTAGTTTGATCCTCTTCTTCATACTTTCTCTGACTTGGTTGAACATCCTCTTGATGTCTTCTTCTGTCTCCTTGGTTTCTCTGAAAAACATCCACAATCTGTGTGAAAAGTAGGCTTCTTCAAGGGGTTTCTCTGTAGGTATCCTTAGAACTCTCTTTCTGAAACTTGCCAACTGTTTCTCATTAACTCCTCTTTTAAGGTGTTTTGGAACCTTCTCTTTCCTTTTTCTGAGAACTCTGCCATCTTTTTCCTTTTCTATCTCCATTGGATCAATAATATCCGTGGGCTTCTTCATTATGGCGGTTGGTGGGTTTCTGGAAGGCTTAGATTGCTCCCGGAGTGCATTAAGTCGTGCAACATCTATCTTGGGAAGTTGCACTCGGCGTGTGATAACTGAATATCGATC
This sequence comes from Brassica nigra, assembly GCA_016432835.1. NCBI lineage: Eukaryota > Viridiplantae > Streptophyta > Magnoliopsida > Brassicales > Brassicaceae > Brassica > Brassica nigra. The sequence continues at coordinate 36,366,837 of CM028245.1, forward strand.
GACAGCTTCTGGAGTGTGTCGATCGATTTCTTTATCAATTGGTCGATCCATGGGTCGTCTGTCCTGTCAGTCGACGTGGTAAGGGCTGGGCGGATGTGGGTGTTTTGCTGTGAACTCCTCGTGAGTAAGTATCTTCACAACATTGCACTCGTTGGTGGATTCTTCAAGATCCATCGGTCGATGCTCGTCTTGTTCCATCGATCGATTGTTGTTGGCGTACGTCGATCGATGTGGTGATCCTGACATCGATCGATTCCATTGGTAGCCGTCAATTCTTCCGATCTGGAAGTCTTCCTCTTGCAGCTTCTCTTGCTTAACCACTCTCCAAAAATCATCCTCTATGATAGCACTGATGTTGTGGCCTGTTGTTTCCTCTCCAGTCCCTTTTCCTAAAGCTTCCTGCTTCTTAACAGCTTCTCCTGTCTGAATCACTTGAGTCTCTAGCTTCTTCACATGGGTACTCAAAGCATCAAGCTTTGTATTCAAAGTGGTGTAGACAGCGTCGATCTTTCCATTGAAGTTCACCTCTAACTGCTGCTGGCTTTCAAGAACTTTGCTGAGTATGTCTTCTAGCTTTCCTTCTGGGGTTGGTGTGGGTGGCTTCATGTAAGATGAGTTTCCATAGCTACTGTTGTTGTTGGGGTAGCTGCTGTTGAAGTTTCCTCTCTGTCCTGTGAAGTTTCTGTTTCCTTGGTTTCCTGACCTCTGAAATCGGGTTCCACTGATCCAGTTGACTTCTGCTTCGTGTAGTCATCTTCATCAGCTTCTGCATCCTCCACTGAGCAGATTTACTTTTTTAGCAGTTTCTGAACATTGTCAAGTGTAGCTTGTACCTCATTTATCTGTTCCTTTCCAAGGAACGCTGCAGATCTTGCTCTTACAATGTTCTTTGTGCTGTTGCTGGATGCTAGGTTGTCTATCAGCTTCACAGCATCTTCAGGATTCCTCGTGGTGAAGTTGCCTTCACTCGCAGTGTCTAGAGCCATCTGATATTTCAATGCGATGCCTCTGAAGAAAGTGCAGAGCAGCTGCACTTTGTTGAATCCATGGTGTGGGCAGTCTCGCTGGTAAGACTTGAATCTGATCCAGGTATCCTTGAATGACTCTCCAGGCTCCTGATTGAATGTGGCAATTTTCCTCCTTAAGTCTTCAGCGCGCGCATCATCAAAGAAGTTACGCAAAAATGCGTTTTTGATGTCGCTCCAGGATGTAAGAGATCCTGGTGGTAGCTGCTTAAGCCACTGCAAAGCTTCTCCAGATAAAGAGTGTTTGAAGAGCTTACAGAGAAGGTAGTCCACAGGGACTCCATTGGTTTTGATAGCAGATATGAGATCCTCTGGTGCGATCCTGACCAGCCTCAACATGAGGGATTCAAAGATCAACAATGAACCAGCTAGGAGGGAGATCAAGGACGACCTGGGCTTCATGATGGACGTGTCTAAGAAGTTGTTGGCTGAAGTTAGGCCTTTCAAGCCCAAGAAGTGGAAAGATAAACCAGCTTGGTTCACCAGCCTCTTTTATGGATTATCCTTTGGGTTGAAAAAGAAACCAATGATGCAGATAAGTATTTGGAATATTTCCAAATATCTTATTATTTATTTTAGTAATTATATTAAGTTAGATAATTACCTTTTATTGTATTTTCTATATTTTAATGGTTTTCCTATTTTAGTTAAGATTAGGTTTTCTAGATCTAATGATTTATTATAAATAGTCATTCAAGCCTACAATTGTAAGGGAGACATTCTTTAATAAAACTTACGCTCTTGGCTTTATTTTCACGTCTCTTTGGGGACCTCCCTTCATTGTTCACGTGGTGAGCAAGTTCCTTTGTCACAGTAGGTAGCGTGAGCTTCCGTGATACATCCTAGACATGAAGCAGGACGCACCTGTGTCTCAGGAGTTGCTAAACAACTCTAGAGCAGTCCATAGCTCTTTGTGAAGATCACCCAACGTCCTGGAGCTTCTCAAGCTCAAGGATCCTTCCATCATCCCTCAAGTGTGATTGGGACGAGGTCTTCTAATCCAAGGCCGTACCATGTGGTATCAGAGCCACTTGGGGGTTTAGGGTTTGTTGATCTTCACCTAGGATCACAAATTCCATCATCAATCCAGCAATCTTCAAAATATTCTCATAGAAAACATGGAGATAAGGCTAAACAACCAGCAACAAGGAAGAGAGTTGCAGAAAACCAGACCTTGATCTTTAGTGAACAGCAACTGGATGACTTAGCAGCCGAGATCTTCAATCAGATCATGAGAAGGCGTGGCAGCAAGCAAAGGTGGGAGAGATCTGACATAAAACGTCCAAGGAGAGAAATTTACTTTCTTTGGATCCGCTTTCGCTGGTCTAGGGTTCCATCAGAGGCAAGAGAGAATATCCAGCTAGTTCCTGAGCTATTAACAAACAAGGTCTGCAAAACAGGAAACAAAACTTGTAAGCCATGCTCACAAACAGCTGAGAAGAAACCTGAGAAGAAACCTGAGATTGCATCAGTGCTAAACACTCCTTGTCAAGGAGACCATTCAATTATTCAACTACAGAAAGAGGAGCAAGTACCAGTAGCTTTGGGTGGTCATATTCTTGACCTAACTAAGGCTAAAGAAGAAGGAAAGCTTGATGGGGCGCTTGTGGTTCATAAGGAGTCATTTGAGACTTTGATTGAACAAGGTGGATTCATTAAATTTGCTTCTGAATATTCACTGACCAGGCTTCTTGTTTGTGTTAGATTCAGTCTCATGGATCACATAAAAGTTGTCAAAGAGCTGCACAACTTCATCTTTGAACCAGGAGGAAAGCTATGTGAGTTTAAGAGCAATAAGAACATTCTGGTGCAAAGAGTGTTGGTGTCAAATCGGTCACGACGGAATCAATGACTGAAAGTCTCTAGAAAGTATTTCTTGAAACAAAAAGTCTCGGATAATTTGAAAAGAAGTTATACGAGATTTTATCAAATTAGAATATCCACTCTCTGTGAGATCGAAGACTGGGCGGCGCGAGAGTCCCAGGAAAGATCGGTCCGCCGCCAAGGACATCAAGATTCAATCGCCACAAAAACCCTAAACACAAAAGAATCTGCCTCGAAACTTCGAATAGGTCGTTCTCTCAAACCGTGAGGAACCAGAAAACGATCAAGATATCAAATCGAAGCCCTCGCCGAGATCTTCAGCCTGGCACCGGGCGGCACCGCCACGCGGGCCGACCTGGCGCCGGCGGCACCGCCTGGCGGGCGGCACTGCCACGCTGGCCGCCTCATGCCGGGCGGCCCACGCTGGCCGGCGGCACCCTGTCCTGGCGCCGGTCCACGGCCCTCGTCCTGGTCTCGGTCCCATCGTGCTCAGTTTGATCCCATCTTAGCTTGTTCGGATCAACCCTCTTGAGTTTGGTACAATCAAGGCTACGGAATAAACATCCTTCGATTCGGTTGGAATCGCCCTCGATATTTTACTATAAAACTAGAGGGATTGGATTTCGTAGAAGATATCGATAAAACAAAGATCGGTTAACTTGAACATCGACCCTTTAAGCTATACGGTTTATTCTCGAGAAAGATCGCTCTTCCGAAATCGATAAAACGCTTAACGACTAAGACAAGTCCACGACTTACTTACGAGTTTTCAGAATTCAGGCCCAGTCAGGCTATGACGGTTTATCCGATTTCCCGAAACATCGGATAAACATCAAGTCACCAAAGATAGCGGAAAACTCGAGGATGATTACGAAGACCGACGAAAATGGAACATTTCCTGAAGAGATAAGCTTGGGCCCAAAGGCGAGGCCCATCATCCTAAGGCAAACCGACCTAGAGTGGGTATATAAGGAGAGCAAGAGCAGAGGAGAAGAGTATCCGAAAATCCTAGAATCTAGACTTAGAGAACTCCTGCTAGCTTAGAGAACTTAGAACTTAGGCGGTTAGGCCAGGGAGGCAGGACTTAGAACGCCTGGCTTTGTTCTAGTTTTATCTTCTCCGAAGACCCTTGTTCCTCTCGAAGGATCTAACTATACTTTTACTCAGAGCTCGCACATAGAAACCCTAGGCATGATCTTCGACATGCCCGCTTTATGACCAACGCCGCATTAGACGGACCAGGCCCTAGAACGCCTGGCGCCTCCTGCTCAAATCTCCGCTCCTCTCGAAGGATCGGACAATTCTTTTACTTCAGCTCGCACATAGAAACCCTAGGCATTATCTTCGACATGCCTGTTTCTATGACAAACGCTCATACTAGATCGGACCCGCCCAGACGGTTCGATCTCTTGTTCAATTCTTTCTAAACTGAACTACGTCCGACTTGATCCTCGAAAGGGGTACGTAGGCAGCCTTTCTTAAGGTCCAGTCTCAAATCTTAACAAATCTTTTTCTGCATTTATTCGTCACTTGTCGCTGTTCGCAGAGAATCCGGACCTTCAAGGAAAGTCGGGTTAACTTGGCTTTCCTCCGCAATCTTATTCATTAAAATTGACGGTGTGAATTTCGGTTCCCACAAAGAGAAACAACAGACCTGTGCAGGCACGAAATATTCATCCTCAAAGAGCAGGATTTGAGGTCAAATCCTTTTAAAGGAGGAGGGAATAGTGTAGCTCTAATCAGCAGCAAAGGCAAGATAAAAGAGAGAAAGTATAAATTGCATCAACTACTTAAAGACTTGCAAGTTTGGCCTCACCATCCTAGACCAAGACACCACGTGATTCATACTGATATGAGGTCTAGGGAGAGCTTGTATCACACGCCATCAATGGTACAAGCAAGGGTATCCAGAGAAGAAAAGTTCAAAGCCGAGTTCTTCACTCTACAAACTGACTTGAGTTGGGCTTGTAGACAAGTGTGGAAAGACCAGGGATGATCCAATAGAGGAAAGGGACGGTCTTAGACTCAAGAGTGAGTATGGGGATCAATGTACACGACCTCCTGATCAGGAGAATCATGTCAGGCGATTCACTTTGATTCTGGATCAAGTTGTGCTGAGAGATGACCAGAACTTACTTATTCTCGGTCATATGGGATTGGTTCGACCACCAGAGTGTGGAAGAAGGTTCTTAGTCAGTCATGAAGAGCCAGCATTACTGTCTGATATATCTTGTGTGCTAAGAGTCTTTACAGCCTGTGAGGAGCACGCTATGAATGTATTTATCTTAGAAGGTTCGGATTTGAGGACAAATCCTTTTAAAGGAGGAGGGAATGGTGCGATCCTGACCAGCCTCAACATGAGGGATTCAAAGATCAACAATGAACCAGCTAGGAGGGAGATCAAGGACGACCTGGGCTTCATGATGGACGTGTCTAAGAAGTTGTTGGCTGAAGATAGGCCTTTCAAGCCCAAAAGTGGAAAGATAAACCAGCTTGGTTCACCAGCCTCTTTTATGGATTATCCTTTGGGTTGAAAAAGAAACCAATGATGCAGATAAGTATTTGGAATATTTCCAAATATCTTATTATTTATTTTAGTAATTATATTAAGTTAGATAATTACCTTTTATTGTATTTTCTATATTTTAATGGTTTTCCTATTTTAGTTAAGATTAGGGTTTTCTAGATCTAATGATTTATTATAAACAGTCATTCAAGCCTACAATTGTAAGGGAGACATTCTTTAATAAAACTTAAGCTCTTGGCTTTATTTTCACGTCCCTTTGGGGACCTCCCTTCATTGTTCACGTGGTGAGCAAGTTCCTTTGTCACAGTAGGTAGCGTGAGCTTCCGTGATACATCCTAGACATGAAGCAGGATGCACTGTCTCAGGAGTTGCTAAACAACTCTAGAGCAGTCCATAGCTCTTTGTGAAGATCACCCAACGTCCTGGAGCTTCTCAAGCTCAAGGATCCTTCCATCATCCCTCAAGTGTGATTGGGACGAGGTCTTCTTATCCAAGGCCGTACAATCCTCGAACCTCTCCAGATGGTCCATGGGATGCTCACTGGACAGCCCATAGTAAGGTATCTGTCCCACAAGGGTGTAGTACTGCGGCTTGAGCTCGAAATCGCCTCTCTGAATAGCAGGGGACGAATGGCTGATCTGTTGGTGTAGAACTGATCTGGACGGTTGTAGTCAGCTAGTGTTCGAGCAGCCTCTTCTAAAGGTTGAACGGCTCCTGTAGGTGCAGTTTCTGGCTCAGGGATTACTTCATTCTGAGCGTTGAGTTTCTGACCTGCAAGTTGACCTTCTTGGTCACGCAAGTCTCCATTCTCATCCCGTGTGAGAATAATAGGCGCAACCATGACTCGCGGAGTAGTATCGATCGATGTACGGTTAGGGGTATCGATCGATATCGGATGAAAGATGTCGGTCGACGGTGAAGTAGCGTCGGTCGATGTGAAGGTGCGAGTGTCGGTCGACAAAGACGGTGTCTCGGTCGGCAGGGGTGCGTCGGTATCGGTCGACATGCAGTTGATGGCGTCGATCGATGCGGAACAGATTTCCTTTCGGATTGAACGTTCCAAGCTAGCAGGGTCTTCTGAGAACAAAAGTTGGGATTCCTTGTTGCTTCTGGTGCTGCTGGGCATGTACCTGAAAAGACAAGAAAAAAATTTTGTGTCAGAAAACAAATTAAAACAAAATAGAAATAACCTAGACCTAATCAGATTAGATCCTATTGTATCAAAGCTCCCCGGCAACGGCGCCAAATTTGATATCACTCAAATTACCCTAAGGAGTGACTTTACTCTCTCAAATAAGAGGTTCAGTTGTAGTACTTAGGGATCGAATCCACAGAGAGCTAGTGTACAAATAAGATGAAATCTTAATGACTATGCTAGGTTGAAAATAGTTTAAAGTAATGTTCAGGTTTGCTGAGTAAGGATGCGATTACCCAGTTGAAAGGATTTGGTTTTGAAAACAATAAAGAAAAGTAGTTAGATTCAGGGTAAGTATTCAGGAATTCAGGATTATAAATACTATAAAGGCTAACAAGTTGCTTGCATGATATGTCAGAGCTCAACACTTATTAGATGAATCCATCAGCTCTCGCATTATTTAGACCATCTATTACTTAGATGCCAAATGGTGTTGCGGTCGGCTACTTCTGCCGCTGGTATCGCTCGATAGTTCGATAGGAATATCGACCAATACACCTCTAGCTACGTCGATCGATTACTCTATAGGAGTATCGATTGATACGGTCTAAGAAAGCTTTATGCGCGAGTTGATACAATGCTCACCATGATCTTAGATCAGCTTTCGCATATCTCAAGAGGCTCATAGCATGTTTCGGATGTTATCAGGTATTGCATGTAATGAATCAATGCAATCCAAGTTCATGTTCTAGGTAGCTAAGCTAGAAAAGCATTAATGAACAATCCTAAAAAAAATATCACAACTATAGCAATTATAGGCTGGGCTAATCCCTCATATCCTATTTAAACCCTAAATCTAACAAGTGAATCTACTCATACATGGCTAAGTAGTTCATAACAACAAGGTAATAATAGGAGTTCATAGATATATTAGAGGAATGAACACTTAAGTTCCAACAAATCTCTTTGGATCTTTCCTCTAGATCTAGAATCATATAACCTTTGTAAATAAAGAACTGGAAGAAAATGAGTAGAAGTAGAAGAAACTCTTAAAACTTCTATTACTGTAAAAGATTGTATATGAAAAGAGACTTGAATGAAAAGAAAGCTTGTTTTTAATGCCAAAACACTTAGGCATATAAATATATGAGTTTATTAGGTTAAAAAACTCGTCAGGGGCATTCTTGTAAAATTTGATATCCTGGGCTTCAAGTTCGGCCAGGTCCAACTTGTCTTTCAGCCGCCTCAGTATCGATCGATAGTACAAGGTGTACATCGATCGATTATGGTCTCGATGTATCATCCTTCGGCTAATGTGTGTCGATCGATTGCACAGAGTGTGCATCGATCGATGTGTAACTCTGATGTCGACCTCTGGTCTTGATCTCGGGTGAACTCTTCTTTAAGCTCCAAAACAGCACCTAAAACATCACTTTTCTCCAAAATGCTTCTGAACCTGAAAACATACCTAATAGACTCCAAAACATAGATAATAGTAGTAAAACACTCATATACCAGGGGTAAAAGCGGGTAAAATCCATTGTATATCAATGACAGAGCTGATAGAACAACCAGCGCTGATGACAACCAGACCAAGAAGGAAATCAAATCTTTGCAAGAGAAGATAGACTTGCTGATTGCTAACCAAGCCAAAAAGGAGCAGATCAACTTTGTGGGTGGTCCAAGTCAGGAAACTCCTCCTAAGGTTAATGAAGTTGATGGGTTAGAAGGGCAAGAAGAGCTTTGTTTCATCAACAACAATGGTACTTGGTACAGGAAGGAGCCTAACTTTCAGTACAACAACTACCAGCAAAGGTCTTATCCCAACAACCAGCAAGGAGGCTATCAACCCAAGCAAAACACTCAGCAAGGGAACTACCAGCCTAGGCAGAATCCTCCTCCTGGTTTTACCAATCAAGGCAATGTCTATTCAAGCTCAAGGTAGCTCCTCCCAAGCTAAAGCTCCAGATTCATCTATGGAAGTTATGTTCAAACAAATATTGGAAGGTCAAGCTAGAACAGCCAAGGACATTGGCCATGAGTTCAAGACTGTTAACTCCAAGATTGATAGCAGCTATACTGAGCTAAACAACAAGATAAGAGCTTTGGAGAATCAGTTTGCTTCTATGAACTCTCAGCCAAGTCGCCAACAAGGAACACTACCAGGAAAGGCTGAGCAAAACCCCAAGGAGCCAATGAAAGCAATCACTTTGAGAAGTGGTAGAGAGTTACCTCCAAGAGCTCCCCCCAAGGATGGTGAGACACTAGGGGTATTGGGGTCAAAATCGGTCAATGACGAAATCGTCACCCGAAAATCCTCGAAGAAAAGCTGCGACGATCAAAGCCGAAACGGTCGCCGCCGATAAAACTCACGGAAGGCTCGTCCACTCCCGTGGCACCAGCGCAAGGGTCCTGCGCCCATCCGTGCAATCATCTCTTGATCTCGGCAATGGCAGCATCTTGGTCCCTTAAAACCCATGTCCGATCGTCCGAGATCTACAATGGTTCTACCGCAAAGCCTTCCCGATTGTTTAAAAGATTCATCTTTTAACACATCCAAAGCTCAAGCCACATTGCTCGCATCCTTGACGACGGAAAATCTACAAATCCAAGTCCATCTCAAATCCCGATACTCGAGGAATCTCACTGGATTAGAAACGATTATCTCGAAATCTACGGCTAAAGATCTTCCCAAACTCAAAGATTTCCGCAAACGACGATGGGGAAAGATCGAACAATGAAAACCCACAGACGCCAAGATGGCCTGGCACCGGGCGCACGCGCCACGCTGAAGCCGCCTGGCGCCGGCGGCACTCGCCTGGCCCCGGGCACTCGCCTGGCCCCGCAGCACTCGCCTGGCCCCGACGGCACCCGCCTAGCGCCGGCGGCACCATCACGCTGGCCGCCTGGCGCCGGCGGCATGCGGACGCTGGCCGCCTGTCGGGCGGCACCTGCCTGGCGCAGCGGCACATACCGGCCTGGCGCCGGCAGCACATGGGACGCTGGCTGGCCTCGCCGGCGCACGCTGGACGCCGTCGGCCTGGCACGGGCGGCAACACGCTGGCCTGCCTGGCGCTTAAGCACTCGCCCTGCCGGCGCACATGGACGGGTGGCCTACCGGGCGCACTCGCCTACCGGCGGCACATCGGACGCTGGCCGCCTGATGCCGGCGCATGGACGCTGGTCGGCCTGCCGGGCGGCACCGCCACGCTGGGCGTTATCCGCCCTCGCCCTGGTCTCGGTCCTATTGTGCCCGGTTTGATCCCATCTTAGCTTGTTCGATCAATCTACGCAAGTTTGGTACGATCACGGTTATTCTGAACACCAATATCTCGACTATACGAGGAATTAGGTTCCTTCGAAACACCAAACCTTCAAAACCGTTCTTCAAAACCGAAAACGCTTTAAACGTCTAACGTGGCCAAACGCCCACTTACGATTTTCCAAAAGGAAGGATAACTATGACGGTTTATCTTTATCCTCACATAAGAGATAAATGTCAAGTTTCCAGAAGATAAATGTCAAGTTTCCAGAAGATAAATGTCAAGTTTTCCAAGATAAATGTCAAGTTTCCGATAAACACGAAGATGGACGATAATGGAAAAGCCCGATTCAGCCCGCGAGAAGATAGACCGCCTTAAGAGGAGTATATATGAGAGCTTTGAGCAAGAAGCAAACCAGATCAAAACTCTCGAGCACTTAGCACTTAGAGCGATTTAGCATTCTTTTCTGTTCTTACTAGCGAGCCGACTCAACTAGGATAGACTTAGGCGACCAAACTAGCGGACTCCTCGACAGCTCTTACAGCCGATTTCTTTTCTTGTTGTACACGCCAAACGAGAATTCAGAAATAAGATCTCTTTCGCCAACTTTTACGATTTCTATTTTCGCAACTTTTATCTCTATTGATTGTTTCATGCGCCCAGCAGATATCCGGACCTTCAAGGAAGATCGGGTTAACTCGGTTTTCCTCCACAAATCTTTATCGGAAATTGACGGTGCGAATTTCGGTTCCCACAGTTTGGCGCTAGAAGGAGGGGGTTACGGATCTATCTATCTCGCAACTGCACACGCTCGATCATGTCTACCGACGTCACCAAAGATCAGCCAGCGCTAGACGAAACACCTGCCGACGCCAACGCTGAGAAGACTCCAACTGGAGATGCGTCCGCAGTCACTGCTGATGCAAACACTGAGGCGCCAGCAGATGAAGGAACTGTTTACCGCCAGGCACGGGCGGAACAACAGACAAGCTGATAACCCGCCGCAAAACAGGTCGACACCTTAACTGCGAGGAGCAAACTTGAGCGCGGATCCACCAAGGCACACCGCGGCAGAAGACTCGACTTCGGATCTCCCAAAACACGAGAAAAAGATGCCCCGAAGAGCCCACTCCCAAGGAAACGGTTCAAAGGACAGCAAACGACTCGCAGAACCTTCCACTCCCGCCACGGAAAACAAGGAAAGCGACGCCGAGTGCATCATCTAGATATCAGCGACCAATCGGATCCTTCCGATGAAGACGCTGACATCCACCCCAGAGAACCCGGCCAGTCCGCCGCAGACGGTATCCTTCGATAGGCCCATGACGAAGAGGAAGAAGAACTCTACTGGATGGAGTAGGAAGAACTCACGGAAGATCAAACTCGATCTATCGCGACCAGCCGACAAGCTCGGAGGAACGCCGGCAGCAATAGCGAGATCCATGATCTCCGCGAATCTCTCAAAAGACCGTGGCGGCGAAAGCGTGAAATCGCAAATCCATCAGGCGACCAGTTCCGCCGAGATCGATAGACTTCTCGAGGAAGCACGAAAACGCCATTCACCGCTCGGATCACGGAAACACGCATCTCAGACCCAGGGAAAATCAAAATCCCGGTCTATGACGGTACGACGGATCCTAAGTCGCACCTGCAGTCTTTCCAGATCGCAATGGGTAGGTGCAAACTCCCGAAGCGCGAACGAGACGCAGGTCTTCTTCGTCGAGCACCTCAAAGGTGCTGCGCTCGAGTGGTTCTCCCGGCTCAAAAGGAACTCCATCGGAAGCTTCCGCCAACTGGCCTCGGCGTTTCTCAAACAATACTCCATGTTCATGGACAGAGAAACGTCCGACGTGGATCTATGGAGTCTAGCTCAGAAGGAAGACGAGTCACTCCGCGACTTCATGCGAAGGTTCAAACTGGTGATGGCCAGAGTAACGGGCATCAGCGACAATGTCGCAATCGACGCCCTGAGGAAAACTCTCTGGTACAAGTCGAAGTTCCGAAAGTGGATACTACTGGAAAAGCCGCGGACAATCCAGGATACTCTCCACAAGGCAACGGACTTCATCATCATGGAAGAAGAGATGAAGCTTCTGTCGCAGAAGCACGGACCACAGAAAACGTCCTCGAAAAAGAAAACCTCTCGTAACGACAAAAACGTCCATCACGAAGGGGAAGACGCCCAAGGCGAGCATAACTACGCCATCAACTCGGAGCAAGGCAGAACCTCCGGAAACACCTGGACCAGGAACCAGTACAAGGATAATTCCTACTGCGGTTTCCACGAAACCAGAGGTCACTCCACCGCGAACTGCAAGGTTCTCGCCGGATCGCCGCAAAACTCCTCACCGCTAACTATCAAAGGTCAAGAGTATAAAGGACTTGCTCCTGACTCCGACCGCCAAAGACCAACAAAACTGTCTCCGAGGACCGCTGACCGAAAATCAATCGGGGAAAACGCGAAGAAGACAGACGACCAAGGAACAACAGCAGTCGCCAGAGGGTAAACATGATCATCGGAGGATCACAGTTCTACCAAGACTCTGTCTCGTCGATAAAAGCCTACGGGCTAAAAGCCGAGACAAGTTCCAAATGGTTCCTGACAGCGATGTTCCTAACCACACGATCGCTGAGGAACAGGAGACCGCCGGAATCGACAAACCTCACTCGCGATCCTTTGGTAATCGACCTGGTAATCCAGGATCTCAAGTCGGCCGCGATTCTCATCGATACAGGAAGCACGGTCAACGCCATCTTCCGCGACACCTCTACAGGATGAAGATCCCACTTGGGAAGTCGCCCTGAGCCAAAACCTTTGACGGGTTTCGTCACTACCATGACCTCGAGAATTAAACTCCCGGTCATGGCAAAGGAAGTTACAAAGATCGCCGAAGTTTGCAGTAGTCGACAACCCGCCATCTACAACGCCATCATGGGAACCCTTGATCAACTCCATGAAGGCAGTACCATCCACATATCACCTCGGTATCAAGTTTCCGACCGACCGAACCGCAGCCATCCGGGTAGTCGAAACAATCGAGACTCATACCTAGCCGAAGTTCAAACTGCGAAAGATCGAACGCTCGCGCCAACCCAAACGAGCAAAGGAATCACACAACATTCCGAAGACTCAACAAAGATGATCCAGAATCATCCGAACAGGCAACGATTCAAGACGCGACAAAGCCTCCGAGTCCACCGAAAAGCAGATAGCTCGACCCGCGACAAACCACCGATCCGACCAGCACGATCGAACGGCGACGCACGGGAGTAAAAGTCTCGGCAACTATCAGAACTACGATGGCTTGATCCTCGAAGAGGTACGAGGCAGCTCGTCGAAACCCGGCGAAGTTCAGCTATCCCCTCACCAAAAGGGGACTGCGCGATAATTCTATGCTCCCACAAAACGCAAAATCCGCATACATGTACTCAAACTTTTCGAAATTTTAATAAAATTCTTTCTATCTTTATGCTCACTTAACATATCAATGCTTCGAAAACGAAAATCATATCTTCAAAAGAAACGCAGACGCCGCGAACTTCTTAAAAGATAATAAAACTTGTATCATCCGCAAAAGACAGTCCACCTGCGACTTAAAATAACTCACGCTCCGACCCCGACGGATGCACACAAGAAACGCTTCATTCAATACAAACTCGTAGTCAGACCTACAAGGTCCTCTTACATCCGACAAGGATATCATAGCCTATACAAGAAACCCAAAATTTTGGTTTAGCGCCTCGGATAAACTCCGAAGATAGCTCGATTCTTTTAACACAAGTCATATAAGCCGCGACTAGTCGCGGACTTTAAACGAAAAGAATCAGGAAGAAATCACTAACAGGCAAAACGAAGCCGATCAGTCATCGCGACAGCCTTAAAGCTGAGAGTAAGCCTAGGTCTTGCCCTAAACCCAGTCTTGCTGGATCTTGACATCTCACAGACATAGTATCGTGATACGAGATCCCAAAACATGTCTTTATCGCTACACCTAAAACGCTCGCTAAAAGTAGCATACGGACCAAGCGACAAAAAGAGTTAGGATAATGGCGACTACTCGCATCCTTCCTCTACACTTGACGAAAGTATAAATCAAAACAAAAGACTAAATCTCGCAAGTTTTCATATTCATAAAAGCCGCAAAACGGCAGGATTCAAAGCCACCAACGCCAGTCCTAAAACATAAGAATGCAACCTCCAACGGTCGCAGAATAAAACTACTAAAACGCCACACACGCCAAAAATACGATTCACAAAAGGAAGTCAACATTGAGAAATCCGGATGCGAAATCCCAAACGAACTAGCAGGCTGGTCCACTTCCTCATTCACGCTTTGAGCGTTCCCACCACCCTCGGCGTTCTCATCAGCTCCGCCTCCACAGATCCTCGAAACCTCGATAGTTCCCATAATCTCCGGACTCTTTCTTCTACCGGAGGAACCAAGGACTCAGCATGAGCACACTCCGCCATGAAATCCTTCATCTCAGCAATCTCGAATCGAAGAGAAATCCGGGTTCTGAGACTTGTAAAGGTTTACGACCAACCCCGCACTCGCGAAATCACCAACAAACTCCTGAGCTTCTTTAAAACATTGAAACTCAGCAGCAAACGATTCCGCCCGCCTTGCCACCTCCTGCACCATCCTTCTTCCTCTTTCCGCCCGAACGAGCTCGAGCGTGAAGCTCAGCTTGCTTCGCGTTCTGCGCCTTTACCTCTTGTCGGAACCGGAAAGCTCTCGCTCCGCTTCTGTGGTCTTGAAGTTAGCAATCCTGGATTTGCGGAAACTCGAGTCAAGCGCCTCGCTAAACACTCTTAGTCCCTGCATAAACTCAAGATCAGCAAGTATGCTTATATACAGATTCGAACATAAGGTTAAGAAGTTCAGGGCCAAACCTCGTTGACACGCTGGGAGCCCTCGCAAAACCCGTTGTTTTCCTCATCCTCCAGCGACTCATTAGTAGTAAACTCCGGAGGAAGGCCATCAAAGAAGTTGTTGGGTGGAAAACCGCTGGCTCCGCCTTTTTCCGTTGGAGCAAAACTAGGGTTTTCTCCCAACGGTGAAGGATCTTCCGAGCCTTCCCCATCATCGATTTCCTTCCCCTTACGAGACCTCTGTCTACGCCTCCGAGTAGGAGCTTCGATGACCGGTTCGGCATCATACGACGGGACAGGATCTCGGGACCGATAAAGTCTAACCGCGTCTCGAATCCGTTCGAGGGTGAAGGACTTCCAGAAAAACGGCCTTTGACGAAGAAGATCTCTCTTGACAAAGAGGGATAAAGGATGATTGCACTTTTTTTACTAAAGATACGTTTAATTTGAAGACTAGAAACTTATCAAAATTAATCAATCCTATGCCAAGAACCAGATTTGAACTGGTGACACGAGGATTTTCAGTCCTCTGCTCTACCAACTGAGCTATCCCGGCCATTACCGAAGTATCATTCTCATTTTACTAGATGACTTAGGTCTATGTCAATTAAAAGAAACGCAAAAGTAGTAAATGAAAAAAGTTTTGGACCGGGAATTTCTTGGATCTTTGAAAAGAAGACTTTCTAAGTTTTAGAATGAAAAATGATATAGATTCTAAATAATTCAAATCGATATTTCTTTCTCATTTGTATGTGTATGATATATCCCACAAGACTTGTATATAATAAGAAAAGAAATTATAGTTTGTAAAAGTGTCGTATGAATGAAAAAAGATAATGAATTCTTGAATAACTAAAAAAAGGGTAAGGTGTCAAACAGACTTTTTTAGGGAGTAGGGTTGGGGATAGAGGGACTTGAACCCTCACGATTTTAAAAGTCAACGGATTTTCATCTTACTATAAATTTCATTGTTGTCAGTATTGACATGTAGAATGGGACTCTATCTTTATTCTCGTCCGATTATTAAGTTCCACCAAGGATCTATCAGACTATGAAGTGAATCATTTGATCAACATAAGGTAGTGAACTCCATTTGTTAGAACAGCTTCCATTGAGTCTCTGCACCTATCCCGCTTTCTAAACTCTGGTTTGTTCGCGTAACCCAGGATTTGGCTCAGGATTGCCCATTGTTAATTCCAGGGTTTCTCTGAATTTGAAAGTTATCACTTAGTAGGTTTCCATACCAAGGCTCAATCCAATTAAGTCCGTAGCGTCTACCAATTCCGCCATATCCCCCTTTTTGCTTTGAGATTAGGATCTCATTATGATGTCTTTCCACTTTTTCTTATGCCGAAACCTTGGAATTCATTACATATAGATACTTATTTTATTTCTTTGGTATCTTCTTGCATTTTTTTTAGCCCCATCCATATTGCACTTTTTAGCCTCCGAGTAGGAGCTTCGATGACCGGTTCGGCATCATACGACGGGACAGGATCTCGGGACCGATAAAGTCTAACCGCGTCTCGAATCCGTTCGAGGGTGAAGGACTTCCAGAAAAACGGCCTTTGACGAAGAAGATCTCTCTTGACAAAGAGATCACCGTGCAAATGCGCGATAGGGTTGTTCCCTACAAAGCAAAACTTTTTCACTAAAAGTCGCACTTCCGAAAAGGTGAAATAGACAACAGGGTTTTCATCGTATTACCTCGGTTGAAGTTCCATGCTTGCGGAAATAGATGGAGGCAGCTCTCCTCGACAGACTCACCATCTATTTGGACGAAGAAGAAACGCTCCTGCCACGATTTGGGATTCGAAGTAGTCCCCTGAATCACGGCCATATCCTTCTTAGGCAGCATGGAGTAGTAACCGTCGCTCCCCGTCGGCCGAGTGCCCCAAAGACCTTCGAAATCATCGGGACCAAGATCAATCCCGAGTTCGTAGCTAGCAATCAGTACGCCAAGCCAACTCTCCAAGGCAGGAACGCTGAGCTGGCTGATCGAAAGTTCGAAGCGGTGAAGCGCACGAACAATGGCACCAGGGATCGGGAACCACATACGGCAGTACGTAAAGAAAGCTTCGTAACATGTAAAGAAACCTTGCGGAGGATTCCTTGCACTCTCGTTACCAACGGGAATCCGGAATTTGACTCCTTCAGGAACCTGGTAAAAATCTCGAAGAACCTTGAGATATTTACGAGAAACCGAGCTCGGCGCAAAAGGAGCACCGGGCTGCCTCAGAGGTCTCCTCGGAACAGGGATCTCTGGCAGTGTTGGGGGCGAACCTACAAGGGCTCGGTAATACGCATTCTTCGCTTCCTCCTCGACCAACTCCTCCTGCTTCACCGTCACATGGGCAGGAGAGTCATCCGAGGATGAATGGGAAGAAGAGTTTCTCTTTGAGGATCTTGAAGACATTGTTCTTAAAGAGAGAGAAAGGATTCTTGAGAGAGAGTAAAATTCTTGTGATGAAGTAAGAATGAGATTTCTTACTCCATCCATATAAAGGAGGTAAAATCACTATTTACCCCGACTTTCGGCAAACGATTACGTCTCAACACCTTCCCATACGGCTATACCGCAAGCTAGGATCCGACAGGCACTACGGTTCCTAGCTAGCTGGGGGGCTAACTGTTGGGGTCAAAATCGGTCAATGACGAAATCGTCACCCGAAAATCCTCGAAAGAAAAGCCAAGCGACGATCAAAGCCAAGAAACGGGTCGTCGCTCGATAAAACTCACGGGAAGGCTCGTCCACTCCCTCCTGGCACCAGCGGCAAGGGTCCTGGCGCCCATCCGTGCAATCATCTCATGATCTCGGGCAATGGCAGCATCTTGGTTCCTTAAAACCCATGTCCGGATCGTCCGAGATCTACAATGGTTCTTCCGCAAAGCCTTCCCGATTGTTTAAAAGATTCATCTTTTAACACATCTAAAGCTCGGCCACATTGCTCGCATCCTTGACGACGGAAACTCTACAAATCCAAGTCCATCTGAAATCCCGATACTCGAGGAATCTCTGGATTAGAAACGATTATCTCGAAATCTACGGCTAAAGATCTTCCCAAACTCAAAGATTTCCATAAACGACTGACGGGGAAAGATCGAACAATGAAAACCCACAGACGGCAAGATGGCCTGGCACGGCGCACGCGATCACGCGAGCCGCCTGGCACCGGCGCACGCTGGAGCCCTGGCGGCGGCACCGGCCTTAGCGGCGGCACCGCCTTGCGCCCGGCACACCACGCTGCCCGCCTGGCGGACGGCACACGGACGCGGATGCGGCGGCCTGCGCCGGGCAATGAACGCGGCGGCCTGGCGGCGGCACGCCTGGCGCCGGCGCACACGGACGCTGGCGGCCTGGCGCTGGCGGCACTGGCGCCGGCGGCACGCTGGATGGGCGCCTACCGGCGGCACCGCCACGCTGGTCGGCCTGGCGTCGGTCCACGGCCCTCGTCCTGGTCTCGGTCCTATCGTGCCCGGTTCGATCCCATCTTAGCTTGTTCGGATCAATCTACGCAAGTTTGGTACGATCACGGTTATTCTAGAACACCAATATCTCGACTATACGAGGAATTGGGGTTCCTTCGAAACACCAAACCTTCAAAACCGTTCTTCAAAACCGTAAAACGCCTTAAACGCCCAACGTGGCCAAAACGGCCCACTTACGATTTTCCGAAAAGGAAGGATAACTATGACGGTTTATCTTTATCCTCACATAAGAGATAAATGTCAAGTTTCCAGAAGATAAGTGTCAAGTTTCCAGAAGATAAATGACAAGTTTTCCGAAGATAAATGTCAAGTTTCCCGATAGCCCGCGAGAAGATAGACCGTCTTAAGAGGAGTATATAAGGAGAGCTTTGAGCAAGAAGCAAACCAGATCACAAACTTTCAGAGCACTTAGCACTTAGAGGGATTTAGCATTCTTTTCTGTTCTTACTAGCGAGCTGCGACTCAACTAGGATAGACTTAGGCGACCAGACTAGCGGACTCCTCGACAGCTCTTACAGCCGATTTCTTTTCTTGCTGTACACGCTCAAACGAGAATTCAGAAATAAGATCTCTTTCGCTCAACTTTTACGATTTCTATTTTCGCAACTTTTATCTCTATTGATTGTTTCGTGTGCGGCCCACCAGATACTCGGGACCTTCAAGGAAGATCGGGTTAAATCGGTTTTCCTCCACAAATCTTTATCGGAAATTGACGGTGCGAATTTCGGTTCCCACAGGGGGTGGCCATCAACATTGATGATGATGTTGTGATTGTAGATGAGAAGGTTGATGAGGAGATTCTAGAAAAGATTGTAGAAGCTAAGGGTAAAGGAAAGGTTGGAGAAGAGAAGAAAACACTAAAGCATGGTGAAGTTGCCACTCCAACAAAAGAGTCTTCTTTTGTTCCTCCTCCCTATGAACCTAATCTGCCATTTCATGGAAGATTCAAGAAGCAACTTTTGGAGAAGTACAAAGCACTCTTTGAGAAGCAAATGAGTGAAGTTCAAGTCACAATGCCCATCATTGATGCCTTCATGCTTGTCCCTCGATACAATAAGTTCTTGAAGGATGCTGTGGCTGCTAAGAAGAAGGAAATGGAAAGCATGATGGTTCTTACTCATGAGTGCAGTGCCATCATCCAGAGATTGACAATCCCTAAGAAGCTAGAGGATCCAGGCTGCTTTACCCTACCTTGTGCCATTGGTGTTTTGATGTTTGAGAGATGTCTATGTAATTTGGGAGCTAGTGTCAGTCTCATGCCTCTATCTGTTGCCAAGAAGCTTGGGTTCAGCCAATACAAGAAGTGCAAACTCTCATTGGTGCTTGCTGATCGCTCAGTCAAATTCCCCATTGGTATCCTTGAAGACCTCCCTGTGATGGTGGGAAATTGTGAAATTCCTACTGATTTTGTTGTGCTTGAGATGGATGAAGAAGCTAGAGACCCCTTGATCCTTGGAAGACCATTCTTAGCCACAGCATGAGCCCTTATCAATGTGAAGGAATGCAAGATTGATCTTCATTTGGGGAAAGAGCACACTCTCCATTGTGACATCAATAAGGTAATGAAGAGGTCTACTGTGCAAGGCCAAGTGTTTTACATAGAGGAGATGGAGGCTCTTGCTGATGAGCTTCTTGAGGAATTGGCACTTGGAGAGTTGGCAATAGCGGACCCTTTGCAGCATGCTTTGACATTGGATAAAGAGGTCCAAGTGGTTGAGAACCAAGAGAGTGATGCTATTGTGGCCATGCTGGATTCTCGCAAGAAGATTGATGATAAAGGCCAGTATGAGGAGCTCAAACAAAAGGTGCACCAAGCTGTTTCAGCCACTCAACAAGAGGGCACCCAACAAGATGATTGGAGTGAGCTCAAGGCACCAAAAGTGGAGCTAAAACCTCTTCCCCATGGTGTAAGGTACGCATTTCTAGGCCCTAATGAGTCATATCCTGTCATTGTGAGTAGTGAACTCACTGAACTTGAGCTTTCTCAACTTTTAAATGCACTTAAAAATTTAGAAAGGCAATTTGGTACTCACTAGATGATATTAAGGGGATATCACCTTCTTTGTGCATGCATAGGATACATCTAGAGGATGAATCAATGACTTCTATAGAGCATCAAAGAAGGTTGAATCCTAACCTGAAGGATGTTGTAAAGAAAGAGATTCTTAAGCTTTTAGATGCTGGTGTTATCTACCCTATTTCAGATTCTAAATGGGTATCTCCTGTGCATGTAGTTCCAAAGAAAGGTGGTATCACTGTGGTTAAAAATGACAAGGATGAATTAATACCAACTAGAACCATAACTGGCCATAGGATGTGTATTGATTATAGAAAGCTCAACTCCGCATCTAGTAAGGATCATTTTCCATTGCCACTCATTGATCAAATGCTTGAGAGACTTGCAAACCATCCTTTCTATTGTTTTCTTGATGGGTATTCAGGGTTCTTCCAAATCCCCATACATCCCAATGATCAAGAGAAGACAACATTCACATGCCCCTATGGCACCTTTGCTTATCGAAGGATGCCATTTGGGTTATGTAATACTCCAGCAACCTTTCAAAGGTGCATGATGTCTATCTTCTCGGATCTCATTGAGGATATAGTGGAGGTATTCATGGATGATTTCTCTGTCTACGGATCTTCGTTTTCTGCTTGTTTGTCCAACTTGTGCAGGGTCCTACAGATATGTGAAGACACCAACCTAGTGCTGAATTGGGAGAAGTGTCACTTCATGGTCAAAGAGGGGATTGTGCTTGGGCATAAGATTTCAGAAAAGGGCATTGAAGTGGACAAGGCTAAGATTGAGGTGATGGTCAGCTTGCCACCACCAAAGACAGTGAAAGACATCAGGAGCTTCCTTGGCCATGCTGGGTTCTATAGAAGATTCATCAAAGACTTCTCAAAGATTTCTAGACCCATGACTAAGTTGCTGTGCAAGGAGGCCGCTTTCAGCTTTGATGAAGATTGTCTTGAAGCCTTCAAGAAGATAAAGGGTGAACTGGTTAGTGCTCCCATTGTTCAGCCACCTGATTGGGACCTCCCTTTTGAGATAATGTGTGATGCTAGTGACTTTGCTGTTGGGTCTATCCTGGGGCAGAAGAAGGATGACAAGACTCATGTGATTTATTATGCTAGCCAAACCCTGAATGATGCACAGATGAAGTATGCCACATCTGAGAAAGAGATGCTGGCCATTGTCTTCGCCTTTGAAAAATTCAGAAGCTACCTGGTGGGTTCCAAGGTCATTGTGTATACTGACCATGCAGCTTTGAGACACCTCCTAGACAAGAAGGATGCCAAGCCAAGACTGCTAAGGTGGATCATTTTGCTTCAAGAGTTTGACTTGGAGATTAGAGACAAGCCAGGGATTGAGAATGGAGTTGCTGATCACTTGTCCAGGTTGAGGATTGAAGGTGGAATCCCTATTGATTAGGGACTTAGACAAGAGCATGTCATGGCCATCATGTCAGTGGTGGCAGTTATTGAGACTGGAAAAAAGATTGAAGAGGTTAAGGCAGCTGAAGAGAAGGGACCTTGGTATGCTGATTTGGTTAACTACTTAGCCACTGGGAAGGAACCATTGGGGCTTGCGGGGTATGAGAAGAAGAAGTTCTACAAAGACTTGAAGAGATACTATTGGGATGAACCATACCTTTACACCCTATGCAAAGATCAGATTTATAGAAGAGTTGTGGCTGAAGAAGAAGTTGAAGGGATCCTCTCACATTGCCATGGATCTTTCTATGGAGGCCATTTTGCTACATTCAAGACTGTCTCAAAGGTGCTACAAGCTGGATTCTGGTTGCCACACATGTTCAGGGATTCACAAGACTTCATTTCAAGATGTGACTCTTGCCAAAGGAGGGGGAACATTACTAAGAGGAATGAGATGCCTCAAAACCCAATCCTTGAAGTGGAAGTGTTTGATGTTTGGGGGATTGACTTCATGGGACCTTTCCCTTCTTCTTATGGAAACAAATACATCTTGGTGGCTGTGGACTATGTTTCAAAGTGGGTGGAAGCAATAGCAAGTCCCACAAATGATTCAAGAGTGGTGGTCAAAATGTTTAAGAGCAATATCTTCCCAAGGTTTGGAGTACCAAGAGTGGTCATAACTGATGTAGGTTCACATTTCATCAACAAAGTATTTGAGGGCCTTCTCAAGAAGAATGGAGTGAAACACAAGGTTGCAACACCCTATCACCCTCAAACAAGTGGCCAAGTGGAGGTCTCCAACAAGCAAATCAAGGGAATCTTGGAGAAGATTGTGGGAACCAAGAGGAAGGATTGGTCAGCCAAGCTTGATGATGCTCTTTGGGCATATAGAACAGCCTTCAAGACTCCTCTAGGCACTACTCCTTTCAACCTTGTCTATGGGAAGTCTTGCCATCTGCCAGTAGAGCTTTAATACAAGGCATTATGGGCTGTGAAGCTTCTAAACTTTGACATCAAGGGTGCAAAGGAGAAGAGACTTCTTCAACTCAATGAACTGGATGAGATAAGGATGGATGCCTTTGAGAATTCAAGGATTTACAAGGAAAAGACTAAGGCCTTCCATGACAGGCACATCCTCAAGAGAGAATTCAAGGCAGGACATCAAGTGCTTCTTTACAACTCTAGACTGAAGTTATTTCTAGGAAAGCTTAAGTCAAGATGGTCTGGTCCATTTGTGATCAAAGAAGTGAGGCCTTATGGAGCCATTGTGTTATGGGATAAGCAGGGTAATGAATTCACAGTGAATGGCCAGAGACTCAAGGAATACATGGCCACAATACCAAAGGAGGATGGGACATCAACCCCACTCGCTGATGCTCCCCTTGCCTAACCTCAAAGGAGGCAAAGTCAAGCTAGTGACTTTAAACAAGCTCACTTGGGAGGAAGTCCCATGGTTATCCTTGTACATATTGCATTAGGATTTTTATTTTTCAACAACAAGTCCCTTGAAAGATGTTTGGTCCATGTTGGGAGCTTGAGAATGAACTGACTGAGGTTTTGAGATGGAGTAAACACCAAAAGATGTGAAATGGTTCAGTGATCAGGAGAGAAAGAGGTGAAAAATGATGGTTTGGTCGAGTCATTACCCGGGTCATGACATTCGGGTTATCCTACCCGCACGGACTGATGGGCGTCAGAACGGACAGCACGTGGGTGGACGTACCCGGCTGAACGGCTGGTACGCGGGTGATAACACCCGACTGGAAGAACCCGCACGGGCCGGGAGCGCTCGGACTGAACGGATGGAACACACGCGGGTAGACGTACCCGGTTTGAAGAACCCGCACGGGTTGAGAACATTTGGAAAGGTAGCACGCGGGCGAGTATACCCGGGACGCACCAACCTTGCTGACGCCCGCGTACGACCTGCGCATGACCCGCGTATGACCTGACCGCGACCCGACCGCCCCCCAGGTAAGTTCTTCTTCCTTTTTTAAGACCCAAATCCGGATCCGACCCACCAGACCCGACCCAGACCACCCCTAAAACCCTAATTCACCCTCTCTTTCCTCATTTCATCCCCTTCCTCACATAAAAATCCTCTCTAGCCTCCAAGAACAAAAATCCCCATAACTTTCTCAAATCTTAACCAAATCATCCAATTCCTTTTCCCACATCCATGTCTTCTTCCCCTAAGTCTATTTCCTTGAATCTTTTCATCCTAATCCTTCATCCAAAGCAAGGTATGGTACTTTTCAGTTCAAATTCGTAATGCTCACGAACCCTAAAATTTGAACTTGAAATTTTGAACCTTTTCTTGCGTGATTCTTGTCAAATAGACTAGGAAATGACTATATATGATGCTGGGCTGGTTATTTCTTGGTCAATTTGAGCTGAATTTGGATTTTAAGAAACTAGGGTTCATGAGATTTGGGGATTTTTGAAAAAGTTCTTACTTTTGGTTGATTATGGTCTAGATTGATTGGAATTGATGTTCTAGAGCTTGTTTAACATTCAATTTCAACTTTCTTGGTGATTCTACTTGGAATTGGCTAGATTAGGTTTCCTTGTTCATAAAAAAAAAAATAAAAAAAAAAATTATTTTTTAAATTTGTGGACATGGGAACTTGATTGCTTTGTGATAGTCTTGCTAGGTTGCTGGTTTTAGACTAGGTTTGCAAGTGTTAATTCAAGCACCTATCATTCCCAAAGTGTTCTTTCTTCCTTGTGCTTAATCTTGTCCAAGTCTTGAAATTTTTCAGGTTCAAGATGGGAAGGAAAGATGAGGACTTGATTGCACAAGAAAAGGTTGAGGCTGCTCAGAAAGAGACTGCTAGGTTTGGGAAAGAGTTAGGCCTCATGCCTGAATCTGAGGAGGAACGTAGGCAGCAAGCCTTGGCTATGTTGAGAAAGAAAACACAGGCCAAGAGGGATGGAAAGAGAGTGGTTGCTGGGGCTAACAAGCAACCCAAGAATGAAGGAAAAAGGATTGCTAGTGATGAGAAAGGGACTGTTGGTGCCCACAAGCAGTCTAAGAGGGATGGAAAGAGAGTGGTTGATGATGATCACAAGACAACCAAGAAGGATGGCAAGAGGTTGGCTAGTGTTGAGAAAGTGATTGATGATGCTTACAACAAAGCCAAGAGGGATGGAAAAAGAGTGGCTGTTGGTGATCACAAGCACACTCCTTCAAAGAAAGCTAGAGCTTCCAGATCTCACAGTGTGGGACCTCTTGTTTTGGAGAAGAACACCAAGAAGGATGATGAGAAACCAACTCCTCCCACCAAGATCAAGATCAAGGCACCAAAACCAAAGACATTGGCGCCTCCACCCTTGGAGAAAGTAGATGCAATTGTTGAAGAAGCATCTTCTTCAAATGGTAGTGTGGCTGAGCAAGAGACTTCCGAAAAGAGGGGTTTCAATCCTAATAGAGATAGACAGAGGAAGCCTACTGAAGTTGAACTATTGGAGCAGCTGAGGCAAGGAGTATCTTGGCCTCCAACCAGATTTGCTGATGTGAGGCTAATGAGAGAGTTAGAGATTGATCAAGACATGAAGGATTTGCTTGCTCTCATGAACATGAACAGCTTCTATTCCATGGCTCACCCAACACATAAAGAGGTCTCTTGCCAATTCTTGGCTTCCTTGGAAGCCACATTCCACTCTTCTCTACATGAGGAACAAGGTTGGGGAAGAATTAGTTTCAAGATTGATGAGAGAACCTACTTCATGACTTTTGCTGAGATTGGAGAGGTGCTTGGCCTCAAGGATTTGAAGGAGTCTTCTTTGCCTAAACTGAAAGGGCTTCCTAAAGGAAAGACCCTTCCACACTACACTTACAAGTTCTTATCCGGCAAAGATAGAGTGTCCAGCAGAGACAAGAATGCTTCTATCAGGCATCCATCAGTCCCCTACCTCCATAGGCTGATTGTCCACACCATCTACCCGAGGAAAGAGCCAAGTAACGTGAATGGAGAAGACTTGAACCTCATGCACCAAGCTATCCAGCACTTTGCCTCACCTCCTCACTTACCTGAAGTCCCCACTGATTTTTACGCTGAGTTTGGTATGGTTGGATTCTTTGTGAGGCGCCTCATGTACTACAAGGATTATGCTTGGACAAACAGGGATCCAGAGGCTCAGATTGGAATAGGTGGCCTGGTCACACCATTGCTTGTGCACCAGGGTATTAGCTTGGGAGATGATGCATCCGGTCCCTCTTTCATTGACCTCACCTACTTGAAGTCAGCTCATTACTTCTCTGGAAGATACAATGGGAGGTGTGTTTACTCGTAATTGAGAGGTTCCACCACAGTTGAGCTGCTTCTCCCTAACTATGAGCTCACTTCATTGAGGACACCAGGGACTATAAGTTTTGATATCAGTGAGCAGTACCTCCTAGGCAGTCATGGGACCCTCGGCCCTATAGTATTAAATATGAACGAGAAAGCAGCAGTTAAGGCCGCTAAGTTTGATCAGGGGTATTCCAGCAGGGCCACAGCCCATCTCTTTGGTCCTCCTCGCTATAAGTTTGAGCAATGCACCAGTGCCCTGCCTATTGGTCCCATTCGCCAAGCTCATGACAAGATTAGCACACTACAAAGGTGGAACAGAGCTCAAGATAGGACCATCTTCAAGCTCACCAAGAAGTGCAAGGAATTGAGGAAAACTGTGAAGAGACAAGCTGAAGCTTCAGCTCAGTTCATGAGAAAGGTGGCTGATGTTCTGACTAGGGGAGCTGTAGCAGGCTGCAAGGCTGAGGATTTTGATCTTGATGCTTTCCTTGCACCCCCTCCTCTACCCTTTCATGACCCAAATGCGCCACAAACCGAGAAGCAAGCCCTCCGTAGCTTGAGGAACCCCTACATCTTCCCCTCTGTGTCCGGGAACAAGTCCCCCTCTCTAGACACCACTGATGAGGAAGGCGACTCTGAGGATGAGGCATCTGCCTCATCACATGCTCCATGAGGTACTCCACATCCTGATCATTGTATATACCATTCATCTTTGCATTTAGATTTCTTTTATTTTCTTTTAGGCCCTTCTCTACATTTAACAAACACAGAGACTGTGTGAATTAAGTGTGGGGGAGGTGCCAAGTTGCTGATCTTCTTGTGTTTTATGTCATAAGCATGCACTTGTAGATAGTTATTGCATAGAAAAACCAAAAAAAAAAATTTTACAAATTTGAAAAGCACAAAAAGAATCATGTAGTTGCATTAGGATTGAGTCTAGATCATTCACTTGCATAAAAAAAAGAGAAAAATCATCATATAGGTTGCATCATGCATAAGGGGACAAGGATGATAGTTGCCTTGTAAAGATGTTCATGCTAAGTTCTTAAAGTGATAACCTTTATAATCATAGTAAGTAGCTTGAGCAATCTTAGGATAGCTTGTAAACTTTGAGCCTTGAAAACTCTTCCTAAAGCTTATTTGATTGATTGATGCTCTCTCTTTGAAGTTTGCTCCTGTCATATTTAGACTCTAAGTCTCTTGCTCATGGTCTATTGTGTACTAAGTCATGGATAGAACACTTGAGTTGTCCCTCCCATTCTTTGCCTATCTTTTTGGACAAACTCAAGTGGTACTCCACACCCTTAAACCCTTACCTCCTTTCAAGCCTTCATTGTTTGTTGAGTGAGGCCTTCTTTGGAAAGCTTTACATGTGCATAATGTTGAGAGTATTGGGAACTACAATGCTTGATCTCCATTTTAGCTAGGTTAGACACTCATATTGTCTAGCTTCTAGGATGGGGGCTGAGTGTTGTAAGGTGTGATCTTGAGAATGTGAAAAGTTTTTGAAAGAAAAGATTAACTCAAAGAACTCCAACTTAATAGGTGATTTAGTCTAGAAGGGATAAGAGAAATAATAGTTCTAAGCCCTAGTTTATAAAAAAAAAAAAAGAAGTCTTGGCCCCCATAATAATTAAAAAAAAAAAATAATGAAAAGGGGGCTAGCAATGTTTAAGATAGAGCTGATAAGAGTTTAAAGAGGGAAAATCCCTTGTAGACTTCAATAAGAAAGAGTTCTTAATGAGAAAATATCTTGAGTGTTTTGGAAAAATCTTTGGGTGAGAGATGTGAGTGCTTTTGATATTGGGAATGGAGATATAACTTATGTATTTGGGAAAAGGGTAGAACAATGGAGATTGTGCATTTTATGCATGAGTTGATCCCTTTCTTAGATATATTATGTGCAATGTTAAGGCTACTTTGTTTTGAGAGTAAACCACCTTCAAAGATCCTTCTTGAACTACTTGATTTGTTTTGCATCAAAGCCTTTCTCACGAAACCAAATGACTTGGACCATTTGACCATTTGCAAGAGATCTTTTGAGTTTGCTTAAGGATTGTTAGAGAGCAAGTAGATTTGTGGATTGTGGATTCATGATGAGTAAGTGTAGGGATCAAAAGAGTTAAGATAGGCCTTGAGAAGTTAGAGTTGGATCGAGTGCTTGCTCTAGCTAGTTGGTATGATTATACAAGGTTATCAAGTTGAGAACTAAGAAGAGCATTCTTTTGGCTATGAGTCCCCTCCTTCAAACCTCTCCTCCTTAGTCCTTGCTAGTTTACTTGTGGACAAGTAAAGGACTAGTGTGGGGGAATTGATGTCTTGCATATTTTCATTGTTTTAACTTTCCATTTTGTGCATTTTATCCCTTCTAGATTAGGCATTAGGCATATTTAGGTTCATTTTGAATTCATGAGTCTTATCAGGTCTTGGAGTGTACTTTGGAGATATTGAAGGTGTTTGGGGGTACTTTGTTACAAAGAGGAAGGGTGAAAGATGAGCATGGACGATGGCCATAGAGAAGTCTTTTTATGCTAAGATTTGGTGGAGACATAGCATTTTGAGTTAGCTTTCCAATGAGAGTGGTTCCAAGCCATTTGAAGCCATATTGGAGGAGTTATGATCATTTCAGTGGAGGTATGTCAAGGCACCCGGGTCAGCACACTCGACCTGACCAACCCGCACGGGACGAGGGAGAGATGCTGGACGATGAAGCACCCGGACGGACGTACGCGACCTCGACAACCCGCACGGCCTGACCGTGGGAACAGACAGCACGTACGCGGCCTGGACACCCGGGTGAAGTTACCCGCGTACGAACATCAACCCACCGATCACACCCGAGGACGACGACCCGCACGGCTTCGAGAGAACGGACCAGCACGTACGCGGGACGATCACACTCGACTGACACCACCTGCGTACGAACATACCCGGACGTCCACACCCGACTGGACGCCACCTGCGTGCGAGCACACACAGTAGCGACGAACGCCTAGGAGAAGACGCAACCGGATGCACCCGAGGAAGACAACCCGCACGGCCCGACGATGGAGAACGCCCAGGATCAGGACGCGGCCGATCACACCCGACCTCCCTCGCCCGCGTACCACTCCACTCGACCTCAGCACACTCGAGCAAGACGACCCGCGTAGCCTCACACCCGGCCATGACCACTCGAGCAGCACGACCCGCACGGCTTGGACGGCCTGGTCGAGATTCCACACCCGGGTGGTCATACCCGGCCTGGTCGATGCCCATCCGACCAGGGTATCCGAGCTTCTTCCTTTTGGAGCCTTTTGATTGGCTTAGGCCATTACTCTTCTAAGGACTTATTAGTCATTTTGCTTTTATGTTTTTAGGGCTCTTAAGCCTACTATAAATTCTCTTATTATCCCTAGTTTGGGACTTATGTTATTTTCTATCTAAGAACACAAACCTTTTGAGTAAAGTTTCATCTTTGAATCATAATCTCATCTCATCTTTGTGTTCTTGATTGCTTGATTTCATCTCCTTTCTTTCTCTACATGTTTAAGCTTGAACCTCTCATGGGTTTAAGAGTAAGCATGTGGATTAGTGAGTAGATCCATTTAAGATCCATGGGTTAGGGTGATTGAGAGTGGTTAAGTGTAGATCCAAGGTGCTTAGTGTTAGATCTATCCTTTCCTTGCATTGATTTGGTATTCTTAATGCTATATTTGGGTTGGCCTCTCAAACATAGAGCCATAGGCATTTCATGCCCGAAAGGTGTTCTATGAAATGCCTGAACCAACTCATCTATGCTTTTAGCTTGCTTTGCCTAAGAGATTAGTTGTCACAGAAGCTAGGATTGCTTTTAGACTCATTCTTTATGCTTGCTTTGATCATTACAGCCAAAGAGATTTGGTGTACTTGGGTGATCACTGCAAAAGAGCATCCATCTAGAGATAGAGCTTGCTTAGTTTTGTTGTCTAGGCATAAGGAATTAGATTGATTGAAAAGTTAGCATCTTGGATTGAATCTTAATCATTTGAAATCGAGTCCCTATACCCATGGGTCTCACTCTCCTCATAAGAAAGAAAGTTTTATTTTTTGTTGCATTTTACTTATTGTCTTAGTTTAATAATCATCCTCTTTAATGATTGCATTTAGATTAAGCATAGAGTTTCATTCCCTTTGCCTTATGGTCACTTAGAGCTGGTTCGACAATCTTATATACTACATCATTTGATAAGAACCTTAGAAAAGTCCTTTCATCATTAAGCAAGCTCTAGGTCTAGATGAATGCTCATTCACTAACATATCTCAAGCATCAAATGTCTTTGGTTGAATAATATGAAAGCAATCATTAAGAACAAGTCTACTAGCTATCTTAACACCTTTAACAAGTAATCCCTTAGGTAAAGGATGTTAAAAGCATTGAAGAGTTGGTTCAGGCATTTCATCATACACCTTGTGGGCAGGAAATGCCTATACCTCTATCATGAAGAGGCCAACTCCAAAATAGCAATAAGAACACTCTACAAGCAAGGATCAAGAAGGATCTACATTAATACATCCTAGATCTAGCTTAATCACCCTTAGTCTCCTAAGCCCAAGAACCCTAAGATGATCTACTCTCTAATAGACATGATTTCCCTTAAACCCATGATGGATTCAAGTTTAATCATGAGTAGAGAGCAACAATTGCTCAAGAACACAAGAATAAAAGAGAAAAAGGATTCAAGATCCAAACTTTATTCAAGATCCAAATGTGTTTTTAAGAGAAAAAGAGACAAGTCCCAAATTGGGAGATACAAGAGTATTTATATGAGGCTTGAAAGCCCTTAAAAACATAAGAAGGAAATGACCAAAAGGTCCTTGGTGTCACTTAAGTCTCGACCAATCAGAAGCTTGGAAAAAGGAAGAAGCTTGGAACCACACGGGTCAGGTGAGTGCTGGTCCGACCCGCGTGTGTACTGGCCGCGTGCATCGGCCTCGTCCAAGCATCAACTCTTGCGGGTGTCTTGGCCCGGGTACATCAGGCCGGGTGTGCCCTGGCTGTGTCCAGCCGTGCGGGTTGGAGCAACCGGGTGTTCTGTCTGAGTACTTTCTTCTTCATTCTTTGTCCAAGCACACGCGGGTAAGTGAGCCGGGTGGTCTGTCCGGGTAAGTGGAGCCGTGCGGGGTCGTTTGGTCGGGTAGGTGAGGTCGGGGGCTTACCATATGCGAGCCGTGTATCATCAGGCCGCGTATCATCAGGCCGCGTATCATGCTGTCCAGTTTAGCCATCAGGCCGTGCGGGTTGTTGTGGTCGGGTGTCCTAGGCCGGGTGCTCCCTTCTTTGTCCAGCCGTCCTGATCTGTCCAAACTCCAATCTTCACTTTTTTTTGGATCACAAAGCTCCGAAACACCTCTAATAACTCCAAAGTACACTCCAACACCTGATAAAGACTTATGAATGGAAAATGAGCCTAAAGATATCTAATGCCTAACCTATATGATCAAAATGCAAAAGATATGAATGCTAAAAACATGTAAATATGCAAGATATCAATACTCTAGCTTCTCTAGGCCTATCAATACTCTTATGCCTCTACACTCAAAATCATGAATCCACAAACTACAAATCAGCCAACTCTCACATTCATTAAGCAAATCATAGGTGAATTCTTGCAGATGGTCAAATGGTCCAAATCATTTGGTTTGGTAAGAAAAGGCTTTAGTGCAAAGTGAATCAAGAGGCTAAAGATGATTTTTCAAGGTGGGTTACACTCAAAACATGTAGCTTTGACATTGCACTTAATATATCTAAGAAAGAGATCAAATCATGCATACAATGCTAAATCTCCATTGTCCTACCCTTTTTCCAAATATACAAGATACACACTTATTCTCGAGGCTAAGCCCCACTCTCTTCACTCACCCAAAGATTTCCCAAACTCTCAAGAACATTTTCTCACTTAGAACTCTTCACTTTTTGAAGTCTACAAGGGATTTTTACACTTTTTAAACACTTATTAGCTCATACTAACTTTGGCTAGCCCCCTTTCTTTATTCATCTCTTTTTTTTTATATATATGGGGGCCAAGACTTTCATTACAAACTTGAGCTAGACTTTTCATTTGCTTATCCCTAACGACTTAATCACTTTTGAGTTCTATGAGTCTACCTTTTCTTTCATAACCTTTTCACAATCTCAAGATCAAACTTTACAACACTCACCCCATCCTAGAAGCTAGACAATATGAGTGTCTAATCTAGCAAAAATGGAGACTAAGCATTGTCGTTCCTAATACTCTCAACATTATGCACATGTAAAGCTTTACAAAGAGGTCTCACTCAACAATCAATGAAGGCTTGAAAGGAGGAAAGCGTCGAAGGGAATGGAGTACCACTTGATTATGTCAAAAAGATTGGCAAAATAGGAGAGACAACTCAAGTGTGTATAGCCATGACTCAGCACACAAAGGACCACAAGAAAGAAGAATTAAGTTCATTCAGTTCAAATAAGATTGTAGTTGGCATCAAAGAGTAAGTTTCAGCAATCAATGAGTTTCAAGAAGAGTTTTCAAGACTCAAAGCATGCAAGCCTTTCAAAAGATGCTTAAGCTACTTGATATGTTTAATTAGGGTGCCAAATTCAGTGCCAACAAGTGTTCTTTACAAGGAATGCTCCATGTGCAAGTGAATGCAACCTATATGCTCTAGACTCAATCTTAAGAATGCAAGTGATGCAACACATGATTCAAAAATTTAAATTTTTTTTTGGTTTTTCTATGCATATATGAATGTACAACGCAATGCATGAGACTCACACAATCCACAAGGCAAACATGATCAAATACTTGCTACCTCCCCCACACATAAATCACACACTCTGTGTGAGTAAGAGAGAAGGAGATACCCCAACAAGACAAAAGCAAATGTATGTACAGGAAGAGTTGGAGTGATACCTCAGAAGGAGATTTGGGCGTGGTGTTTGGTGTCTGGGGCTAGGAGCTGGCTTGGTTCATAGCAACTAGAGGAGGCTGCTACATGGCAATCATAAGGCTCAGTGCTTCACCACCTTTCTTCTCTCCTCTAGTGCTAGGCTTAACCTGAAAACCTCAACCTCTTTTATTAGAATCTTAAAGAAAAAAAATTGAAATTGCAAAGCTATGTACAAGGATAACCATGGGACTTCCCCCAAAGTGAGCTTGTTTTGAGTCACTAGCTTGACTACCTTGTCTCTTTAACTAGTGAGAAGGAGGATCCTTCCCACCTTCAAGGGTGATGGTGAGGACCTGAGAGAGAAGCTCTTGAAGCTTGATTGGGTCATCTTGGAGCTGAGGAGTGATGATGGCTCTAGCACTTGAGAATGGTGTGGATTTTCCCTTATGGTTGATCGTGTACTCAATGACACCATCCTTGAGCTTCTTTGGATGGTGTTGGTGTCAAAATCGGTCGCGACGGAATCAATGACTGAAAGTCTCTAGAAAGTATTTCTTGAAACAAAAGTCTCTCTAAAAGGAGTTATGAGATTTTCTCAAATTAGAATATCCACTCTACGGGCGTGCACGAGAGTCCCGAAAGATCGGTCCCCCAAAGATCGATTCGCCCACAAAAAAGAACCCTCGCCTCAAACCGTGAGGAACCAGAAAACGATCAAGATATCAAATCGAAGCCCTCGCCGAGATCTACAGCCTGGCGCCGGCAGTACCCGGCCTGGCGCCGGCGGCACCCGACACGCGGGCTGGCCTGGCGCCGGCAGCACCGTGACGCTGGTCGGCCTGGCGCCGGCACTGCCTGCCGGCGGCACTGCCTGCGCCGCGGCACCCGTCGACGGGCTGGCCTGGCGCCGGCGGCACCTGCCTGGCGCCGGCGCACTGCCGCACGGGCTGGCCTGGCGCCGGCGGCACCCGCCGCGACGGGCTGGCCTGGCGCCGGAATTCGCCTGGCGCCGCGGCACCTCGCCGCGACGGGCTGGCCTGGCGCCGCGGCACGCCCTGGCGGGCGGCACGCCGCGACGGTGGCGCCGGGCGGCACCGCCTGGCACCGGGCACCTGGCGCCGGCGGCACCTGCCACCGGGCTGGCTCACGCCGGGCGGCACCGCGGACGCTGGCGCCGGCGGCACTGCCTGCCCGGCACCCCACGCTGGCCGCCTGGTCTCGGTCCCATCTTGTTTGGTCTGATCCCATCTTGGCTTGTTTGGATCAATCATCATGAGCTTGGGACGGTCACGGCTACGAATAAACATCCTTCGACTAATGGAATCGCCCTCGATGTTTTACGACAAAACTAAGGATTGGATTTCGTAGAAGATAGCGCATAAAACAAGGTCGATTAACTTGAACATCGATCCTTTAGGCTATACGGTTTATTTTACGAGAAAGATAGTCTTTCCGAGAAATCGTATAAAACGTTCAACGACTTAAGACGAGTCCACGGACTTACTTTACGATTTTGAGAATTCAAGCCCAATTAGGCTATGACGGTTTATCCGATTTCGAACATCGGATAAACATCAAGTCACCAAAACTCGAGGATAATTACGAAGATCGACGAAAACGGAATATTTCTGAAGAGATAAACTTGGGCCCAAAGGCGAGGTCCATCATCCTAAGGCAAACCGACCTAGGAGTGAGTATATAAGGAGAGCAAGAGCAGAGGAGAAGAGCAATCCGAAAATCCTAGATTGGAGACTTAGAGCATCCTGCTAGCTTAGAGACTTAGAACTTAGGCGGTTAGGCCAGCAGGCAGGACTCAGAATGTCTGGCCGCCTCTTGTTCTAGTTTTATCTTCTCCGCGACCCACGTTCTCGGAAGGATCTAACTATACTTTTACTCAGAGCTCCGCATAGAAACCCAGGCATGATCTTCGACATGCCCGCTTATGACCAACGCCGTACTAGACCAACCAGGCCCTAGAACGCCTGGCAGCCTCCTGCCAAAATCTCCCTCCTCGGAAGGATCGGACAATTCTTTTACTTCAAAGCTCCGACATAGAAACCCTAGGCATTATCTTCGACATGCCTGTTTCTATGACAACGCCAGACTAGATCGAACCCGCCACGGTTCGATCTCTTGTTCAATTCTTTCTAAACTGAACTACGTCCGACTTGATCCTCGAAGGGTAATGTAGGCAGCCTTTCTTAAGGTCCAGTCTCAAATCTTAACAAATCTTTTCCGCATTTATTCGGTCACTCGTCGTTGGCTGTCGCGAGAATCCGGACCTTCAAGGAAAGTCGGGTTAACTTGGCTTTCCTCGCAATCTTATTCATTAAAATTGACGTGTGAATTTGGCCCTACAGTTTGGCTAGAAGGAGGGGGACGGATTACTCTTACTCATACGGCCGCAAAGCGCTGATCGAACCGATGTCCGGAAATATAAAAGAAAAAAGTTGCAGTTTGCGCCAACGATGGTAAAACAACTCCAGCAGCGACTGTTCCACGGCCAACGCCACGCAAACGCCACGGTGCTCGAGCAAATCAAAACCTAGCCGCTTTCCGCCACAGGAAGAGCACGAAAACGAGCTCGCAATTTCTATCTAAACAGAAAGGGCAACGATAAAATCTATCAAACCCCGAAAATTCGCCTTGTTACGGTTAGAGAAATCGCAACAAGCAAGGTTTCTACGAAAACGCTTTCGAGAACCTGTCGGAAAAATAAAACTTATTCTCCTCGAAATCTTGGGAAACCCTATATTACTCGCAGAACAGAAGCACGGCAAATCGGTTCACCGATTCCCACCGCCATACTTCTTACAAACAACTCTCGAGGAATAAACGGGAAAGCGAAAGGAGGTCGGAGCTTAATCTTACTAGGACGACATGCCATAGGGTAAGATCAATCTTCCCAGTTCGCCTTAGTAAGAGCCCAATTTGTTCTCCTTTGTGTCTAGGTCAAATGGCTTTCGTTTCATCTCAATCGGAGTTTCCGTTGAGATTTTACTGAAGGGAAAAATCACTCTCCGCCACCTCGCCCATGGACGAGAACAACCATCACCAAGGTCACCTCGCCCATGGCCACCTCGCCTGTGGAAACCTCACTTTGCTCTCCTTTGAGCCTAGGTCAAGATGGTTTTCGTTTCGCCTCAATCGGAGCTCCGCTGAGATTTTACTAAGAAAACAATTTCGTTGTCTCACCACCTTGCCCATAAGAAGGATCTCTGTCCCGCCATAGGACGAGACCGTCCTGTCTCAGTACCATGCATCTTTGCCTGAGTATTTCGTGAACTCGGTCTTTGAGTCCGTGAGCCCGGATCGAACGGCGAAGCAACAGCAGCATCGGCGACGCTGACACGGCATCGGCGTAAGTCGCCTGGCGCCGCGGCACTGCCTGGCGCCGGCGGCACCGCCTGGCGCCGCGCACCGCCTGGCACCGGGCGGCACGCAACACGCTGGCCGG
Source organism: Brassica nigra (assembly GCA_016432835.1). Taxonomy (NCBI): domain Eukaryota; kingdom Viridiplantae; phylum Streptophyta; class Magnoliopsida; order Brassicales; family Brassicaceae; genus Brassica; species Brassica nigra. Next base: position 36,403,051 of record CM028245.1, read on the forward strand.
CTCGCCGGCGCACTCTGGCCTGGCGCCGACGGCACGCGACACGCTGGCTGGGCGCCGGGCACTGCCTATGCCGGCGGCACGCGACACGCTGGTCGGCCGCCGGCGGCACCTGTCCTGGCGCCGGCGCACGACACGCTGGCCGCTCGCCGGCGGCACGCCTACCGGGCGCACGCACACGCTGGCCGCCTGGCCGGCGTAAGGGTCCTGCCCATCCGCAGTCGCCTGATCTCGGCAACGACAACATCTTGGTCCCTTAATCCCATGTTCGATTGTTCAAAACATGACGATTCTTCCGCGAAAGCCTTCTCGATTTTTAACGAAATTGATTTAAAATCTAAGTTCAAGCCTCATTACTCAAACCCTCAAGACGGAAAGTCTACAAATCCAAGTCCATCTCAGTCCTGATACGAGGAGTCTCGCTGGATTAGAAACGATTATCTCATAATCTACGGCTAAAGATCCTTCCAAACTCAAAGATTTCCGCAAAACGACTAACGGGGAAAGGTCGAACAACGAAAACCCACAGACGGCAAGGTGGCCTGGCACCGCGGCAAGTGTCACGCTGAGCCGCCTGGCGCCGGCGGCACCTCGCCTGGCGCCGCAGCACCCGCCACGCTGGCCTGCCTGGCGCCGCAGCATGCGGGACGCTGGCGGCACTCGCCTGGCGGGCGGCAGCAGACGCCGCCGCCTGGTGCGGGCGGCACCGGCCACGCTGGCCGCCCCCCGGCGGCACATGCAGGCCGGCTACGCCGGCGGCACGCGGACGCAGGCCGCCTGCCGGCGCATCCTGGCCTGGCTCGCGGCACTCGCCTGGTGCCGTCCACGCCCTCGCCCTGGTCTCGGTCCTATCGCGCCGGTCCGATCCCATCTTGGCTTGATCAGATCAATCTTCGTAAGTTTGGTACGATCACGATTATCCTAAACACCAATCGTCTCGACTATACGAGGAAATGGGATTCCTTCGAAAGCCAAACCTTCAAAAGACTATTTTCGAAAAATTTTGTAAAGGTTTTAATTCTTTGTAGGACAGGAACAAAACGCCTTGAAAATCTGCCGTGGAATTTAGGAACTTAGGACCTAGGTGGATAGTCTAGCAAGCTAAGTCTTAGGCAAAATTTCCAGTCTTGTTCCATCGCTCCTTGATTGTCCAGGCAGAACATGCAAACCGATCTAGTCTCTCGAAAACCGAGAAACGATCGCCACGCCGCTCTAAAAGCATACTCATCCCGCTTCCTAAAAGAAAGAAAAACGCATACAAGCCTTCGAAGAACGGCTAACCCGTTTTCGTAAAAAAAGGGAAGTAGGTACGATACTATATCCAGATAATCCCATCTTCGAAAACTTTTGCTTCAGCATCAAGACAACGCTTTGACAAAGAAAACTCTCGCAGCAATAAGATTCATCTTAAGAACGCTAGCGCATAGCCCAACCGCTACAAACATAGTCCTGAAAACTCTATGTCACCTCTCGCCGCAAATTCGAACTAAAACGTACCGACGCCGACTAATAGCACGACGGTGAACTACGAAAATAACGAAATAACCTTCGTAAAACTCCACAGTAGTTCAAGCAGCTTTCGTCAAAGGTCGAAATCATAGCGAAACATCTCCCGTGTAATCCGCGGAAACATCGCTACTTTAATAATCTGCATTTTCTATCTCCATGAAACCGTCATCCATTACTCGTGATAACAAAAAATTTTTATACGAACCATTCATCGTGTAACTGAAACCTAAAGTGGAAGATCGCTTCTAAAAGCCATCAGCAGAACTCAGAAAACTCCGCTATGCTTGGCATGTCTATCTCGCAACGCTTATTTGGCCTCGCCAACTACCTTCCGTGAAAGCCCGGACCTGAATTCGCATCCCCATTAAGGACAATCAGAACTAACATGACCTTAATAAGGGTCATGGTCTGATCGCCAAACAACTTCCTTGGCGATACGGCTGAATCTAGCCTCCATGCCAATCCAAAGCTACTGAGACCACCGCCCAATCACTTAACGGCTAAAACAACAATCCACGATTTGTTCATAACGCCAAGTGACTATTACGCAAGCAATTTGTCGATAACCCAGAATCGGAAATCATACGATAAACTCTCCATACCAAAACTCAGTCCTAACAACCATATGGTTAACGGAAGATTCAAACTCATCGCCAATCGATTAAGTTCTATACCCGTAAACACTGCATGAAAAGAAACACTCGTGACAAGGCTCCAAGAGTTATAACGAGTCATCCTTAATAAATACAAACAAATCCCGGAAGGCCAACACTTCATGGCACTGTGACGCTTCTCCTGGTCGAACTTACGCGACCTCTTGGTCCTGCCTAAACCAAACAACAGTTTCTGGCTGCGAACATTCGCAAAATATCTCCAAAGCCCGCACCATTTCAACCACGAAATGCGCACAAGGGAAACTCGACCTTCAGCACTGCGTAGACGCCGCTAACGCCAAGGACATTCTTTTCCTCAAAACGCTCCCACGAAATCCTCGCCTCTAGAACTCAAAACATACAAACACACCTCTAAACGGTAACATGCCTCTAAACTGGCATCATTTCGTTGTTGCTGATCACAACAAACGAACTCTAACGCCCTAAACAGACAAATAGCCGCCCTTCAAGGGGTAGGCTCTCTTGCATCCGACAAGGATAAACATAGCGCTATACAAGAAATCCAAAATTTTGGTCTAGCTCTTCAGAAGGAAGTAGCTCGACTCACGCACAAATCATATAAGCCAACAATTCGGATTTTAAACGGTACGAGTCAGGTTAAAATCGCAAACAGGCAAAACGAAAGCCGATTTGTCATCGCAAAGCCTCAGTCCGAGAGTAAACCTAGGTCTTGCCCTAAACCCAGCCACGCTGGATCTTGACATCTCACAGACATAGTATGGTATACGAGATCCAAAATTTGTCTCTTCACTTTAGCCTATTCGTTTCACCTAACTTTCCGCGAATCGGTAAACGCGGAAAATCTCGCTTTATGCAAACAATAGGTACGGTGATCATCAGGGAACTAGGAATGAGACGACAACTCACACCCTCTTTCTCATACTTCGAAAAAACTGAAGTTCATAAATAATCGAAAAACAAATACATCAACAGCATCATGCTCGAAAGTCTCTCATGACACATAACCAGACCATATAAGTCTCGCGGAAAACAGATCGCATGGGTCTTAAACTCCAAAACGAACTACGGAAGGCTTGATCCCTACAACAAGGGTACGAGGCAGCCTTCGAAGGCGCAGCCCCAATCTTACCACTTTCAACGGAGCCTTTCAACCATTGATTCCGCCTATCTTACCTGACATGTCTTATCGCCGCAAGAACATCACGAAGGTTCTAACGAGCTGGGGCTAACTGTTGGTGTCAAAATCGGTCGCGACGGAATCAATGACTGAAAGTCTCTAGAAAGTATTTCTTGAAACAAAAGTCTCGGATAATTTCTAAAAGGAGTTATACGAGATTTTCTCAAATTAGAATATCCACTCTCTGTGAGATCGAAGACTACGGGCGACGAGAGTCCCCGAAAGATCGGTCCGCCAAGGACATCAAGATTCGATCACCACAAAACCCTAAACATAAAAGAATCTGCCTAGAAACTTCAAGAGGTTGTTCTCTCAAACCGTGAGGAACCAGAAAACGATCAAGATATCAAATCGAAGCCCTCGCCGAGATCTACAGCCTGGCGCCGGCGGTACCCGGCCTGGCGCCGGCGGCACCGACACGCGGCTGGCCTGGCGCCGGCGGCACTGACGCTGGTCGGCCTGGCGCGGCACTGCCTGGCGCCGGCGGCACTCGCCTGGGCGGCACTGCCGCGACGGGCTGGCCTGGGGCGGCGGCACCTCCTGGCGCCGGCGGCACCCCGCACGGGCTGGCCTGGCGCCGGGCGGCACCCGCCGCGACGGGCTGGCCTGGCGCCGGCGGAACCCGCCTGCCGCGGCACTCGCCGACGGGCTGGCCGCCGGCGGCACGGCTGGCGCCGGCGGCACTCGCCGACGGGCTGGCCTGGCGCCGGCGGCACCGCCTGGCGCCGGCGCACCGCCTGGCGCCGCACCGTCACCGGGCTGGCGCCGGCGGCACTTGACGCTGGCCGGCCTGCCGGCGGCACCGCCTGGCGCCGGCGGCACCCGCCGCACGGCTGGCCTGGCGCGGCGGCACTCGCCCGGCGGCACCGGCCACGGGCCGCCTGGTCTCGGTCCCATCTTGTTTGGTCTGATCCCATCTTGGCTTGTTTGGATCAATCATCATGAGCTTGGGACGGTCACGGCTACGGAATAAACATCCTTCGACTCGAATGGAATCGTCCTCGATGTTTTACGACAAAACTAGAAGGATTGGATTTCGTAGAAGATAGCGCATAAAACAAGGTCGATTAACTTGAACATCGATCCTTTAGGCTATACGGTTTATTTTACGAGAAAGATAGTCTTTCCGAGAAATCGTATAAAACGTTCAACGACTTAAGACGAGTCCACGGACTTACTTACGATTTTGAGAATTCAAGCCCAATCAGGCTATGACGGTTTATCCGATTTCCTGAACATCGGATAAACATCAAGTCACCGAAAACTCGAGGATAATTACGAAGATCGACGAAAACGGAATATTTCAAGAGATAAACTTGGGCCCAAAGGCAGGTCCATCATCCTAAGGCAAACCGACCTAGGAGTGAGTATATAAGGAGAGCAAGAGCAGAGGAGAAGAGCAATCCGAAAATCCTAGATTGGAGACTTAGAGCATCCTGCTAGCTTAGAGACTTAGAACTTAGGCGGTTAGGCCAGCGAGGCAGGACTCAGAATGTCTGGCCGCCTCTTGTTCTAGTTTTATCTTCTCCGACCCACGTTCCTCTCGGAAGGATCTAACTATACTTTTACTCAGAGCTCCGCACATAGAAACCCTAGGCATGATCTTCGACATGCCCGTTTCTATGACCAACGCTCGTACTAGACGAACCAGGCCCTAGAACGTCTGGCCGCCTCCTGCTCGCAAATCTCCGCTCCTCTCGGAAGGATCGGACAATTCTTTTACTTCAAAGCTCCGCACATAGAAACCCTAGGCATTATCTTCGACATGCCTGTTTCTATGACAAACGCTCGTACTAGATCGAACCCGCCCAGACGGTTCGATCTCTTGTTCAATTCTTTCTAAACTGAACTACGTCCGACTTGATCCTCGAAAGGGGTACGTAGGCAGCCTTTCTTAAGGTCCAGTCTCAAATCTTAACAAATCTTTTCCGCATTTATTCGGTCACTCGTCGTTGGCTGTCGCAGAGAATCCGGACCTTCAAGGAAAGTCGGGTTAACTTGGCTTTCCTCTGCAATCTTATTCATTAAAATTGACGGTGTGAATTTCGGTTCCCACAGATGGAGAGTGAGAGTGTGTGGGATCAGATCAAGAGGTGGAGGATGAGGTTCTTTCACCATCTTCTTCTTGCTATGATTGGCCTTTGAGGCTCCACCCATCCCCTCCCTTTTTGCACTTTCCAAGTGCTCAACACACAACTCTATAGAAGACTCTCCAGCAAGGCCTTCTTTCTCACAAACAACCACTTCATCTTGGGGCTTCTCAACAGCTTGTTCACCACAAGTGATTGTCCCACAATAGCCAACATCCAATGGAGATTGGAGGGGATAGGAAACAGCTTTGTTCACATGCATGAGGGTGACCTTCTTGTTGGGAAAGTCAATGCAAGCTCCAACTTTTGTGAGGAAAGGAGTGCCAAGGATCAAAGGAACTCTCTTTGCAGTTGCCATCTTCAAAACAGTGAGGTCAATAGGTATGGTGCAGGATCCAATCTTCAAAGGGAAGTCCTTGATGATACCAATTGGGGTTGTAGAAGAAGAGTCCCCAAAGGTGAGAGAAGAAGTATCTGGTTCCATGCTTTCAATCCCAAGACTCTTCACCATATCCATGGAAATCACATTCACACTTGCACCACTATCAACAAGAGCATCATCCATAGTTATATGACCAAGGGAGCAAGACAAGGTGACCTTCCCTTGAGACTCAAGCTTATGGAGGGATTTTGGAGGGATTGGTGGATCAATCTTCAGAACGGAGATGTCCAAAAGCTCGGCCACTTCAGCTTGGTGGTCTAGAATGTCCTTGATGAGCATCATCTGGACATGAGCTTCACGCATACCCGAGATCTCTGGAAGCTTGACTCCAACATCACTAAGATCTTTCCTGAACTTTGAGATCACCTACCTTCTTCTGAGCTTTGGTGAGATCTCTTTGAGGAAAAGGGAGCTTATCATAGGGTGATAGCTTAACCTCAGTGTCCTTCTGTTTCACCTCTTTCAGCTTGTTGTCAGCTTTCTTCTCAACTGTTTTCGCAGCCCTAGGCTCATCCCTTTTCAGAATCCTTACTTCGTCCTTCTTGGCAGCTTCCTTCACAACCTTAGCCTCAGCTGTGGCTACAACCAATCTCTGAACATTTCCAATTTCAGTCCCAAGAACTAGCCTTTCAATCTCATCAACCTCTTTCTCATGATCACTTAGCTCAATCTCTGAAGAAGTAGTAGAGAGGACAACATTGCAAGACTCCTTGGGATTCTTCTCTGGGTTTCCTGGTAGAGATCCCATTGGGCTCTTGGAAGATGAAGACATAGAGGCAACCTGGCTCTCCAAAGCTTTGAGATGAGAGGCAAGTTGCATGTACTTGTCGTTGAGGTCAGAATATGTCCCATCAATCTTTGCATGGATGTTCTTGAACTCATCTCCAATGTTCTTAGCATTTCTCTCTTGAGCTTCTAAGATTTGCTTGAACATGGACTCCATATATGAATTTGGACCTTGAGCTTGAGAAGAGCTTCCTTGAGGCTGAGGAGACTGATTGGTTTGAGGATAGTTCTGCTTGGCTTGGTAACCTTCTTGCTGATTGTTGTAGTAAGGCCTTTGCTGATAGTTGTTTTGGTACTGAAAAGTTGGCTCCTTCTTGTACCACGTGCCATTAGCATTGATGAAGCAGAGCTCCTCTTGGCCTTCTAAAACATCAACCTCATTGACCTTAGGAGGAACCTCTTGACTAGGACCACCCACAAAGTTCATCTGATCCTGTTTAGCATGGTTGGAAAGAAGCAAATCCATCTTCTCTTGCAAGGACTTGATCTCTTTCTTTGTCTGCTGATCATCACTTCTTTTGAACCTATCATGCTCCTCATTGTAGACTGAGTCAATCTTAGCCATGTTCTCCTCCAGCTCTTCTGCATCCTACTCAGTTCTGCCCAAGAAGAACCCATTGCTGGCTGTGTCTAATCTGCTCGTGAACTCTGGAAGGGCACCTCTGTAGAAGGTACTACGCAAACTCTCCTTGTTGAAGCCATGATGTGGGCATTGAGACCAATAGCCCTTGAATCTCTCCCATGCTTCACCAAAACCTTCAAGATTCTTTTGCTGAAACCCAGAGATTTCATTTCTGATCTTGGCTGTCCTTGAGGTAGAGAAGAACTTTGCTAGGAGGCTTTGTTGCACTCATTCCAAGTGGTAATAGAGTAACTTGGAAGAACCTTCTCCCATTGGTGTGCCTTGTCTCCCAAAGAGAAGGGAAACAGCCTCAGCTTGAAAGCATCTTCAGAGACTCCATTAGTCCTGGACAAGCTACAATAGCTATCAAATGTGTCCAAGTGATAAAGTTGATCCACCACAGCAAGGCCATGAAACTTGTTGTTCTCAATCAAATGCAACAGCCCTGATTTGATCTCAAAGTTGCTGTTCTCCACAGCTGGTGCTCTGATTCCCAACCTATGACCATGAATGTGAGGTTGATCATAGGCTCCAATGGCTCTAGCTTGGCGCTGTGGATGTTGTGGTTGGCGCTGTGGTCTTATGTTGTCAGCTCTTGGACCATTGCCCCCTAGGGCATCATCATCTTGAGGCTGATTCTCCATATCAAATCCCAATCTCTGCAAGTAAGCCTGTTACTCTTCTTCTCTTCTCTTTCCTGCTATCTCCCTCTCAAGTGAAGCAATCTCTTCAACAGTGGGAATCAAGTTTGATGCACCTCTGCTTCTTGTTATCATACACCTGAATTGCAAAGGGAGAAGAACAAGGAGAAGCAATAACACAATAAAAGAAAAATGACTTAGTCTCATGCAAGTGACTAAATCCTAATGTCAAAATCAACTTAGGAGTTGGCAACGGCGCCAATTTGATTTTAGACTTTTCAAGGGTCTCAATCAAATGTTGTAGTATAAGAGATTTTCGAATCAATCCTAAGTGATTCTGATGCAAAGGGAATACAAGACCATGCTTAATCTAAGTGCAATCAATAAGTGAGATGAGATGATTATAAACTAAGGTAATACTAGAAATGCAATAAAAGATGAACTTTCTTTTCAATATGAGGCAAGGGGGTTCTTGGGACAAGGGAATTGACCTTGAGTGATCAAGTTTTAATCTAAGATGGCAAACTTTCAATCAATCTAACACCTTAAGCCTATACACAATCCTAATCAAGCTCTATCCCTAGATGAATGCTCATTCACTAACATATCTCAAGCATCTAATCCCTTTGGTTGAATAATATGAAAGCAATCAATAAGAACAAGTCTATTAGCTATCTTAACACCTTTAACAACTAATCCCTTAGATAAAGGATGTCAAAAGCATTGGAGAGTTGGTTCAGGCATTTCATCAAACAGCTTCCGGGCATGAAATGCCTATGGCTCTATCTTGAAGAGGCCAACTCTAAAATAGCAATAAAAACACTTTACAAGCAAGGATCAAGAAGGATATACACTAAAACATCTTAGATCTACACCTAATCACCCTTAGTCTCCCAAGCCCATGAATCCTAGATAGATCTACTCACTAATAGACATGGATAACCTTAGAACCATGGATGATTCAAGGCTAAACATGATAATGAGGAAGATAATCCAATAACACAAGAGAATAAGATGAAAAAGAATTCAAGATTCAAACTTTCTTCAAGATCCAAATGAGTTCTTAAGAGAAAAGAAGTTAGTCTCACAAAGAAGATTACAAGAGTATTTATAGGAGGCTTGAAAACCCTTAAAAACATAAAGACAATTGACCAAAATGGCCCTGGAATCATTTAATCTCGACCAATAGGAAGAGAGGGTGAAAAACGCTCAGGGTAACACGGCCTCGTCCAGCCCGCGCAATCCAGCCCGCGCGTCCCGTCCTGGCACGTTCCTCGTCCCACGCGGGTAAGGCGACTCGCGTGAATCGTCCCGCGCATGTCCTGTCCTCGTACCGGCCTCGTCCCGGGTGGGTATGGCATCCCGCGCAAGTCGTCCCACGCACCAGTCCATGTCCAAGCTTCGTATCAGTCTGGTCCCGCGCGGGTGAAGCGTCCCACGCATGTCCAGCCGCGCACCGGCCGTCCGTCCAAGTAGTCCAAGCCGCGCGGGTGCTCCGTCCCGAGCGTCCTGACCCGCGGCCGTCCGTCCAGAAATGGTTCAAGGTAAGGTCTTCGTGTCTTGAGGGTGGGAAGGTGATCCGGAGGCCATCAAGCTAAGGCACGTCCTGGTCCATGGTCCGGCTTGTCCAAGCTTGGCCAAACTCCATTCTTCACTTCTTTTTGGATCACAATGCTCCCAAACACCTCTAATCACTCCTTGGCACACTCCAGCACCTAATAAGGACAATGAATGCAATATGGACCTAAAAGATGCATAATTCCTAATCTATATGATCAAAATTCACAAGATATGAAGGCTAAAAACAGGTAAATATGCAAGATATCACCAAGAACACCACAGTAAAGCTTATTCAGCCTCCTCGACCGCGCTAAGCTACCATTGACGATGTCAGACCACCACTGTTGACGCCGAGACCACCATAGTTGACGCCGATACCACCACCATTAAGCTTCTTCAGCCTACTCCGCCTTTTTAAACTAAAAATAGAAACACAAAACAAGAATCAGATGAAAAGAAAGAGAGAACAGATAAGAGAAAGGGGAAGTGAGTTTGCCTGTCATGGTGGTGGTGAGGAGGTCAAACGATCTTCTTCATGCCCTTACCAATAAAAAATTCATCTTTCTAGAAGGAACAGCAATCTGTTTAGCTCAAGGAGATTTAGCATCCAAAATAACCAGTACCCAGAGAGAAACCAAACTAACCATTACATCTATGAAACCCTAATGAGATCCATTGATGCATAAATAGATAGTTTACCAAATCGAAACACTATAACAGAAGCAGATAGTGAGGAAAAATCAAAACCCTAATCCAAAAACCCCAAATCAAAAGATAATCACCCTCTCTCCCCCTCTCTCTATCTCTATCTCTCTCGGAGACAGAATGAAAGTGAGTCTCGAGACAAGACGAGATCTGTGTTGAACACTTCGAATCAGTAAACAGAGACATGTAGAGAGAGATGCAAGATTAGTTTTTTTTTTTTGAGACCTGTAGAGAGAATGAGATCGAAAGAGACGCAGAAGAGAAGAAAAAAAGACAGAGCGTTAAATTACCTTTTCCCATTCTAATCCAACAGTAGAGATTGTGATCCGTGTAGAGTTATCTTATTGGTCAATGTCAATTTTTCTTTTTTTTTCTTATTAACTTGTTTGTTTTAAATTCTTAAACTATCTTATTGTTCAATATCAATAACCATATCTTTAATTTATATGAAAAAATCTTTAGTTTTAAATAATGGCTGTATGTATATAGTTAAATTTTATTTTTATTTTATGGTTTATAATTAAAATTTTAAGATTACAAGTTCAAAATAAAAGAATTAGTGTTTATGATATAGGATTTGGTGTTAAAATGGTATTATATTTATAGTTTTGTATTTGAACGTTATGACCTATATAGTTAGATTTTTTTTTAAAATATATAATTTAAGTTTAAAATGTTCTATCTATTTTAGTTATATATTAGAGATTTGGGTTTAAGTTTTGGGGTTTAGGGTTTGAAGGGTTTGTGAAATAGAATTCTGGTTAAGATAAATATTTGAAAATAAAATTAATAAAGTTATTGTTTATATAAGGAATAGGTTTTAGTTTAGTAATTATATTAGTTGTAGTAATTAGATTATTGACTTTATATGTAGGTTTTGAGTTTGGGGTTTAGGGTTTGGAGGGTTTGTGAAATAGAATTCTGGTTAAGATAAATATTTGAAAAGAAAATCAATAAAGTTATTGTGTATATAAGGAATAGGTTTTAGTTTAGTAATTATATTATTTGTAGTAATTAGATTTTTGACTTTATATGTAGGGTTTGAGTTTGAGGTTTAGGGTATTAGATTTAGGGTGTAGATTTAAGATTTAGTGTTTGAGGTTTTGATTTTAAATTTGAGATTATATTTTAAAATTATTAAATTTTGAGTTTAAGTTTAAGAATAAAATTATACTATGAAAATAGTGAAATTTTTAAATTTATGTTTAGAATTTTAAAACATGTTTAGGGTTTAGGTGTTTGGCTTTTTTTTTAATTACAAAATACAAATACGCAAAAAAAGGTTTTATATATTTTTAAAATGATTAAATTTTGAATTTAAGTTTAAGATTAAAGCTATTATGAAAACTGAATTTTTTAAATTTATGTTTACAGTTTAAAAACATGTTCAGGGTTTAAAATTTTGTTTTTTTTTGTTTTAATTTCAAATAGAAAAAATAATTTTTTAATAGATCAAAATTTAATTGGTACTTTATAAATATAAACAATAATTTAATTTTTGATCATAACTTTTTCCTTTTGATGGAATTTCAAAATTTTAAGCAATCATAAAACATATTATTTACAAGTAAAAGTTTACTAACAAACATAAGTCTTGCCAAGTCTTAAAAAAGGACCAACTTCAAACATTACTTTAGGCAGAGGAGGAACAACAATCACTCAAGCTCCAGCAGCTTTACAAGCCAAAATATGCACAATCACAACCACAACCTAGTTCACAACCTAGTTAAGTCACTCATATCAGCAGTTCCACGGCAAGCACCACAAGGAATACGAGCAGGAGCAATATGTACAGCTACTCTTACTCGCATTGCCCTCTTCATAGGTTGCGACTCACCTGAAACATATTAACACTTTCCATCTCAAGCTTGATGTAACCATACATAGAGAGCCATAACCAAGAGAAGAAAGCTAAATCTTACAGTGGAAAAGATGATTAGCCAGAGTTTCATTAGGCATAAACTCAGGAACAAGAAGTCTCTCTTCACCTTCATAGCAACATCCAAGCAGACTTGCCATCCTATAGTTCCTTAACTGCCCAACAGCTTTAGCTTCATCCTATCAAAAAATAAAACCAAAGATTCAAGAACCAGAATTGCATAAAGGTAAGAGCTTTAACCAAAGATGTATACCAGAAACTGACAAGAATCAGGCCAAGCTTTCCTGTTAAGCCTCTTGACAGCAATACGTCTCTGGTTATCAAGTTTCCCTTTGTACACAACATTGGAGCTTTCTCTCCATGCTCTGATACTATATTCTCTGTAACAAAAACTAAGAAACAGAGAGAGATTGGGAAACATACTTCTTTAACAGACTTGGTTTTGGAAGCTTGCTGAGAAATGTACTTATCAACATCATCGCTGTCTTCGCCTTCCCAAGACCTGGCACTGAAGAATGAAAATATGCATACACAGCAACATCAGCTGCAGATGGCGTCAAACCTAGAACACACTCCTCTTTGCTGGCTATAAAACTCATCAACTTCACTGTGAACCTACTGAAAAGCTTCAATTCTCTCATAGCCATATAACAGTTTCCTCTAAATCACCAGCTGATATATCTGAACTTGAATCTCCATGATTTGCACACCCTCTCTCAGCTGTTGAATGTAGCATATATCCTTGTGTAATAACAACAAACAAAGAAGACTTGATCTCATATGTCTCTCTCTCTCATTTGAGGTTTCAATCATGAGAGATGAGATGTGTTACCTCCAAGTTCAAATACTGAAGTGAGTGATCAAGCAGCAGAGAGTATCACCCTTAAAGAACTCTTGAGTCAGCTGGGCACAATCTTCAGCTACATGCTCAGCGTTTCGGTTTCCATATAGAATTAACTAGCCACAGCTCCCTGAGAAGCTTTTGGTGAAGAAGACAGAGCAACAGTTGCCTCTTGCTTAATAACCAAAGACTCTCTTTTGCAGGAGGCTCAGATGATTCTACAGGCTGAGAAGTAGCAACAAATAAAGGCAAAGGAGCTTCTTCGCCACGACTTGAGCAATTGATGCAGAGAAATACGCCGTAAGTAACCGAAGCCATGCTTGAGCAATCGATGCAGAGAAAAACCTCCACTCTTGTCCACCTGCAGTCTCTGAGCAGACACGAGACAAAACACGTGATCTATCTGTAATAAATAAGATAAAAACCAAACTTCAAACTCATCACAACACAAACATAGAGAAACAGAGTATCCATTCCCGTTCCAAGGACCTTCAAAAAGGATTGATATTTCAAATTTTACACAACAAAATATGATTTTTTGTTTTGAGGATTCTGTTATGTTAACCTGTGCGTAAGCAGTATTGTTGGGATTGAATTTGTGTGTGTTCCTTTCGATGTTCTTCTTGTTCTTACCAGTTTCGCCAAAACAATCAGCTCTTCTCTTGTTGAACTCGAAAGGAGAAGACTTGATACCATTCTTGGCTTTGTCCTTCTCCATTGGACAGAGAAGGGCCTGAGAGGAAGAAGAAAAGGGGACAAAATTAGAGGATGAGAGAGGTGATCAAGTAGGTTTCAGTTTAATACTATCTCTGAAGAAGATATGAATCATAAATCAAATCACGAATTAAGGTTCTTGCTCGAATCAGAGAGGGATTTAGGGAGACCAACATGAACCACGAAAAGGAAACAGAGACAATGGCAAAGAGAGAGATAGAGAGATTACGACTGGGAGCCCTCTCAGTGAATCTGAGAAGTATTTAATTTGGTGGTAATTTTTTTTTCTAAGTGTTGAGTCTAGCTTACACCAAATCAACGCGGCTAAAAAAAATTATTTTCCCTCGATAATAAAGACAGCGTTTTAAATTGACAAACGCTATAAAAAAATTATTAGTATACAATAGCATAATTCTCAAAAACGCTATAATTTGATGCTATTAATACCCACATTTCCTGTAGTGTACTCTCCAGTGAATAAGGAAGTAGATAGCTTAGCTTCAAGAATGGACACATTGCAGCAAGAAGTTGACACCACTCAGCAGCAACTCGATTTTCAAGCAGAAAGATCGAAATTGATCGATGAAACCATCAACCCATCGATCAATGCCAACAAACCACCAGCGCCTATTTCTTACACCAGAGCAGATATTGATCAGATGATAGAAAAGATGTACAGAACTCTGGGAACAACTGAAGACAGACTTGACAGAATCAGCTTGCGAATCGACCGAGAGAAGACACATAAGATCGATCGACAGGCATAATTCAGCCGCGATCGACACACCAAGATCAGCATCGATCGGCGCAGAGTTCCATATAGTCCACGCAAAGATGCTAAAAGACAAGATACACATGCTTGATTCAATGCAAGGAACTATCAGATTATGCTTATGATAAGCTTGGGAGGCATCAAATCAGCATTGAAAACATTGGAGAGAGGCTACAAATCATCACAGATGCAGCAGCAAAGATGAATGAGAGATGGACCAGAGGAGATGACGCCACAAGAAGCTTCATTGCTACATGGTTCAAGATGAGAAGAGATAACATGGGTACTTTTTTTCCAACAAGTAGCTGCTTTGCACCTCACTAGCCCAACCACCTCCAAAGTCAAGCTAAATGACTATAACAAAGCGCTGAGCGGGAGGCAACCCACTATTAGGTAATTTTATTTAGTTTTCTTCATTATAGTTATTTATTTTCGTTTTTGAATTTTTATTTTCAGAAAGAAAAAAAAAAAGAAAGAAGAAGAGGAACCAGAGTAGACCATTGCCCATGAAATCGACAGTGCCACTTACAAAATGATCGATGGCTATCTCTTGCCATCGATCGACACGGACTTCGATCAGTAGTATCGTTCTAACTTTTCAATTTTGTACTTATGGTTTATGTTATCCCCTTAACTCCGACTGGTTGTACACTGAGGACAGTGTATAATTTAAGTCTGGGGGAAGTTGCTGATATTACTCTACCTTTTGATCTCATTATATGTTTTTCAAAAGTTTTATTGAGTCAAGAAGGGGACAATGATCTTTTTCAATCTTTTCTTGTTATCTAACCACTCTTTAGCACTATTCTTAGATTTGTTGACTGCAGAATGTACTATAGATGCTAAAGTGGATCACCTATCAACTAGTACCACACTTGCTATGAAGTTTTGAAGGAACCAAAGCTGATCTCCGACCAAACTTGACTACATCTGCTTTGTCATGGGGCTTGGTATACACGGGGTCGGATGCTTCAAACAAGTCTGGAAGGTAAAGCCTTGTGTAGACAGATATATCACCCTCTCTTTTTCAAATTTCGAAAACTTAGATTTAAATTTTCAGTCTTTTCTTAAAATATATATGTGTATATATATATATAATTGAAAATTAGGATTAGTTAGGTAACTATTTAGGAAAAGAATTTGAACAGGACTTGGTGGCTATAACCATTAAGGCTTGATCCATAAGAAATTTATAGGTAAAGGGTTCGAACAGGACTTGGTGGCTACAACCATAAGGATTGATTCACAAAGAATCCTAGGATATAGGTCCAAAAGAAGTGAACAGGGCTTGGTGGCTAAAACCATTAAGACTTGATTCATGGAAATCTGTCCAATCTTGGTTAGTGTCTTGCAAATGAAAGCAGACTTTGACTAGGAAAGAAATAGGCAGAGAGAGAGGAAAGGAACTTCTTTTTACCTGCAGGTCCAGATACTTGTTTGAGCAGCCTTGCATCTTGTGATAGATACCCCCAAGGTAAAGCCTGCATTTTTATTTTTATGCAAAGAAATGAGATCGGTAGAGGGGTGAGTCAGACAGGATTTGCTAAGTTGCTGGCTAAATGAATTTGGTTGCTAAGCTAGGATATGGTATAAAATACTTCTGTAGGTAGAAGATATTTGATGTGGCTTGCAACATTGTAGAGGTGATGATCCTTGTTAGAGATTGTTTGAGTCCCTGCTGTTTTAAACCTCTTTCAGAGAGACTGCATCTTTGTTTTTCTTGAGGACAAGCAAAAGGGTAAGTCTGGAAGAGTTTATATACCATGGATTTGACCCATTTTTATCCATGATATATAGGTGTTTTAATATAAATATATTATGTTTTGGAGTCTATTAGGTATGTTTTCAGGTTCAGGAGCATTTTGGAGTAAAGTGATTATTTCAGAGCATTTTGGAGCTTAGTAGAGATTTTATCCGAGCTGACCATCAAACCAGACCAAAGGTCGACATTCAAAGACAAAAATCGATCGATGCACACTCTGTGCCATCGATCGACATCAGTATTCAGAGAGGTCGACGTATCGAGATTATAATCGATCGATGCACATCCTGTGACATCGATAGATACAGAGTCCCGCAGAGGACAGATTGGTTACAGCCGACCTTAAACCCAAGTCTTCACCAAATTACAAGATTGCCCCTGACGAGTTTTTTAACATAATGTTCTCAATATTTATAGCTTGCCAATGTGTTTAAGGCAAAGCATGCTTAGTGCTCTTCTATTCTATTGTTTTAAGGTTTTAGAGATTCTTAGAGTTGGAGAGAAAATCCAAAGAGATTTGTGATTGGAACTCCATTATTGGTTTCTCTATTTATCTATCTATGAAGTTCTTTTCTTACCTTGTTGCTATGAATTGTTTGGCCATATCTGAGTAGTTCCATTGTTAGATTTAGAGTTCAAATAGGTTGTGAGGGATTAGCCCAACTATAGATTGCGAAGTTGTGATATTCATTGTTAGGATGTTCTTAATGCTTGTGTTCAAGAATAGCTAACTAGAACCTTGACCTAGGATTTCTTGTTAACTTGACTTCATCCTGAATCCATCCTATTCAAGCTAAGATTGCTAGAGAAAGGCGGAAGCTGATCTAGAAGTCTTAATGAGCATTCATTTAACCCGCACATAAAGCTTGCTAGAAGCGCGTCGATCGATATTCATATAGAATAATCGATCGACGGAGTGAAAGGTGTATGGATCGATACTCCTCTAGAGTTATCAATCGACACTTTCTAACTGATCAACCCGATTGGTGAGATCATTAGATCTAGTCATTAGAAGAATTTAGAAAGCGAACGCTGATCGATTTGTTCATAAGCTGTTGAGATCTTTAATATCATGCATACAACTTGTTAGGCATCTATAGGATTATAATCCTGATCACCTGAATAGAAACCTTAAGTCTAGCTACTTCTTTTAATTTTCAAAACCCTCAATCAAACCAACCGAGCAACTACCATTCTCAAACCTGCAATTTAAAGTTAATCATAATCAACCTAGCTTAGTCACTAAGGATTAGATCTTTTGTGTTCCCTAGCTTCCTATGAATTCGATCCCTAAGTACTACAACTGAACCTCTTATTTGAGAGAGTAATTGACTCCTTAGGGTAATTTGAGGGATATCAGTAACCATGATGGAGGAATTCGAGTTGATAACTTCCCCAAGCATTTTTGAAAGATTCCTGCGGACCTTGGCGAAATATGGAAATTTTTCTCCTCACGTCCCAGTAGCGTGCCTTATCAAAGAAGTGATTAATAAAAACACTTCTAACCTCTTTCCAACAGGTAAAGGATCCGGTTGGTATCTGATCTAACCACTTCCTGGCCTCTCCTTCTAAGGGGAATGGAAAGAGTTTGCAACGATTGTAATCATCTGGCATCATGTCTTCCTGATATTCGATGTGATCATATGGCTGCTCCGAGGGAGATCCATGGAAAGGGTTTTGAAGTACCTGAATAAGGAATATCGAGGTTAAGCTTGGATCCTTTTGTTTCGTCTTCTGGTAGTTTGATGGTTGACCTATTAGAATAGGTTCTGCCAGGGTTTAAGTAGTCTTGCAAAGGTAATTCTCATTCTTCCTTACGATTAAGAATCATAGGACTTTTCACAGGGGCTGAACCCCTTAGTCCATTGATAATCTGGTTAATAGCGTTGCATAGTAGCCTTTTCGTTCTCCTATGACTACTTCTTCATTATCGCGATTGGTAAGTGAAGACTTACCTGCTTCTGACAAGGTAGCACCGATCGTGTTTTGTAGGGCAGTGTCGAGCATTTCTTTTGTCGACCCGTCGTTTGATGTATTTATCATCGCATCGATCGATTCCTGGCCGAAGCCCGTGCTCTTATCCTTAAGTACTGTTGGGGTCAAAAACGGTTGTCTCAAAATCAATGGTTAAGATCATCGCTCCTGACAAATTCTGTCCGAAGAATTCACTCGAAAGAGACGTCAGACCAATGCGAGTTCTATGGACAATGACGCCGGGAGGACTAGTGTGAAAGGAGACGATCGGAAGGTTCAAGAGCCGGCCAGGCCGCCTCGGCCGAGGGCAGGACAGCTCGACCAAGGTAACCTCGCCCTAGGGCGAGGACAGCTCAGCCAAGGTCACCTCGCCCTAGGGCGAGGACGGGTCGACCAAGGTCACCTCGCCAAAGGGCGAGGATGGCTCGACCAAGATCACCTCGCCCTATGGCGAGGACGGCTCGACCAGGATCACCTTGCCCTAGGGCAAGGACGGCCCGACCAAGGTCACCTCGACCTAGGGGGAGGATGGCCCGACCAAGGTCACCTCGACCTAGGGCGAGGACGGCCCGACCAAGGTAACCTCGCCTTAGGGAGAGGACGGTCCGACTAAGATCACCTCGCCTTAGGGCGAGGACGGCCCGGCCAAGGTCACCTCACCCTAGGGCGAGGACAGCCCGTCCAAGGCCACCTCACCCAAGGCGAGGACATCCGTGTCCGGCGCCAGGCCGGCCCGCATGCCGCGTGACGGGTGCCGCCGGCGCCAGGCCGGCCCGCGTGACGGTGCCGCCGGGCCGGCCGTCCCGCGTGCCGCCGGGCGCCAGGCGGCCCGCCCCGTGCCGCCGGCGCGGCCGCCCGCCGCCGGCGCCAGGCCGTCTTGCCGTTCGTGGGTTTTCCGTTGCTCGATCTTTCCCCGCTAGTCGTTCGCGGGAAATCTTCGAGTTTGGAAGGATCTTTGGTCAGATTTCGAGATAACCGTTTTGACCCCAAAGTTAGCCCCCCAGCTCGTAAGATCGGAGACGATTTTGCGGGCGAGTGATTTGAATTTTTTGAAAATCGAAATTTTCGGCTAAGGATTTTTCCGCAGGAAACCTGTGTCTTCTCCTCCTTTTTTCTTATAAGTAGCCAACCTTCCCTGCTCATTCTTCACATCTTTCCAAATTCTCTCTTCTTCTCTCTCAAGAAAGAAAATGTCTTCATCCCAAATTGAAAAGAGTGGTTCTGATGTTGAGATGGGCGAGGCCGGCCAAGCTCCGTCGGTTTTGGCCAGTCAAGCTCCCGCCGTTCAGGCCGTTCAAGAGGCTACTCCGTCCCTGACTGATGGGTTTGATTCTTTCAAGGCTAAGCTTTCCCGGCGTAGTGCTGCGAAAGGCTCAAAGCGGGCGAGGACTGAGACGGCCGATGTTCCTTCCGCAGCTCCAACTCCTTTGCCTGCTCCTTTGGTTCCCAGCTCCGAAGTCCCATCCGATGCCCTCCCGTCTACAGAAGGGGTTATTGTTCTTGAACAGACTCTTGATGTTCAGATCCATCCATCGGGTTCTTCGATTGCTCCGATCGTGATCTCCGGAAGAGAGGACGCGATAGAATCTGCACCTCTTCCCCCGGCGAAGAGGGAACTCGTCTTGGGACTGCCAGCGGCTGGTGCCGCTGCCAAAGGAAAGGGCAAGGGCTGGCGCGCGTCCGGAGCAAAAAGAAGCGGGTGCGAAGAGCGGAAAGCGACCTCTCGAGTCGTAGCGTCACCGTCCAAGGTTCGATTTGTCCGTAATTCTTGCATCGTTTTTATGATACTAACTCCTTCCTTTTTGCGGGCAGTTTGTGTCTCTGATTGACGGAATGCTTGGCGAGTGCGGGTCGGAAGTCATTCGTCTATCGAAGGAACTGGAGTCATCGCAGGAAGCGCTGAAGCGTACTAAGGCTGCATTGCAGACTGTCGAGGACACCCATGCTGCCCAGACGTCCCAGCTTGAGGTTCGTATCAGCGATCTTGGGCGCGACCTTGGGAAGACCGCGAGTTCGTTGCTTAAGGTGAAGATAGAGAAGAGGAGTAAATCCTCGGAAGTCCGCCGTCTTCAGGAGAAGGTTCAGGCTCACGAGGAGATGAACGCCCGTAGATCCTCGGAGGCTGCCGATGCCAGCGACGACTTCTATGGTCGTCTGACGAGGATGGCCATCCTGTTTGAGTCCTTGATAGCCGTCCGCAAGAGGGACTTGGCTTTAGCGGGGATCGAGGGGAGTCTGAAGGAGCTCGAGTTGCTTCGAGGTAATGAGGCCCCGTCTTTGGACTTGGAGGAGGCCAGATTATCGTCCTGTAAAGGAGAGTGGGCGGCCACCGAGGGAGATTTCGATTCGATCCTCGCCGGTCTGCAAGCCGAATGCACCCTTGCTCCGACCTCCGAAAACTCAGAAGATCAGGAGTGCGCGGGAGAAGATTGCGAGGTCGGCGCGGACGAGGCGGGTAGTGGCGATGCGACTGAGGGAGGTGATGGCGAGGCTGTCCCTGTCGCGAGTGAAGATGAAGTTGACGCTCCTGGCAGCGTCTAGGTTTATCAATCCCTTCCGGGATTTTGTTTTTTATGTGTTTCGGCCGTTTAAGAGGCCATGATGTATTTACCGGGACTGGCCGTTGGTGGCTTCGAATCCCTGCCCCTTTTTTGGGGTTTTGTTTGAATTTCGGCGGTCTCAATCTATGAAACGTTTTCGATTAATTATGAACTTCAGTTTTTCGAAGTATGAGAATGAGGGTGTGAGTTGTCGTCTCATTCCTAATTCCCCGATGATCACCGTACCTATTGTCTGCATAAAGCGAGATTTTCTGCGGTTTACCGATTTACGTGAAAAACTCGTGAAACGAATAGGCTTAAGTGAAGAGACAAATTTTTGGATCTCGTATACCATACTATGTCTGTGAGATGTCAAGATCCAGCGTGGCTGGGTTTATGGCAAGACCTAGGTTTACTCTCGGACTGAGGCTTTGCGATGACAAATCGGCTTTCGTTTTGCCTGTTTGCGATTTTAACCTGACTCGTACCGTTTAAAATCCGCGAATTGTTGTCGGCTTATATGATTTGTTTGGGCGTGAGTCGAGCTACTTCCTTTACGAAGAGCTAGACCAAAATTTTGGATTTCTTGTATAGCGCTATGTTTATCCTTGTCGGATGTAAGAGAGCCTACCCTTGAAGGGCGGCTATTTGTCTGTTTAGGACGTTAGAGTTCGTTTGTTGTGATCAGCAACAACGAAATGATACCGTTTTGAGGTGTGTTTGTATGTTCAGAGACGAAGATTTCGTCTGCAATGTTTTGCGGAAAAAATGTCCTTCAAGCGTTAGCGGCGTCTCGCAGTGCTGAAGGTTGATTTTTCCTTACGCCGCATCTCGTGTTGAAACGCTTGCGGGCTTTGGGGATGTCTTTTGCGAATGTTCGCAGCCAGAAAACTGTTGTTACCGTTTTGGTGCGGGACCAAGGGGTCGCGTAAGTTTGACCCAGGGAGAAGCGTCTACATTCACAGTGCTTCGTGAAGTGTTGGCCATCCGGGATTTGTTTTTGGATGTGATAATCGCTTAGTGGATACTAGGTCCGTTGTTGTGGCCGTTTCGGCCGATTTTGAAAAAGTCGTAAAAAGTTTCGAAAATTTTAGAGTCTTCGAAATTTGTGGGAGTATCTGTATATCGTACCCCCCTTTTTAAATTGGGGGGATAGCTGAATCCGCCGATTGGCGAGTTGCCTACGTACCCTTGTCTAGGGATCAAGCCATCTCGTAGTTCTTTTGTACCACGTTTTATTGTTTAGTGGTAGTATTTTTTGAGGTGCATCGCATTCCAAGTTCTCGGGATTTTGACGTCTTGCATGTTTGCGATTTGGTATGAGCCTGGTCGGACTACTTTTATGACTTTGTACGGTCCTTCCCATTTTACTCCCAGTTTTCCTGCGTTTTGTTCGGCAGTGTTTTGGAAGACTTTGCGTAAGACTAAATCGCCTTCTTTGAACCTGCGATGGCGTACGTTTGAGTTGTAGTACCTTGCGGCAGCGTGCTGGTAATTCTGGATTCGAATGAGTGCCTGGTCGCGGCGCTCATTGATGAGATCGAGATTGTCCAGCATCATAGCGTCGTTTAAATCCTCTCTTTCGGGGAGGAATCTTCTCCGTACTCCGGGGAATTCTACTTCCGCGGGGATCATACATTCCGTTCCGTAAACGAGGGCGAATGGAGTTTCACCCGTAGCCCGTCTTGGGGTTGTACGATGCGACCAAAGAACTCCTTCGAGCTCCTCTGCCCATCGCCCCTTCTTGGCGTCTAGGCGTTTCTTGAGTCCGTCAAGGACGGTTTTGTTGATGGTTTCTGCCTGTCCGTTGCATTGCGGATATCTGGGAGTTGACTTTGTAAGTCGTATTTTCCATTTTTCGCAGAATGCTTCGAACCGAGTGGAGATAAATTGAGATCCATTATCTGTTACGATTTCGTACGGGACCCCATGTCTAGTTATGATATGTTTCCAGACGAAGTTCTCGACTTGTGTGTCTTTGATACTTGCGTAGGATTCTGCTTCTACCCATTTGGAAAGAAATCCGTAAGGACTAGGAGGAAGCGCTTTTGTTTTGATGGGTGCATAGGTCCGACGATGTCCATGGACCATCGCAGAAAGGATAGGGGGACGAGATTGAGGAGAGGATTTCCGCGGGTTGATGGATCGTTGGAGCATGCCTTTGGCATTTCTCGCACTTCCGGGCGAATTTCTCGCAATCTTTTACCATGGTTGGCCAATAATAACCGTGGCGTTTGATTTTGACCGCGAGAGATCTTCCGCCAGAATGATTTCCGCACGATCCGGAATGGACCTCCTTCATGATTCTTCTCGCTCTTTCCCCTTCTGCGCATGCCATGAGAGGACCAGAGAAACACCACTTATAAATTTCTCCCTCTATCGTGACGTACCGTGCCGCTTGGGTTTTTACTTTACGAGCCGCCCATTTTTCGGCGGGTAAGGTTCCATTCACGATATAGGCTCGGATTGGTTCTAACCAGGGCTGTCGCAGCCATACTCAGTCGGGTTCACATCCGCTTCTGGTTGATCTTCGACTTCTTCCGCATCTTCAATCTCGTCTCGGATTAGATTGACGACCACTGGTGGTCCGATGCTCTGATGCTCGATGAATTCGACCGGGATTACTCTTTGGAGCCCTGGATCTGAGCTTGAGGCGAGGGCAGCCAAGGCGTCGGCCTGGGCGTTTTCCGAGCGAGGAATTCTGGTCAGGGCGAACTGGTCGAAATTTCGAGCCAGTTCTTGGACGAGTTTTAGATATGCGTCCATCCTTTCGTCTCTTGCCTCATATTCTCCGCTGTATTGATTGGCGACTAACTGAGAATCGCAGTAAGCGTGAATATTACGGATTTTTAACCCATGGGCCAGCCGCAAGCCTGCGATGAGTGCTTCGTATTCTGCCTCATTGTTTGAAGCATGAAAAGCCAATCGGAAAGACTGTTCTAGGATTTCCCCGTTAGGAGAGGTGAGCCGTATTCCGATTCCGGATCCTTGCTTGGATGAAGATCCGTCGACGTGGAGGACCCAAGTTGAGTTTGGTTCTTCGTTAGTCATGTTTCTAGTGGGTAACTCTACCAAGAAATCCGCAAGTACTTGGGACTTTGCACACGTCCTTGGGCGATATTCGACGTCGTATTCACTCAGTTCGATTGCCCATTTTGCGAGCCTACCGGATTGACTCGGACTATGCAGGATTATCCGCAGCGGGAACGTGGTGAGAACCACTATAGTATGGGACTGGAAGTATGGTCTTAGTTTTCTTGCGAGGTTATGACGGCGAATGCTAATTTTCCATTAGGGTATCGAGTTTCGCATCCAGTAACGTCTTGCTTACGTAAAAGATTGGCTTTTGTTCGCCGCGTTCTTCTCGTATTAAGACGCCACTGACCGCCGTTGCGGAAACTGCGATATAGAGGAAAAGAGGTTCACCTTCCACCGGTTTTGCGAGGACTGGTGGAGTGGCCAGGTAATGTTTCAATTGTTGGAAAGCTTTTTCACATTGCTCGGACCATTCGAACTTCTTGTTTCCCTTCAATGTCTCGTAAAACGGTAGGCACTTATCCGTGGAGCGCGAGATGAAACGGTTCAAAGCCGCGACTCTTCCGGTTAGCCTCTGGACTTCTCGCTTGGTTCTCGGGGAGGCCATCTCTATCAGTGCGTCGATTTGTTTAGGGTTGGCCTCGATTCCGCGATACGTTACGAGGTACCCGAGGAATTCTCCCGATGCCACCGCGAATCTACATTTTGCTGGGTTGAGTTTCATGTTATGCTGGTTGAGTCGTGCAAAACATTCCTCTAGGTGGGCTATATGATCGTGTTCGTCAAGAGATTTTACGAGCATATCATCGATGTATACTTCCATAGTTTTTCGAGTTGCTTTCGGCAAACATTTTGTTGACAAGTCGCTGATATGTTGCACCTGCGTTTTAAGACCGAAAGGCATTACCTTGTAGCAATACGTTCAGCGGTCCGTGATGAATGCAGTTTTTCGCGGTCGTCGGATTCATCATGATCTGATTGTATCCGAAAAGCGTCCATGAATGACGAAGCTTGTTTCCCAGTTGTTGCCGACCAGTCGGTCGATGTGCGGGAGCGGGAAGCAATCCTTTGGACAGGCTTTATTCAGATCCGTGAAATCGACACAGACTTCGCCACTTGCCGTTTTCTTTTTACCACGCGGGTTGGCAAGCCAGTCCGGATACCTGACTTCTGTTATCGACCCTACTTTGAGGAGTCTTTCGACTTCCTCATTGACTCTGTGCACGCTCAGGTCCCAGCTTTCGTCTCTTTTGTTTCACGGGTTTGTGAGTTGGTCGATGTTAAGTTAAGTGACATGTTACGCTAATGTCGATTCTTTTGAGGCATGCGATGAGTTCTGCTTTTATTGGTTCGCGGAGGTTAGATCTCGACACACCGTCGGGAAAGAATCGTCGAGACAAACTGAGACCACCGGTTCGCAGGTTGGTTCACGCTTCCCTTCAGGGCCTCAGCTCTTTAGGACTGCCAGAAGGTTTCTGGCGAGTCGTGAATCGTTGCTTTTCGAGAGGTCGATTTGAGTTTTCGTTTTAGTTGGTAGCGAGGTAGATCTGCGCTGCTCCGTGACTACCATGTATTGTTTCGACCCGAAAGCGTTGGGAACTTGAGGCATAGGTGGAATGTTGATGGGATCGCTCTCATGGAGTTTAGCCAGGGAGTTCCAACTATCGCATTGTAGGATGTTGGACCATCGATCACCAGAATTCCATGTTCTTGGCCACGCTCCGGCTTTGACTAGAAGGTTAGTCGAGCGAGAGTCATAATTTCTCGAGAATCGAATACTGGGCTGGGGTCATCTGTAAGGATGTTTAGATTGACGCCCATCCTCTCGAGGGTGCTTTTGTAGATAATATTAGCCGAGCATCCGGTGTCGACTAATACCGTGCTACGTCAATATCCTGGATCGTGTGTTCTATTACGAGGAGATCGTTGTGAGGTTTGACCGTATGGGCGTTGCTCGATCCTCGAAGATCACGATGTTGCGGGCTGTGAAGAAGTCATACTGAACCGATCGATTGGTGGTTTTCGAGTTAGAGAATCCCCCCTCCTAGCCAAACTGTGGGAACCGAAATTCACACCGTCAATTTCTGATAAGTAAGATTGCGGAGGAAAGCCAAGTAAACCCGACTTTCCTTGAAGGTCCGGATTCTCTGCGTTGCCACACGAAATCGATAAAGTAAACAGAAGACAAAAAATGGGAATTGAAATATTTGCCCGAAGGCGTTTTATTAGATAAAAGAAACGAGTACAAGGATTCTCCGAAAGACAAAGAGATTTGCGATTTAAAGAAAAAGATAGAGTCGCAGGCAGCCAAACGTCCTAAGCCTTGCTCCGCTAGTCTAACCACCTAACCCTAGTTTTTCTAAGCTGGCAGGATGCTCTAAGTCTAATTCTCGGATTTTCGGGATGCCCTTCTCCTCTGCTCTTGCTCTCCTTATATACCCACTTCTAGGTCGGTTTGCCTTAGGGTGATGGGCCTCGCCTTTGGGCCCAAGCTTATCTCTTCAGGAAATGTTCCATTTTCGTCGATCTTCGTAATCATCCTCGAGTTTTCCGCTATCCTTGGCGATTTGATGTTTATCCCATGTTTGAAATCGGATAAATCGTCATAGCCTGATTGGGCCTGAATTCTGGAAAATCGTAAGTAAGTCTGTGGACTCGTCTTAAGTTGTTAAGCGTTTTATCGATTTCTTCCCGAAATCCAACCCCTCCAGTTGCTATCGTAAAACATCGAGGGCGATTCCAACGAATCGAAGAGCGTTTATTCCGTAGCCTTAATTGTGCCAAACTCACGAGGGTTGATCGAACAAGCTAAGATGGGACCGAGCACAACGGACCGAGACCAGGGCGAGGGCTGTGGACCGCGCCAGACCAGGGTGCCGCCCGTAGCGGCCTGCGTGGCGTGGTGCGCGGCGCCAGCGACCTGCGTGGTGCCGCCGGCGCCAGGGTGCAGGCTGGCCAGGCCGGCCAGCGGATGCGCCGCGGCGGCCAGCGGCCAGCGTGCGCCGGCGCCAGGCAGGGTGCTGCCGTCGCCAGGCCGCCAGCGTCCAGCGCGCCGGCGCCAGGCCGGCCAGCGTGCCGCCCGGCGCCAGGCGAACCGCGTCCAGCGGCGCCAGGCCGTCTTGCCGTTCGTGGGTTTTCCGTTGTTCGATCTTTTCCCGCTAGTGCGTTCGCGGGAAATCTTCGAGTTTGGAAGGATCTTTGGCGTAGATTTGAGATAACCGTTTTGACCCCAACAATTATGAAGATCGGCGAATAATGGAATATTCTCAAAAGAGATGAATTTGGCCCAAAGGCAAAGGAGTAAAAGGCCACCGACCTAAAACAGCTATATAAGGAGGCTGGAGCGAAGAAAAGGGGATCGAGATTTTAGACCTAGAGAACTCCTGTTAGCTTAGAGAACTTAGAACTTAGGTGGTTAGACTAGCAAAGGCGATCCTGAGAGCGTTATGCTGCCTCTTGTTCTATTTTTATCTTGTTAGCATATCGTCTTTTCTCGGAGAAATCTTGTATTCATATTATTCGATCAATAAAACACCTTAGGGCGACTCTTTCATCTATATTTTGCTATCTGTTTCTTTTTCGACTTCGTGTGATTTCGCAGAGAATCCGGACCTTCTGGGAAAATCGGGCTTGCTTGACTTTCCTCCATCATTACTCATTAAAATCAACGGTGTGAATTTTGGTTCCCACAGTTTGGCGCTAAAAGGAGAGGGGGGGGGGTCGGATTCTCTAACTCAAAAAATCACCAATCGATTAAGATTCTATATGTCCGCACTAACCACATACGATGTCATCTCTTTCAAGGATCGAGCAACGGCCGACCAGGCCAAACCTCACAGGGATCTCCTTGTCATCTAGCTGACAATCCAGCATATCGACGTAGCAAGAGTATTTGTTGACACCGGATGCTCGGCCAATATCATCTTCAAAAGCACCCTCGAGAGAATGGAAATCGACCTATGCTCTATCACGGAAGATCCCAGTCCGCTATTTGGACTCTCAGGAGATGCTACCATGACCTTCGGCTCTATTAGTCTCTTGGTTAGTGCCGGGAGCGTCGCCAAAATCATGGAATTCTTAGTCATCGATTGCCCTACATCATACAATGCGATCGTTGGGACTCCATGGTTAAATTCCATGCGAGCGATTCCCTCACTTTTCACATGTGCCTTAAGTTTCCGACTCCCCACGGGATCGAAACAATACAAGGAGATCGCAGGATATCACAAGTCTGCTTCGCTGCCGAGTTAAAACGAAATAACTCAATGACTGAGACTTCCAACAAAAAGAAAAAGAAGCTGGTCCTCGACAAAAAAGCCCCAAATCAAGATTCGTCAGAAATCTTTTGGCAGTCACAGAGAGCCGAGGCCCTGGAAGGGAAGCGCGAACCAACTTGTGAGCCCGTAATCTCAGTCTGTCTCGACGAATCGTTTCCAGGATGATGCGTCGAGATTGAAGCTAACCTCCCCGAGCCATTAAAAACGGAAATCATAGCCTGTCTTAATAAAAACCTCAATACGTTCGCTTGGGCCACGGAAGATATGCCGGGGATCGACATTAGCATAACCTGTCACAAACTCAACATCGATCCAACTCATAAGCCCGTCAAACAGAAAAGACAAAAGTTGGAACCAGAGCGGGCCACTGCAGTCAACGAGGAGGTCGAAAGACTCCTCAAAGTAGGGTCGATAACAGAGGTCAGATACCCAGATTGGCTCGCCAATCCTGTCGTTGTAAAAAAGAGAAATGGCAAGTGGCGAGTGTTTGTAGATTTCACCGAACTCAACAAAGCCTGTCCAAAAGACTGCTTCCCGCTTCCACACATCTATCGACTGGTTGAAGCAACATCAGGGAACAAACTCTTATCTTTTATGGACGCTTTCTCCGGGTACAATCGATCATGATGAATTCTGACGATCATGCAAAAACCGCGTTCATCACCGATCGCGGAACGTATTGCTACAAAGTAATGTCGTTCGGCCTCAAGAATGCAGGCGCCACTTACCAACGACTTGTCAATCGTATGTTTTCCGAGCAGCTTGGAAAGACTATGGAAGTATACATCGATAATATGCTCGTAAAATTCCTTAACGAACACGATCACGTGTCCCACTTGGAGCAATGCTTCTCAAGGTTAAACCTGCATAACATGAAGCTGAACCCGGCAAAATTCAGCTTTGCTGTAGCATCGGGAGAGTTTCTTGGCTACCTTGTCACGTGTCATGGGATCGAGGCCAACCCTAAACAGATTAACGCACTAATAGAGATGGCCCCCCCGAAGAAAAAACAAGAAGTTCAAAGGCCTCCCCGAAGACAAAATGAGAAGTTCAAAGGCTAACCGGAAGGGTCGCAGCTCTGAATCGTTTCATCTCGTGCTCAACGGACAAGTGCCTACCATTCTATGAGACGTTAAAAGGGAATAAAAAGTTTGAATGGTCAGAAGAATGCGAGAAGGCTTTCCAACAGCTGAAATATTACCTAGCCACCCCTCCGGTTCTTGTCAAACCAGTAGAGGGAGAACCTCTATTTCTGTACATCGCGGTTTCAACAACAGCAGTAAGCGGTGTCTTGATCGGGGAAGAGCGAGGTAATCAGAAACCAATCTTCTACATAAATAAAACGTTGCTAGACGCCGAAATGCAGTACCCCCAGATGGAAAAATTAGCGTTTTCCGTCGTAACGTCTGCAAGAAAAATCAGGCCGTATTTCCAATCCCACACCATAGTAATCCTTACCACTTTCCCCCTGCGAACAATTCTGCACAGCCCGATCCACTCCGGCAGACTCGCGAAATGGGCGCTCGAACTAAGCGAATATGACGTCAAATACCGCCCAAGGACTTGCGTGAAGTCTCAAGTGATGGCAGACTTCCTGGTAGAATTACCCGCAGGAGATATGACGAACATGGAGCCAAATTCGACTTGGTTCCTTTACGTCAACGGGTCATCATCCAAACAAGGATCCGGGATAGGAATTCGGCTCACCTCGCCAACCGGAGAGATCCTGGAACAATCATTCCGATTGGACTTTCACGCGTCTAACAACGAGGCAGAATATAAGGCATTCGTTACAGGTTTACGACTAGCCCACAAACTGTGAAGGTATGTCTTCTCCTAAAAATTATGTCGTATAAAACAGGAACGGTTCGCTCGAACATCGATTTTAAGCTATACGATTCTTTTATGGAAACGACGATCTTTCTGAGAAATCGTATAAAAGTCTGAAGGCCTAAAATGGCCCGCAAGGACCTAAAACGTGCCTGGAAGCCCACCTGAGATTTTAAGAAGGAATTCGAGCCCAAGGGGATTATGACGGTTTATCTTATCTCTCAAAATTGGATAAATGTCAAGTTTCCGAATATAGATGTAAAAGTTCGAAGATAATTATGAAGATCGACGAATAATGGAATATTCTCAAAAAGAGATGAATTTGGGCCCAAAGGCAAAGGAGTAAAAAAGGCCACCGACCTAAAACAGCTATATAAGGAGAGCTGGAGCAGAAGAAAAGGGGGATCCGAGATTTTAGACCTAGAGAACTCCTGTTAGCTTATAGAACTTAGAACTTAGGTGGTTAGACTAGCAAGGCGATCCTGAGAACGTTGTGCTGCCTCTTGTTCTATTTTTTATCTTGTTAGCATATCTCGTCTTTTCTCGGAGAAATCTTGTATTCATATTATTCGATCAATAAAACAACTTAGAGCGACTCTTTCATCTATATTTTGCTATATGTTTCTTTTTCGACTTCGTGTGATTACGCACAGAATCCGGACCTTCAGGGAAAATCGGGCTTGCTTGACTTTCCTCCATCATTACTCACTAAAATCAACGGCGTGAATTTCGGTTCCAACAGTTTGGCGCTAAAAGGAGGGGGGGGTCAGATTCTCTAACTCAAAAATCACCAATCGATTATGATTCTGTATGGCCGCACTAACCACATACGATTTTATCTCTTTCAAGGATCGAGCGACGGCCGACCAGTCCAAACCTCACAGGGATCTCCTTGTCATCTAGCTGACAATCCAGAACATCGACGTGGCAAGAGTTATTGGTTGACACCGGATGCTCGGCCAATATCATCTTCAAAAGCACCCTCGAGAGAATGGAAATCGACCTATGCTCTATCACGGAAGATCCCAGTCCGCTATTTGGACTCTCAGGAGATGCTACCGTGACCTTCGGCTCTATTAGTCTCTTGGTTAGAGCCGGGAGCGTCGCCAAAATCGTGGAATTCTTAGTCGTCGATCGCCCTACATCATACAATGCGATCATTGGGACTCAATGGTTAAATTCCATGCGAGCGATTCCCTCGACTCTCTACATGTGCCTTAAGTTTCCGACTCCCCACGGGATCGAAACAATACAAGGAGATCGCAGGATATCACAAGTCTGCTTCGCTGCCGAGTTAAAAGGAAATAACTCAATGACTGAGACTTCTAACAAAAAGAAAAAGAAGTCGGTCATCGACGAAAAAGCCCCAAATCAAGATTCGTCAGAATTCTTTTGGCAGTCACAGAGAGCCGAGGCCCTGGAAGGAAAGCGCGAACCAACTTGTGAGCCCATAATCTCAGTCTGTCTCGACGAATCCTTTCCAGAACGATGCGTCGAGATTTGAACTAACCTCCGCGAGCCATTAAAAACGGAAATCATATCCTGTCTTAAGAAGAACCTCAATACGTTCGCTTGGGCCACAGAAGATATGCCCGGGGATCGACATTAGCATAACCTGTCGCAAACTCAACATCGATCCAACTCATAGGCCTGTCAAACAGAAAAGAGGAAAGTTGGGACCAGAGGGGCCACTGCAGTCAACGAGGAGGTCGAAAGACTCCTCAAAGTAGGGTCGATAACAGAGGTCAGATACCCACATTGGCTCGCCAATCCTGTCGTTGTAAAAAAGAAAAATGGCAAGTGGCGAGTGTGTGTAGATTTCACCGATCTCAACAAAGCCTGTCCAAAAGACTACTTCCCGCTTCCGCACATCTATCGCCTTGGCTGCACTTACGTCGAGCTCAGATCTCGGACTTAAGAGAATAATCCTTGTTGAGTTCATAGAACATCCGAGCATCGGACCGCCAATAGTCGCCAATCTGATTAGGGCGCAGAATTGGATGCGGAGGAAATCGAAAACCAGCCAGAAGAAAACGTGGATCAGTCGGAATACGGCTGTAACAACCCATGGCTGGAACCGATTTGAGCCTATTTCGTCGACGGAATGCTACCCCGCCAAAAAGTGGGCGGCTCGCAAGGTAAAGACCCCAAGCCGTGCGATACGTCACGATAGAGGGGGAGATCTATAAATGGAGATTCTCTGGCCCGCTCATGACCTGCGTGGAAGGAGAAAAAGCAAGGAAAGTTATGGAAGAGGTCCACTCAGGGTCGTGCGGAAAATACTCCGGTGGAAGGTCACTCACAGTCAAAATAAAACGCCACGGTTATTACTGACAAACTATGGTCAAAGATTGCGAGAAATTCGCACGAAAATGCGAAAAATGCCAAAGGCACGTGCCAACGATTCAACAACCTGCAGAGGTCCTGTCATCCATCTCGTCTCCATATCCCTACATGCAATGGTCTATGGATATCGTCGGACCTTTACACAACTCAAAGCAGAAGCGTTTCCTTTTGATCCTCACGGATTTCTTCTCAAAGTGGGTATAAGCAGAATCCTACGCAAGTATCAAAGACGTCCAAGTCAAGAACTTCGTATGGAAGAATATTACTACCAGACAAGGGGTCCCTTACGAAATAGCAACGGACAACAGATCTCAGTTCATCTCTACTTGGTTCGAAGCATTCTGCGAGAAGTGGAAAATACGACTGAACAAGTCAACTCCTAGATATCCGCAATGTAACGGGCAGGCCTAGACTATTAATAGACCGTCTTTGACGGACTAAAAAAGCGCTTAGAAGCCAAAAAGGGATGATGGGCAGATGAACTCGAAGGAGTCCTCTGGTCCCTTCGTACGACCCCCAAGACGGGCTACGGGAGAGAAAAACCCCTTCACCCTCGTTTACGGGACAGAGTGCATGATTCCGGCGGAAGTAGAATTTCCTGGAGTACGGAGAAGATTTCGCCCCGAACGAGATCTCAACAATGCGATGCTGCTGGACGATCTTGATCTTATCAACGAACAACGAGACCAGGCGCTCATCCGAATTCAAGATTACCAGCACGCGGCCACCAAATATTACAACTCAAACGTGAGCCATCGCAGGTTCAAAGAAGGCGATCTGGTTCTACGCAAAGTCTTCCAAAACACTGCCGAATGAAATGCAGGAATGCTGGGAGCGAACTGGGAAGGACCGTACAAGGTCATAAAGGTGGTCCGAGCAGGTTCATACCAAATCGCAAACATGCAAGGCATAAAGATCCAAAGAACCTGGAATGCAGTGCACCTTAAGAAATACTACCACTAATTGCAACGTGGAAAGTAAAAAGAACTACGAGATGGCTTGATCCCCAAAAAAGGGTACGTAGGCAGCTCGCAAACCAATGAGTTCAGCTATCCCCCAACTCAAAGGGGTGGGTGGAATCGTATACTCCCAAAACTTTTGAAGATTCGACATTTTTTGAAATTTTTTACAGACAACGCGGTCTTATAACTATCGCTAATCTCTTATCGCAAATCGCTACTAACAGCTACGACGGCAAATCCAGTATTTTCCTACAACGCCTTGTGGGAACCGAAATTCACACCGTCAATTTTAATGAATAAGATTGCGGAGGAAAGCCAAGTTAACCCGACTTTCCACTGAAGGTCAGTTCTCTCTGAAAGCGACAAGTGACCGAATAAATCGCGGAAAAGGTTTTGTTAAGATTTGGGACTGGATCTTAAGAAAGGCTGCCTACGTACCCCTTTCGAGGATCAAGTCGGACGTAGTTCAGTTTAGGTGTAATTGAACAAGAGATCGAACCGTCTGGCGGGTTAAATACAGTATGGCGTTTGTCATAGAAACAGGCATGTCGAAGATAGCACCTAGGGTTTCTATGTGCGGAGCTCTTAAGTAAAAAATTGTCCGATCCCGAGAGGAGCAGAGATTTGCGAGCAGAGGCTGACCAGGCGTTCTAGGGCCTGCCTTGCTAGTCTAACCGCCTGAATTCTAAGTTCATCAGCTAGCGGGGCTCTCTAGGTCTCCAATCTAGGATCTTCGGATCCCTTCTCCTCTTCTCTTGCTCTCCTTATATACCCCTCCTAGGTCGGTTTGCCTTAGGATGATGGACCTGCCTTTGGGCCCAAGTTTATCTCTTCAGGAAGTATTCCATTTTCGGCGATCTTATTAGTTATCGAGTTTTCCTATTTTTGGTGACTTGATGTTTATCCGATGTTGGAAATCGGATAAACCGTCACAGTATGATTGGGCCTGAATTCTTAAAATCGTAAGTAAGTCCGTGGACTTGTCTTAAGTCGTTGAAAGTTTTATATGATTTCTCGGAAAAGACTATCTTTCTCGTAAAATAAACCATTATAGCCTAAAGGATCGATGTTGAGTTAATCGAATTTGTTTTATCGATATCTTCACGAAATCAATCCTTCTATTTTTGTCGTAAAACGAGGGCGATTCCAACGAATCGAAAGATGTTCATTCGTAGCCGTGATCGTACCAAACTCACGAGGATCGATCAAACAAGCCAAGATGGGATCAGACCGAGCATGATGGGACCGAGACCAGGGCGAGGCCGTCGACCGGCGTAAGGGGCTTGCGGCGCCAGGCCAGCGTCGGAGCGCGTGCGCCCGGCAGGCGGCTTGCGGGATCGCGTGCGCGGTGCCAGGCGGCTCGCGTGGCGTGCCGCGGCGTAGGCCGACTTGCGGGATCGCGTGCGCGGTGCCAGGCGGCTCGCGTGGCAGCGTGCGCCCGCCAGGGCTTACGCCCGGTGCCAGGCTGGCCAGCGTGGCGCGTGCGCCGGCAGCCGAGTGCCGCCGGCACCAGGCGAAGTGCCGCCGGTAGACGAGTGCCGCCCGGTGCCAGGCGGCTTCGTGGCAGCGTGCCGCCCGAGCCAGGCGGGTGCGCCGGCGTAGGCGGCTCGCGTGGCGCGATGCCACGGCGCCAGGCGACCCGTGTGGCAGCGTGCGCAGCGCCGAGGGTTCTTTGCAGTCCGTGGGTTTTCGTTGCCCGATCTTTCCCTCGTTAATTCGTTCGTGCGGAAATCTTTGAGTTTGGAAGGATCTTTAGCCATAGATTTCAAGATAACCGTTTTGAACTCACGAGAGAGTGGATATTCTAATTTGAGAAAATCTCATTATAACTTCTTTTCAAATTATCCGAGACTTTTGTTTTAAGAAATACTTTCCAGAGACTTTCAGTCATTGATTCTGTCGTGACTGATTTTGACACCAACAGTTAGCCCCCCAGCTCGTTAGAACCTTCGTGATGTTCTTGCGAGCGATAAGACATGTCAGGTAAGATAGGCGGAATTAATGGTTGAAAGGATCCGTTGAAAGTGGTAAGATTAGGGCTGCGCCTTTGAAGGCTGCTACGTACCCTTGTGGTAGGGATCAAGCCTTCGTAGTTAGTTTTGGAGTTTAAGACCCTTGTGATCTGTTTTACCAGCGAGAATTATATGGTCTGGTTATGTGTCATGAGAGACTTTCGAGCATGGTGCTGGTTATGTATTTGTTTTGGTCTGGGCGTTGTGAGGCCATTATGTGTTTTTCGATTTTTTATGAACTTCAGTTTTTTTGAAGTATGAGAAAGAGGGTGTGATTTGTCGTCTCATTCCTAGTTCCCTGATGATCACCGTACCTATTTTTGCATAAAGCGAGATTTTCCGGTTTACCGATTCTGCGAAAAGTTAAGTGAAGCGAATAGGCTTAAGTGAAGAGACAAATTTTTGGATCTCGTATACCATACTATGTCTGTGAGATGTCAAGATCCAGCGTGGCTGGGTTTAGGGCAAGACCTAGGTTTACTCTCGGACTGAGGCTTTGCGAGGAAAAATCGGCTTTCGTTTTGCCTGTTTGCGATTTTAACCTGACTCGTACCGTTTAAAATCCAGCGAATTGTTGTCCGCTTATATGATTTGTCTGGGCGTGAGTCGAGCTACTTCCTTTACGAAGAGCTAAACCAAAATTTGGATTTCTTGTATAGCGCGCTATGTTTATCCTTGTCGGATGCAAGAGAGCCTACCCCTTGAAGGGCGGCTATTTGTCTATTTAGGACGTTAGAGTTCTTTTGTTGTGATCAGCACCAACAAAATGATGCTAGTTTAGAGGCATGTTACCGTTTAGAGGTGTGTTTGTATGTTTTGAGTTCTAGAGGCGAGGATTTTGGAGGCGTTTTGAGAAAAGAATGTCCTTGGCGTTAGCGGCGTCTATGATGCTGAAGGTCGAGTTTTCCTTGTGCCGCATTTTGTGGTTGAAATGTTCGCGGGCTTGGAGATGTTTTGCGAATGTTTGCAGCCAGAAACTGTTGTTTGGTTTGGGCCTTAGGACCAAGGGTCGTAAGTTTGACCAGGGAGAAGCGTCTACATTCACAGTGCCGTGAAGTGTTGGCCTTCCGGGATTTGATTGTATATATTAAGGATGACTCATATAACTCTTGGAGCCTTGTCACGAGTGTTTCTTTTCATGCCGTGTTTACGAGTATAGAACTTAATCGATTGTGATAAGTTTAAATCTTCCGTTAACCATATGGTTGTTAGGACTGAGTTTTGGTATGAAGAGTTTATCGTATGATTTCGATTCTGGGTTATCGACAAATTGCTTGCGTAATAGTCACTTGGCGTTCTATGAACAAATCGTGGATTGTTGTTTTAGCCGTTAAGTGATTGAGCGGTGGTCGCTCAGTAGCTTTGGATTGGCATGGAGGCTAGATTCAGCCGTATCGCCAAGGAAGTTGTTGGTAAACGATCAGACCATGACCCTTATTAAGGTCATGTTAGTTTCTGATTGTCCTTAATGGGGATGCGAATTCAGGTCGGGCTTCACGGAAGAGCGTAGTTGGCGAGGGCCAAATAGCGTTGCGAGATAGACATGCCAAGCATAGCGGAGTCTTCTGAGTTATGGCTGATGGCTTTTAGAAGCGATCTTCCACTTTAGGTCTCAGTTATCACGATGAATGGTTCATTATAAATTCTTTTTTGTTGCATGAAAATCATTTCATTTTATCAGGAAAAAGTTTAAGGGATCGGCAAGAACCGTGCGGGTTGCCTGCGTGATTATTTCCTGCTTTCGGACATAACGGGGAGTGAAAGCAGGAGCCAGAAACTTTGTGGAGCAAAAATGTCTATGACAGTTACCCGTTGGACCCATTATGTATATTTTCGAAAGTTGCTTTGTATGAATTGACTTCGACCATACAGAGGATTTTTAAGTAAAGAGATATAGAGGGTTTTGTAAAGATGGCGGAGAGTGTTTCTCACAAATTACTTGCGATATTAGCGACCACAGATTATGTTTTCCTCATTCACTTTTGCGTACTGCGAAATCGTTTTGCATGAGACCGATCATGTTTTTCCATAGGCTGTTTTAAAAATATTCTTGATATAGGAAAGTAATGGATGACCGGTTTCATGGAGATAGAAAATGCAGATTGTTAAAGTAGCGATGTTTCCATGATTACGGGAGATGTTTCGCTATGATTTTGATCTTTGAATGGCTGCTTGAACTACTCATGGAGTTTTACTGAAGGTTATTTCGTTATTTTAAGTATTTCACCGTCGTGCTATTAGTCTGGCGTTGGTACGTTCTAGTCGCGAGTTTGCGGCGAGGCGACGTAGAGTTTTCAGGACTATGTTTGTAGCGGTTGGGCTATGCAGCTAAGCGTTTTAGACAAATCTTATTGCTGCGAGAGTTTGCTTTGTCAAAGCGTTGTCTTGATGCTGAAGAAAAAGTTTTCGAAGATGGGATTATCACGGGTATAGTATCATTACCTACTTCCCTTTTCTTTTCTGAAAGCGGGTTAGCCGTTCTTCGAAGGCTTGTGTGCGTTTTTCTTTCTTTTAGGAAGCAGGATTAGTATGCTTTTGAGCGTGGCGTCGTTTCTCGGTTTTGAGACTAGATCGGTTTGCATGTTCTGCCTGGACAATCAAGGAGCGATGGAACAGTGGAAATTTTGCCTAAGACTTAGCTTGCTAGACTATCCACCTAGGTCCTAAGTTCCCTAAATTCTCGGCAGTTTTCAAGGCGTTTTGTTCCTGTCCTCGAAGAATTAAAACCTTTCCAAAATTTTCGAGAAAATAATTTTTTGAAGGTTTGGCATTTCGAAGGAATCCCATTTCCTCGTATAGTCGAGATGATTGCTGTTTAGAATAAGCGTGATGCGTTTAATCGACGAATCGAAATCCATTTATCATTCGAACCTTTTATGGTCTTCGAGATTTCTCGAGTTTGGGATCGAGATGGACTTGGATTAAGTAGACTTCCGTCTTGAGGTTTGAATAATGAGGCTTCGAACTTAGATTTTAAAATACGAACTTTGTTAAACAATCGAGAAGGCTTTGCGGAAGAATCGTCGTGTTTCTCGAGCAATCAAACATGGGTTTAAGGGACCAAGATGTTGCCGTTGCCGAGATCAAGGCGACTGCGGATGGGCGCCAGGACCCTTACGCCCGATGCCAGGCGGAAGCGATGGGCCTGCCGCCCGTAGAGAGGAAGGGCGAGCCTGCCGCCCGGTGCCGCCGATGCCGTGTCCCGCGTCCGCCGATGCTGTTGTTGCTCGCCTTCGTCGATCCCCGGGGCTCCGCGGACTCAAAGATCGAGTTACGAAAGCTCAGGCAAAGATGCATGGTACTGAGACAGGACCGGGCTCGTCCTATGACGGGACAGAGAGATCCTTCTTATGGGTGAGGTGGTCGAGACAGCGACATTGTTTTAAGTAAAATCTCAGCGGAGGCTCCGATTGAGGCGAAGCGAAAACCATCTTGACCTAGACTCAAAGGAGAGCAAAGTGAGGTTTCCACAGGCGAGGTGGCCATGGGCGAGGTGACCTTGGTGATGGTTGTTCTCGTCCACGGGCGAGGTGGCGGGGAGAGTGATTTTGTTCCCTTCGTAAAATTTCAACGGAAACTCCGATTGAGATGAAATGAAAGCCACTTTGATCTAGACTCAAAGGATAACGAAGCTGAGTTCGCCCTGTGGCGAGGTAGCCATGTCGGAGGGTGAGGTGACCTCGGTAATGTTTGTCCTTGCCCACGGCGAGGTGGCCGGGACAGTGACTTTGTTCTCTTCGTAAAATCTCAGCGGAAACTCCGATTGAGATGAAACGAAAGCCATTTTGACCTAGACACAAAGGAGAAAAAAGTGGGCTCTTACTAAGGCGGACTGGGAAGACTGATCTTACCCTATGGCAAGTCGTCCTAGTAAGATTAAGCTCCGACCTCCTTTCGTTTTCCCGTTTGTTCCTCGAGAGTTGTTTGTAAGAAGTGTGGCAGTGGGAATCGGTGAACCGATTTGCCGTGCTTCTGTTCCTTGAGTAATATAGGGTTTCCCCAAGGTTTGAGGAGAATAAGTTTTATTTTTTCGAGAGGTTCTCGAAAGCGTTTTTGTAGAAACCTTGCTTTCGTTCGCGATTTCTCTAACTTGGTAACAAGGCGAATTTTTGGGGTTTGATAGATTTTATCGTTGCCCTTTCTGTTTAGATAGAGAATTGCGAGCTCGTTTTCGTTTTCCTGTGGCGGAAAGCAGCGGCTAGGTATTTGATTTGTTCGAGCACCGTGGCGTTTGCGTGGCGTTGGCCGTGGAACGATCGCTGCTGGAGTTGTTTACCATCGTTGGCGCAAACTGCAACTTTTTTCATATTTCCGGACATCGGTTCGATCAAGCTTTGCGGCCGTATGAGTAAGAGTAATCCGCCCTCCCTCCTTCTAGCGCCAAACTGTGGCAGCGAAATTCACACGCCAATTTTAATGAATAAGATTGCGGAGGAAAGCCAACAACCCGACTTTCCATGAAGGTCAGGATTCTCTGCGACAATAGCGACAAGTGACGAATAAATCGCGGAAAAGGTTTTGTTTAGATTTGGGACTGGACCTTAAGAAAGGCTGCCTCGTACCCTTTTAGGATCAAGTCGGACGTAGTTCAGTTTAGGTGTAATTGAACAAGAGATCGAACCGTCAGGCGGGTTCGTCTAGTATGGCGGTTGTCATAGAAACAGGCATGTCGAAGATAGCGCCTAGGGTTTCTATGTGCGGAGCTCTTAAGTAAAAATTGTCCGATCCTTCGAGAGGAGAGGAGATTTCGCGGCGAGGAGGCGGGCGTTCTAGGGCCTGCCTTGCTAGTCTAACCGCCTGAATTCTAAGTTCTATCAGCTAGCAGGAGCTCTCTAGGTCTCAATCTAGGATTTTCGGATCCCTTCTCCTCTGCTCTTGCTCTCCTTATATACCCACTCTAGGTCGGTTTGCCTTAGGATGATGGACCTCGCCTTTGGGCCCAAGTTTATCTCTTCAGGAAGTATTCCATTTTAAATCGATCTTAGTAATTATCCCGAGTTTTCCCTATTTTTGGTGACTTGATGTTTATCCGATGTTGGAAATCGGATAAACCGTCACAGCATGATTGGGCCTGAATTCTTAAAATCGTAAGTAAGTCTGTGGACTTATCTTAAGTCGTTGAGCGTTTTATCGATTTCTGGAAAGACTATCTTTCTCGTAAAATAAACTGTATAGCCTAAAGGATCGATGTTGAGTTAATCGATCTTGTTTTATCGATATCTTCTCGAGAAATCCAATCCTTATTTTTTGTCGTAAAACATAGAGGGCGATTCCAACGAATCGAAGATGTTCATTCGTAGCGTGATCGTACCAAACTCACGAGGATCGATCAAACAAGCCAAGATGGGATCAGACCGAGCATGATGGGTCCAAGACCAGGGCGAGGGCGTCGACCGGCGTCATGGGCTTGCTGCTGGCGCCAGGCGGCTTGGGCAGCGTGCCGCCAGCGCCAGTCGGCTTGCCCGGCGGCGGCTCGGCGTGGCAGCGTGCGCGCCGGCGAGAGTTTTGCGGTGCCAGGCGGCTCGGCGTGGCAGCGTGCGCCGGCAGGCGAGTGCTACCAGCGTAAGGCGGCTCGGCGTGGCCAGCGTGCCAGCGTGGCAGCGTGCGCCGGCGCCAGGGTTCTTTACGCTGTGGGTTTTCCGTTGCCGATCTTTCCCTCGTTAGTGGTTAGTGCGGAAATCTTTTAGTTTGGAAGGATCTTTAGCCTTAGATTTTGAGATAACCGTTTTCGACCCCACCAGAGAGTGGATATTCTAATTTGAGAAAATCTCGTATAATTTCTTTTCAAATTATCCGAGAATTTTTGTTTTAAGAAATACTTTCCAGAGACTTTCAATCATTGATTCCGTCGTGACCGATTTTGACACCAACACGCCTTAGCAAAAGCAGATAGCTACCGCACCAAAAAGTGAATGCTCGAAGAAGAATTCATCGATCGAAACAATCAATTCGTCTAAAGCCCGCAAACATAATGCGACATAAGAAAAATACAACTTTCGGCACTGCGAGACGTCGCTATGTGTTTGAATAAACATTTTTCCACGTTTTCAAAACTTAACACAAACCCCGTACGCTTTTAAAAAAAACAGTAACATGCCTCTAAAATGGTATTATTTCGTTGTTGCTGATCACAACAAACGAACTCCTATGTCCTAAACAGACATTAGCCGCCCTCGAAAGGATAGGCTCTCTTACATCCGACAAGGATAACATGGCGAGCTATACAAGAAATCCAAAATTATGGTTAGCACCTCCAAACAGCCTTTGGAAGTAGCTCGTTTCGTGCCAAGACAAGTCGTACAAGCCGATAACAATTCGCGGACTTTAGATCGATATGAATCAGGTTAAAATGGCAAACAGGCAAAACAAAAGCCGACTTGTCATCGCAAAGCCTTAGTCCGAGAGTAAACCTAGGTCTTGCCCTAAACCCAGACATGCTGAATCTTGACATCTCATAGGCATAGTATCAACACCCCGATACGAGATCCTAAAATTTGTCTCTTCATTTAAGTCTATACGTTCCACGAGCCTTTGCATAGAACACTGAACTGCAACAACTCTCGAATTGTACGAACGTTAGGTACGGTGTTCACCTAAGGGGAGGAATGAGACGACAACTCACACCCTCTCCCTCTAACTTCGATAAACTGAAGTTCTCTTGGTTTATAAAATAACTGAAAATTTTATAGATTGAGCCAAAAGATTTAAAAAGAAAAAGAAGCCCTGAAAAGGGCAGGGATTCATAACGGCCGAAACAGAAACAAAAAAAAAATCCCCGAAAGGATTGGTATCCTAGGTACTCCTCGGAGCACCACCTTCATCCTCAACCTCATCAGAACTAGGGACTGAAACACCATCGCCTCCCTCAACCACATCACCTTCGCCTCCCTCGACCGCGCTGCCGCCACCTACCTCGTACGCATCGCCTTCGCCCCTCTCGGCCATGCGGCTTTGTCCCATTGGATCACCCAAACACGGCGTAAGGGTGCACTCGGACTTCAGGCCGGCTAGGATCGAATCAAAGTCCCCTTCAGAAGCCATCAACTCGTCCTTACAATACGACAGCCTGGCTTCTTCAGACTCCAGGGTCAGGACCTCATCACCTTTGAGCAGCTGGACTTCGCTTAGACCCCCCCTCGATACCCGCCAGGGCCAAGTTCTTCTTACGGACGGCCATTAGAGACTCGGATAAAACGGCCATTCTCGATAGGCGGGCGTGAAATTCGGCCTGAGGGTCAGTGGTCTCCACCGGCTCACAAGCCCTTGATTCCTCTTGACTCTGGATCTGTTGTTGGAGACGACGAACTTCGGAAGATTTGGTTCTCTTCTCCTTCTTCGTCTTGAGCAGCAAACTTAGAGTCTCCCGAGGTCCTGCTCAAGATCGCCGATTCGGACTTCGAGCTGAGACGTTTCGGCAGCGTGAGTTCCCTCAATGGTCTTTAGCAAAGCCTCGGTGCGCCTCAACATTTCCTGTGATACGGCTAGCTCCTTTTTCAAACGTTCAACCTCTGATCCATAGTCGCTGATCATCCCATCGATCAACGATACAAACTGTCCACAAGATAAAAGTAAGGATAACTGCAAATGAAAGTCGCTGGTAATCAATAAGGACTCATATTCGCAAACGGACCTTGGAACGACGCTGCGACAGTAGTCCCGAAGGCTCGCCTTCCTCGCCCTTGGTACATCTCCTCCTCTTGACTGCCTCGGTCGCGGTACTGGTCCTTTTGCGACCTTTGGATAACGGTGAAACACTGGGCGTGGGAAGCGCCAAGACGGTCTCTCTTTTGTCCGGAGGCGGAGGCATAGACTCTGCCGCTTCCTCTTTTTCGATGATGACAATCGGCGTAGTGGAGGAACCTGAGGGATGAGCCAGGAGGTCCGGTGCTTGCTCAGATGTGGCGTCTCGTCTTACAGAAGGGTGATACGTGCTCAAATTATCCTAGAGAAACTTTACTCTCATTAAAAAAGGTTAAATTGCAGTACTTTTAGGGATCGAATCCACTGAGACTCTTGGATTGCACACTAGATCTTATAGTCTTCGGAATAAAGCTAGATTGAATAGTTTTGAAACAGTAACTTAAATGAATTATAGTTCGGACAGGAAAATCGATCGATAAGCTTTTGTGAATATCGATCAACGAACAGGACAATTGTTCGATTTTAGATAATGAGGTTTGTTATCAGTTCAGGGAAGTAGCTAGATCAAGGTAAACCTTTAGGTATGATAAGTATGCTGTTTTAGGGATTATAAGGGTTTTAAATATGGTTGTTCTCGAACTCAACTCTTAGGAACAATCTATAAGATTGTCTAATAGCTGGATCTCAAGACAGTCAGCTGTCGCATGTTCCGACTTGAGAAAGCATCGATCGATATGTCTTCATGACAATCGATCGATATGCCTTTCAGATAATCGATCGATGACTATAATGTCGTATCGATCGATTAGCCTTCCAGTAAGCATTACCGAGCAGGTTGATAAGTTCTCAGAATAACTAGGGCAG
The DNA here is from genome assembly GCA_016432835.1 of Brassica nigra. Lineage (NCBI taxonomy): Eukaryota > Viridiplantae > Streptophyta > Magnoliopsida > Brassicales > Brassicaceae > Brassica > Brassica nigra. The sequence continues at coordinate 36,446,665 of CM028245.1, forward strand.
CTTTCGTTTTTAGCTAATTAATAAGATCAGTCTAGTTTATTTTCAGGTAATTTACCATGCTGTCGCTTGCGCAAATTAAACCTAAAATCTAAGTCAAGGAATAAATTTTTGTTGCATTTCGTGTCTTTTGCTGATTTTTCCTCTACATTGGCATCTGTCACATTTTGCGATGTAAACATGGGCGTCGCGAAACATTGTCGGCCACCAGAAACCTGCTTGAAGAACTTTTCGCACCATTTTAGAGGTTGCAAAGTGTCCAGCATAGTCAGATCCTCGGAAATGAAATAAGACATTATTGATTTCATATTCGGCGATACATCGTCTGTATATTCCATCGGGACAGTGCTTGTATAAGTAAGGTTCATCCCAATGATATCTTCCAACTTCGCTAAAGAACTTCTTCCTCGAATAACCATGGATATTTTGTGGCTCTACGTCGGCAGCTAGATAATTTACTATGTTAGCATACCAAGGTCGATTCTTTATACCTACGTCTATCGCGTGCATCCCCAGACTTAAACTTTTATCTCCGGAAGGGTCCGTTTCGACAGTGTTTAGAGGGTCGCAGGCAACATGGACTGTTAAATCAATGGTGATTGTTTTGGAAGAAGTCTCGATATTGTGCTCATATGAGATATCGATCGATTGGGTAGCATTAGCGTCGATTGATTTGGTATTGCTGGTATCGATCGATCTGTTTCCTTTCGTATCGATCTCTGGTGGATCATCAGAATCGATCAATGGGTTATTTGTCAGTCAATTGTGACCTATGAACAGGTCGTCAGTTTGGTAGACGTTTTCCGTAGGTAAGAAGTCGTCGATTGGACATCATCATCTACTCTTATCCTAGATAGATGATCTGCAACTCCATTTTCTATTCATTTCTTATCTTTAGTTTCTATATCAAACTCTTTAGCAAGATCCATCGAATAAGTCTCGGCTTTGCGTCTTTCTTTTGAATTAGGTATTAAATCGCAGCATGGTCGGTGTGAACAGTGACTTTCAAACCAACGAGATATTGGCGGAATTTTTCGAATGCGAAAACTACTGCTAGTAGCTCCGTCTCTGTAGTTCCATAATTCATTTGCGCTTCGTCGAGAGTTCGACTGGCGTAATAAACAGCATGTAATCTCTTGTCTTTTCTTTGACCCAAAACTGCACCTACAGCAAAATCACTCGCATCGCACATAATTTCAAATGGGAGATTCCAATCAGGTGCTTGTACGATGGGTGCGCTAATCAAAGCTGTTTTAATTTCTTCGAAAGCTTTGAGATATTGGGGGGTGAAGTCAAACTTGACTTCTTTACATAGGAGGGCTGTCAAAGGTAGAGCAATCTTGCTGAAATCTTGGATAAACCTCCTATAAAATCCAGCATGCCCGAGAAAACTTCTCACATATTTCACTGAAGCGGGTGCTGGTAAACTGGTCATAACTTCTATTTTTGAACGATCTACTTCTATACCGGCAGCGGACACTTTATGTCCAAGGACGATTCCACTAGTAACCATAAAGTGGCACTTTTCCCAATTCAGAACAAGAGTCTTTTCTTCCCATCTTGCTACTACTTTGCATAGATGGTCGAGAAACTTTTAAAATCGGATCCGTGGACCAAAAAGTCATCCATAAACACTTCCATGAAGTCCTAAATAATATCTGTGAAGATAGACATCATACACCGCTGAAATGTAGCAGGTGCGTTGCAAAGTCCAAAAGGGATTCTGCGATAGGCAAATGTTCCATAAGGACATGTGAAGGTTGTCTTTTCTTGATCGTCCGGGTGGATAGGGATTTGGAAAAATCCATAATAACCGTCGAGAAAACAGTAATACTGGTGCTTTGCTAATCTCTTAAGCATTTGATCGATGAAGGGTAGAGGAAAATGGTCTTTCCGAGTGGCTGCATTCAGTTTCCTATAGTCTATACACATCCGATGTCCAGTGACGGTTCTTGTAGGGATGAGTTCGTCCTTATCGTTCTTTACGACTGTGATTCCTCCTTTCTTAGGTACAACATGCACCGGGCTCACCCAATTGCTATCCGAAATCGGGTAAATGACTCCGGCATCCAGCAATTTGATAATTTCGTTTTTAACTACATCTTTGAGATTAGGGTTCAGCGTTCGCTGGTGTTCTATTGACGATTTTGATTCATCTTCTAAATGAATACTGTGCATGCAGAGATCTGGAGAGTACCAGGGATGTCCTCGAGAGAATACCTGATGGCTTTCCTATGCTTGCGTAACTTGTTTAGCAACAACGAAAGTTCTCCATTACTCAGGTCAGCATTTACTATAACCGGATAGGACTTATCGTAGAGAAATGCATATTTTAGTCCGGTTGGTAATTGCTTTAACTCGACTTTTGGTGCCTTTTCGGAGCTCAAATCGTCTAGCAGGGAGGGTTGTCGATCGATAGTACGTTGAAATTATCGATCGATGTCGATCTTAGACTCGTCTGAATCCTCTTCATCAGTTTCCGTAATATCATCTTTTGCGTTCATTAACCACATACATTCCTCTGTTCGGCTATCTATGCTAAGAATTTCCTTTTTAGTGGTCGAAAGAGTATTTTCCAAGGTGCTATCATGATGTAAATCTGCAAAGGATTTTTCAGCTAGAGCAGGGATGTCGTCTACATAAAATGCTTGGTTATCGATCAAAGGATGTTTGATTAGTTTTTCCATGTTGAAAACCATTGGAATGTCTCCAATGTTTAGACGTATTCGTCCTTCCTTGACATCAATAATGGCTCCAGCTGTGTCGAGGAAAGGTCTTCCTAAAATAAGGGGATCCTTTGGTTCTTGCTTGTATCTTAGAACAACAAAGTCAGTTGGTATATGACAGTTGTTTATCATTATTGGCACGTCCTCAAGTATACTTTCCGGCACTCGGACGGATCTATCTGCAAGAACGAGGTTATTCGGGTAGGCTTAAATTGATTAAAACCTAAGGATATGGCAACAGAGTGAGGCATCAAATTCACACATGACACTAGATCGCAAAGTGATCGACTGAATTGTCTGTCCTCTATGTTGCAATCTAAAACAAAACTACCAGGGTCAGGTCTTTTTATTGGCAATTCGCCCTGGATCATGGCACTCACTTCGTCTGATACCATCATGACACTGTGTTCCGTTGATGGAAAAATCTTAGACACCATGTCTTTCACATATTTCTTTATGGATGGAGAAACATTCATGGCATCACTTAGTGGCAATTCGACTGTGAGGGAAAAGGGTGGTAGGGGTCTGTACACTCTCTCTACTACCGGTGCGGCGGATTCCGTTTGTGGCATAGGAGGTGTAGGTTGCCGATCGATTCTATCATCCTTACGTCGATCGATGTTTTCATCTTCACGTCGATCGATATTTCTTTCATCTCGTCGATCGATAGGCGTTTCTTCATCATCCTCATTACTAAAACAAATTGGTTTGGAATTATCGGGAGTTATTGGTTCAGATCTGCTCTCTCCGCTTTTCACGATGTCAATGGGGTTGTCATTGGTAATGCTTTCTTTTGCAACCGGAGTGAGGCATTTTCCACTCCTAAACAGAACAGCACTAACCTGACGTCTTGGGTTTGCATCAGTGCTCCGGGGAAGACGTCCTATCTCCCTTTTTATAGCGATTGCATTTTCTGCTGCTCTTCTATCTAACATCTTTATGTGCTCGTTGAGGGTTTCGAGTTTTGTCATTAATTCACTACAGATCATGCCCATCTTTCCTTCGAAATCAGCGATCAGTCTTCGATTTCCCGTAAAAGCTTGATTTAAACTAAATCTGGTCTTTCCTTTTCATGATCCAACGATCGTATCATAGCTTTGGGTGAAACAACTTCCATGAAAATCGACAGGTTGATTGTTTAGATGCGTTGCATCCACAAAATCTACTTGTTCCTGAAGTTCAGATAGAACTTAATCACTTATTTGGAAAATTCCTCTTTGACTCTGTTCTGCTAAGTAGGATTGGATTGAGTTTATGGCTTCTTTAAAATAAGCTAGTTGAGAGTCGTCTGTGTATTCTGCTTGGTTCCTTCTTTTCAGATCCATTGTTGGGGTCAAAAACAGTTATCTCGAAATCTACGGCTAAAGATCCTTCCAAACTCGAAGACTTCCCGCACGAACGACTAACGGGGGAAAGATCGGGCAACGGAAAACCCCGGCGGCGAGAGAACCCTGGCGGCGCAGCGTCAGCGAGCGGCCTGGCGCCAGCGGCACCCGGCCTGGCGGCGGCAGCGTCAGCGGGCGGCCTGGCGCAGCGGCACCGACCTGGCGCCCGGCGGCAGCGCCAGCGGGCGGCCGCCAGCGGCAACCTGGCGCCAGCTGCAGCGGGCGGCCTGGCGCCGGCGGCTGGCGCGGTCGGCGGCCCTCGTCCTGGTCTCGGTACCATCATGCTCGGTCTGATCCCATCTTGGCTTGTTTGGATCGATCCTCGTGAGTTTGAATACGATCCGGCTCTGGAATGAACATCTTCGATTCGGTTGGAATCGGCCTCGATGTTTTACGACAAAAACTAGAAGGATTGGATTTCGTAGAAGATATCGTATAAAACAAAGATCGACTAACGAACATCGATCCTTTAGGCTATCACGGTTTATTTTACGAGAAAGATAGTCTTTTAGAAATCGTATAAAGCGTTCAACGACTTAAGACAAGTCCACGGACTTACTACGATTTTAAGAATTCAGGCCCAATCATGCTGTGACGGTTTATCAATTTCGAACATTGGATAAACATCAAATCACCGAAAATAGGAGAAAACTTCGAGGATAATTACGAAGATCGGCGAAAATGGAATACTTCTAAAGAGATAAACTTGGGCCCAAAAGGTCCATCATCCTAAGGCAAACCGACCTAGGAGTGAGTATATAAGGAGAGCAAGAGCAGAGGAGAGGGATCAAAATTAGACTTAGAGCATTCTGCTAGCTTAGAAGAATTAGGGCTTAGGTAGTTAGACTAGCGAGACAAAGCTTAGGGCGTTTGGCTGCCTGCGGCTATCTTTTCTTTAATCGCAAATCTCTCTGTCTTTCGGAGAATCTTTATGCTCATTATCTTTTATCTAATAAAGCGTAGCCGGAAAATATTTCAACTCTTATTTTTATCGAACTTTCGATTTAGTGTGGTAACACAGAGAATCGGACCTTCAAGGAAAGTCGGGTTTACTTGGCTTTTGTCGAAATATTATTTATCGGAAATGGCGGTGTGAATTTCAGTTCCACAGTTTGGCTAGAAGGAGGATTCTCTAACTTCGAAAACCACCGATCGATCGAAGTTCAGTATGGCTTCTTTTTCAGCCCGCAACATCATATCTTCGAGGATCGAGCAGCGGCCAGTATGGCCAAACCTCACAACAATGTCCTCGTAATAGAACTCACGATCCAGGATATTGGCGTAGCAAGGGTATTAGTCGACACGGATGCTCGGCTAATATTATCTATAAAAGCACCATCGAGAGGATGAAGTCGATCTAAGCATCCTTACAGATGACCCCACCCAGTATTCGGACTCGGGAGAAATTATGACCGTCGGTTTGACTAACCTCTAGTCGAGCCAGGGCGTCGCCAAAAACGGAATTCCTGGTGATCGATGGTCCAACATCCTACAGCGATAGTTGGAACTCCTGGCTAAACTCCATGAGGCGATCCCATCATCATTCCACCTATGACTCAAGTTCCGGCGCCTTCGAGTCGAAACAATACATGGTAGTCGCGCGGCGCAGATCTACCTCATTACCGAACTAAAGCGGAAAAATTCGAAATCGAGACCTCTCGGAAAAAGCAAGCGATTCGACTTCGCCAGAAACCTTCTGGCAGTCCCAAAAGCTGAGGCCCTGGAAGCGTGAACCAACCTGCGAACCGGTGGTCTCAATTTGCCTCAACGATTCCTTCCGGGCGGTGCATGAAATCGGAGCTAACCTCCAGCGAACCAATAAAAGCAGAGCTCATCGCATGCCTCAAAAGAACCTCAATGCGTTAAGCGGGCTGCGGAGGATATGCCGAATCGATATTAGCGTAACATGTCACGAACTTAACATCGACCCGACTCACAAACCGTAAAACAAAAGAGGCGAAAGCTGGGACCTGGCGTGCCACGCAGTCGAGGAAGTCGAAAGACTCCTCGAAGTAGAGTCGATAACAGAAGTTAGGTATCAGACTGGCTTGCCAACCCTGTCGTGGTAAAAGAAGAACGCAAGTGGCGAGTCTGTGTCGACTTCACGGATCTGAATAAAGCCTGTCAAAGGACTGCTTCCGCTTCCGCACATCGACCGACTGGTGAAGCAACTCGGGAAACAAGCTTGTGTCATTCATGGGCGCTTTTCGGATACAATCAGATCATGATGAATCCGGCGACCTGAAAAACTGCATTCATCACAGACCGGAGCGTATTGCTACAAGGTAATGCCTTTCGGTCTTAAAACACGGGTGCAGCGTATCAGCGACTTCGTCAACAGAATGTTTGCTGAAACTCGGAAAAACTATGGAGGTATACATCGATGATATGCTCGTAAAATCTCTTGACGAACACGATCATGTAGTCCACCTAGAGGAATGTTTTGCACGACTCAACCAGCATAACATGAAACTCAACCCGGCGAAATGTAGATTCGCTGTGGCATCTGGAGAATTCCTCGGATACCTCGTAACGTACCCAGGAATCGAGGCCAACCCTAAACAAATCGACGCACTGATAGAGATGGCCTCCCGAGAACCAGCGAGAAGTCAAAGGCTAACCGGAAGAGTCAGCGGCTTTGAACCGTTTCATCTCGCGCTCCACGGATAAGTGCCTACCGTTTTACGAAACATTAAAGGGAAACAAGAAGTTCGAATGGTCCGAGCAATGTGAAAAACCTTTCCAACAGTTGAAACATTACCTGGTCACTCCACCAGTCCTCGCAAAACCGGTGGAAGGTGAACCCCTTTTCCTCTATATCGCAGTTTCGCAACAGCAGTCGGTGGCGTCGTGATACGAGAAGAGCGGCGAACAAAGCCAATCTTTTACGTAAGCAAGGCGTTACTGGATCGCGAGCTTCGATACCGCTAATGGAAAAATTAGCATTGCCGTCATAACCTCGGCAAGAAAACTAAGACCATATTTCCAGTCTCATACTATAGTGGTTCTCACCACGTTCCCCTCGCGGATAATCCTGCACAGTCGAGCAAATCTGGTAGGCTCGCAAAATGGGCAATCGAACTGAGTGAATATGACGTCGAATATCGCCCAAGGACATGTGCAAAGTCCCAAGTACTTGCGGATTTCTTGGTAGAGTTACCCACTAGAGACATGACTAACGAGGAACCAAACTCTTGGGTCCTCCACGTTGCGGATCTTCGTCCAAACAAGGATCGGAATCGAATCGACTCACCTCTCTAGCGGGAAATCCTAGAACAGTCTTTCGATTGGCTTTTCATGCTTCAAACAATAAGGCAGAATCTGAAGCACTCGTCGCGGGCTTGCGGCTGGCCCATGGATTAAAATCTGTAATATTCACACTTGTGATTCTCGGTTAGTCGCCAATCAATACAGCGGAGAATATGAGGCAAGAGGCGAAAGGATGGGCGCATATCTAAAACTTCGTCCAAGAACTGGCTCGTAGTTTCGACCAGTTAAGCCCTGACCAGAATTCCTCGCTCGGAAAGCGTCCAGGCCGGCCTTGGCTACCCTCGCCTCAAGCTCAGATCCAGGGCTCAAAGGATAATCCGGTCGAATTCATCGAACATCCAAGCATCGGACCACGGTGGTCGTCAATCTAATCGGGGAGAGATTGAAGATGCGGAAGAAGTCGAGATCAACGGAAGCGGATGTGGACCCAACCGAATGCGGCTGCGACAGCCCTTGGTTAGAACCAATCGAACCTATATCGTGAATGGAACCTTACCCGCCGAAAAATGGGCTCGTAAAGTGAAAACCCGGCATGGTGCGTCCGCGATAGAGGAGAAATTTATAAGTGGTGTTTCTCCGGTCCTCTCATGATATGCGCAGAAGGAGAAAGGGCAAGAAGAATCATGGAAGAGGTCCATTCAGGATCATGGAAATCATTCTGGCGGAAGATCTCTGATCAAAATCAAGCATACGGTTATTATTGGCCAACCATGGTAAAAGACTGCGAGAAATTTGCCCGGAAGTGCGAGAAATGCCAAAGGCATGCTCCAACAATCCATCAACCCGCGGAAATCCTCTCCTCATTCGTCCCCTATCCTTTCATGCGATGGTCCATGGACATTGTCGGACCTATGCACCCATCAAAACAAAAGCGCTTCCTCTAGTTCTCACGGATATCTTTTCCAAATGGGTAGAAGCAGAATCCTACGCAAGTATCAAAGACACACAAGTCGAGAATTTCGTCTGGAAACATATCATAACTAGACATGGGGTCCCATACAAAATCGTAACAGACAATGGATCTCATTTTATCTCTGCTCGATTGAAGCATTCTGCGAAAAGTGGAAAATCGACTTACAAAGTCAAACCCCAGGTATCCATGATACAGCGGACAGGCAGAAACCATCAACAAGACCGTCCTTGCGGACTAAAAACCTACGCCAAAAGGCGATGGGCGGAAGGATCTCGAAGGAGTTCTTTGGTCACATCGTACAACCCCAAGGCAGACTACTGGTGAAACTCCATTAGCTCGTTTATGGAGCGGAATGCATGATCCTGCGAGTAGAATTCTCCGGTGCGGAGAAGATTCCTCCCGAGCGAGAAGATCTAAACAACGCTATGATGCTGGACAATCTCGATCTTATCAATGAGCGCCGTGACCAGGCTCATTGAATCCAAAATTACCAGCGGTGCGCAACTACAACTCAAATGCGCCATCGCAGGTTCACAGAAGCGATTTAGTCTTCTAAAGTCTTCCAAAACATTGCGAGCGAAGCGTAGGAAAACGGGAGCAAACTGGGAAGGACCATACAAAGTCATAAAAGTAGTCCGACCAGGCTCATACCAAATCGTAAACATGCAAGGCGTCAAAATCCGAGAACTTGGAATGCGATGCACCTCAAAAATACTACCACTAAACAATAAAGCGTGGTAAAAAGAACTACTGAGATGGCTTGATCCCTAGACAAAGTGCGTAGGCAACTTCGCCAACCGGATTCAGCTATCCCCAATTAAAAGGGGAGTGCGATATACTCGTATACTCCCACAAATTTGAAGACTCTAAAATTTTGAAACTTTTTCACGACTTTTCAAATCAGCGAAGCGGCCACAACAACGGATCTCGTATCCACCAGCGATTATTACATCCAAAAACAAATCCGGAGGGCTAACACTTCACGAAGAAAAGTGAATGTAGGCGTTTCTCCCTGGGTCAAATTTACGCGACCCCTTGGTCCCGCGTCCAAAACGGAAACAACAGTTTTCTGGCTGCGAACATTAAAAACATCCCAAAGCCCGCGGCGTTTCAATCACGAGATGCGGCATAAGGAAAAATCGACCTTCAGCACTGCGAAACGTCGCTAACGCTTGAAGGACATTCTTTTCCGCAAAACATTGCAGACGAAATCTTTGTCTCTAAACATACAAACGCACCTAAAAAGCGGTATCATTTCGTTGTTGCTGATCACAACAAACAAACTCTAACGTCCTAAAAGACAAATAGCAGCCCAAGGGGTAGGCTCTCTTACATCCGACAAGGATAAACATAGCGCGCTATACAAGAAATCCAAAATTTTGGTCTAGCTCTTCGTAAAGGAAGTAGCTCGACTCCAAACAAATCATATAAGTAGACAACAATTCGCAGATTTTAAACGGTGCGAGTCAGGTTAAAATCGCATGGCAAAACGAAAGCCGATTTGTCATCGCAAAGCCTCAGTCCGAGAGTAAACCTAGGTCTTGCCCTAAACCCAGCCACGCTGGATCTTGACATCTCACAGACATAGTATGGTATACGAGATCCAAAAATTTGTCTCTTCACTTAAGCCTATTCGTTTCACGAACTTCTCGTAAATCGGTAAACCGCGGAAAATCTCGCTTTATGCAAACAATAGGTACGGTGATCATCAGGGAACTAGGAATGAGACGACAACTCACACCCTCTTTCTCATACTTCAAAAACTGAAGTTCATAAATAATCAAAAGCGTTTCATAGATTGAGACCGCAAAGTTCGAACAAAACCCCAAAAGGGGCAGGGATTGAAGCCACCAGCGGCCAGTCGGTAAATACATCATGGCCTCTTAGCGGCGAACGCATATAAAACAAAATCTCGAAGGGATTGATAAACCTAGACGCTCCAGGCGTCACCTTCATCCTCAAACTCACCGCGATAGGGATAGCCTCGCCGTCGCCTCCCTCGGTCGATCGCCACTACCCGCCTCGTCCACGCCAGCCTCGCAATCCTCTCCCGCGCGCTCTTGATCTTCTGAGTCTTCGGAGGTCGACGCAAGGGTGAATTCGGCCTGCAGGCCGGCAAGGATTGAATCGAAATCTCCCTCGGTGGCGCCCACTCTCCTTTGGGGCGATAGTCTGGCTTCCTCCAAGTCCAAAGCGGGGCCTCATTACCTCGAAGCAACTTCGAGCTCGCTCAAACTGCCCTCGATCCCCGCTAAAGCCAAGTCCCTCTTGCGGATGGCTATCAAGGACTCAAACAGGGTGGCCATCCTCGTCAGACGACAAAAGAAGTCATTGCGGGCATCGGTAACCTCCGATGATCTATGGGCGTTCATCTCCTCATGAGTCTGGATCTTCTGCTGAAGACGGCGGACTTCGAGGATTTGCTCTTCTTCTCCTTCTTCACCTTGAGTACGAACTTCGCGGTCTTCCCAAGGTCACGCTCAAGATCACTGATGGAACCTCAAGCTGGGACGTCTAGGCAGCATGGGTGTCCTCGGCGATGCAATGCAGCAGCGCTTCAGCTTCCGCGATGACTCAATTCCTTCGATAGGCGAATGACTTCCGACCCGCTTTTCGCCAAGCATTCCGTCAATCAGCGACACAAAATGTCCGCAAAAGAAGGAGTAAGTATCATCGTAAAAAAGAAGAAAGCAATACAAAATTGCAGATAGATTAAAATCGAACCTTGGAGCGATGGCCAGCGGCTCTGAAGTTCGCCCTCCTCGCTCTTCGCACCCGCTTCCTTCGCTCGGATGCCGTACCAGCCCTTGCCCTTCCCTTGGGCAGCGGCCCGGCACCAGCCGCTGGCAGTCCCAAGACGAGTTCCCTCGCCGGGGAAGAGGTGTAGATTCTATCGCATCCTCTCTTCGGAGATCACGATCGAGCAGTCGAAGAACCCGATGGATGGACCTGAACATCAGAATCTGTTCAGGAACAGTAACCCTTCCGCAGGCAGGAGGGCATCGGATGGGACGGAGCTGGGAACCGGAAGAACAGGCGAAGAGGCGAAGGAGCAGGCAAAAGTTCGGAGGAACAGGCAAAGGAGTTGGAGCCGCGGAGGAAACATCGGGCGTCTCAGTCCTCGCCCGCTTTGAGCCTTTCGCAGCACTGCGCAGGGATAGCTTAGCCTTGAAAGAGTCAAACCCATCAATGAGGGACGGAGTAGCATCCTGAACGGCCGGAACCGCCGGGGCTTGACTGGCCGGAACCTACGGAGCTTGGCTGGCCTCGCCCATCTCAACATCAGAATCATTCTTTTCAACTTGGGATGAAGACATTTTATTTCTTGAGAGAGAAGAAGATTTGAAAAGATGTGAAGAATGAGAAGGGAAGGCTGGCTATTTATAAGAAAACGGGGGAGATGACATAGGTTTCTCGCGGAAAAGAATCCTTAGCCGAAAATTTCAATTTTCAGAAAATTCTAACTATTCGCCCGCAAAATCATCTCCGATCTTACGAGCTGGGGGGCTAACTGTTGGGGTCAAAAACGGTTATCTCAAAATCTACGGCTAAAGATCCTTCCAAACTCGAAGACTTCCCGCACGAACGACTAACGGGGGAAAGATCGGGCAACGGAAAACCCATGGGCGGCAGAAAACCCCTGGCGTCGGTGGCACGCGTCACGCGGGCCGGCCTGGCGCCGGCGGCATGCGCCATGCGGGCCGGCCTGGCGCCGGCAGAACGCGTCCGCAGCGTCCGCAGCCGACCTGGCGCCCGGCAAGCCCTGACGCGCCGGTCGACGGCCCTCGCCCTGGTCTCGGTCCCATCATGTTCTGTCGATCCCATCTTGGCTTGTTTGGATCGATCCTCGTGAGTTTGGTACGATCACGGCTACGGAATGAACATCTTTCGATTCGGTTGGAATCGTCCTCGATGTTTTACGACAAAAACTAGAAGGATTGGATTTCTCGTAGAAGATATCGTATAAAACAAAGATCAACTAACTTGACCATCGATCCTTTAGGTTATACGGTTTATTTTACGAGAAAGATAGTCTTTTCGAGAAATCGTATAAACGTTCACCAACTTAAGACAAGTCCACGGACTTATTTACAATTTTAAGAATTCAGGCCCAATCATGCTGTGACGGTTTATCCGATTTCCCGAACATCGGATAAACATCAAGTCACCGAAAAATAGGAGAAAACTCGAGGATAATTACGAAGATCGACGAAAATGGAATACTTCCTAAAGAGATAAACTTGGGCCCAAAGGCGAGGTCCATCATCCTAAGGCAAACCGACCTAGGAGTGAGTATATAAGGAGAGCAAGAGCAGAGGAGAAGGGGATCCGAAAATTAGACTTAGAGCATTCTGCTAGCTTAGAAGAATTAGGGCTTAGGTGGTTAGACTAGCGGAGCAAAGCTTAGGACGTTTGGCTGCCTGCGACTCTATCTTTTTCTTTAATCGCAAATCTCTCTGTCTTTCGGAGAATCTTTGTACTCGTATCTTTTATCTAATAAAACGCCTTCGGGCAAATATTTCAACTCTTATTTTTATCGAACTTTCTCGATTTTGTGTGGTAACGCAAAGAGTCCGGACCTTCAAGGAAAGTCGGGTTTACTTGGCTTTCCTCCGCAATATTATATATCGGAAATTGAAGGTGTGAATTTTGGTTCCCACATCCATCCTTTCATAAGCTCTACCAGCTGCTACATTCTTGATTAGTCTTTTCGCTTCTTTGGGGCTCCTTGAGCGGAAACTCCCTTCACTTGCTGTATCGAGTATGGTTTGGTAGTGCAAGCTAACACCTCCGTAGAAGGCGTTAATCAGTTGGGGTTCCGAGTATCCGTGATGGGGACATTCATTTTGGAGGTCTTTAAACGTCCCCCAAACATTTTTAAAGGATTCTCGTATGTCTTGGCGAAATATGGAGAGTTTCCTCCTCACATCCCAGTAGCGGGCATCATCGAAAAACTGGTTGGTGAATGCCCTCCTAATCTCTTTCCAACTGGTTTAAGAACCTCTCAGTGATTGGTCTAGCCATTTCTTGGCTTCACCAGCTAAAGAGAAGGAGAAACGTTTGCAGCGATTACTCTCGTCATTTACCATACTTATAGTTTTTCGATGTGGTCAATTGGGTGCTCTGAGAGAGTCCAATGGAAAGGGTTCTGTCGTACCAGAACAAGGTGCTCAAGGTTAAGCTTGGATCTTATTGTTTCAATTTCTGGTAACTTTATGGCGGACCTATTGGAATAGGTCGTACTAGGGTTTGAAAATTCTCGCAAAGACAATTCTTTTTCATTTTTAAATGTTGTATGAATTTCAACAGGGATTGCAGTCCCCTGTTCTTTCACAATTTGGCTAATTGCGTTGCATGATTGAACTATTGATTTTCGTAGGGTTGCTTCCTCATTATTAGTACTGGTAAGTTTAAAGAACTTACCTGCTTCCGGCTGGTCGGTATCGATCGATGTGAGTGGTTGTGTGTCAAGCGATTCTTGTCGATCCTTATCTATCGATTTTGTTATAACCATGTCGATCAATTCCAGCTTCGTAGTGTCGGTCGTTTAGTCCGTCAGTGTATCGTTTGATGTGGATATATCCGCGTCGATCCATGGTGGGGCGAAATGTGTGTGTCCTTCTCCCAGGTACCTGTCTCAGCAGGGGGGGTGAAGAAAAACTTTAGTAAACAAAAAGTAAAACCTAGACTATATTCTAAACCTAATCTAGTGGTAATCAGAAAGAGTCCCTGGCAACAGCGCCAAATTTGATACGTGCTCAAATTACCCTAGAGAAACTTTACTCTCATCAAAAGAGGTTCAATTGCAGTAATTAGGGATCGAATCCACAAAGACTCTTAGATTGCACAGTAGATCTTATAGTCTTCGAAATAAAGCTAGATTGAATAGTTTTGAAACAGTAACTTAAATAAATTCTAGTTCGGACAGGAAAATCGATCGATAAGCTTTTGTGAATATCGATCGACGAACAGGCAATTTTTCGAATTTAGATAATGAGGTTTGTTATCAATTCAGGGAAGTAGCTAGATCAAGGTAAACCTTTAGGTATGACAAGTATGCTTTTTAAGGGATTATAAGGGTTTTAAATATGGTTTTTCTCGAACTCAACTCTTAGGAACAATCTATAGGATCGTCTAATAGCTGGATCTCAAGACAGTCAGCTGTCGCATGTTCCGACTAGAGAAAGAATCGATCGATAGGTCTTCATGACAATCGATCGACATGCCTTTCAGATAATCGATCGATGACTACAATGTCGTATCGATCGATTAGCCTTCCAAAAAGCATTACCGAGCAGGTTGATAAGCTCTCAGATTAACTAGGGCAACTTTCGTTTTTAGCTAATTAGTAAGATCAGTCTAGTTTATTTTCAGGCAATTTACCATGTTGTCGCTTGCGCAAATTAAACCTAAAATCTAAGTCAAGGGTGATCAATTCCTTTACTTAGCATTAAGCACAACTAGAATGAAAGAACTATTAAAACACCCTAACAGTCATATATTGATCAGCAATACATAAATCAACCTTTGGTGAACCTAAATCTAACAGTAGGACTACTCAAACATATTCATAAGAAGCATAGTTATGATGGTCTGAATAATACTTAAAGAAAACTTAATGAAAATAGTAATAGAGTAAGAAAACAAAAAGAAGTTCAAGATCTTCTCTGTTTTATGCAGTTCATATCTCTCTCTCCAGGGTAGATATCTTCTTCTCCAACTGACTCTCTAAGCTAGTACTTCTCTCCTTGGTGATAACTTTGGTGACTTGCTTGTAGCCTCCTTAATTGCTTCTCTTTTTTTTTTTCTCTTCTTAGTGTCTCCTTATTTAAATGGTATAAAAACCCTAAAAATATGACCTAACAGACGGACAGGGTGTATAATGCAAATATGACATCTTTTGGGTAAAACTCGTAAATCTTCTAATCTTCATTAATCGCGAATGGCTCTGCATCGACCGATATGGCGAATAGCAAATCGATCGATGCGTGTGATACTTTGTCGATCGATACGGGTGTGATGCGTTGGTCGATGCTCTCTTTAGTAGTCATCTCCGCGAGTGAAATGTAATAACTCCCAAAAAGATCTCAAAATGCTCCATAATCATCACGTTATTCCAATGAGTACCTAAACCTGAAATATCTCTAAAAGAGCTACGAAATGCATATAAAACCTTTGAAAACATATGAAACTTATATGCTAAATAGGGTAAAATATAGAGCATATCAAAGGGGCAGCACCACATGGGGACTTAGGACCGGCGGCCGAGGCCGAGAACGCGGACGAAGAAGGAACGGCCGATGCCACAGCATGAGTTCGGCTCGACTCCTTCTCGGCACTGCGTCGAGATAACTTGTCCTTAAACGAAAGGAATCCAGCGACAAAGGACGGGGTGGCATCGGGAACGGCCAAGGTCGGCAAGTTGGGACTGGCCTCACCCATCTCTCTCTCCAGGGTAGATATCTTCTTCTCCAACTGACTCTCTAAGCTAGTACTTCTCTCCTTGGTGATAACTTTGGTGACTTGCTTGTAGCCTCCTTAATTGCTTCTCTTTTTTTTTCTCTTCTTAGTGTCTCCTTATTTAAATGGTATAAAAACCCTAAAAATATGACCTAACAGACGGACAGGGTGTATAATGCAAATATGACATCTTTTGGGTAAAACTCGTAAATCTTCTAATCTTCATTAATCGCGAATGGCTCTGCATCGACCGATATGGCGAATAGCAAATCGATCGATGCGTGTGATACTTTGTCGATCGATACGGGTGTGATGCGTTGGTCGATGCTCTCTTTAGTAGTCATCTCCGCGAGTGAAATGTAATAACTCCCAAAAAGATCTCAAAATGCTCCATAATCATCACGTTATTCCAATGAGTACCTAAACCTGAAATATCTCTAAAAGAGCTACGAAATGCATATAAAACCTTTGAAAACATATGAAACTTATATGCTAAATAGGGTAAAATATAGAGCATATCAAAGGGGCAGCACCACATGGGGACTTAGGACCGGCGGCCGAGGCCGAGAACGCGGACGAAGAAGGAACGGCCGATGCCACAGCATGAGTTCGGCTCGACTCCTTCTCGGCACTGCGTCGAGATAACTTGTCCTTAAACGAAAGGAATCCAGCGACAAAGGACGGGGTGGCATCGGGAACGGCCAAGGTCGGCAAGTTGGGACTGGCCTCACCCATCTCAACGTCAGAGTTCTTCTTTTCGTTTTGAGAGGAAGACATTTTTGCTTGAGAGAACAAGGGGAGAAAAGTTTGAAGAAATAAGATGTGTGGAGAATGAGGAATGATGGGTTGCTACTTATAAGAGTATGAGGGTGACATGGATTTCCGCAATAAAATAATCTCGAAAAACAATCTGCGAGAGAGCATATTCTTAACCAAAAATTCTGATCAAAAACAATTGATTTTCCCGCAAAACCATTTTCAAAGCTTGCAGGCTGGGGGGCTAACTGTTGGGTCAAAAACGGTTGTCTCGAAATCAACGGTTACGATTATCACTCCTTATGAATTCTGTCCAAAGAATTCACTCGAAAGAGACATCAGAACAATGCGAGTGTCTACGGACGACGACGCCGGGATGACTAGTGTGAAAAGAGACGATCGGAAGGTTCAAGAGCCGGCCAGGCCGCCTCGCCCGAGGGCAAGACAGCTAGACCAAGGTCACCTCACCCTAGGGCGAGGATGGCTCGACCAAGGTCACCTCGCCCTAGGGCGAGGACAGCTCGACCAAGGTCACCTCGCCCTAGGGCGTTGACAGCTCCACCAGGATCCCCTCGCCCTAGGGCGAGGACGGCCCGACCAAGGTCACCTCTCCCTAGGGCGAGGATGTCCAGGCCAAGGTCACCTCACCCTAGGGCGAGGACGGCCCGACCAAGGTCACCTCGACCTAGGGAGAGGACGGCCCGTCCAAGGCCACCTCGCCCAAGGGCGAGAACATCCGTGTCCGAGGCCACCTCGCCCAAGGGCGAGGACACCCGTGTCCCGGCCACCTCGCCCTAGGGCGAGGATTGTCCCATCCGGGTCAGCCCGACTGGTATCAACTCCCATGCCCTCCGTATGGTTGTATCATCCAAGCCACGGACCTAGTACCTCTCGATTCGTCTTGATTGGAGTTATTATCGAAGTTTTACGACTAAAACTGGTATGTTTTCTCATAAAAATATATCGTATAAAACAAGAACGGTTAGCTTGAACATCGATTCCTTAAGCTATACGATTCTTTTATGGAAACGACGATCTTTCTGAGAAATCATATAAACGTCTGAAGGCTTAAAAACGGCCCGCAAGGACCTAAAACGTGCCTGGATGCCAACCTGCGATTTAAGAAGGAATTCAAGCCCAAGGGGATTATGACGGTTTATCTTATCTCTCGAAATATGATAAATGTCAAGTTTCCGAAGATAGATGTAAAGTTCGAAGATAATTATGAAGATCGACGAATAATGGAATATTCCCAAAAATCGCAGGTGGCTTCACCAGGATAGAGAACATGTTTATATATATATATATATATATATATATATATATATATATAGATTGCTTAAACTACCACATTCTTAATACCACTTTTCATGTTTACCTTAACCATATTTTTTAATGAAATGTTAATATTTTTGTTCATCAATAAAATGAATAGTTATGTACAAGAGTAGGAAATGAATAAAGCTATGGCCTAGGTGTGAATATGAAACCAGAGTTGCATCAGACCCTGTAAGCGTGGTTTTTCCGAGTATTTCACTGAAAAGATACGATTCCGTACTATTTTCCCAATCATATTAGCCGATTGGCTTACTTGTCTTGGCTTCTTAAGGTGCTTCCGATTGTTCCTCTCTCTCCAAATCATGTAAATTGTAGTTTGAAATACTAATCTCCAAAGAATGTAAGCAAGCCGATCAAAGCGATGAGTTGTACGATGAATATGGATCAGGAGGACGGCCCAACAACATACCGACCACCTCTATTCAGAGCGTATAAGTGTAAGGGCAAGGGAAGAAGAGATGATCCCTTGATTTTATTGGCTCTCCACAGAATAGACAACATTGGACCTGACCCCATGCACGCAAAGCTTAGTCACATTATACTTGAGGAGTACAATTCATAGTCAGATTACTCCATGATATGACTGGACTACACATACAGATCTACTACCAAGTCTCAGAGCTAGAGAAAGCCTTGCAAAACTTAGTCGCACTCCTCCTCCATAGAATAGTATCATGACTAAAGTTGTTGATGGGAAAAATATTCCATGAAGAGATTACTCTAGCTTCCAGGGTCCTGCCCCGAGTTCGGGTTCCTGCCTCCAGCTTCCACAAGTAGTAAGTTTAATCATGTGAAGGATCTATAAAAATCACCCTCGCAGTTCTATGTCTTATAAATTCATCAAAACAGTAAACTTAATCTAATAAGGTAACTACTGAGACATATTAAAGCAAGCCATAGAGATAAGGTGAATAAATTTCATTAAAAGATAAAGTAAGAATACTGGAGTTCCAATACAAATCTCCGAATGAGTCTTGATCTACTCTTCAAAAAATTCAAAGAATAATAAAGCTCTATGAAAAGTATGTTGTAGCCTAAACAAAGGCTATATATATATATATATATATATATATATATATATATATATATATAACAAGTCGAAGTCAGGGAAATCTTGTAATATGTAAAAATTTCTAGGCCAGACTTGATCTTTGGCAATAGAGTCGGCCCGTCTACACGCGTCGGTGTCAAACGACACCAAGGAAGAGTTATCGATCAAGACTACTTTCAAAACTCGGCTCTGACTTATGATTTCTTAAACAGCTACGAGTTTCCTCATCCTTATGCTCCCATTGGCTCCATAATCTCCACAATGCTCCAAACACACACGTATACCTGAAAAGACTCTAAAATAGACTCGGAACATATATAATAGACTCTAAATAGGACTTATCATATAGCCAAAAACCAGTAAATCCATAGTATATCAATGCATTTGAGAACCCATTCATCTACAAAGAGAAAACAAAAGCTTTATATGACAAAAAGATCTTGAAAAGGGAGTATACTATTGGAGATCAAGTGTTGTTGTATAATTCTCGGTTAAAGCTGCTTTCCAGGAAGCTCAAATCCAGATGATCCAGTCCATTCAAGATCAAAGAAGTTAGAACATATGGAGAAACTATGCTATGGAACAATTATGGTGGTGAATTCACAATGAATGGCCAGAGGCTAAAAAGCTCTACATGACAACCGCATTTGAAGAGGAAGAAATCTCAGTTCCGCACTCGGATTTTTTCCTCGCTTGAAACGGAAAAGAAAGTCAATCTAAGCTCTACATGGTATTCTTCTACACATTTTATCTTTGATATTTTTATTTTTGTTAATGATCATTTTATGTTGTTGCTAGGTGCTGGATGCAAAATAAAAAGGTTGAGATGTCAAGAAGAATCATTTCACAATTGACGGGTCTCACAGCTTCCAAGTCTCATGGTCCTTACACAGGCTTCTGCAAGTAGGTGCACCTAGCGGTGATTTCTAGCGGTCCCTCTTCAGACAAATAGAAATCACTCAAATTTCCCTTCAACACAGCAGACCGGATAGTCCATAATTGTTTTTAAAGATTTCTCGGAGAGGAATGTGAGCAACTGATAATGCCAATGTAATCTAGCTCCATGCTAGTTCCACCTATGACCAGACAAGATCTCATTGATAGAAGACGACAATTAAATCCCCATACAGGCAGGACTCGAAGATCCCAAAAAATATAATAGTGGGACGACTAGTGTCCATGGATTCCATCAAAAGAACTGAGAGCCATTTCCAACTTCCTTTCAAGGTGAAAATTAATAGCTTTTCTACGCAACTATAGATGTTTATGAAACATCCACGAGTAAGTACCATTATTTCTAATTAAGGACAAAAAAATTCTAGTAGTAAGATACCTCTTCGATCGGACACCACCAAAATGGACCCGCCTCTAAAAAATATCATTCATATCAGCTGTATACCACATGTTTCAGTACAAATCATATCTAATACCAAAATCAACTTCATTGTGAGGATAAGATCAATATTCCAATGATACTTTTTCACCACTCACACCATTAAAATTTCATGCCAATGAAAGGAGGAACATAAAAAGTTGGTCAACAGTATAACCTATTTAGGCAAAAATAGTCCAAAAGCCTATAATCCCAAGGATAACCGTTAATAGAAGGCAAAATTGGTCTGCCAAACTTAGATGCCTATTCATTGAGTCATTCAATTTACATTTAGTCTTATACTTATTAAGTTTATTTATATTAGATTAATATAGATTTAATTTAAATAGTTAGCAAAATTTATCGTCGGCTAATGTGTCGTGGTTGTTGGAACAAAAATTTAAATAAATAAATCAATTTGACTAGTCAAACTTAAGTATTTTAAATTAAATTCTTAATATTTTATACTAAATATAATCAAATTTTCTAAATCCACCACCAATCAATAAAAGAAACTATTAAAATGTGATTATTTGTTATTTTGTAATAGTTAATTATCTATCAATTGATGAATCATCCATAATTTGATTTATCTGGAAATATTTTGAAATCCATAATTTGATCTATCTATTACCCTTTATAAATTGAAGAGAGGTAATTTGATATATCTTGAAATACATCCAAAATATAAGTGAAAATGTATTACTGTGTAAGCATATCATTTTGCTATATGTATTTTCTTTTAGATATAACTAAAAGACATAGTTTCTATCATGAGGTTATTAATAATTAGATACAACAACATACACGTGAACTTCCATAAGGTTCACACAAAGCAGTTTTGAAAGGTGGCTTGTCCACTCCACATCTCTCGTAACAATCTTTTCTCTTCTGACAAGGTCCTTTGAATTCACAGTCGCTTAAATCATCCATAACTCCTGATTAGTATAATTACCATAATTTCTTAGTAACATTATAAAATAATGATAACTCTAAACATATTTTTTGGTATATACACACTGTTATATTTACGAAAAAGAAACATTTTGTTGTATATGATAATAAGAAACTTACGAGCAGATTGAATATTAAGAATGAGAGAAATGATGATGAGAAGAACAACGAAGTGCAATTTCGAAGACATCATCCTATGATAAAAGGTTTTACAAAATAATTTGCTTTTGAGTTTTTTTTGTATAGCTAATAACCTAAGAATGACTGTAGTTTACTAGTTTAAATAGATGAAATTTTAAGGTGTTAGTAAAATTTAAAACATTCTGGGTATTTCCAAATAGCATACAAAATTATAATTTGAGATTTTGGTGAGCATAATACATGTATATTTCCCTATAAGAATGATTTTTTTACTAATAAGAAAATTGATAGAATTAAATGGATTCAGTCAAAGCTTATAAGTCAACAATTTTTAAGATTTCATGTTTTAAAAGTCATGATTGTCATGGTATTCGAAATCAACAAAAATTAAAATGGTATGTAAATAAAAAATAATTAGGGTCAACGGAATCTTAAATCAACAAAGTTTTATGAAACTTCCAATTCTTCAAAACAAAAAGCATGACATTAACATCTAAAAATTATTTTGAAAATAACATGTCAAAAGAACCATAGATTCTTAGTTTCACTTTGATAATTCAAAATTTATTTGACAATAATTTATATCATCAATTTTAAAACAAAAATGCACCAATTTTCTTCTCAGAAAATTACACTAGAAAACACTTTCTTTTCAATATGTTATAAGACACATTATAATTGTTGGACACTTTTTAAAGATGATGTGCTCAAATTACCCTTTAACTAAAACATAGATAATTTAAAGATCAAAACCTTATCTCTTTATTTCTTCGTATGACAGTATGTCAATAGAGATGTAATTTCTATCCACTTAATCAAGTCTTATGAGATGATTTTAAGAGGAACTATGTTTTAAAAGACATAAGAAATCTCAATGTACAAATAATATTTTCACAAGAATGTGATTCCGTGACGGTGAAGACGTGACCGCGACGCAGTATTTTGCATGGCACCTCCAATATAAGGAAGCTCATTGAAACCAAAACCACAACAACGTGGTTGTAGGATACGATAGAACAAACACTTCCGCTGCTTTTTCATCTATGAGGATTACATTCACTCGCCCATCCACACATTTCTCATCCACACGTACCTGTCCCACAAGAGCACGTCCACAAGAGTCCGCATACACTATTTTATCTTGCCAAGTTTGATAAAAGGGAGAGAATTTAGCATCTACTTATTATCCATTTGTTCTTCAGCCATCAATATTCAACAAGTTTAATCATTCACAGTTTTTATGTGTTTATAATTTATCTGTCCACAAGTTATCCATCCATAGTTCATCATCCAAAATTATTCTATTCAAATATATTCCACAGATTTTTGTCCATCAAATGTTGTCCAAAAATTTCATTCACATAATTTTATGGCTTTTATTGTTCAAATTACTAAAAAAATGAAAATAGATGTTAAAACATAGAAAATTAAAAATTATTGTATCAAACATATTTATTTATATATTTTCAATTTGGAAAACATACATATAAAGAAATGAGGAGTGGATTGATAAAAGTAAAAAAAAAAAATATAAAAATATTTTAAAAATTTTCTTTCCACTTTTTGATATAAATTTAAGATTCCATTTGTGTGGTCTGTGCACAATAACCAATCAATCAACTATCATCTTAATGCATAACTAAACTAATATCTTCGTAGTTACTTTCTCTTTTTATTTTAACTAACATCAGTTACAAAACACCTTGCCTCAAGGGTTTTTTTTTGTCCAAAGAAAATATGCTCCCAGTAAAATGTGTCTTTTCTGATAAGTAAAACTAAAACGTGCTCTATGATATTATAAGACACTTTTATCTTCTAAACTTGTTTTTATGAATCTTATGGAAGCATTTAGTATATCGTCTCGAAAAAAATTTAGAACCTAATTTGTTGACATATTTTTTTTTCTGAAATAAAATATCTTATTAATATGTGTTTGACAACAAATTATCTTATTAATTTATTCATTCGTCAATATGGATTGAATATTTTTGGCATGAATTTGGTGTTGTTTCTCATGTGTATCTTCTTTTAGTTTAGTGGCTTTGTGACAATGGAGTTTTCAAGGCTCCCTAGTCAAAGTAGTATAAAGAGTGTCAATCCAATCCTAAGCGATTTCGAGGCAATGAGAATGCAGGTTCATGCTTAATCTAAGTGCAATCAGGTTTTAGAGATGATAAGAACTAAGAACTAGAATCTAAATCAAAAAAGTAACAAACTTTCAAGCAATGTGAGTAAAAAGGACCCATGGGGCTAGGGACTATGACTTTGGGTGATTAAGATCCAATCTAAGGGTAGCAAGCTATCAATCAAACACTTTTCTTATGTCTAGACACAAAACTAAACAAGCTCTTGGTCAAGATGAATGTTCATTTGCAATGGTCACCCATACATCAAAATCCTTGACAGTAATGACTAAAGCAATCATGGAGAACAAGTCTAATAGCAATCTTACCTTCTTTAGCAACAAATCTCTTTGGTAAAGCAAGCTAAAAGCATTGAACAGTTGGTTTAGGCATTTCATCATACACCTTGTGAGAAGGAAATGTATATAGATCTCTTTTAGTATGGTTTAGACCAAAATAGCATTGAGAACCCTCAACAAGCAAAGAAAGAAATAGATCTAACACTAAACACCCTAGATCTTCACCTAATTACCCTAGCCCATGAATCCAAAGTTGATCTACTCACCAATCCCCATGCTTACTCTTAAACCCATGAAGGATTCAATCTCAATCATGTAGAGAAAGAAATAAAACACTCAGGAACACAAGAACAAGATGAGATTTAGATTAAAGGATCAAACTTTCACCAAAGTGTTTTGTGTTCTTAGAAAGAAAATAGGATGAGTCCCAAATTAGGTCTCCAAGGTATTTATAGGAGTTTAAAACTCGAGCTGGTTTAGCCCCACAAACCAGGACTAAACCGGATTAAACCAGAAATTCATTAAGTCTCTCGACTCGTAGCGACTTGGGAGGAAGCCAGTGCGATGAGCTCATGTCGCTACACTCTGGTCGCTACAAGCACTTGGTCTTTGAAGCTTCGTCTTCATTTATTCGTAGCGACCAGGGGAGGTCGCTAGGACCATGTTGCTACGGTACTTGGTCGTGTGAAGGCATTTGGTTCTTCTTCCCGTAGCGACCAAGGGTGGTCGCTACGCATGTCTTAAGGAAAGCACGCGAAGGTCTGTAACGACTTGATGAGGTCGCTATGGCGAAGTAGCTACGCCACTTGGTGTTTTAAGCTTCGTTTTATTTTTTTCGTAGCGACCAGGTGAAGTCGCTACGCTGAGGTCTCTACGTCTCCTTAGGCTGTGGCGATTTGTGCTTCAAACATCTCTCCTTTGGCCTCAAACATCTCAAATATCTCCAAAGTAATCAACAAGCATCTCCAATACCTGATAAAGACAAATGTAACGCAATGCAACCTAGATGCACTCTAAATGAATCCTAATGATCAAAATGAAAGCTAAAACAAAGCCTAAAACCATGCAAATACACAAGATATCAACTCCCCCACACTAGTCCTTTACTTGTCCTCAAGTAAACTTTTCAAAAACTCAAGAAGGAGAGATATAAAGATGGGAGCTCATAGCCAAAAGAAACAATCATAGCACTCAACTTGACATCCTAGAGTAACATAGCAAATAGCTTGAGCAAACTCTCTTATTATACTTTAGCTTCTATAGGCCTATCAATACTCTTATGCCTCTACACAAGATGTAGTGCCTATCAACCAGCAAGTTCTCTTAACCAGCCCTCACATTGATTCACACCCACACACACAAGGTGAATTCTCACAAATGGGCACATGATCTCAATCATTTGGCTAGGTAAGAAAATGGTCTAATGTGAATGTAGAGGAGGGTTCAAATACATCATTTCAAGGTGGCAATCACTCAAGAATCAAGGAGCTTGATCATATGCAAAATTTATCTAAAACTAGGAGCAATTCATGAATACATGGATCCATCCTCATCATTCTACCCATTTCCTAAGTGATTACAACTTCTACACCCCTTTTATTCATCCCATAACCCAAAGTAACATTCTTTCACATCATTCACCCAATGAACAACTCTCTTCTCTTATGACTTAACTACTTGGGACCTCTTATTCACTTTTCAAATTTCTAAGCTTTAACTCTTTTTCTTTCCCCTTCTGATGTTTGGAGTTTTCAAGGCTCCTAATCAAATGATTGTAGTATAGAAAGGTTGTCAAACCAATCCTATATGATTTTGAGATAAAGGGAATGCAGGAGTTTACTTAATCTAAGTGCAATCCGGTTTTAATGATGACGAGAACTAAGAACTAATGATCTAATGCAAAAAGGAACAAACTTTCAAGCAATATGAGCAAAGAGGATCCATGGGGCTAGGGACTATGACTTTGGATGCTTAAGATCTGATCTAAGGTGGCAAGCTATCAATCATACACTTTCCTTATGCCTAGACACTAAGCTAAACAAGCTCTATCTCTATATGAATATTATTTTGCTAAAGCAACTCAAGCATCAAATGTCTTTGGTTTAATGTTACTAAAACAAACATGGAGAACAAGTCTAATAGCAATCTTAAATCCTTTAGCAACTAATCTCTTAGGTAAAGCAAGCTAAAAGCATTGAAGAGTTGGTTCAGGAATGGTGCAAGAACCAATCTTCAAAGGTAAGTCCTTGATGAGACCAATAGGGGTTGTGGAGGAGGAATCCCCAAACGTGGGAGAAGAAGTATCTGTCTCCATGTTCTCAATCCCAAGACTCTTCACCATCTCCAATGAGATCACATTTTCACTTTCTCCAGAATCCACAAGAGCATCATCCATAGTGATCTTACCAAGGGAGCAAGACAAGGTGAATTTCCCTTGGGACTCTAGCTTAGGGAGAGATTTTTGTGTGACTGGTGGGTTAAGCTTCAAAGTTGAGATGTTGAGAAGCTCTGCTACTTCTGCTTGGTGGTCTAGAATGTCCTTAATTAGCATCATCTGGACATGAGCCTCACGCATACCCAAGATCTCTGGAAGCTTGACTCCAACATCACTCAGGTCTTTTATGAACTTGGAGATCACCTTCTTCTGAGCTTTGGTGGGGACCCTTTGTGGAAAAGGGAGCATGTCATAGGGTGACGGCTAAACCTCGGTGGTGTCTTCCAACTTAACCTCTTTCAGCCTGTGATTAACCTGGGCTCAACTCTCTTCAGAATCTTTGCTTCAACCGTCCTTTCAGCTTCCTTCACAATCTTTGCCTCAGCTGTGTCTACAACCGGTCTCTCAACTTGCCCAATCTCAGTTCCAAACACTAGCCTTTCAATCTCATCCACCTCTTTCTCATGATCACTTAACTCAACCTCTGAAGAAGTAGTAGAGAGGACAACATTGCAATACTCCTTCGGATTCTTCTCTAGTTTTCCTGGTAGAGATCCCATTAGGCTCTTGGAGGTTGAAGGCATAGATGCATACTGGGTCTCCAAAGTCTGATCCTGTTGCTGAGTTCATTGTAGTGGCCATAAATCTTTGTGTGGATATACTTCAACTCATCTCCAATGTTCTTAGCATTCCTAGCTTGAGCTTCTAGTAGTTGCTTGAACATTGATTTAACACTTGAGTCTTAAGCTTGAGAAGAGCTTCCTTGAGCTTGATTGGATTGCTGAATCGTGTTGGTGAAGCCAGGAGTGTAATTCTGCTTTGCTTGGTTGCCTCCTTGCTGACTGTTATAGGGACCAGAGGAGTGTTGTTGCTGAGCCTGATAACCACCATGTTGGTTGTTGTAGAAGGGCTTTTGCTGGTAGTTGTTGTACAGAAAGTGAGGCTCTTTCCTGTACCAAGTCCCATTAGCATTGACAAAGCACAACTCCTCTTGACCTTCTAGACCAGCAACCTCATTGACCCCAACATCTTTTCCTGTTTCTGTTCACCAACAAAATTCACCTTCTCTTGCCTAGCCTTATCTGAAAGAAGCAGATCCAGCTTTTCTTGAAGAGACTTCAGCTCTTTCCTTGTGTACTAACCATCACCTCTGTTCCCTCTATCATGCTCCTCACTGTAGACTGAATAACTCTAAGCAATGTTGTCCACAAGTTCCTCTGTATCCTGTTCTGTTCTTCCCAAGAAGAACGCATTGCTAGCAGAATCAAGCTGGCTTCTATACTTGGGCAAAACACCTCTATAAAAGGTTCTGAGAAGATTCTCCTTGGTGAAGCCATGATGTGGGCATTGTGAACAATAGCCTTTGAATCTCTCCCATGTTTCAGCAAAACCTTGAGAAGAACTTGTTAAGGAAGGCTTTCTTGCACTCATCCCAAGTTGTGATGGAGTTACTTGTAAGGTTCTTCTCCCATATGTGTGCCTTGTCTCCCAAAGAGAAGGGAAACAGCCTCAGCTTGAAGGCATCTTTAGAGACACTATTGGTCTTTGACAATCCACAATACTTGTCAAAGTTGTACAAGTGATCAAAGGGATCCTCCAAGGCAAGACCGTGAAACTTGTTGTTCTCTATCATGCTGATCAGCCCAGCCTTGATCTCAAAGTTGTTGTTCTCCACAGCTGGTGGCCTGATACCCAGCCTATGACCATGGATATGAGGCTGGTCATAGGTGCCAATAGCTCTAGCTTGGCGCTGTGGATGCTATGCCCTAAAGTTTGCAGCTCCTTGGGCGACTCCATGATGAGGCTGATACTGGTTGTGCTCCATCTCAAACCCTAATCGTTGGAAGTGAGCCTGTTGCTCTTCCTCTCATCTCTTTCTTACAATCTCTCTTTCAAGTGCCCCAATGTCTTCAATTGTAGGAACCAGGTTTGATTCACCTCTGCTCCTCAAGTTCATACACCTGTGATTCAAAAGGAGAATAAGAAGGAGTATTAGTAACTTCTGTGAGAACCGAAATTCACACCGTCAATTTCCGATAATTAAGATTGTGGAGGAAAGCCAAGTAAACCCGATTTTCCTTGAAGGTCCGGATTCTCTGCGTTGCCACACGAAATCGAGAAAGTTGAATAGATAAAAATAAGAATTGAAATATTTGCCCGAAGGCGTTTTATTAGATGAAAGATACGAGTACAAAGATTCTCCGAAAGACAGAGAGATTTGCGATTAAAGAAAAAGATAGAGTCGCAGGCAGCCAAACGTCCTAAGCTTTGCTCCGCTAGTCTAACCACCTAAGCCCTAATTCTTCTAAGCTAGCAGAATGCTCTAAGTCTAATTTTCGGATCCCCTTCTCCTCTGCTCTTGCTCTCCTTATATACTCACTCCTAGGTCGGTTTGCCTTAGGATGATGGACCTCGCCTTTGGGCCCAAGTTTATCTCTTCAGGAAGTATTCCATTTTCGTCGATCTTCGTAATTATCCTCGAGTTTTCCCCTATTTTTGGTGACTTGATGTTTATCCGATGTTCGGGAAATCGGATAAACCGTCACAGCCTTATTGGGCCTGAATTCTTAAAATCGTAAGTAAGTCCGTGGACTTGTCTTAAGTCGTTGAACGTTTTATACGATTTGTCGAAAAGACTATCTTTCTCGTAAAATAGACCATAGCCTAAAGGATCGATCTTCAAGTTAATCGATCTTTGTTTTATCGATATCTTCTACGAAATCCAATCCTTCTAGTTTTTGTCGTAAAACATCGAGGGCGATTCCAACCGAATCGAAAGATGTTCATTCGTAGCCGTGATCGTACCAAACTCACGAGGATTGATCCAAACAAGCCAAGATGGGATCAGACCGAGCATGATGGGACAGAGACCAGGGCGAGGGCCGTCGACCGGCGTCAGGGGCTTGCCGCCGGCGCCAGGCTGGCTTGGGCGCCTGCCGCCGGCGCCAGGCTGGCTCGCCGCCCGGCGCCAGGCTTTGCCGCCAGCGCCAGGCGGCTTGCGGAATGCGTGCCGCGCCAGGCGCCAGCGTGCCGCCGGCGCCAGGCGGATCGCGTGACCGATGCCGCGGCGCCAGGCGGCTCGCGTGGCGCATGCCGCCGGCGCCAGGCGGCCAGCGTGGCGCGTGCGCGGCAGACCGGCTCGCGTGACGCTTGCCGCCGACGCCAGGGGTTCTCTGCCGCCCGTGGGTTTTCCATTGCCCGATCTTTCCCCGTTAGTCGTTCGTGCGGGAAATCTTTGAGTTTGGAAGGATCTTTGGTCGTAGATTTTGAGATAACCGTTTTTGACCCCAACAGTTTGCCCCCCAGCTCATAAGATCGGAGACGATTTTGCGGGCGAATGGTTAGAATTTTCCGAAAATCGAAATTTTCGGCTAAGGATTCTTTTCCGCGAGAAACCTATGTCATCTCCCCCCCTTTTCTTATAAATAGCCAGCCTTCCCTTCTCATTTTTCACATCTTTTCAAATCCTCTCTTCTTCTTCTCTCTCAAGAAATAAAATGTCTTCATCCCAAGTTGAAAAGAATGATTCTGATGTTGAGATGGGCGAGGCCAGCCAAGCTCCGTAGGTTCCGGCCAGTCAAGCCCCGGCGGTTCCGGCCGTTCAGGATGCTACTCCGTCCCTCATTGATGGGTTTGACTCTTTCAAGGCTAAGCTATCCCTGCGCAGTGCTGCGAAAGGCTCAAAGCGGGCGAGGACTGAGACGCCCGATGTTTCCTCCGCGGCTCCAACTCCTTTGCCTGTTCCTCCGAACTTTTTGCCTGCTCCTGCGGCCTCTTCGCCTGTTCTTCCGGTTCCCAGCTCCGAAGTCCCATCCGATGCCCTCCTGCCTGCGGAAGGGGTTACTGTTCCTGAACAGATTCTTTATGTTCAGGTCCATCCATCGGGTTCTTCGACTGCTCCGATCGTGATCTCCGGAAGAGAGGATGCGATAGAATCTACACCTCTTCCCCCGGCGAAGAGGGAACTTGTCTTGGGACTGCCAGCGGCTGGTGCCGTGCCGTTGCCCAAGGGAAGGGCAAGGGCTGGTACGGAATCCGGAGCAAAAAGGAAGCGGGGTGCGAAGAGCGAGGAGGGCGAACTTTCAGAGCCGTTGGCGGGTCATCGTTCCAAGGTTCGATTTTAATCTATCTGCAATTCTTGTATTGCTCTTTTTTTTTACGATGATACTTACCCCTTCTTTTGCGGACAATTTGTGTCGCTGATTGACGGAATGCTTGGCGAGTGCGGGTCGGAAGTCATTCGCCTATCGAAGGAGTCGAAGCGCTGAAGTGTACTAAGGCTGCATTGCAGACTGTCGAGGATACCCATGCCGCCCAGACGTCCCAGCTCGAGGTTCGTATCAGTGATCTTGAGCGTGACCTTGGGAAGACCGCGAGTTTGTTACTCAAGGTGAAGAAGGAGAAGAAGAGCAAATCCTCGGAAGTCCGCCGCCTTCAGCAGAAGATCCAGACTCACGAGGAGATGAGCGCCGTAGATCCTCGAGGTTGCCGATGTCGCGGCGACTTCTTTGGTCGTCGGCGAGGATGGCCACCCTGTTTGAGTCCTTGATAGCCATCCGCAAGAGGGACTTGGCTTAAGCGGGGATCGAGGGGAGTTTGAGCGAGCTCGAGTTGCTTCAAGGTAACGAGGCCCGTCTTTGGACTTGGAGGAAGCGGACTATCGTCCCGCAAAGGAGAGTGGGGCCACCGAGGGAGATTCGATTTGATCCTTGAAGGCCTGCAGGCCTAATGCACCTGCCGACCTCCGAGGACTCAGAGGATCAGGGCGGGAGAGGATTGCGAGGCTGGTGCGGACGAGGCGGATAGTGGCGGTCGCGAGGGAGGCGACGGCGAGGCTGTCCCTATCGCGGGTGAGTTTGAGGATGAAGGTGACGCTCCTGGGAGCGTCTAGGTTTATCAATCCCTTTGGGGATTTTGTTTTATATGTGTTTGCCGTTAAGAGGCCATGATGTATTACGGGACTGGCGTTGGTGGCTTTGAATCCCTGCCCTTTTGGGGTTTTGTTTGAACTTTGCGGTCTCAATCTATGAAGCGCTTTTTGATTATTTATGAACTTCAGTTTTAAAGTATGAGAAAGAGGGTGTGAGTTGTCGTCTCATTCCTAGTTCCACGATGATCACCGTACCTGTTGTTTGCATAAAGCGAGATTTTCAGCGGTTTACCGATTCTGTGAAGTTAAGTGAAACAAATAGGCTTAAGTGAAGAGACAAATTTTGGATCTCGTATACCATACAATGTCTGCGAGATGTCAAGATCCAGCGTGGCTGGGTTTAGGCAAGACCTAGGTTTACTCGGACTGAGGCTTTGCGATGATAAATCGGCTTCGTTTTGCCTGTTTGCGATTTTAACTTGACTCGTACCGTTTAAAATCCGAATTGTTGTCGGCTTATACGATTTGTTTGCGTGAGTCGAGCTACTTCCTTCTGAAGAGCTAGACCAAAATTTTGGATTTCTTGTATAGCGCTATGTTTATCCTTGTCGGATGTAAGAGAGCCTACCCTTGAAGCGGCTATTTGTCTGTTTAGGGCGTTAGAATTCGTTTGTTGTGACCAGCAACAACGAAATGATACCGTTTTGAGGTGCGTTTGTATGTTCAGATCGAAGATTTCGTCTGCAATGTTTTGCGGAAAGAATGTACTTCAAGCATTAGCGGCGTCTCGCGATGCTGAAGGTCGATTTTCCTTATGCGCATTTCGCGATTGAAGCTTCGGGGCTTTGGGGATGTCTTTGAATGTTCGCAGCCAGAAAACTGTTGTTTCCATTTTGGACGCGGGACCAAGGGTCGCGTAAATTTGACTCAGGAGAAAGCGTCTACATTCACTTTGCTTCGTGAAGTGTTGGCCCTCGGGATTTGTTTTGGATGTGATAATCGCTTAGTGGATACTAGATCCGTTGTTGTTGCCGTTCAGTAATTGGCGAAATGCGTTGTCTAGAAAGAGTTTTGAAATTTTTAGAATTTTTGAAATTCGTGGAGTATCTGAGTATCGCGCACTCCCCTTTTAATCAGGGGGGATAGCTGAACCCCCGGTTAGCGAGTTGCCTACGTACCCTTTTGGGATCAAGCCATCTCATAGTTCTTTGTATCACGTCACTGTTAGTGATAGTATTTTTTTAAGATGCATCGCGTTCTAAGTTCGTGGGATTTTTACGTCTTGCATGTTTGCGATTTGATATGAACCTGGTCGGACCACTTTTATGACTTTGTATGGTCCTTCCGAGTTTGCTCCCAGTTTTCCTGCGTTTCGTTCAGCAGTGTTTTGGAAGACTTTGCGTAAGACTAAATCGCCTTCTTTGAACCTGCGATGGCGTACGTTTGAGTTGTAGTACCTTGCGCGGCGTGCTGGTAATTTTGGATTCGAATGAGCGCCTGGTCACGGCGTTCATTGATAAGATCGAGATTGTCCAGCATCATAGCGTTGTTTAGATCTTCTCGTTCGGGGAGGAATCTTCTCCGTACTCCGGGGAATTCCACTTCCGCGGGGATCATGCATTCCGTTCCATAAACGAGAGCGAATGGAGTTTCACCTGTAGCCCGTCTTGGGGTTGTGCGATGTGACCAAAGAACTCCTTGAGCTCTCGCCCATCGCCCTTTTGGCGTCTAGGCTTTTAGTCCGTCAGGGCGGTCTTGTTGATGGTTTCTGCCTGTCCGTTGCAATGCGGATACCTGGGAGTTGACTTTGTAAGTCGTATTTTCCACTTTCAGAATGCTTCAAATCGAGCAGAGACAAATTGAGATCCATTGTGCATTACGATTTCGTATGGGACCCCATGTCTAGTTATGATATGTTTCCGGCGAAGTTCTCGACTTGTGTGTCTTTGATACTTGCGTAGGATTCTGCTTCTACCCATTTGGAAAAGAAATCCACGAGGACTAGGAGGAAGCATTTTGTTTTGATGGGTGCATAGGTCCGACAATGTCCATGGACCATCGCATGAAAGGATAGGGGACGAGATTGAGGAGAGGATTTCGCGGGTTGATGGATTGTTGGAGCATGCCTTTGGCATTTCGCACTTCGGCGAATATCTCAGTCTTTACCATGGTCGGCCAATAATAACCGTGGCGTTTGATTTTTACTGCGAGAGATCTTCCGCCAGAATGATTTCGCATGATCCAGAATGGACCTCTTCCATGATTCTTCTTGCCCTTTCTCCTTCTGCATGTCATGAGAGGACCGGAGAAACGCCACTTATAAATTTCTCCTCTATCGTGACATACCGTGCGCTTGGTTTTCCTTTACGGGCCCATTTTGGCGGGTAAGGTTCACGATATAGGCTCGGATTGGTTCTAACCAAGGGCTGTCGCAGCCATACTTGGTTTGGTCCACCGCTTCCGGTTGATCCTCGACTTCTTCCGTATCTTCAATGGCTCCTCGGATTAGATTGGCGACCACTGGTGGTCGATGCTTGGATGTTCGATGAATTGGCCGGGATTATCCTTGGAGCCCTGGATCTGAGCTTGAGGCGCAGCCAGGCGTCGGCCTGGACGTTTTCGGCGAGGAATTCTGGTCAGGGCGAACTGGTCGAAACTACTGAGCCAGTTCTTGGACGAGTTTAGATATCGTCCATCCTTTCGTCCCTTGCCTCATATTCTCCGCTGTATTGATTGGCGACTAACTGAGAATCGCAGTAAGCGTGAATATTACGGATTTTTAATCCATGGGCCAGCCGCAAGCCTGCGACGGGTGCTTCGTATTCTGCCTCATTGTTTGAAGCATGAAAAGCCAATCGGAATGACTGTTCTAGGATTTCCCGTTAGGAGAGGTGAGTCGAATTCGATTCGGATCCTTGTTTGGACGAAGATCCATCGACGTGGAGGACCCAAGTTAAGTTTGGTTACGCATTAGTCATGTCTCTAGTGGGTAATTCTACCAAGAAATCCGCAAGTACTTGGGACTTTGCACATGTCCTTGGGCGATATTCGACGTCGTATTCACTTAGTTCGATTGCCCATTTTGCGAGCCTACCAGATTGGCTCGGACTGTGCAGGATTATCCGCAGTGGGAACGTGGTGAGAACCACTATAGTATGAGACTGGAAATATGGTCTTAGTTTCCTTGCCGAGGTTATGACGGCGAATGCTAATTTTTCCATTAGCGGGTATCGAGTTTCCGCATCCAGCAACGCCTTGCTTACGTAAAGATTGGCTTTTGTTAGCGCGTTCTTCTCGTATCAGGACGCCACTGACTGCTGTTGCGGAAACTGCGATATAGAGGAAAAGAGGTTCACCTTCCACCGGTTTTGCGAGAACTGGTGGAGTGGCCAGGTAATGTTTCAACTGTTGGAAAGCCTTTTCACATTGCTCGGACCATTCAAACTTCTTGTTTCCCTTTAACGTTTCGTAAAACGGTAGGCACTTATCCGTGGAGCGCGAGATGAAACGGTTCAAAGCCGCGACTCTTCCGGTTAACCTTTGGACTTCTCGCTTGGTTCTCGGGGAGGCCATCTCTATCAGTGCGTCGATTTGTTTAGGGTTGGCCTCGATTCTGCGATACGTTACGAGGTATCCGAGGAATTCTCCCGATGCCAACGCGAATCTACATTTCGCTGGGTTGAGTTTCATGTTATGCTGGTTGAGTCGTGCAAAACATTCCTCTAGGTGGGTTACATGATCGTGTTCGTCAAGAGATTTTACGAGCATATCATCGATGTATACTTCCATAGTTTTTCCGAGTTGCTCGGAAAACATTCTGTTGACGAGTCGTTGATACGTTGCACCCGCGTTTTTAAGACCGAAAGGCATTACCTTGTAGCAATAAGTTCCGCGGTCTGTGATGCATGCAGTTTTTTCGCGGTCGTCGGGATTCATCATGATCTGATTGTATCCGGAAAAATCGTCCATGAACGATAGAAGTTTGTTTCCCACAGTTGCTTCGACCAGTCGGTCGATGTGTGGGAGCGGGAAGCAGTCCTTCGGACAGGCTTTATTCAGATCCGTGAAATCGACACAGACTCGCCACTTGCCGTTCTTCTTTTTTACTACGACAGGGTTGGCAAGCCAGTCTGGATACCTAACTTCTGTTATCGACCCTACTTTGAGGAGTCTTTCGACTTCCTCGTTGACTGCGGTGGCACGCTCAGGTCCCAGCTTTCGTCTCTTTTGTTTTACGGGTTTGTCAGTCGGGTCGATGTTAAGTTCGTGACATGTTACGCTAATGTCGATTCCCGGCATATCCTCCGCAGCCCAAGCGAACGTACTGAGGTTCTTTTTGAGGCATGCGATGAGCTCTGCTTTTATTGGTTCGCGGAGGTTAGCTCGATTTCGACGCACCATTCCGGGAAGGAATCGTCGAGGCAAATTGAGACCACCGGTTCGCAGGTTGGTTCACGCTTCCCTTCCAGGGCCTCAGCTCTTTGGGACTGCCAGAAGGTTTCTGGCGAGTCGTGAATGTTGCTTTCGAGAGGTCTCGATTTCGGAATTTTTCGTTTTAGTTCGGTGGCGAGGTAGATCTGCTGCTCATTGACTATCATGTATTGTTTCGACCCCGAAAGGCATCGGGAACTTGAGGCATAGGTGGAATGTTGATGGGATCGCTCTCATGGAGTTTAGCCAGGGAGTTCCAACTATCGCGTTGTAGGATGTTGGACCATCGATCACCAGGAATTCCGTGTTTTTGGCGTTTACCCGGCTCTGACTAGGAGGTTAGTCGAACCGAGAGTCATAACTTCTCGAGTCGAATACTAGGCTGGGGTCATCTGTAAGGATGCTTAGATCGGCCCATCCTCCCAAGGGTGCTTTATAGATAATATTAGCGAGCATCCGGTGTCGACTAATACCCTTGCTACGTCAATATCCTGGATCGTGAGTTCTATTACGAGGAGATTGTTGTGAGGTTTGGCCATACTGGCCGTTGCTCGATCCTCGAAAGATACGATGTTGCGGGCTGTGAAGAAGCCATACTGAACCCGATCGATTGGTGGTTTCGAGTTAGAGAATCCGTCCCCCCCCTTCTTAGCCAAACTGTAGGAACCAAAATTCACACCGTCAATTTCCGATAAATAAGATTGCAGAGGAAAGCCAAGTAAACCCGACTTTCCTTGAAGGTCAGTTCTCTCGTTGCCACGAAATCGAGAAAGTTCAATAGATAAAAATAAGAATTGAAATATTTGTCTGAAGGCGTTTTATTAGATGAAGATCACGAGTACAAAGATTCTCGAAGGCAGAGATTTGCCATTAAAGAAAAGATAGAGTCGAGGCAGCCAAGCGTCCTAAGCTTTGCTCGCTAGTCTAACCACCTAAGCCCTAATTCTTCTAAGCTAGCAGAATGCTCTAAGTCTAATTTTCGGATCCCTTCTCCTCTGCTCTTGCTCTCTTATATACTCACTCCTAGGTCGGTTTGCCTTAGGATGATGGACCTCGCCTTTGGGCCCAAGTTTATCTCTTCGGAAGTATTCCATTTTCGTCGATCTTCGTAATTATCCTCGAGTTTTCCCCATTTTTGGTGACTTGATGTTTATCCTAGGTGGAAACCGCGGCATAGGCGGCTCGCGTGGCGTGCGCGGCGCCAGGCCCGGCGTGACACATGCCGCCGGCGCCAGGCAGGCTTGCCGCCTGCGCCAGGGGTTCTCTGCCGCCCGTGGGTTTTCCGTTGCCCGATCTTTCCCCGTTAGTCGTTAGATGCGGAAATCTTTGAGTTTGGAAGGATCTTTGGCCGTAGATTTTGAGATAACCGTTTTTGACCCTAACAGCTGGTTTAGCCCAGAAACCAGGACTAAACCGGATTAAACCAGAAATTCATTAAGTCTCTCGACTCGTAGCGACTTGGGCATGTCGCTACGAGCAGGTCGCTACAAGAAGCCCGGGCAATTAGCTCATGTCGCTACACTCTGGTCGCTACGAGCACTTGGTCATTTGAAGCTTCGTCTTTAATTCTTCATAGCGACCAGGGGAGGTCGCTAGGACCATGTCGCTGTGGGAACCGAAATTCACACCATCAAGTTTCAGTTGATCGGAGGAAAACTAATTAAACCTAGTTTCCCCTAAAGGTCACGGCTATCTGCTGGGCCACACACAACACAATCAATATGACGAAAAGAAAGAGAAAAAGGGTCTTATTTCCGAATCCGCGTTTGAGCGTGAACAACAGGTGAGAGCCTTGGCTACGAGAGCTGTCGGCAAGTTTGCTAGTCTAGCAACCTAAGTTCTAACCTAGTTGAGTCGCAGCTCGATAGTAAAAACGGAAAATTGCCTAATTTGCTCTAAGTGCTAAGTTTGCTCTGAGAAAGCTCCCTCTTACTCTTCGCCTCAAGCTCTCCTTATATATTTCCTCTAGGTCGGTTTGCCTCTCTTTTCGGCCCGGATTTGTCGCAAGTTGGGCTTTTCCATTTTTCCTTCATGATTATCTTCGGAAACTTAACATTTATCTTTGCGGAAATTTGACATTTATCTTCGCGGAAACTTGACATTTATCTCTTTCTGCGAATGAGATAAACCGTCGTCCTAATCTTTGGGCTCAAGTCTCTTTGGATCGTAGGTGGGCTGTCGTTTGCAATTTGGACCTTCTTTGGGCCGTATTGAGACTTAAGCGTTTTTACTCGCGAAGTGTTCGTTGGCATAGGTACGATCCCTCTAACAGAATCTCGTCTCTTCGTACAGCCGAGGTGGTTGATGTTGAATTAATCGTAACCCGTCCTACCACGAAGAGTGGAAAACCGTTCAAGAGACTTAACCTTCCAAATTTCCCAAAAGCTTTTAAAGATATTCCTAGGCGGAACGTCGATGTTATATCCGTGGACCTGAGGATTGAGTTACGGAAATTTTGGACGAAGACGCATGGTCACGGGATAGAAATGGGTTCAGGAATAATCGCGAAGGTTGGTGCGTGCTTCATGGCGAGCTCTCCATACTGCTGGCCGAGCTCGCCTGGCGAGCTTACCCATGACGGCGTTGTTCTCGCCGGGCAAGCTGTCCCATGTCATGGTCTAGCTCGTCGGGGAGTTGGCCCGTGCTCGCCGGCGAGTTGGCCCGTGCTCGCCGGGCGAGCTCGCCCTTGCCATGGTCGAGCTTGCCGGCGAGCACTCCCTTGTCTCGGTCGAGCTCGCCGGCGAGCTGGCCCGTGCTCGCCGGGTGAGCTCACCCTTGTCTTGAGCGAGCTCGCCGGAGAGCTGGCCCGTGCTCTCCGGGCGAGCTCACCCTCGTCATGGGCGAGCTGGCCCGTGCTCGCCGGGCGAGCTCACCCTTGTCATGGGCGAGCTCGCCGGCAGGCGCCCTCGCCGGCGAGCTCTCCTGTCTCGGTCGAGCTCGCCGCGAGATGGCCTGTGCTTTCGCGGGCGAGCTCACCCTCGTCTTAAGCGAGCTTCGCCCGGAGCTGGCCGTGCTTTCGCCGGGCGAGCTCACCCTCGTCATGGGCGAGCTCGCCGGCGAGATGGCCCGCGCTCGCCAAGCGAGCTCTCCCTTGTCTCGGTCGATTTCCCCGGCGAGCTGGCCCGTGCTCGCCGGGTGAGCTCACCCTCGTCTTTGGCGAGCTCGCCGGCGAGCTGGCCCGTGCTCGCCGGGCGAGCTCACCCTCGTCATGGGCGAGCTTCGCCGCGAGCTGGCCTCGCTTCGCCGGCGAGCTCTCCCTTGTCTCGGTCAAGCTCGCCGGCGAGCTGGCCCGTGCTCGCCGGGCGAGCTCACCCTTGTCATGGGCGAGCTCGCCGGCGAGCTGACCCACGCTCGCCGGGCGAGCTCACCCTAGTCACGGGCAAGCTCGCCGGCGAGTTGGCCCGTGCTCGTCAGGTTATCCGTTTCGGTTATTCGTTTTTGAAGTTTTGACGGAGATTTGGTTCTTCCGAGGATTTTCGAGCATCAATTCCGTCGTAACCGATTTTGACCCCAACAGTTAGCCCCCCAGATAGCTAGGTTCCGTGGAGTTTTTGTAACAGGTCCTAGCTCACGGTATAGCTTGAGAGGAAGGTGTAAAGATGTAATCGTTTGCCGAAAGCTGAGAGTAAATAGTAAATCTCTTTTATTACTTATATAGGTGGAGTAAGTTTTTAATCATTCCAAACTTACTCCTCACTAGTACTTACCTCTAAGATAGGCATCTCTCTTTTCTTTCTCTCCTTGCTTTAAAGAAAATGTCTTCAAGCAAAGGATCTTCAAAGAGGCACTCTTCCTCACATTCATCTTCGGACGACTCTTCTGCTAATGAGGTGGTCATTCCGAAGGAAGACTTTGGAGTCGATGAAGACGCAAAGGATGCATACTACAAAGCTCTTTGCGGCTCGCTGCCTTCTTTGCAAGATATTCTAATCCCTAAGAGGCCTGAGAGGTTTCCGAATGCACCCCTCACGCCGAGCATGGTTTCTCCCCGCTACCTTGCGACTCTTCGGAAATTTTACCAGGTCCCAAGTGAAGTCATGTTTCGGATTCCGAGTGGCAATGAGAGCGCGAGGAATCCTCTGGAAGGTTTCTTCACTTGCTATGAAGCCTTTCTGTCGTACTGCCGCATGTGGTTCCCGATCCCCGATACCATTGTTCGCGCGCTTCACCGCTTCGAGCTGTCGATCAGCCAGCTGAACGTTCCGGCCTTACAGCATTGGCTTGGAGTGTTGATCGCGAGTTACGAGTTAGGGATGGACCTTAACCCTGGCAACTTCGAGGGCCTTTGGGCTACGAGACCAACGGGAATTGACGGCTTGTTCCGCATGGCACCAAAGAAAAACATGGCTATAATTCAGGGGCACACTTCGCACCCCAAGACATGGTTTGAGCGCTTTTTCTTTTTTCGAATAGATGGGGAATCCGTCGAGGAGAGCTATCTCCACCTATTCCGTCGGGAGTGGAACTTCAAACGCGGTAATACGACTAGTGACGTTTTTTTTTCATGTGACGATGGTTTTTTGATTTTGATTTTTTTTTATCTTGCAGCGAATAGGATCCTTCCGCCAATTCCTGCCGATCTTTTTGCCAAGCAAGATCTTCTCCGCAGCAGACCATTCTTCTGGAATTCCTTTACCGTTGAACGGATTCGAAGTGCGACGGAGCAACATCAATCTCGAGCCGTCTCCCAGCCCCTTGACGTTCCGTGTGACGCAGAACCGGTTGCTGATGTCTTGCCCGCTCAATGGCGGAGAAACAGGTCTCGGAAAGGAAAAGGAGTTGCTTCCGAGACTGTCTCGGGAGATCCTGTGCTGCCAGGATGGAAACCTAGTTTCACTCCAGGGGAAAAGAGCGGAGCCAATGAGGTTCCCCTTCCTAGCGACTTTTTTGCTGACCTCCCTCCCGGTTTTACTACTCATGAGTCGCTGAACGAAGAGGCGAGGAGGAAAGTGGTCGCTGAAGGTTCTCGTTTAATCAACGAGGTTTATCTTTTGGACTTTGATCTGAATTTCGATATATATATATATATTAATCTTAAGTTCATGCAGGGGATGAGGGTGTTTTACGCGGCGCTTGACGGGAGTTTCCGGGAATCGCGCATCTCTCACTTTAAAGCCAGGGAGGCTGAAAGAGAATTCTTTCGGTTTCCGAAGGAGGTATAGGAACAGAGCCAGAGACAGGCTGAGCTCCATTCTCGAGCCCTTGTTCGCGCGGAGAGGAAAGGAAAGAGGACGATTGTCGCCGAGATAAAACGGAGGGGCGCTTTGTTTGCCTCCGAATTTGGGAGCTTTAAGGATGCTCAGGAATTCGTAGGCGATTTTCGCGAGTGCCGTGGCTCGGTTGCCACCCTCTACAAGTCGCAGAACCAAGAGTTCTCCTTTCCTGTCGAGGTCGCTGAGATGTCGGGCCTTATGGACGGGTGCGCCCATGCTGAATCCCTGGTTCCTCCGATCGAAGGAAGGGTCCGACGGCTTTGGGATCCCATCGAGGTCTCGGAGGACACGGAGGAAGCGGGAGCCGGTGTTGGCGATGAAGGTTCCGGAGTTGCGGATGGAGAGGGAGAGGTCGATCAGCCCGCGAACTCGTTTGGCATTTCGATGTCTGGGTATCTAGATTTGGACTATTGAGGATTGTTTGGATAGATTTCCCTTATCTTTTATTTGTATCGCTGAGTTTTTAGGCCGAGTGTGGCCGTTTATATGAGTGTGCCATGGCCTTACAGGGCCATTTGACTTTATTTGTTGGACTGGCCGTTGGTGGCTTTTGAATCCCAGCCGTTTTGCGCCTCCTAGTATATATATAACGAACATTTTTTGTTTATTCCTCTGCCAAGTATCGAGGTTGAGATGCGAGTAGTCACTTCGTATCTAGACTCGTTTTTTGTCGCTTGTCTGTTGGCTGTTTTCGAGATAAAAACATTCGCGAATGCTTTTGAGTTTCTACGAAGTTTCGTTTGAGCGTTATAGACGTGGGCGACGAGACATTTTTTGTACCATGTCTAGTGATGTTTGTTGACCAGTAGGACTGGGTTTAGGGCAAGACCTAGGTTTACTTTCGGCACTAAGGCTATGCGATGACTAATCGGCTTTCATTTTGCCTATTGGCGATTTCTACCTGGTTCTTTCCGTTTTAAAGTCCGCGGCTCGATGCCTGCTTATACGACTTGTATGGGAAGAACCAAGCATCTTCCAGAGTCCGTCTGGAGTGCTGACCAAAATTTTGGATTTTTTGTATAGCGCGCTATGATATCCTTGCCGGATGTAAGAGAACCTTTACTTTTATGAAAGGTTTGACTACGAGTTCTCTTTTGGAGAACGTTTTTTAGGTATGTTAAATCGGGCCGGCGATCATTTTAAGTCGCGGATGGACTATGTGCTTAGATAAGATCTTTCGAGGATTGTTTGCGACGTCTCGCTTTTCCCGAAAGATATATCTTTTTACAAGGTGGTTTCGATATTCTCTCTTTTTGGAGAAGACGTGTGCATTTTAGGTCTTGCTTGACCGTGACTGTTTAAAACAGGAACTGTTTTTCGTCCAAGGATTGTTTGGACGGTGTAGAGGCTTATTGTGATTCGTGAGATCGGAAAAAGAAATTTTATTAAAAGTTTCGAAAATTTCGAGTACAAGCACGGATATTTCAAACTTTTATGGGAGAATATGAGTATCGTGCCCTCCCTTTTGGAGGGGATAGCTGAACTTGTCAGTAGGACAAGCTGCCTACGTACCTCTTTCGAGGATCAAGCCATCTCGTAGTTCTGATAGTTTCCGCGGGTGTTCCTACTCGCTGGAGTGGGTCGCCTTAGTCGCTTCAGCTACTGGGGCCGAATCTGGGTCGCGATCGTTTCGGAGTAGAATTAGATCCGCTGGTGAGGTGATGGATTCGGGGATGATGCTGTCATCCCGAGTCGTTGCCTGATCCGGTGGTTCTGGATTGCTTTTTGCGGAGCTCTGGTAGGAGTCCTGAGTTTTCTTTGATTTCTTCGGGTTGACCGCTGGGGTGTTCCGAGTTAGCCGAAGTTTTTGTTCGGCCAAGTAGCAGAGCCTCGACTGTTTTTGGCATCCCCAGATTACTGATGTTCCGCTTGGGGTTGGGAATTTGATGTCGAGATGGTAAGTCGATGGTACTGCTTTCATGGAATTGATCCAGGGGGTTCCCATGATGACGTTATAGATGGCAGGAGTGTCGACTACCATGAAGTCGACAATTTTTGTCACATATTTTGCCATCACGGGAAGTTTGATGGATCCAAGGGTCATTGACATCGTAGCCGAGAAACCTGTGAGAGGTTTTGGTTCCGAGACGACTTCCCCGAGTTCGATACTCATTCTTTGAAGCGTATCGCGGTAGATGACATTGACCGTGCTTCCTGTGTCGACAAGGATCCTGGCGACTTTGAGGTCTCGGATCACCAAATTGATGACTAGCGGGTCACAGTGCGGTTTGTCGATGTCGATGGTTTCATGTTCTTCGGAGGCGATCGTCTCGTTCGGTATGTCATTGGTCGGGGACCGATTTTCCCAGTTAGAGCTCGTCTCAGCCTTTCGTCCGTAAGCCTTGATCAAAGAGACCGAATCGTGATAGAATTGCAATCCTCCGACGATCATGTTGACCCTTCGACGGTTACTGTTGTTTCCTTGGTTGTCTTGTCTTCTTCCGCGTTTCTCGCCCGATTGATTTTTGCGTGTTTCCCTTTCGGGAGACTCTTTGTCAGTTTTGGGAGGCCGATCGGAATCCAAGATAAGATCTTTTATGCTCGTAA
Organism: Brassica nigra; assembly: GCA_016432835.1. Lineage (NCBI taxonomy): Eukaryota > Viridiplantae > Streptophyta > Magnoliopsida > Brassicales > Brassicaceae > Brassica > Brassica nigra. The sequence goes on from CM028245.1 coordinate 36,489,946, forward strand.
CCTTCGAGAGTTCGCCGGCGAGGAGTTTCGCGGCGAGCCCCGCGCCGAGAACTTTGCAGTTCGTAGTAGAATGCCCTCTGGTCTGGTGGAAATCGCCGTAGGAGTTATCCTTGAACTGGTTCCTGGTCCAAGTGTTCCCGGAGATCTTCCCTTGTTCGGAATTGATGGCGTAATTGTGCTCGCCTTGGAGATCTTCCCCTTCGTGGTGGATGTACTTATCGTTACGAGAGCTCTTCCTTTTTGCGGACGTTTTCTGCGGGTTGTGTTTCTGGGAGAGGATTTTCATCTCTTCCTCCATTATGATGAAGTCTGTTTCCTTGTGCAGAACATTCTGGATCGTTCTCAGCTTTTCGAGAGATATCCACTGTCGGAGTTTAGATCGGTACCAGAGAGTTTTCCGCAGAGCGTCGACTGCTACTTTGTCGCTGATTCCAGTGACTCTTGCCATTACTAGCTTGAATCTGTTCATGAAATCGCGGAGTGGCTTGTCCTCCCTTTGAGATAGACTCCAGAGATCGACGTCCGAGGTCTCCCTGTCCATGAACATGGGGTACTGTTTGAGGAACTCCGAAGCGAGTTGGCGGAAGCTTCCTATAGAGTTTCGCTTTAGGCGAGAAAACCATTCAAGTGCAGCTCCTTTGAGGTTTTCGACGAAGAGGAGGCAGTAGCCGGCGTCTTTTTGCGTTCCTTGAGTTTGCATCTTCCCATCGCGATCTGGAACGACTGCAGATGCGCCTTCGGGTCGGAGGTGCCATCGTAGACGGGAATTTTTATCTTCCCTGGATCCGAGATGCGGGTTTCCGTGATCCGGGCGGTGAAAGGAGTCTTGCGTGCTTCCTCGAGTAGTCTGTCAATTTTGGGCACAGCGCTCGTCGCGTGGTGAATCTGTGATTTCACCGCTTTAACTTCTGCCACGGTTTTCGCAATGTACTCGCGGAGGTCGTGGATCTCACTGGGACTCCCAGATGCCCTTCGAGTCTGCCGACGCTGGCTCCGGTGGATTCTGGCTTGTTTTTCAGCCAGCTCCTCCTGTTCCACCCAATAGAGGTTTTCTTCTTCCTCCGTCATGGGTTTTTCGCGTTCTTTTCGGGTGGATATCCGCATCTTGGTCCGAGCCATCGGACTGGTCGCTTATGTCCAGATCGATGCGTTCAATGTCGGCTCCTTCGTCGCTCTCGGGAGGAGGTGGAAGTTTCTCGACGACCGGCTGTGCATCGGACGGGGCTGCTTAGCTAGGGTTTTTACCCGAGCAAGCTCTGTCCGCCCGTGCGGCCTGGTCGTTTGGAGTCTCGAAGTTGAGTCTTCTGCCACCGCGGTCCTGGTAGTGCCGCGCGGGATTTTACTCATAGCCTTCGCAGTTAAGGTCTCCACCTGTTTTGCGAGAGAGGCAACGAGTTTATCCTGTTCGTCCGACTTTTTCTGAGCAGAGGCGAACAGTTCTTTCATCTGGGCTAATGTCGCGGCGTCAATAGTTACCGTCGACATGTTTCCAGCTGGAGTTCGATTGACACTGGGGTCGACGGGAGGCCCGTCGGGCGCCTGTTTGTCTTTATCAGTGTCCATAGTCATATCTGACTGAGCGTGCGTGGTTGCGTGAAAGATAGATCCGTATCCCCCTCCTTCTAGCGCCAAACTGTGGGAACCGAAATTCACACCGTCAAGTTTCAGTTGATCGGAGGAAAACCAAGTAAACCTAGTTTCCCCTAAAGGTCACGGCTATCTGCTGGGCCACACACAATACAATCAATATGAAGAAAATAGTAAGATAGAAAATCGAAAGAGAAAAAGAAAGAGCAAAAGGGTCTTATTTCCGAATCCGCGTTTGAGCGTGAACAACAGGTGAGAGCCTTGGCTACGAGAGCTGTCGGCAAGTTCGCTAGTCTAGCAACCTAAGTTCTAACCTATTTGAGTCGCAGCTCGATAGTAAAAACGGAAAATTGCCTAATTTGCTCTTAGTGCTAAGTTTGCTCTGAGAAAGCTCCCTCTTGCTTCTCGCCTCAAGCTCTCCTTATATATTTCCTCTAGGTCGGTTTGCCTCTCTTTTCGGGCCGGATTTGTCGCAAGTCGGGCTTTTCCATTTTTCCTTCATGATTATCTTCGGAAACTTAACATTTATCTTCGCGGAAATTTGACATTTATCTTTGCGGAAACTTGACATTTATCTCTTTCTACGAATTAGATAAACCATCGTCCTAATCTTTGGGCTCAAGTCTCTTTGGATCGTAGGTGGGCCGTCGTCTGCAATTCGGACCTTCTTTGGGCCGTACTCGCGAAGTGTTCGTTGGCATAGGTACGATCCCTCTAACGGAACCTCGTCTCTTCGTACAGCCGAGGTGGTTGATGTTGAATTAATCGTAACCCGTCCTACCACGAAGAGTGGAAAACCGTTCGAGAGACTTAACCTTCCCAATTTCTCGAAAGCTTTTGAAGATATTCCTAGATAGAACGTCGTTGTTATATCCGTGGACCTGAGGATTGACTTACGGAAATTTTGGACGAAGACACATGGTCACGGGATAGAACTGGGTTCAGGAATAATTGCCAAAAGGTTGGTCGTGCTCGCTGGGCGAGCTCTCCTGTGCCTTTGGCCGAGCTCGCCTAGCGAGCTGACCCATGTCATGGTCGAGCTCGCCGGCGAGTTGGCCCGTGCTCACCGGGCGAGGTCGCCCTTGCCATGGTCGAGCTCGCCGGTGAGTTGGCCCGTGCTCGCCGGGCGAGCTCGCCCTTGCCATGGTCGAGCTCGCCGGCGAGCTGGCCCGCGCTCGCGGCGAGTTGGCCCGTTCCCGCCGGCGATTTGGCCCGTGCTCGCCTGGCGAGCTCGCCCTTGCCATGGTCGAGCTCGCCGGCGAACTGGCCCGCGCTCGCCGGGCGAGCTGTCCCTTGTCTCGGTCGAGCTCGCCGGCAAGCTGGCCCGTGCTCGCCGGGAGAGCTCACCCTCGTCTTGGGCGAGCTCACCCTCGTCATGGCCGAGCTCGCCGGCGAACTGGCCCACTCTCGCCGGGCGAGCTCTCCCTTGTCTCTGTCGAGCGAGCTCTCCCTTGTCTCTGTCGAGCTCGCCGGTGAGCTGGCCAGTGCTCGCCGGGCGAGCTCACCCTTGTCATGGGCGAGCTAGCCGGCGAGCTGGCCCGCGCTCGCCGGGCGTGCTCTCCCTTGTCTCGGTCGAGCTCGCCGGCGAGCTGGCCCGTGCTCGCCGGGCGAGCTCACCCTTGTCATGGGCGAGCTCGCCGGCGAGCTGACCCACGCTCGCCAGGCGAGCTCACCCTTGTCACGGGAAAGCTCGCCGGCGAGTTGGCCCGTGCTCGTCGGGTGATCCGTTTCGGTTATTCGTTTTTGAAGTTTTGACCGAGATTTGGTTCTTCTGAGAATTTTCGGGCATCGATTCCGTCGTAACCGATTTTTACCCCTACAGTCGCTACGGTACTTGGTCGTGTGAAGGCATTTGGTTCTTCTTCCCATAGCGACCATGGGTGGTCGCTACGCATGTCGCTAGGAAAGCACGCAAATGTCTGTAACGACTTGATGAGGTCGCTATGGCGAAGTCGCTATGCCACTTGGTGTTTGAAGCTTCGTTTTCTCTTCGTAGCAACCAGGTGAAGTCGCTACGTTGAGGTCGCTACGTCTCCTTAGGCTGTGGAGATTTGTGTTTCAAACATCTCACCTTTGGCCTCAAACATCTCAAATATCTCCAAAGTCATCAACAAGCATCTCCAATACCTGATAAGGACAAATGTAATGCAATGCAACTTATATGCACTCTAAATGAATCCTAATGATTAAAATGAAAGCTAAAATAAAGCCTAAAACCATGCAAATACACAAGATATCACTTTGTTGCAACACTTAAAACTTTGAAAGTATAATAATGACTTGAAATCAATAAGATTATATATATTTACAGATATGAAAATTGGATGTCCTCTAGATTATTATCTGACACTCAAGTAAATAATATGTAAGACCGAACGAAAAACTACCAAAAGACATTTAATTAGATAAAAAATGGTCTGGTCTCATTAATAATATTATTTATACTGACTATATCTACATTTTATCTGCTCCTTGCCTTGAATCTTCCTTATATATGCCTTCAAGGCCGGCCATCTTTCCCGATTCGAGTTTATCTCTTTGCGGAAGTTTTTCCTTATCCTCTCAAGATTCATGCTTAACTGAAACTTCACATTTATCCTCTTTTCCAGTTATCCTTATCAAGGTCGAGTTAAATCATCATTAAATTAGAGGTTATTCTCATGTTAAACCATAAGTGGGCTTTCGTCATGTTTTAAGACGTTTTATGAATTATGATTAAGCTTACGATTATTCTCGGAGATATCGTCAATTTGTCTGATGTCCGTTTCACTGGTCTTAAGAATGCAACCAAATAAATTCATTAAGTCAAGGATATGATGGTTTTTAAGTTAACCTATATCATATTGACTCTTTGGCTTGAACTTTTACGAGAAAACATGTATTGTTTGTTTTCTTTGTAAAATCTCAACGGAAACTCCGAGATTGACCAAGAGTGACCAAACGAGAACAAAATGGAGGAGCTATATGGAAAGTGTGACCAAGAGGAGACGCTATATGGTAAGTTTGACCAAGAGGAGAGGCTATACGGCGAGTTTGACCAAGAGGAGAGGCTATATGGCGAGTTTGACCCAGAGGAGTGGCTATATGGCGACCAAGAAGCTGTTTGTGGTGACCAGGGAGCCGTCTGTGGCGACCAGAAGCTGTGTGGCGACCAGGGAGATGGACGTTGTCCGTCCTACCCTCAATATGGCGAGTTTGACTTGTCTGTCCTACTCGCCATACGGTGAGTTGGACATGGGCCGTCCTTGTCATGTCCCTGATTCTGACTAAGCCTTCGGGCACAGCCATGGTACGAGGAGACGCGCAGTCTGGTCTTAGGACCTCAGGACAAGCGTGCCATGGCTGGATAGAAGGGTTAAGGAGTTCAGCAATGCTGAATCCTAACCTGGAACGGATGGTTAAGTGCATCAGAATGATGGGACTTGACCAGGAACGGATGGAGACAAGGAATGGAAGCTGGACAAGTGAAATGGGAGCTGGACAACCTAAGGAGGAAGCTGGGCCAGCTGGGACAAGCTCAGGACAGCTCACACTAGGAAAGGTCAGCTCCAGTAGCTGGATAGTTAGCTCACTCAGCTGGAGCAGCTAGTGGCCAGCTCATCTCAGCTAGGTGGAGTGTTTGGGTCTTGACCATGTGGCTCAGTCCATGGGCGGCCATGGGTCTGGCCTTGCTGGGCATGGAGGTCCGATGGGTTTATGGCTTGGACAAGAGGGGCCAGGCGTGTGGGCTTGCAGTATGGGCATATGTTCGATCAGCCCAAAGGAGAAAAGAGCAGTTCCAAGCAGTTGGAGGCAGTTTGGCCGAAGGGGTGTAAACTGCCCAACCGGTCATGCCTGTTCGCCCAGGCAGTTGGCCGGCCCTTTCTCTATAAAAGCACAGCCATGGGGTCGAAATCACACACAAATTTTTCGCTAAGGAAAGCTCTGCCAAAATCGTGACAGAGAGAAGGAAAGAAAGAGAGAGAGAGAGATCAAAGGGGGTGGCCGTGTGAGTGTTTGGTGATTTCCGACCAGGAGATTGGCCGTGTGGCTTGGAGATCGGTGGAAGATGGCTACCAGAGGAAAGGAGAAGGATGTGGAGAAGGGCTTGAGTACTCCTGAGCGTACGCCCAAGGTGAGTTGGATGGACGGACCATCCTGCCATGGCCGCGGTGAGATTCCGTGTTGGCTGTGGTTGGAACGGCCGGTCCAGACCCTTCTCTTCTTTTCCCCTTACTGATTTACTTGTGTTCTTCTATGTTCCGGATGTGTTGGGTGATTCCAACTCAGTTTGGCCGAGCCATGGCCTTGCTGGTTCAGTAGAACTCTTCATGGCCTTGGTTGGGCAGCTAAGTCCGAATCTCATAGTTCTGGATGGAATTGATGGGATCCGACCATGGATTCCTCTTAGTGAGGATTTATCATGATTTATCATGTGGTTTAATTGGATTTATCAGGCTGGTTTGATGGTGGTCAGTTATGGCCGGTTTGGTGGGTTTTGGCCAAATTCTATGTGAATTAGGCCGGTTCTGATTAATCTGATGGTGGATTCTTATTAGTAGGGAATTATCAGTATTTGTCATGAATTTTAATTAGTTTTTGGAGATTGATTTCAGTAGGTCAGATTTGGGATGTGACCATGGCCGTTTGTGGTTAAGTGTGATTGATGGGTTAGATCACATTGGATCAGTCTTGCCGTGTGTTACATGGGTGTTCAGGATGTCTTAGCTGATGTCTTGAGTATGGCCGAGTGCCTTGTTAACTGATTGGATAGCTTAGTGAACTTAGATAGGTGAACCGAACCATGCAATAGAACTTGTGGATGTTAGGCTATCGGATTACTTATGTTGTTTGTATTGTGTGTGTTGGTTTCAGGATCTGACCAGGACCGTGGCAAGGCCAAGGAGCCATGAGGACCAGGCCGTGTATGGATGTGTGGGTTGTATTAGTATTGTAGTGACTTATGAACTTATGATAGCCTATTGTGCACACTGAATGATATGACTACATTGTATGGATCACATGTTGTTATTAATAAAGATACTATTTCTCTTATTGTCTAGTCTTAGGGTTGGATTGGATGAACCTCACTTGATTGAAAAAAAAAATTACTTAGATGAATATGGAACATTAAGAATGAACAAACACCCTATGAGCTAGCTAAGTAAGGCCGCGGGTCCATGTTGGGCATAACAGCCAGGATCGGGTCTTACAAGTTGGTATCAGAGCGGAGTTGATTCTAGGATTGGTTTGGGTTTGGGTTTGTCACCACACATCCGGCTGGGTCTCATGGTAAGGTCTGGTCAGCTTGCTTAGCCTTAGGGATTGTTGCAGATATTTGTTAAGTCTTGTGGACTAACTTGATTTGCTGACTGGTTGAATCCTTAGGGTGGAAAAAGCAAGTCTAAGTCTCGGAAGGGAAAGGAAGAAGCTGGTGTGTCCGGACACGTTGAGGCGGATGGGGCTAACCCAACCGTGGTGCTGCCTATCCAAACGGATGGGACTGATGTGGGAACCGGACTGCCACTTGCTCGGATCAACCCGACCGAGGTTCGTGTGGATGGAGCTGAACGTCAGCTGGAACAGGAGCTGGAACCGGTTGATGGAGCTGGACGGCTGGGTGGACGTGGACTGGAGGACCAGGGTGAGTCCTCAAACGCAGGACACCATGATGGCCAGAGGGTTGGGACGGCCGGCCAAGTGGATCAGGCTGCTGAACCGACCCTGAAGGAGGTGTTGGAGGCGATGCAGGCTATGGGGACTCAGATCTTGGCTCTAACCCAGTCATTGGCACCCATTAGGACGGCCATTCCCATTGGGAATGAACGGATTGCTCCAGTGGTAGCAGCTCAGGCAGCTGGCCGAGCAGCTCAGGCAGCTGGCCGAGCAGCTCAGGCAGCTGGCCGAGCAGCTCAGGCAGCTGGCCGAGCAGCTCAGAATCAGGTGCAGGAAGTGGCTGAAGTGATTGAGGTCGATCCTCCAGCTAGGGCAACAAAGAAGGTGGACTACCTGAAGGTTCTGGAGCACATAACCCGCATGGGGACCAAACACTTTGCTGGAAGTGTTGATCCCATAAAGGCTGATGAATGGAGGAGCAGGCTGGTCCGTAATTTCAGCTCAAGCCGTTGTCCAAAGGATTACCAGAAGGACATTGCAGTTCATTTCCTGGAGGGAGATGCACACAACTGGTGGTTGGCTCTGGACAAGCGTACCAATTACACCATTGAACGCTTCTCAGACTTTGAGGTTGAGTTCAACCACAAGTACTTTCCAGCTGAGGCATGGGATCGTCTGGAGGCTCAGTTCTTGGACTTGGTCCAGGGACGCAGGACGGTTCGTGAGTATGAGGAGGAGTTCAACCGACTCAGACGTTTTGTGGGTAGGGATTTGGAGGACGAGGCAGTACAGGTCCGTCGGTTCATCAGAGGCCTTAGGGTCGAACTCCGGACTTACTGTTCCGTCCGTACCTTCTCAACTGTGTTTGAGCTGGTTGAAAGGATGGCTATGCTGGAGACCAATCTTGCAGAGGAGTCTAAGCAGAGACTCAAGAGTGTGGTGGTATCTTCTGGGCAAAGTGGTGACCGGAAGAGAAAGAGGGACCAGGCTGAGGGGGGTAAAACCCCAAGTGGTAGGCCTGAGTGTCCTAAGTGTGGACGTAGTCACGGAGGCGAGTGCTGGAGAGCCATGGGTGCATGCACTCGTTGTGGTAAGATGGGTCACTTTGCTCGGGAGTGTCCCAATGTTAGTGATGCCCGGACTTGCCACATATGTGGTAAGAAGGGTCACTTCCGTAAGGATTGCCCTAATCAGTCTGGTGGGCAAGGAAAGAGCCGGGGTGAGGCTAGCAAGCCAGGACAGGACTGCGGCCAGACTTCAGCACCAAGAATCTATGAGCTGTCTAAGGACGCGGATGAGGCAGGGCCATTCAAGGCGATCACTGGTAATGATCTAACCTTACTCTTTTAATTCAGTAGAATTGCATGGTACACAACTTAGAACGGTTAGGGAACTTGATTGGGGTCTTGTGTAGGGACCTTGAATGTTGGTGGTGTGGAAACACACGTGCTTTTTGATACTGGGGCTACACATAGTTTTGTGAGCCCAGATATGATTGGAAAGGGATTGTTTAGTATGGATACAGGGGGTGCTCCTGGGATAGTGAGTGCGGCCGGAGGCCAAGTGATGCATTCACTAGGCCTTGTGAAGAACATTCCAGTGTTGATCCAAGGAAGGGTTATGCCCGTGGATCTGATTGTGGTACGCCTTAAGAATCATGAAGTGATCTTAGGCATGGATTGGCTTTGACAGAATCGGGCCACCTTGGATTGTCACCGAGGAAGGGTGCAGTTTGAGAGTGGGTGTGGACCCCCGATCAGGTTCCAAGGTATTCGGCCAACCTCTGGATGCTTAGTGATCTCAGCGGTCCAGGTGGAAAAGATGCTGGGAGGTGGTTGTGAGGCCTGGTTGGCGACCATTAACACTAAGGAGGTTGTAGGGGGTGGTAGCCCGGACGGGATACCGTTGGTTCAGGAGTTCAAGGATGTGTTTCGGGCGCTGCAGGGTGTGCCCCTGACAGGGCTGACCCGTTCATGATCGAACTCGAACCTGGAACGGCCCCAATGTCCAAAAGTCCCTATCGTATGGCACCAGCTGAGATGGCTGAGTTAAAGAAACAACTCGAGGAGTTGTTGGAGAAGGGTTTCATACGTCCCAGTCTGTCACCCTGGGGAGCACCAGTCCTATTTGTGAAAAAGAAGGATGGTAGCTTCAGGTTATGCATTGACTACAGGGGATTGAACCGGGTGACTATAAAGAACAAGTACCCGTTGCCCCGGATTGATGAGTTGCTGGATCAACTCAAGGGAGCTAAGTGGTTTTCTAAGATTGATTTGGCCTCGGGTTATCACCAAATCCCCATCGAGCCAAATGATGTGAAGAAGACGGCATTCGGACAAGGTATGGACACTACGAGTTTGTGGTCATGCCATTCGGTCTGACCAATGCACCAGCAGCCTTCATGAAGATGATGAATGGCATTTTCCGGAAATTTTTAGATGAATTTGTAATCATCTTCATAGATGATATACTAGTATACTCTAAAACCCAGGAAGACCATGAGAAGCATCTCAGGTTGGTGTTGGGACGGCTGAGGGAACAACAACTCTTTGCTAAGTTAAGCAAGTGTAGCTTCTGGCAAAAGAGTATAGGGTTCCTCGGTCATGTAGTGTCTGATAAAGGAGTTTCTGTTGATCCAGAGAAGATCAAGTGTATTCAGGAGTGGCCACGACCCAAGAATGCAACGGAGGTTCGGAGCTTTCTAGGCTTGGCCGGATACTACAGAAAGTTACCCCTTGGGTTTGCTAGTGTGGCTCAACCCATGACACAACTGACTGGCAAGGATGTGAAGTTTGTTTGGTCCGAGGAGTGTGAGAGATGTTTCTCTGCACTTAAGGACATGTTGACTAGTGCACCAGTACTAGTGTTGCCAGAGGCTGATCAACCATATGTGGTATACACAGACGCCTCCATCACAGGACTAGGATGTGTATTAACCCAACGTGGGAAGGTCATAGCTTATGCCTCTAGGCAATTGAGGAAGCATGAGGGAAACTATCCAACTCACGACCTAGAGATGGCTGCAGTGGTGTTTGCCCTCAAGATTTGGCGATCATACCTGTATGGTGCCAAGGTTCAGATTCTGACAGATCATAAGAGTCTCAAGTACATATTCACTCAACCTGAGTTGAATTTGAGACAAAGAAGATGGATGGAATTTGTGGCAGATTATGATCTGGATATAGCTTATCATCCGGGCAAGGCCAATCTGGTGGCTGATGCCTTGAGCCGGAGGAGAGCTGAGGTATCTGCTGAGAAGGAAGCAGATGTACTGGAAGGGATGGTCAGGTCTTTGCATCTGAACACATTGGCCAGTGAGGACAAGCCATTGGGTTTGGAGGCAGTAAATCAAGCTGACCTTCTTACCAGGATTAGACAAGCACAAGGCTTGGATGAGAACCTGCAGAAGGTTGCTCAGAATGATAAGACAGAGTACCAGATTGCACAAGATGGTACAATCCTGGTCCATGGAAGGATCAGTGTTCCTAATGTTAAGGAACTCAAGGAAGAGATTATGAGACAGTCTCATAAGTCTAAGTTCTCTGTACATCCTGGTTTGAACAAGATGTACAGGGACATCAAGAGGTACTACCATTGGATCCGTATGAAAACGGATGTGGCCGAGTGGGTGGCCAAGTGTCCAACCTGCCAGCTTGTCAAAGCTGAACATCAAGTGCCCAGTGGGTTACTGCAGAACTTACCTATTCCAGAGTGGAAGTGGGATCACATCACCATGGACTTTGTGTCTGGGTTCCCCACGACCAGGAACAGGAAGGACTCAGTCTGGGTAGTAGTGGATCGTTTGACCAAGTCAGCTCATTTCATACCCATCAAGAAGACTGATGGTGTGGAGCCCTTGGTGCAGATCTACATGAATGAGATAGTACTCCTGCATGGTGTACCGGCCAGCATAGTCTCTGATAGAGACCCTCGTTTCACCTCTTACTTCTGGAAGGCTTTTCAAAAGGCCTTGGGAACAAGAGTGAACATGAGTACGGCTTATCATCCACAGACTGATGGACAGTCTGAAAGGACAATCCAAACGTTGGAGGACATGCTGAGAGCTTGTGTCCTGGACTGGAAAGAGTCCTGGGAAAGGCACTTACCTTTGGTAGAGTTTGCCTACAACAATAGCTTTCACACAAGCATTGGTATGTCTCCATATGAAGCTTTATATGGGAGGCCTTGCAGGACACCATTATGTTGGACCCAAGTGGGGGAGCGCAACATGATAGGAGCTGAGATTGTTGAGGAGACAACAGAAAAGATCAAGTTCATAAGGGATAAGATGAAGGAGGCGCAGGATCGCCATAAGAGTTATGCTGATAGAAGGAGGAAGCATGTGGAGTTTGAGGTGGACGACATGGTCTACCTCAAGATGATCACTTTCAGAGGCCAGAAGAGAGTGGCTGGTCGAAGGAAGTTGGATCCAAGGTACTTAGGTCCATTCCGGATCATAGAAAGAGTTGGTGCGGTGGCTTACAAGCTGAACCTGCCAACCGAGATGGATGCTTTCCACAATGTGTTCCATGTGTCCCAATTAAGGAAATGTCTTACTGATCAAGACATCATCCTACCTGAGATTCCATCTGATCTAGGCACGAACCTCACCTTAGAAACGAGGCCAGTTCGGATTGTAGACAGGATGGAAAAAGCTATGAGGAACAAGACCATTCAAATGGTCAAGGTAGTTTGGGAGTGCAGTGGGCATGAGCAAGTCACTTGGGAAACAGAATCAAGGATGAAAGCTGATTACCCAGAGTGGTATAATCAGTTTGTGGTGGAGACAAGTCCAAGGTTGGATTTGAGGACGAATCCATCTCAAGTGGGGGAGACTTGTCATGTCCCTGATTCTGACTAAGCCTTCGGGCACAGCCATGGTACGAGGAGACGCGCAGTCTGGTCTTAGGACCTCAGGACAAGCGTACCATGGCTGGATAGAAGGGTTAAGGAGTTCAGCAATGCTGAATCCTAACCTGGAACGGATGGTTAAGTGCATCAGAATGATGGGACTTGACCAGGAACGGATGGAGACAAGGAATGGAAGCTGGACAAGTGAAATGGGAGCTGGAAAACCTAAGGAGGAAGCTGGGCCAGCTGGGACAAGCTCAGGACAGCTCACACTAGGAAGGGTCAGCTCCAGTAGCTGGATAGTTAGCTCACTCAGCTGGAGCAGCTAGTGGCCAGCTCATCTCAGCTAGGTGGAGTGTTTGGGTCTTGACCATGTGGCTCAGTCCATGGGCGGCCATGGGTCTGGCCTTGCTGGGCATGGAGGTCCGATGGGTTTATGGCTTGGACAAGAGGGGCCAGGCGTGTGGGCTTGCAGTATGGGCTTATGTTCGATCAGCCCAAAGGAGAAAAGAGCAGTTCCAAGCAGTTGGAGGCAGTTTGGCCGAAGGGGTGTAAACTGCCCAACCGGTCATGCCTGTTCGCCCAGGCAGTTGGCCGGCCCTTTCTCTATAAAAGCACAGTCGTGGGGTCGAAATCACACACAAATTTTTCGCTAAGGAAAGCTCTGCCAAAATCGTGACAGAGAGAAGGAAAGAAAGAGAGAGAGAGAGAGATCAAAGGGGGTGGCCGTGTGAGTGTTTGGTGATTTCCGACCAGGAGATTGGCCGTGTAGCTTGGAGATCGGTGGAAGATGGCTACCAGAGGAAAGGAGAAGGATGTGGAGAAGGGCTTGAGTACTCCTTAGCGTACGCCCAAGGTGAGTGGGATGGACGGACCATCCTGCCATGGCCGCGGTGAGATTCCGTGTTGGCTGTGGTTGGAACGGCCGGTCCAGACCCTTCTCTTCTTTTCCCCTTACTGATTTACTTGTGTTCTTCTATGTTCCGGATGTGTTGGGTGATTCCAACTCAGTTTGGCCGAGCCATGGCCTTGCTGGTTCAGTAGAACTCTCCATGGCCTTGGTTGGGCAGCTAAGTCCGGATCTCATAGTTATGGATGGAATTGATGGGATCCGACCATGGATTCCTCTTAGTGAGGATTTATCATGATTTATCATGTGGTTTAATTGGATCTATCAGGCCGGTTTGATGGTGGTCAGTTATGGCCGGTTTGGTGGGTTTTGGCCAAATTCTATGTGAATTAGGCCGGTTCTGGTTAATCTGATGGTGGATTCTTCTTAGTGGGGAATTATCAGTATTTGTCATGAATTTTAATTAGTTTTTGGAGATTGATTTCAGTAGGTCAGATTTGGGATGTGACCATGGCCGTTTGTGGTTAAGTGTGATTGATGGGTTAGATCACGTTGGATCAGTCTGGCCGTGTGTTACATGGGTGTTCAGGATGTCTTAGCTGATGTCTTGAGTATGGCCGAGTGCCTTGTTAACTGATTGGATAGCTTAGTGAACTTAGATAGGTGAACCGAACCATGCAATAGAACTTGTGGATGTTAGGCTATCGGATTACTTATGTTGTTTGTATTGTGTGTGTTGGTTTCAGGATCTGACCAGGACTGTGGCAAGGCCAAGGAGCCATGAGGACCAGGCCGTGTATGGATGTGTGGGTTGTATTAGTATTGTAGTGACTTATGAACTTATGATAGCCTATTGTGCAAACTGAATGATATGACTACATTGTATGGATCACATGTTGTTATTAATAAAGATACTATTTGTCTTATTGTCTAGTCTTAGGGTTGGATTGGATGAACTTCACTTGATTGAAAAAAAAAATGACTTAGATGAATATGGAAGATTAAGAATGAACAAACACCCTGTGAGCTAAGTAAGGTCGCGGGTCCATGTTGGGCTTAACAGCCAGGATCGGATCTTACAGTCCTACTCGCCATACAGTGAGTTGAATGATATCACTCAAATTACCCTAAGGAGTGAATTACTGTCTCAAATAAGAGGTTCAATTGTAGTACTTAGGGATCAAATCAATAGAGAGCTAAGGCACACAATAGATTCAAATCAGCGGTGATTAAGCTAGGTTCAATTAATGTAAATAAAATAGGAGGGGTGAACAAGGCAGTTGTTCAGTTGTTTGAGGTTTAATTCAATATTAAAAAAGCGCTAGACTTAGGGTTTCTATTCAGGTAATCAGGATTATAGTTATATAGAAGCTAAAGTTATATGGTATATGAGAACTCAACTTAGCAATAAGCTATCAACTTTCGTTTGTTTAAATTATCTATTGCATAGGATCTCGGAATCTCAGCTTTCGCTTGTTGAGCCGAGCAAACATCGATCGATTTATCTATACGATAATCGATCGATTTGCCTTTCAAAACGTCGATCGATTTATCTATAGGATAATCGATTGATGTTTCTTTCCTAGCAAGCTTTACGAACATGTTGAATTATGTTCACTAGGTATGCTAAATCAACTGTCGTTTGTTTCTAGCAGATCTAGCTCAATCAAAATCAATCAAGTCAATATATCTATCCACCAAGATCAATTTTCTAGTTAGCTACTCCAGAGCAAGCAATAAGCACAATCCTATTGATGAATACCACAACTTAGCAGTTTTATATCTTGGGCTAATCCCTCATAACCTATCCAAACCCTAAATCTAACAAATAGATTACTCACACATAATCAAAGAAAGCACAATCATAGTCTGAATAAATTGCATAGATAGAAAATAAAACTGGAGTTCCAATCTCAAATCTCTGAAGGAGTCTTGGATCTTCACTCCAAACTACTAGAAAACCTTTTGGTAAGAAAATCTGAAAGTATAGAATGCGTATGTTGCCTAGAACAATGGCAGAACACATAAATATTAGGTTAAAACTCGTCAGGGGCAAACTTGTAATTTGGTGTTGACTTGGGCTTTAAGTCGGCTGGGCTCATCTCGCATCGCCGTCGATCAATGGCACGAGGTGTGCATCAATCGATCTTTATCTCTGATCATCGACCATTTGGTCTGCTCGATGGTCAACTCGGGTAACTTCTCCCTTTGCCTCTAAAATGCTCCAAAATCATCACTTTACTCCAAAACACTCTTGAACCTTTAAATATTCTAAAAAGACTCCAAATCATTGTAAACATATTTTAGAACACTCATATGCCATGGCTAAAAGTGGTAAAATCCATGGCATATCAACTCCCCAAAACTTACCCTTTTGCTTGTCGTCAAACAAAACAAGAGTAGTCCTATGAAAGAGGTTTGAAAACAGTAGGGACTCACATGATTTAAAAAAAAAAAAAACTCAGTATCATCACATCTACAACGTTGCAACCACATCAAATCAATATCAACCTTAGAAATACTGTATATGCAATATCCTAGCTTAGCAACCAAATCCATTCATCCAGCAACTTAACTAATCATATCTGACTAACCCCTCTACTGACCTCATTTCTTGCATAAAAATAAAGGTGTAGGCTTTACCTTGGGAGTATCGATCAAAGGACACATGGAATCTTACTCAAACAACTATCTGGACCAACAGGTAGTCTCCTCTTCAACAGAAGTTCTTTTCCTCCCTCTCTCCTTACTTCTCTCAGTCAGTGTCTGCTTCCTTTGCAAGGTATCATTAATACTTTACATTGACCAAAGTAAAAGACAGGCTTCCATGAATCAAGCTCTGATGGTTGCAGCCATCAGGTCCTGTTCAATTCTTTTTTACCTTCTTTTTAGATATCTTTATGAATCAAGCGTTAATGGTTGTAGCCACCAAATCATGTTTGAATTCTCTAGGATTCTTTATGAATCAAACTTTAATGGTTGTAGCCACCAAAGCCTGTTCGAATCCTCTTTTTGATCTCTCTAGAATTATTTTATGAATCAAACTTTAATGGTTATAGCCACCAAAGTATGTTCGAATTCTTTAAAAATTTTGAAGGAGAGAGAGGGGAACTATCAACACTTTTACCTTCCTTGGAGGAATGATGAGTTGCTAGATCTAGGATTTCTATTCAGGAAATCAGGATTATAATGATATAGAGACTAAAGCATGATATTATAGAACTTAACTATTAGAATAACCGATCAACTTTCGATTTCTAGGTTATCTATTACTAGATCCAAGACCTTCAACTCTCGATGTTGAATTTTAGAAAGCATCGATCGATTTCTCTAGAGGAGAATCGATCGTATGCCTTGCGTCGTGTCGATCGATATCTCTATAGGAGAATTGATCGACACGCTTCTAGTAAGCGTTTAGCGCGGGTTGATTATATGTTCACTAGGGTTTCTAGATCAACTCTCATTTGTTTCTATCAATCCTAGCTCATAGAATTCACTTCAGAGAAAATACCAAGCGTTAGCAATTGTGCCTAATGATTCTAAGATCAGGGTTCTAGTTCATAACTCTAGAACACAAGCAGAACAATCCTATGATGAATATCACAAATTAGCAGTTCTATATTTGGGGCTAATCTCCCATAACCTATTAAAACCCTAAACCTAGCAGTTCTATATTTGGATCTATTTAAGCATGATAGTTGTCACAGAAATCATAAATGAATAGATGAAAAGCATAAATATAAACAAAACCAAAACCAATGGAGTTCCAAGAGGACTCTGAAGGAGTTCCTCTCTTCTCTCCAACCTAAAACTAATAAATAACAATAGAATAAAGCGTTGCCGTCAACAATGGCTTAGAAAATACATAAATAGGGTCTATGGTCGTCCAATGGTATTTTGGTAACTTTGTTGTGACTTCTGGGCTTCAATCGGTCATAAAATATACTCGCCCCACATTCTGGCATCCCCTTCGTTCGATGTCACGAGTGCTGCATCGATCGACATACGTTCCTCTTCTCGACAGCTTCCTCTCGTGAGGCAGACTAACCACTCTTTAGTAAAACGGACATAACTTCTGCTACAGAATGCTGATTGACCTCAAACCGGTGGCATTGGAAATCTAACTCAAATCTATATCTTGTGGCAAAATATTAGCTCAATATAATGGTGGGAAGGTCTCCATCCATAGATAAACATCTGAAGCGTTTGTGCAGTTCTGCACTTCAAAGGACTCCAAAATACACCAAACTCACCACTTTCCTCACGTACCTGAACCTGTAAATACTCTAAAAAGACTCCAAAACATAATAAACATATCTTAAAACACCTATATACCATGGATAATGGTGGTCAAATCCATGGTGTATCAACTCCCCTAGACTTACCCTTTTGCTTGTCCTCAAGCAAAACAAACAGGGAGTCGCTCTGAAAGAGGTTTGAAAACAGCAGGGACTCACACAATCTTTAAAGTTAGAATAATCACCTCTACAATGTTGTAAGCCACATGAATATCTCCTAACTTTAGAAGTATTTTATATACCATATCCTAGCTTAGCAACCAAATTCATCTAGCCATCAACTTAGCAAATCGTTTCTGACTAACCCCTCTACTAACCTTATTTCTTTCATAAAAAAAAATGTGTAGGCTTTACCTTGAGAGTATCGATCAAGGGACACATGGGTTCTTAGTCAAACAAGTATCTGGACCAACAAGTAGTCTCCTCTTAACAGAAGTTCATTTTCTCCCTCTCTCTCTTACTTCTCTCAGTCAATGTCTGCTTCCTTTGCAGGTATCATTTATACTTTACATTGACTGAGGTAAAAGACAAGATTCCATGAACCAAGCTCTGATGGTTGCAGCCACCAAGTCCTGTTCTCTTCTTTTTGACCTATATCTCTTTTTAGAATTCTTTCTGAATCAAGCTTTAATGGTTGTAGCCACCAAATCCTGTTCGAATTCTCTAGGATTCTTCATGAATCAAACTTTAATGGTTGTAGCCACCAGAGTCTGCTCGAATCCCTTTTTGATCTCTCTGGAATTCTTTTATGAATCAAACTTTAATGGTTGTAGCCACCAGAGTCTGTTCGAATTCTTTAAAATCTGAAGGAGAGAGAGAGAAGGGAACTATCAACACTTTTTCCTTCCAGATTTGTAGGAGGAATCCGATCCAATGAATACCAAGCCCCAAGACAAGAAAATAAGTCAAATTAGGTTGGTGGTCAGCTTTGGTTCCTTCAAACATTCTCAGCAAGTATGGTCATAGCTGATCAGGTGATCCACTTTAGTGTCTCTAGTATATTCTGCAATCAACAAATCTATAAATGGTGCTAGAGAGTGGTTAGATACCAAGTAAAGATTGAAAAAGTTCATTATCCCCTTCTTGACTCAATAAAAACTTTTTTTTGAAACGTTTTATAAGAATCACAATAAACTAGATATCAGTAAACATCCCCCCAGACTTAAATTACACTGTCCCCAGTGTATATCCGGTCGATGTTATGGTGAGAACTAATCATAAGTACTCAATGTAACAAGTAAGAATGATAACCTGCTAGCTGTCGATCGACACAATGAAGTGACTATCGATCGTTGTTTCTGAAGTTCTGTCGATTGATATCAACATGGTCTCATCGGTCGATGGCTAAAGCAATCGGCTGACACTGAAGTGACAATCGATCGTTGTTGATGAAGCGCTATCGATCGATATCGAGCTGGTCTCATCGGTTGATGTACTGAGCAATCGTCTACTCGGATCTGCTTTGGATATGAGTGTCGACCAACACAGTTAAGTGGCGATCTATACTCTTGATGTTCTGTCGATCGATGCTAGCTAGTCATCGTCGATTCTTGTGCAAACTGCCTTCCTCGACTCTTTTTCCTTTTACCTGATATAAATAAAACACGAAAATTAAGTAATAAATTTTTTTTTTTAAAACCTATTTTTTCGATGAACAGTATTTCTGCTACAGTAACACTGCTACAGTAACGCAACTACATTAACTTTTCTACAGTGTCGATCAATTTTCTTGCTACAGTGTCACTCGATGTGTTTGCTACAGTGTCGCTCGGCGCTACTACAGTAACGTCATGCACTGTTCATTTTTTTGACCTGCAATAAATAAATACAAGAATCAGTAGTAAATGAAAATAAAACCAAATTTAAAACAAACCTAACAGTGGGTTGCCTCCCACTCAGCGCTTATTTTTAGTCATTAGCTTGACTTCTGGAGATCTGATTTAGTCCGGATGAGAGTGTGAACTTGCCCCATTACAAGTTTCAGTGTCTCTTTTCCTCATTTTGTTGATGTTGTTGATAAAATCTCTTTCTGAAGCTTCCCCTTTATCTTTCAGCTCTGGATCACATAGCACTCTAACCTTGGTAAAAGGGCCATGACCTCCTCTGCAGCACACTCTATACTCAAGACTTCCCTCTTGACATTGCTAAGGGACTAGTGTCAGGAAATCTGCGGGTAGGACAAGTCGGTGCCAACCCGGATCCAACCCGGGTCGTCCACCTTCTTCCTTTTGATGCCTTTTGATAGATTGAACCTAACTTGCTCCCATTTTTAATGATGTTTTAGCTACTATAAATACTTTTGTAAGACCATTTGTTGGATCTTATCTTTTTATCTCTTAAGAAACACAAAAACCTTTTGGGTGAAAGTTCTTATTTTGAATCAAATCATCATCTTGTTCTTGTGTTCTTGATTGATCTTGAGTTCTATTCTTTCTTTCTTAACATGATTAAGCTTAAATCTTTCATGGATTTAAGAGTAAGCATGTGGATTAGTGAGTAGATCCATTTAAGATTCATGGGTTAGGGTGATTAAGAGTGATTAAGTGTAGATCCAAGATGTTTAGTGTTAGATCTTTCTTTTCCTTGCATGTATGAATGTTTTTAATGCTATATTTGAGTCGGCCTCTCAAACATAGAGCTTTAGGCATTTTCGCCCGGAAGGTGTTCGATGAAATGTCTGAATCAACTCATCTATGCTTTTAGCTTTCTTTACCGAAGGGATTAGTTGTTAAAGAAGCTAGAATTGCTATTAGACTCATTTTTAATGTTTGCCTTGATCATTACAGTCAAAGGGATTTGATGTATTTCGGTGATCATTGCAAAAGAACATTCATCTAGGGATAGAGTTTGTTTAGGATACTGTCTAGGCATAAGGAAGTAGATTGATTGAAAAGTTAGGCATCTTGGCTTGAACCTTAATCACTTAAGATCAAGTCTCTATACCCATGGATCTCATCTCCTCATATTGAAAGAAAGTTTTATCTTTTATTGCATTTAAGTATTTTCTTAGTTTAAAAACCATCTCACTTATTGGCTGCACTTAGATTAAGCATAGTCTTTCATTCCCTTTGCATTGAGATCTCTTGGAATTAGTTCGAAATCTCTTATACTACATGATTTCGTTAAGGACCCTTGAAAAGTCCAAGCATCAAATTGGCGCCGCTGCCAAGTTCTAAGTTGATTTTGACATTGGGAATTAGTCACTCGCTTGAGACAAAGTCATTTTTCTTTTATTGTGTTATTGATTCTCTTTCTTCCTCTCCCTTTGCTTTTCAGGTGTATGATCACAAGAAGCAGGGGTGCATCAAACCTGGTTCCCACTGTTGAAGAGTTTGCTGCACTTGAGAGGGAGATAGCAAGAAAGAGAAGAGAAGAAGAGCAACAGGCTTACTTGCAAATATTGGGGTTTGAAATGGAGCAAGACCAGAATCAACCACAAGATGGTAATGCCCAAGGGGGAAATGGTCTAGGAGCTGAAAACCCTAGACCAAGACATCCACAGCGCCAAGCCAGAGGCATTGGGGCCTATGACCAACCTCACATTCATGGTCATAGGTTGGGGATCAGAGCACCAGCTGTGGAGAACAACAACTTTGAGATCAAGTCAGGGCTACTCAGTGTGATAGAGAACAACAAGTTTCATGGCCTGGCTGTTGAGGATCCTCTGGATCACCTGGATCAGTTTGACAAGTATTGTGGCTTGTCCAAGACCAATGGAGTCTCTAAAGATGCCTTCAAGCTCAGGCTGTTCCCTTTCTCTCTAGGGGACAAAGCTCACCAATTGGAGAAGGCTTTTCCAAGTGACTCTATCACCACTTGGAATGAGTGCAAGAAGGCTTTCCTAGACAAGTTCTTCTCTACCTCCAGGACAGCCAAGATCAAAAATGAAATCTCTGGGTTTCAGCAGAAGAATCTTGAGAGCTTCAGTGAAGCATGGGAGAGGTTCAAGAGCTACTGGTCTCAATGCCCACACCATGGTTTCACGAAGGAGAGCTTGCTTAGCACCTTCTATCGTGGTGCTCTTCCACAATGCAGAAACAGACTTGATACTGCTAGCAATGGTTTCTTCTTGGGAAGAACTTAGCAGGAAGCAGAGGAACTAGTGGAGAACATGGCTAAGAGCGACTCAGTCTACATTGAGGAGCATGATAGGAGCAACAGGACTGATGACCAGCAGACAAGGAAAGAGCTGAAATCTCTACAGGAAAAGATAGACATCCTTATCGCTGACAGAGCTAGACAAGAGCAGATGAACTTTGTTGGTGATCCTAACCAAGAGGTGCCTCCTGTGGTCAACGAGGTTGATGGTTTGGAAGGCCAAGAGGAGTTGTGTTTCATCAACAACAATGGTACTTGGTACAAGAAGGAAACAAACTTTCAGTATAACAACTACCAACAAAGGCCTTATTCAAACAACCAGCAAAGTGGATACCAGCCCAAGCAGAACAATCAGCAAGGAGGCTATCAGGCTAAGCAGAGCTACCCTCCTGGTTTCACCAACAAGGGTCAGCAATCAAACCAAGCCTAGGAAAGCTCTTCTCAGGTTCAGGCTCTAGATTCAAGTATGGAGTCCATGTTCAAGCAAATATTAGAAGCTAAGTCCAGAACAGCGAAGGACATCGGCCATGAGTTCAAGAACATTCACTCCAAGATTGATGGAGGCTACAATGAGCTCTACAACAAGATCAGAGCCTTAGAGAATCAGGTTGCCTCCATGAACTCTCAGCCCAATCGCCAACAAGGGTCATTACCTGGAAAAGCTGAGCAAAACCCCAAGGAGTCAATGAAAGCAATCACCTTAAGAAGTGGTAGAGAGTTGCCTCCTAGAATCCTCATCAAGTATGGTGAGAAACAAGATGGGGAGGTGGCCATCAACATTGATGATGATGTGGTGATTGTGAATGAGAAAGTTGATGAAGAAATTCTGGAAAAGATTGTTGAAGCCAAGGGTAAAGAGAAAGTAGGAGAAGAGAAGAAGACAGTGAAAGAGAGTGAAGTTGCCACTCCAACAAAAGGATCTTCTTTTGTTCCTCCTCCTTATGAGCCAAAGTTACCATTTGATGAAAGGACTTTTCTAGGGTCCTAATCAAATGTTTTAGAATACAAGATGTCAATCCAATTCTAAGAGATTCTAATGCAAAGTGAATGCAAGTTCATGCTTAATCTAAGTGCAATCAAGATGAGAGGATGATTATGAAACTAAGACAATATTAAAAATGCAATAAAAGATTGAACTTTCTTTCTCAATGAGGCAAGGGGATTCTTGGGACAAGGGAATTGACTTTGGGTGATCAAGGTTCAATCCAAGATGCCAACTTTTCAATCAATCTAATTCCTTATGCCTAGACAACAAAACTAAGCAAGCTCTATCCCTAGATGAATGCTCTTTTGCAATGATCACCCAAGTACACCAAATCCCTTTGGCTGTAATGATCAAAGCAAACATGTAGAATGAGTCTAATAGCAATCCTAGCTTCTTTGACAACTAATCCCTTAGGCAAAGCAAGCTAAAAGCATAGATGAGTTGGTTCAGGCATTTCATAGAACACCTTCCGGGCATGAAATGCCTATAGCTCTATGTTTGAGAGGCCAACTCAAATATAGCATGAAGAACACCAAATCAATGCAAGGAAAGGATAAATCTAACACTAAGCACCTTGGATCTACACCTAATCACCCTTAGTCTCCCAAGCCCATGAACCCTAGATAGATCTACTCACTAATAGCCATGGAAAACCTCAAGGCTAAACATGATTAGAGAAGAAGATAATCTATTAAACACAAAAGAAATGAGATAAAAAGGATCAAAGATCCAAACTTTCTTCAAGGTCTTATTATGTTTTTGAGAGAAAAGAAGTTAGATCTCACAACGGAGATTACAAGAGTATTTATAGGTGGCTTGAAAGCCCTTGGAAACATAAAACAAAATTACTAAAATGTCCTTGAGCCAAATTGGTCTCAACCAATGGGAAGGAAGCTTAAAATTCGGTCAGGGGAAGATCAACACCATCCAACCCGGTCTGTGCTCCCCGGCCGTCCAGTTCTGGCCGTGTCCAAGCCGGCCGGCTGCTTGCACCCGTACGTCTCTACCCGGCCAGCCTCTTCCTGCTCGTGTGCTGCTTCTCCCGACCGGGGTCATCAAACCAGTCTGTGTTCCCGGTCCAGTGCATGCTCTTGGCCTCTGTCCAGCCCGTCCGGGTTCTGTTCCCCGGTTCCTCCTTCCCGGCCGTCCGGGTGACCCTTGATCCATCTCTGCCGACCGGGTGTACCTTCCGGACTGATCTACCCGGTCTGGTCTCCTCCAGCACAAGTCAAACGACGGGTACCTGTCCCAGGCTCAGTCATCCCGGACTGGACCACTTCCATCAATCTGTTCTTTTCCCGGCCGGCTGCTTGAACCCGGCCGTCTCTACCCGGCCATCCTGACATGCATCAAGTGAATTGATCATAACTTCTCCAATACAGGTCCAAATGACTTGAAACCACTTCCATTGGAAAGCTAACTCAATTTTCTGTGTCTCCACAAAATCTTAGAAGCAGGAGACATCTCTAAGACCTCTGTCCATGCTCATCTTTGTCTTGACCAGATCATGGATTGACTTCTCTTTCATGGCCAAACATGATTCTTCATCTCTTTTGGGGCCATAAGTCTTCCAAACACCTCAAATCACACCAAAGCATACTCCAACACCTGATAAGGACAAATGAATGCAAAATGGACCTAAACATGCCTAATGCCTAAATTATATGATCAAAATGCATAAGATGTGGATGCTAAAACATGTAAATATGCAAGCTATCAACTCCCCCACACTAGACCTTTACTTGTCCTCAAGTAATTTTTTCAAACACAAGGAGGAGAGACATAGGGATGGAAGCAAAGCTAAAAGAAACACTCATAGCACTCAACTTGACATTCTAAAGAAACATAGCAAATAGCATGAGCTAAACTTCTTATTATGCTCTAGCTTCACAAGGCCTATCAATGACTCTTATGCCTCTACACAAGATGCAATGCTTATCAAACAACAAGTTCTCTTAACCAGCCCTCACATTGATTCACACACACACACACAAGGTGAAGTCTCATATATGGGCACATGATCTCAATCATTTGGCTAGGTGATCAAATGGTCTAATATGGATGATAATGGGGGTTCAATGCATCATTTCAAGGTGGCAATCACTCAAAATCAAGGAGCTTGATCATTATGCAAAATTTATCTAAGACTAGGAGCAATTCATGCATACATGGATCCATCCTCATCATTCTACCCAATTCCTAAGTGATTACAAGATCTACTCCCTTTATTCATCCCATAACCCAAAATGAAAACATTCTCACATCACTCACCCAATGAACAACTTTCTTTCCTTTGAAATTCAACCTCTAATCACTTCTCTAAGCTCTAACTCTTTAAGTTTTTCCTTCCCCACTATCTTATTGAATCTTTATTTTTTTCTTTTTCTTTTTTTTTCTTTTGTTTTTTTTCTTTTCTTTTTCTTTTCTTCTTTTTTTTTATATATACATGAAGGGGAAGGTCAAAAACATCAATTAAGCGCTTCTTATCTTTTTATTTTTCGGTCCCTAGGGTTCTTCTTTCTTATGATACTCATTTGTTCATCAATCTAATATTGTTACATTCCAAACCCAAGATATAGACCATTAAGGAACAAAAACCCCACTCACCATCCTAGAAGCTAGCTCAAATGAGGACCCTATGCTAGCAAGAGATGAGAACAAATCCATGTCGCCCCCAATACTCTCAAGATTTTGCACATGACAAACTATCAGAAAAGGCCTCACTCATGCAAATCAATGTAGGCTTCAAAGAATGGATAGGGTTCAAGGGTATGGAAGTGCCATTTGGGTTAACAAAGAGTGGTATAATGGGGAAAGATAACCCAAATGTGTATGAGATCCATGATCAAGTATGCAAAAGCCCATATGCAAGAGAAATTAAGTTCATTCAATTCTAAGTTCAGGATGGAGCTGGTCTAAAGAACAATGCCAATATCAAGCAAGCAAGCAAGTTTCAAGAAGAGTTTTCAAGGCTCAAAGCATGCAAGCCTTTCAAAAGCTGCTTAAGCTACTTGATATGTTTAACTAGGGTGCCAAATTCAGTGCAAACAAGTGTTCTTTACAAGACAATGCTCCATATGCAAATGAATGCAACCTATATGCTCTAGACTCAATCTTAAGAATGCAAGTGATGCAATCTACATGATTCAAAAATTTAAAATTTTTTTGATTTTGAGACTCAAAATCACAAAGCAAACATGATCAAATACTTGGTACCTCCCCCACACTTAAATCACACAGTCTCTGTGTGATTAAGAGAGAAAGAGATGCCCCAACAAGACAAAAACAAATGTATATACAAGAAGGGTTGGAGTGATACCTAAGAAGGGTGTTTGGGTGTGGTGTTTGGTGCCGGGGCTAGGAGCTGGCTTGGTTCATAGCAACTAGAGGAGGCTGCTACATGGCAATCATAGGGCTCAGGTGATTAATCACCTTTCTTCTCTCCTCTAGTGCTTGGCTCAACCTGAAAACCTCAACCACTTTTATTAAAAACTTAAAGAAAAATTAAAATTGCAAAGCTATGTACAAGGATAACCATGGGACTTCCTCCCAAGTGAGCTTGTTTTGAGTCACTTAGCTTGACTACCTTGTCTCTTGAACTAGTGAGAAGGAGGATCCTTCCCACCTTCAAGTGTGATGGTGAGGACCTGAGAGAGAAGCTCCTGAAGCTTGATTGGGTCATCTTGGAGCTGAGGAGTGATGATGGCTCTTGCACTTGAGAATGGTGTGGACCTGCCCTTATGCTTGATCTTGTACTCAAGGACGCCATCTCTGAGCTTCTTTGGATGGAGAGTGAGGGCGTGTGGAGGCAAATCAAGAGGTGGAGGATGAGGCTTTTTCACTATCTTCTTCTTGCCATGAGTGGCCTTTGAGGCTCCACCCATCCCCTCTCTTTTAGCACTTTCCAAGTGCTCAACACACAACTCCTTAGAACACTCTCCATCAAGACCTTCTTTCTTACCAACAACCTCTTCATCTTGGGGCTTCTCAACAGCTTGTGCATCACAAGTGATTGTCCCACAATAGTCTGATTCCATTGGAGGTTGGAGAGGGTAGGAGACAGCTTTGTTGACATGCATGAGGGTGACCTTCTTGTTGGGAAAGTCAATGCAAGCTCCAACTGTTGTGAGGAAAGGAGTGCCAAGGATCAAAGGGAATCTCTCTTCAGATTCCATCTTCAAAACAGTGAGGTCAATAGGTATGGTGCAGGGTCCAATCTTCAAGGGGAAGTCCTTGATTATGCGAAGTGAGATTGTAGAAGAGGAATCCCCAAAGGTGATAGGAGGAGCATCTGGTTCCATGCTTTCAATCCCAATACTCTGCACCATATCCAAGGAGATGACATTCACACTAGCACCACTATCAACAAGAGCATCATCCATAGTTAGTTTACCAAGGGAGCAAGACAAGGTGAACTTCCCTTGAGACTCAAGCTTAGCTAGGGACTTGGGAGGGGTTGGTGGATCAATCTTCAGAGTGGAGATGTCCAAAAGCTCAGCCACTTCAGCCTGGTGGTCTAGAATGTCCTTGATGAGCATCATCTGGACATGAGCTTCACGCATACCTGATATCTCTGGAAGCTTGACTCCAATATCACTAAGATCCTTCCTGAACTTTGAGATCACTTTCTTTTGAGATTTGGTGAGAACTCTTTGGGGAAAGGGGAGCTTATCATATGGTGATAGCTCAAACTCAGTGTCGTCCTGCACCACTTCTTTCAGCTTAAGGTTAGCACTGTTCTCAACTTGTGTCTCAACCGTAGGCACATCAATCTTCAGAATCTTTCCTTGAACCTTCTTATCAGCTCTCTGCACAACTCTAGCTTCAGCTGTGGCCACAACCAGTCTCTTATCATTTTCAATCTGATTTCCAAGCACTAGCCTCTCAATCTCATCAACATCATTCTTATGATCACTCAACGCAATCCTTGAAGAAGCGGAGAGGATAACATTGCAAGTCTCCTTAGGGTTCTTCTCTGGTTTTCCTGGTAGAGATCCCATTGGGCTCTTGGAGGATGAAGACATAGAAGCAACCTGGCTCTCCAAAGCTTTGAGATGAGAGGCAAGTTCCATGTACTTGTTGTTGAGGTCAGAATAGGTGCCATCAATCTTAGCATGGATGTTCTTGAACTCATCACCAATGTTCTTAGCATTTCGTTCTTGAGCTTCTAAGAGTTGCTTGAACATGGACTCCAAATTTGAACTTGGAGCCTGAGCTGGAGAAGAGCTTCCTTGGGGCTGAGTAGGCTGGTTGGCTTGGTAACGTCCTTGTTGATTGTTGTAGTAAGGTCTTTGCTGGTACTTGTTTTGGTATTGGAATTTGGGCTCTTTCCTATACCATGTGCCATTAGCATTGATGAAGCACAGCTCCTCTTGACCTTCTACACCATGAACTTCAGTAGTCCTAGCAGGCTGTTTCTGTTGCTGGTTCCCAATGGAGTTAAGCTGCTCTTGCTTAGCCTTCTCTACAAGAAGCTTGTCCAACTTTTCTTGGAGAGATTTCAGGGCCTTTCTTGTGTGCGGATCATCTTCATCAGTGCCTTTGTTGGCCCTATCATGCTCCTCACTGTAGACTGAGTCACTCCTGGCCATGTCCTCCACCAGCTCCTCAGCATCCTGCTCAGTTCTGCCCAAGAAGAACCCATTGCTGGCTGTGTCCAATCTGCTCCTGAACTCTGGTAGAGCACCTCTGTAGAAGGTACTAAGAAAACTCTCCTTGGTGAAGCCATGATGTGGGCACTGAGACCAATAGCCCTTGAACCTCTCCCATGCTTCACTAAAGCTCTCAAGGTTCTTCTGCCGAAAGGTAGAGATCTCATTTCTGATCTTGGCTGTTCTTGAGGTAGAGAAGATTTTCTCTAGGAATGCCCTCTTGCACTCATTCCAAGTTGTGATAGAGTTACTTGGAAGAGCCTTCTCCCATAGATGTGCCTTGTCTCCCAAAGAGAAGGGAAACAACCTCAGCTTGAAAGCATCTTCAGAGACTCCATTAATCTTGGACAAGCTACAGTAGCTATCAAATGTGTCCAAGTGATCAAGGGGATCCTCCACAGCAAGGCCATGAAACTTGTTGTTCTCAATCAAATGCAGAAGCCCTGATTTGATCTCAAAGTTGTTGTTCTCCACAGCCGGTGCCCTTATCCCCAACCTATGACCATGAATGTGTGGTTGATCATAGGCTCCAATGGCTCTAGCTTGGCGTTGTGGCTGTTGTGGCTGGCGCTGTGGTCTTATGTTGTCAGCTCTTGGACCATTGCCCCCTAGGGCATCACCATCTTGATGCTGATTCTCCATATCAAACCCCAATCTCTGCAGGTGAGCCTGTTGCTCTTCTTCTCTTCTCTTTCTTGCAATCTCCCTCTCAAGTGTAGCAATTTCTTCAACAGTGGGTGTCAAGTTTGATGCACCTCTGCTTCTAGTTATCATACACCTGAAATGCAAAGGGAAAAGAGCAAGGAGAAGCAATATCAAAATAAAAGTAAAATGATTTAGTCTCAAGCAAATGACTAGATCCCAATGTCACAATCAACTTAGAATTTGGCAACGGCGCCAATTTGATGAAAGGACTTTTCTAGGGTCCTAATCAAATGTTGTAGAATACAAGATGTCAATCCAATTCTAAGAGATTCTAATGCAAAGGGAATGCAAGTTCATGCTTAATCTAAGTGCAATCAAGATGAGAGGATGATTATGAAACTAAGACAATATTAAAAATGCAATAAAAGATTGAACTTTCTTTCTCAATGAGGCAAGGGGATTCTTGGGACAAGGGAATTGACTTTGGGTGATCAAGGTTCAATCCAAGATGCCAACTTTTCAATCAATCTAATTCCTTATGCCTAGACAACAAAACTAAGCAAGCTCTATCCCTAGATGAATGCTCTTTTGCAATGATCACCCAAGTACACCAAATCCCTTTGGCTGTAATGATCAAAGCAAACATGGAGAATGAGTCTAATAGCAATCATAGCTTCTTTGACAACTAATCCCTTAGGCAAAGCAAGCTAAAAGCATAGATGAGTTGGTTCAGGCATTTCATAGAACACCTTCCGGTCATGAAATGCCTATAGCTCTATGTTTGAGAGGCCAACTCAAATATAGCATGAAGAACACCAAATCAATGCAAGGAAAGGATAAATCTAACACTAAGCACCTTGGATCTACACCTAATCACCCTTAGTCTCCCAAGCCCATGAACCCTAGATAGATCTACTCACTAATAGCCATGGAAAACCTCAAAATCAATGATGATTCAAGGCTAAACATGATTAGAGAAGAAGATAATCTATTAAACACAAAAGAAATGAGATAAAAAGGATCAAAGATCCAAACTTTCTTCAAGATCTTATTATGTTTTTGAGAGAAAAGAAGTTAGATCTCACAAAGGAGATTACAAGAGTATTTATAGGTGGCTTGAAAGCCTTTGAAAACATAAAACAAAATTACTAAAATGTCCTTGAGCCAAATTGGTCTCAACCAATGGGAAGGAAGCTTAAAATTCGGTCAGGGGAAGATCAACACCATCCAACCCGGTCTGTGCTCCCCGGCCGTCCAGTTCTGGCCGTGTCAAGCCCGGCTGCTTGCACCGGACGCCTCTACCCGGCCAGCCTCTTCCTGCTCGGGTGCTGCTTCTCCCGACCGGGGTCATCAAACCGGTCTGTGTTCCCCGGTCCAGTGCATGCTCTTGGCCTCTGTCCAGCCCGTCCGGGTTCTGTTCCCCGGTTCCTCCTTCCCGGCCGTCCGGGTGACCCTTGATCCATCTCTGCCGACCGGGTGTCCCTTCCCGGACTGATCTACCCGGTCTGGTCTCCTCCAGCACAAGTCAAACGACCGGGTACCTGTCCCAGGCTCAGTCATCCCGGACTGGACCACTTCCATCCATCTGTTCTTTTCCCGGCCGGCTGCTTGAACCCGGCCGTCTCTACCCGGCCATCCTGACATGCATCAAGTGAATTGATCATAACTTCTCCAATACAGGTCCAAATGACTTGAAACCACTTCCATTGGAAAGCTAACTCAATTTTCTGTGTCTCCACAAAATCTTAGCAGCAGGAGACATCTCTAAGACCTCTGTCCATGCTCATCTTTTTCTTGACCAGATCATGGATTGACTTCTCTTTTCATGGCCAAACATGATTCTTCATCTCTTTTGGGGACATAAGTCTTCCAAACACCTCAAATCACACCAAAGCATACTCCAGCACCTGATAAGGACAAATGAATGCAAAATGGACCTAAACATGCATAATGCCTAACTTATATGATCAAAATGCATAAGATATGGATGCTAAAAACATGTAAATATGCAAGCTATCACCATTTCCTGGAAGATTCAAGAGACAGTTATTGGAGAAGTACAAGGCACTCACTGAGAAGCAAATGAGTGAAGTTCAGGTCACAATGCCCATCATTGATGCTTTCATGCTAGTTCCTTGATATACCATGGATTTTACCCGCTTTTACCCCTGGTATATGAGCGTTTTTACTACTATTATCTATGTTTTGGAGTCTATTAGGTATGTTTTCAGGTTCAGAAGCATTTTGGAGAAAAGAGATGTTTTAGGTGCCTTTTTGGAGTTTAAAGAAGAGTTCACCCGAGATCAAGACCAGAGGTCGACGTCAGAGTTACACATCGATCGATGCACACTCTGTGCAATCGATCGACACACATTAGCCGAAGGACGATACATCGAGACCATAATCGATCGATGTACACCCTGTACTATCGATCGATACTGAGGCGGCTGAAAGACAAGTTGGACCTGGCCGAACTTGAAGCCCAAGATATCATTTTTTACAAGAATGCCCCTGACGAGTTTTTTAACCTAATGAACTCATATATTTATATGCCTAAGTGTTTTGGCATTAAAACAAGCTTTCTTTTCATTCAAGTCTCTTTCATATACAATCTTTTACAGTAATAGAAGTTTTAAGAGTTTCTTCTACTTCTGCTCATTTTCTTTCAGTTCTTTATTTACAAAGGTTATAGGATTCTAGATCTAGAGGAAAGATCCAAAGAGATTTGTGATTGGAACTTAAGTGTTCATTCCTCTAATATATCTATGAACTCCTATTATTACCTTGTTGCTATGAACTACTTAGCCATGTCTGAGTAGATTCACTTGTTAGATTTAGGGTTTAAATAGGATATGAGGGATTAGCCCCAGCCTATAATTGCTATAGTTGTGATATTTATTGTTAGGATTGTTCATTAATGCTTTTCTAGCTTAGCTACCTAGAACATGAACTTGGATTGCATTGATTTATTACGCAATACCTGATAACATCCTAAACATGCTATGACCCTCTTGAGATATGCGAAAGCTGATCTAAGATCATGGTGAGCATTGTATCAACTCGCGCTTAAAGCTTGCTTAGTGCCGTATCGATCGATACACCTATAGAGTAATCGATCGACGTAGCTAGAGGTGTATCGGTCGATATTCCTATCGAACTATCGGCGATACCAGCGCAAGTAGGCCAACACCATTTAGCATCTAAGTAATAGATGGTCTAAATAATGCGAGAGCTGATGGATTCATTTAATAAGTGTTGAGCTCTGACATATCATGCAAACAACTTGTTAGCCTTTATAGTATTTATAATCCTGAATTCCTGAATACTTACCCTGAATCTAACTACTTTTCGTTATTGTTTTCAAAACCAAATCCTTTCAACTGAGTAATCTCATCCTTACTCAGCAAACCTGCACTTTACTTTAAACTATTTTCAACCTAGCATAGTCATTAAGATTTCATCTTATTTGTACACTAGCTCTCTGTGGATTCGATCCCTAAGTACTACAACTGAACCTCTTATTTGAGAGAGTAAAGTCACTCCTTAGGGTAATTTGAGTGATATCATCCCTCAATACAGGAAGTTCTTGAAGGATGTTGTGTCTGCAAAGAAGAAAGATATGGAGGGTATGATGGTTCTTACTCATGAGTGCAGTGCCATTATCCAGAGATTGACAGTCCCTAAGAAGCTAGAAGATCCAGGATGCTCTACTCTGCCTTGTGCCATTGGTCCCTTGATGTTTGAGAGGTGCTTATGCGTCTTGGGAGCTAGTGTCAGCCTCATGCCTTTATCTGTTGCCAAGTGGCTTGAGGCTCTTACAATAGGATCTAATCTGATTAGGTCTAGGTTATTTCTATTTTGTTTTAATTTGTTTTCTGACACAAAATTTTTTCTTGTCTTTTCAGGTACATGCCCAGCAGCACCAGAAGCAACAAGGAATCCCAACTTTTGTTCTCAGAATACCCTGCTAGCTTGGAACGTTCAATCCGCAAGGAAATCCGTTCCGCATCGATCGACGCCATCAACTGCCTGTCGACCGATACCGACGCACCCCTGCCGACCGAGACACCGTCTTTGTCGACCGACACTCGCACCTTTACATCGACCGATGCTACTTCACCGTCGACCGACATCTTTCATCCGATATCGATCGATACCCCTAACCGTACATCGATCGATACTACTCCGCGAGTTATGGTTGCGCCTATTATTCTCACACGGGATGAGAATGGAGACTTGCGTGACCAAGAAGGTCACCTTCGTAATGAAGCAGGTCAGAAACTAAACGCTCAAAATGAAGTAATCCCTGAGCCAGAAACTGCACCTACAGGAGCCGTTAAACCTGTAGAAGAGGCTGCTCGAACACTAGCTGACTACAACCGTCCAGATCAGTTCTACACCAACATATCAGCCATTCGTCCCCCTGCTATTCAGAGAGGCGATTTCGAGCTCAAGCCGCAGTACTACACCCTTGTGGGACAGATACCTTACTATGGGCTGTCCAGTGAGCATCCCATGGACAATCTGGAGAGGTTCGAGGATCTCATATCTGCTATCAAAGCCAATGGAGTCCCTGTGGACTACCTTCTCTGTAAGCTCTTCAAACACTCTTTATCTGGAGAAGCTTTGCAGTGGCTTAAGCAGCTACCACCAGGATCTCTTACATCCTGGAGCGACATCAAAAACGCATTTTTGCGTAACTTCTTTGATGATGCGCGCGCTGAAGACTTAAGGAGGAAAATTGCCACATTCAATCAGGAGCCTGGAGAGTCATTCAAGGATACCTGGATCAGATTCAAGTCTTACCAGTGAGACTGCCCACACCATGGATTCAACAAAGTGCAGCTGCTCTGCACTTTCTTCGGAGGCATCGCATTGAAATATCAGATGGCTCTAGACATTGCGAGTGAATGAAACTTCACCACGAGGAATCCTGAAGATGCTGTGAAGCTGATAGACAACCTAGCATCCAGCAACAGCACAAAGAACATTGTAAGAGCAAGATCTGCAGCGTTCCTTGGAAAGGAACAGATAAATGAGGTACAAGCTACACTTGACAATGTTCAGAAACTGTTAAAAAAGCAAATCTGCTCAGTGGAGTATGCAGAAGCTGATGAAGAAGATGACTACACAGAAGCAGAAGTCAACTAGATCAGTGGAACCGGATCTCAGAGGTCTGGAAACCAAGGAAACGAAACTTGGAGAGGAAACTTCAACAGCAACCCCAACAACAACAGGAGCTATGGAAACTCATCTTACATGAAGCCACCCACACCAATCCCAGAAGGAAAGCTAGAAGACATGCTCAGCAAAGTTCTTGAAAGCCAGCAGCAGTTAGAGGTGAACTTCAATGGAAAGATCGACGCTGTCTACACCACTTTGAATACAAAGCTTGATGCTTTGAGCACCCATGTGAAGAAACTAGAGACTCAAGTGATTCAGATAGGAGAAGCTGTTGAAGCAGGAAGCTTTAGGAAAAGGGACTGGAGAAGAAACAACAGGCCACAATGTCGCTATCATAGAGGATGATTTTGGAGAGTGGTTAAGCAAGAGAAGCTGCAAGAGGAAGACTTCCAGATCGGAAGAATTGGCGGCTACCAATGGAATCAATCGATGTCAGGATCACCACATCGATCGGACGCCAACAACAATCGATCGATGGAACAAGACGAGCATCGACCGATGGATCTTGAAGAATCCACCAGCGAGTGCAATGCCGTGAAGATACTTACTCACGAGGAGTTCGCAGCAAAACACCCACATCCGCCCAGCCCTTACCACGTCGACCGACGGACAGACGACCCATCGATCGACCGATTGATAAAGAAATCGTCGACACCTCGAAGCTGTCGATCGATATTCAGTTATCACGCCGAGTGCAACTTCCCAAGATAGATGTTGCACGACTTAATGCACTCCGAGAAATCTAAGCCTTCAGAAACCCACCAACCGCCATAATGAAGAAGCCCACGGATATTATTGATCCAATGGAGATAGAAAGGAAAAAGATGGCAGAATACTCAGAAAAGGAAAGAGAAGGTTCATAAACACCTTAAAGAGGAGTTAATGAGAAAGAGTTGGCAAGTTTCAGAAAGAGAGTTCTAAGGATACCTACAGAGAAACCCTTTGAAGAAGCCTACTTTTCACACAGTTGTGGATGTTTTCAGAGAAACCAAGGAGGAAGAAGACATCAAGAGGATGTTCAACCAAGTCGAGAAAGTATGAAGAAGAGGATCAAACTAGAGAAGAAGGGTGATCCAGGGAAGTTCGTTGTTCCTTGCTCAGTCCATGGGATCAACTTCCCATGTGCCCTATGTGATACAGGATCTGGAGTTAGCATCTTACCCAAGGTGATAGCAGACCATCTAGGTCTGAAGATAGAAGCTCTTGAAGAATCGTTCATCTTTGTGGATTGTTCTCAGCGAGACTCTGGAGGAATTGTGAAACCTTGAAGTCACCATAGGATAAGCCCTAATTCCGGTGGACTTCCATGTCTTGCGTCAAGATAACCCTACTACTTCTTTATGGAAGGAAGAGCCTTCTACATGACCGATAGGAGATTCAGCCTTGATGTAAAAGAATTGTGCCTCCATCGATCAACCTATCGATCGACATCGATCCAGGTCATCGCGAGTCATCCAAGGTCCACTAAAAGATCGAGGCGACCGATTAGCATGATTGCTATTGATGGATATGAATATACTCATCAATTCGATCAAAGAAGATATGAGAATCAGTCGACGTAGAACCTATTGAGGATCGACCCAGTCAGCCGGCTGAGAGGAAAATTCGCTGATATCATCTATAGTAGACAAGAAGTGGAGGAACTTCTACTACGCAGGGAGGCTGAGAAGTTCAAAGCGTCAACCGGATTATCAGGCTGCATCGTCGGCGAAACTCAACCTACATCGATCGATGGGGCGATTGACATGAAATCACGGCAGATGAAACTCTTTGCAGAAGCTTCACGAGAATCTCAAGCGAAAATCTGATAAGCAGGCTGTTGCATCGATCGATATGAACTCGAGATGCAGTAGAGAATTAAATAAATCGTCATCAATAACAAGCGTGGATGATTCCGAAAGATAATCGATCAGACCAAGCGTATTTCGAATTGAGAGTTGGAAGCATTGGAATCTAGCATGAAAGGGATGCAGAGAGAAATCAAAATATTGAGAGACAGCTTGTGAGCAGATGCGTATAATCATCGACCGAGCAACCAAGCGCATCGATCGATGGACTTCAACGATATCGACCAATGTCTGACCCAAGGAATCGACGATACCAGCTCCATCCAAGACAAGATGATCTTAACCTTGACTCGTCGGCGATGGCTTAGTCGACCTTTCGAGCGATACCAGCTCCATATGAGGAAGAGCTTAGTGACCAGCGGATAGTCAGCATTGAAAGTCATGAAGAAAGGATTCAAAGTATCACTGATGAGTTGATTGAGTTAAAGGAGAAACGAACCAGAGAATATGAAGCCACAAGAAGCTTATTTGGCATGGTTAGTGAGAAGAAAGATACAGAGGATACTTGTTTCTCAACAAGTACCTGGACTTCATCTCAGTAGCTCATCTCATCCAAATTCAAGCTAGATGACTATAATCAAAGCGCTGAGTGGGAGGCAACCCACTGTTAGGTAGTTTTTCATTTTATTTTTATCTTTAGGATTTTATTTTTCGTATTTATTTTTCTTTGCAGTTACAATTAGACGATTGCCACTGAAATCGACCGACATGACACTGTCGATATCGATCGACATAAACCAAACAGAAGCGATCGACGAAGATGACTCAATATCGATCGATACGCAACGCGGTCAGGTATATCGTTCTAAACTTTTTGATATCAGTGTACTTTATTATTACATATGCCTTCACTGGACTGGTTATACACTGGGGACAGTGTATGATTTAAGTCTGGGGGGGATGTTACTGATGCTATTTACCTTTTGATTTCATAAAAAAAAAAATGTTTTCAAAATGGTTTTTATTGAGTCAAGAAAGGGATAATGATAATTTACTTTTCACTTTTTATCTAACCAAAATTTTAGGCACCATTCGTAGATTTGTTGATGCAGAATGTACTATAGATGCTAAAGTTGATCACCTATCAGCTATGACAACACTTTCATTGATTGTCTGGAGGAACCAAAGCTGATTTCCAACCTAACCTGACAATTCTTTGCTTGTCTTGGGGCTTGGTATACATCGGATGGGATGCTTCAAACAAGTCTGGAAGGTAGAAGCCTTGTGTAGATAATTTTTATCACTTTCTCTCTCTCATTTTCCAAAATTAGATTTAATTTTTCTTTTCAAAAAAAAAAAAATCGAAAATTATCTTAAATTTATGTTCTAGGAATAGTTAGATATTAACTAGGAAGGAATTGAACAGGCTTGGCGGTTACCCCCTCAAGACTTGATTCATAAGAATTCTATAGGTAAAGGGTTGAACAGGGCTTGGTGGTTACCCCTTTCAAGACTTGATTCATGGAAGCCTGTCCAATCTTGGTCAATGTCTTGCAAATGAAAGCAGACTTGACTAGGAGAGAAATAGTAGAGAGAGAGGATAGGAACTAATTTTACTGCAGGTCCAGATACTTGTTTAAGCAACCTTGCATCCTGTGATCGATACTCCCAAGGTAAAGCCTGCACTTTTATTTTATGTACATAAATGAAATCAGTAGAGGGTTAGTCAGACATGATTGCTAAGTTGTTGGCTAGATGATCAAGGTAGCTTAACTAGGATATTGCATAATGTGCTACGTGATTGTGACTCTTAGATGTGGTTTGCAACAAAGTAGAGGTTATGATTCTAAGTTTGAATTGATTTAGTCCCTGCTTTTCAAAACCTCTTTCATAAAGACTGCTGTGTGTTTGCTGAGGACAAGCAAAAGGTTAAGTCTGGGGAGTTGATATACCATGGATTTTATCCGCTTTTACCCTGGTATATGAGTGTTTTACTACTATTATCTATGTTTTGGAGTCTATTAGGTATGTTTTCAGGTTCAGAAGCATTTTGGAGAAAAGAGACGTTTTAGGTGCCTTTTTGGAGCTTAAAGAAGAGTTCACCCGAGATCAAGACCAGAGGTCGACGTCGAGTTACACATCGATCGATGCACACTCTGCAATCGATCAACACACAGCCGAAGGACAATACATCGAGACCATAATCGATCGATGTACACCTGTACTATCGATCGATCTGAGGCTGAAAGACAAGTTGGACCTGGCGAACTTGAAGCCCAAGATATCACTTTTACAAGAATACCCCGACGAGTTTTTAACCTAATGAAATCATATATTTATATGCCTAAGTGTTTTGGCATTAAAAACAAGCTTTCTTTTCATTCAAGTCTCTTTCATATACAATCTTTTACAGTAATTGAACTTTTAAGAGTTTCTTCTACTTCTATTCATTTTCTTTCAGTTCTTTATTTACAAAGGTTATAGGATTCTATATCTAGAGGAAAGATCCAAAGAGATTTGTGATTGGAACTTAAGTGTTCATTCCTCTAATATATCTATGAACTCCTATTATTACCTTGTTGCTATGAACTACTTAGCCATGTCTGAGTAGATTCACTTGTTAGATTTAGGGTTTAAATAGGATATGAGGGATTAGCCCCAGCCTATAATTACTATAGTTGTGATATTTATTGTTAGGATTGTTCATTAATGCTTTTCTAGCTTAGCTACCTAGAACATGAACTTGGATTGCATTGATTTATTACATGCAATACCTGACAACATCCTAAACATGCAATACCTGACAACGTTTAATAAGTTTTGAGCTCTGACATATCATGCAAGAAACTTGTTAGCCTTTATAGTATTTATAATCCTGAATTCCTGAATACTTACCCTGAATCTAACTACTTTTCTTTATTGTTTTCAAAACCAAATCCTTTCAACTGAGTAATCTCATCCTTACTCAGCAAACCTGCACTTTACTTTAAACTATTTTCAACCTAGCATAGTCATTAAGATTTCATCTTATTTGTACACTAGCTCTCTGTGGATTCGATCCCTAAGTACTACAACTGAACCTCTTATTTGAGAGAGTAAAGTCACTCCTTAGGGTAATTTGAGTGATATCATCCCTCAATACAGGAAGTTCTTGAAGGATGTTGTGTCTGCAAAGAAAAAAGATATGGAGGGTATGATGGTTCTTACTCATGAGGGCAGTGCCATTATCCAGGGATTGACAGTCCCTAAGAAGCTAGAAGATCCAGGATGCTCTACTCTGCCTTGTGCCATTGGTCCCTTGATGTTTGAGAGATGCTTATGCGACTTGGGAGCTAGTGTCAGCCTCATGCCTTTATCTGTTGCCAAGAGACTTGGGTTCACTCAATACAAGAAGTGTAGACTCTCCTTGGTGCTTCCTGATCGCTCTGTGAAGCTCCCCATTGGTATTTTGGAGGATCTCCCTGTGATGGTTGGAAATTGTGAGATTCCCACAGACTTTGTGGTGCTTGAGATGGATGAGGAAGCTAAAGACCCCTTGATCCTTGGAAGATCATTCTTAGCCACAGCAGGAGCCACTGTTAATATTAAAGAAGGCAAGATTAATCTTCATTTGGGCAAGAAGCACACTCTCCACTTTGACATCAAGGAGATGATGAAGAAGTCAACTGTGCAAGGCCAGGAGTTCTACATCGAAGAGATGGAAGCTCTTGCTGATGACCTTCTTGAGGAGTTGGCATTTGAGGAGTTGGCACTTGAGGACCCTTTACAGCATGCTTTGACAATGGATAGAGAGGTCCAAGTGGTTGAGAACAAGGAGAGTGCTACCTACGTAAGGAATTTGGATTCACACACCAAGATTGATGGTCAGATCAGTATGAGGAGCTACCACCAGTGGTTAATCATGCCGCCTCAGCCACTCAACAAGAGGACATCCAGCAAGATGACTGGAGTGAGCTCAAGGCACCGGAAGTGGAGCTTAAACCTCTTCCCCATGGTGTAAGGTATGCATTCCTTGGCCCTAATGAGACTTACCCTGTCATTGTGAGTAGTGAACTTACTGAATTTGAGTTGTCTTAACTCTTGAATGAACTTAAAAGATTTAGAAAATCAATATGGTACTTACTTGATGATATAAAAGGGATATCACCCTCTTTGTGCATGCATAGGATACATCCTGAGGATGAATCAATGACTTCTATTGAGCATCAAAGAAAGTTAAATCCTAACCTGAAGGATATTGTAAAGAAGGAGATTTTTAAACTCTTGGATGCTGGTGTGATATACCCTATCTCTGATAGCAAATGGGTATCTCTTGTGCATGTTGTCCCAAAGAAAGGTGGTATCACTGTGGTTAAGAATGATAAGGATGAGTTAATACCAACTAGAACCATAACTGGCCATAGGATGTGTATTGATTATAGAAAGCTTAACTCAGCCTCTAGAAAAGATCATTTTCCAATTGCCATTCATTGATCAAATGCTTGAGAGGCTTGCAAATCATCCTTATTATTGCTTTCTTGATGGATATACAGGATTCTTCCAGATCCCCATACATCCCAATGATCAAGAGAAGACAACATTCACATGCCCCTATGGCACCTTTGCTTATCGAAGGATGCCATTTGGGTTATGTAATGCTCCAGCAACCTTTCAAAGGTACATGATGTCTCTCTTCTCAGACCTCATTGAGGATGTAGTGGAGGTATTCATGGATGATTTCTCGGTCTACGGATCTTCGTTTTCTGCTTGTTTGTCCAACTTGTGCAGGGTCCTACAGAGATGTGAAGACACCAACCTTGTGCTGAATTGGGAGAAGTGTCACTTTATGGTCAAAGAAGGAATTGTGCTTGGGCACAAGATTTCAGAGAAGGGGATTGAGGTGCACAAGGCTAAGATTGATGTGATGGTCAGTTTGGCTCCACCAAGGATAGTGAAGGACATCAGGAGTTTCCTTGGCCATGCTGGGTTCTATATAAGGTTCATCAAGGACTTCTCAAAGATTGCTAGGCCATTGACCAAGTTGCTATGCAAAGAGGCTATCTTTACCTTTGATGAAGAGTGTCTTGAAACCTTCAAGAAGCTGAAGAGTGAACTTGTTAGTGCTCCTATTGTCCAGCCACCTGATTGGGATCTCCCTTTTGAGATTATGTGTGATGCTAGCGATTATGCTGTTGGAGCTGTTTTGGGACAGAGGAAGAACAAGAAGACCCACGTGATATATTATGCAAGCAGAACCTTGGATGATGCTCAGATGAGATATGCCACGACAGAGAAGGTGTTGTTGGCCATAGTCTTTGCCTTTAAGAAGTTCAGAAGTTACCTTGTGGGCTCCAAGGTCATTGTATACACAGACCATGCAGCCTTGAGGCATCTCTTAGCAAAGAAGGATGCAAAACAAAGACTTTTGAGATGGATCCTGCTGCTTCAAGAGTTTGATCTTGAGATCAAGGACAAGTCAGGAGTTGAGAATGGTGTAGCTGATCATTTGTCCAGATTGAGAATTGAGTGTGGCATCCCCATTGATGAAGGACTTCTTGAGGAGCAGATCATGGCTATTAGAGCAGTGGTGGCAGTTTGTGAAACTGGTAAGAAGATTGAATAAGTCAAGGCAACTAATGAGAAGGAGCCTTGGTATACTGATTTTGTGAACTATCTTGTTACTAGGAAGGAGCCATTGGATCTTGAGGGTTATGCCAAGAAGAAGTTCTACAAGAATTGAGGAGATACTATTGGGATGAACCTTATCTCTATATTCTCTGTAAGGATCAGCTGTATAGGGTGGTGGTGGCCAATGAGGAGATTGATGGAATCCTTTCACACTGCCATGGATCATCATATGGAGGCCATTTTGC
This sequence comes from Brassica nigra, assembly GCA_016432835.1. Classification (NCBI taxonomy): domain Eukaryota; kingdom Viridiplantae; phylum Streptophyta; class Magnoliopsida; order Brassicales; family Brassicaceae; genus Brassica; species Brassica nigra. Next base: position 36,531,329 of record CM028245.1, read on the forward strand.
CACCTTCAAGAAAGTTGCAAAGGTTTTACAAGCTGGATTTTGGTGGCCACATATGTTTAAAGACACTGAAAACTATGTCTCAAAGTGTGATTCATGCCAAAGGAAGGGGAACATCACAAAGAAGAACGAAATGCCTCAAAACCCAATCCTTGAGGTGGAGGTGTTTGATGTATGGGGCATAGACTTCATAGGACCTTTTCCTTCTTCTTATGGCAACAAGTATATCCTTGTAGCTGTTGATTATGGGATTTGGCTGCCGTCCGGTTTTTGTAAGTGATGTCGAGCCCGCCAAGCTCGATCGCCAACTTCGTTAGCCGGCCAGAACTGTTCGTGTTTTGGAGGATTGTTCTGAGAGGCTGGTCAGTGAGTACTTCAATCGAATGAGACTGGAAGTACAGCCGTAGTTTCCGTGTTGAGTCGACTACGGCGAGGGCCATTTTCTCCAGGATCGGGTACCTCGTCTCTGGTCCCGTCATGCGCTTGTTTGTGTAGAAGACTGGCCTTTTCTCTCCCCGGTCTTCTTTGATGAGGACGCTGCTAACTGCCACCGAAGAGACCGCGACGTAAAGGGAAAGGACGTCACCGACGTCGGGTTTGGCGAGGACGGACGGGGGGAGTGGCAAGGTATTGCTTGAGCTGGGTGAAAGCCTCTTCGCACTTATCGTCCCAAATGAATTTCTTATTTCCGCACAGGAGGTCGTAGAAGGGGAGACACTTGTCGGTCGACCTGGAAATAAAGCGGTTGAGCGCCGCAATTCGGCCGGTCAAGCGCTGGACCTCTCGGAAGTTCTTTGGGCTTGGGAGGTCGAGGGCCGCTGAGATTTTCTTGGGGTTGGCTTCTATTCCTCTTTGTGTTACGATGTAACCTAGGAACTCGCCCGAGGACACTCCGAAGGTGCACTTCGCGGGGTTCAGTTTCATCCCGTACTTGTTGAGCGTCTCAAAACATTTGCGTAGATGTTTGAGATGATCGGAGGCGTGCAGTGACTTAATGAGCATATCACCGATGTAGAATTCGATGGTGTTGCCGAGTTTGTCGGCAAACATGCCGTTAACTAGTCTTTCGTAAGTTGCTCCCGCGTTTTTGAGGCCGAATGGCATGACCTTGTAGCAGTAGGTACCTCTGTCCGTGATGAAGGCCGTCTTCTCGCGGTCGTCGGGGTGCATCATGATCTGGTTGTATCCTGAGAATGCATCTATGAACGTGAGCATCTCGTTCCCGGCTGTGGATTTGACCAAACGGTCGATACTCGGCAGCGGGTAACTATCCTTTGGACAAGCCTTGTTTAGGTCGGTGAAGTCGACGCATACGCGCCACTTTCCGTTCTTCTTCTTGACCACCACGGGGTTAGCTAGCCATTCGGGGTAACGTACTTCCATGAACGAGCCGGCACCAAGTAGACGCTCGACTTCATCATTGACTGCTTTCGACCTGTCGGATCCCAGCTTCCGTCATTTCTGTCGGATTGGTTTGAAGGTCGGGTCGACGTTCAACTCGTGGGAGGTTATTGCAGGGTTGATTCTTTTCATGTCGGACATGGACCAGGCGAACGTCGACAAATTATCTTTGAGGAAGGCGAGGATTAGCTGTTGCATAAGGTCAGATAGATATGCGCCCACGTGCACGGTCTTACTTGGATCAGAGTCATCGATGGGCACTTCGAACACTTCCTCTTTCTGGGGACAAACTTTGTGGATTGGCGGGGAAACGGAGTTGACATGGGATGATGGAGAGCGCTGCAGTTTGACGGTGGCTATCAAAATTTCTCGGGCGACTTGTTGGTCTCCCCGCAGGGTTTTGATCAAACCGTCCGTTCCGGGAAACTTGATGCACTGATGATACGTGGAAGGGATCGCGTGCATCGAGTGTATCCACGGGGTCCCGAGAATGACGTGGTAAGGCGCCCTGGTTCTGACGACAGAGAACTTGACTGCGCGGGTCACTCCACATGTGTGGACCGGGAGGCGGATCGTTCCAAGTATTATCTCAGAAGAACCGTTGCATCCGGTGAGAGATCTGGATGACGGTTTTATGTCGTGGAGGTCGATTCCCATTTTTTCGTGTGTTCCCTGGAAAATGAGGTCGACTGAGCTGCCAGTGTCGATGAGCACCTTGGTGACGTCATATGCCCCGATCCCTAGAACGACCAAGAGAGGATTGTTATGGGGGATATGAACCCCGACGGCGTCCTCGGCCGAGAAAGTGACCGAATGGTCATTCTGTGGCCGAGAAGGCCATCTTTGGGAAGTGGTGGCTTGTCTGCAATATCCCTTGATGGATCGAACAGAGTTGCCGCAAGGAGGAAAGCTGCCCATGATGACGTTAAGTCTCGGCCTTGGCCCTGAACGTTTGGCATCAAGTTTAACTCGGAGATCGGCTGATTTTGATTTTTTGAGCTGTCTTCATAAGTCGGTTGTCTTAGACCGGTTAAGCAGGATGCACAGGTCGTCGGTTTTGGCGTTGAGTTTGTCCCTCAGGTCGGTGACATCATGATTCGTGTGCTGTTCGGGGGCGTGCTCGCCCATAGAGATGCGTCTGGCCTTGGCCGAGTGAAGCTGCAATCGGAGATCAGACCAAGAGGAAGCATTGGAGCCGAACAAATTCAGTTTTCGCTTGAGGGTGTCACGCAGATCTCGGACTGGCGGTGCGTCATCATTTTCCTCGTCGGACGACGAATCGGGTTGAGAAAGGATCACTTCCATGCGCTGGCGGTTTGTCGGCTGCTCCTCTTCAGCGGAAGTTTCGTCGTCCGCAGGGTCCTTTTCCGTTTTCTCCTTGTTCTTCTGTCGTGGCTCGCCGGTATGGCTTTTGCCTTGGGACTTGCTTTGTGCCCTCTTTTCTTTGTTCTTGCTCCAGCTTTTGTTATTTTTTGGCTTCGCCTTAGGAGGTTCAATCTCGAGTTTTCTGCTGGCGAGAGACGAGAGGAATTGTGCGTAGAGTGTTTTGCACTCGGAGGTGTCGTTACCCTTGACGTCGTGGTATTTGCAGTGCTTAGGGAGGTCTACCGTCTTGGAAGAACTGGAGGGAGGCTCGGGGAGCATAGTACAGACGGCGTTAGGGAGAGGAGTTGCATCTTTGGTGTCGGTCTCGCGATCCCAGTGATTCCACCCTTTCACGCAGACGACTAATGTCGAGATGGGAACATTGTTTTCGTTGACAACGTAGAGGAAGCCGTTCTTGCGGCTGTTTTTGTCGCTTGGAGCGTGTTGCCGGGGCTCCGTTCGAGCGTCGACGTTTTTGGCCGGAGGGGGGGCTTTGCTGCGTTCTGCTTGCTTAAGATCGCCTTAGTGTCCTCTTCCATGCGGATGAAGTTTTGAGAATGGGCGATCGCGTCTTGGAGCGAAGAGGTTGGGTTCTGGTATAAGTCCTCTCTGAACTTGGAGTGGACCCATAGGTGTTCATCAACGCGTCGATGGCGATGGCATCGGGGATTGCGATCCGTGAAACCACAGTCTTGAACTTTTCCATGTAATCACAGAGGCTCTGGTCTTTGGTCTGCGACAGATTCTAGAGGCTGGACGCACTCGCCCCGCGTTTGGTGAACATGATGTAGGTTTTGAAGAAGGCCGCCGAGAGTTCGCGAAAACTATTGATTTTCTTCGAACTGCGAGAACCAAGTGAGAGCCTGTTCGTTTAGCGTTTCGACGAACAGCTGACAGTGGCCGGCATCTCTCTCGTCGTCAGTGAAGCGAGCTCGGGCCATCGCGATGTTGAAAGCAGTCATATGTTCGACGGGGTCATCTCCGACCTTTTAGGTTGGGAGGCGTAGCTTCTATATCGGGCGGAGGCGTACGTCAGTCAAGCGACTTGTGAAAGGTGTGCGAGAGGTCGCGGCTAGCACGCTCTCGATTTGAGGGGCCTAGTTGGTGGCTTGATGGATCTTCGAGCTCATATGGTGAAGGTCGAGTATGATTTCGGCGATTTCACCGATGGTGTCGACATCTTGATCTCTCTGGGCTGCATCAGGAGCCGGGAGGATGTGTGCGTCCGGGACATGGTCGTCGATGGCTGTCGTAGGGTTTGTTTGGAAAAGTTGGCGACTTATCGTCGGAGGGTTGCTTGTTTGCCCGGCGGGAGCGGAAAGAGCGGCGACTAGTGCGGTGAGCTGCTCGTTGGTGGCTTTTTGAGCCGCATCTTGTTGTGCGAGTAGTTCCATGACGGAACTCATGAACTCGGAAGAGAGTGGGGGAGTGACTGCAGACGTGGGATCTGGTTCTTCGCCAGAAGCGCCGGAGTTTGAATCGTCTGTCATGCTGAGATCTGGAAACGTTACTCTGGTCGGCACCACGGTGGGCGCCAATTGTTTGAACTGAGTTTAGTCGGATCTAGAGGGATAAACGAAACTCGTTTATTGGTCGAACAGAGACGGTTTTTTATATCTGATGAAAGGTGTTTACAAGGGTTATAAAGAAGAAGGGACGACAAGATCGGCGCTCGGAGGCGGCCGAGAATGGTACAGGATGAACAAAACGAGAGTAAGCAGTGAAACCTAGATCTAGCCACTCTAAGTCTTTGTGTCCAAGTGTTGATATCCTCCCTAAGCTTTCTTCCGTCCCTTTTTATAGGCTCTCTCCTCTAGTTCGTCCTAGTTGTGAATGTGCTTCTTGAGCTTCTTTCTGTTGGCCGAGTTGACGGCCTTTTGGTACGCCACTTAGAGCCGTACGCTTTTAGTCGTCCTTGCGAGTCGACAAAACGTGTCCTGAAATCGAGTGGTCGGATCAACTCGCTGAGCTGAGCTGATCTTTTCATCTGATGGGCTGGTCATTATTCGGTGGGCCTTGTGGAGGGATGCAATCCATCTCCTATAGGATTCTCTATACAGATCGGCTAAGTGTTTTGGCGTACGACAACTACGTACCCAATAACCTTTCATACCGCATCTGTAGCAAACCTTTTTTGTTTGCCTTTTATCATTCTGGCGCTTTCATTTCCGTGGAAGTCCTTATTGTTTCTTTGTCATACGGACAGAATCTTCTTCCTCGTCCTCTCCCAATCATCCTCTCCAATTATCATAACTGGATGATGCAACATTCACTTCGGGGAATGGTGCAGTTCCAGTGGGACGAGTCTGATGGTTTAACAAAACGAGTTGATTATTCTGCTCCACTACAAGGAGGATTTGCATCAACTCCGAGTCACGGGTAAATCCATTCACCCGGTACTGTTGCTGCAGGATTACGTTTTCAGGATGAAACATGGAGAGAGTTTTCTCGATCATATCATAATCACTTATTTTCTCTCCACATAACATCATCCTCGATGTAATTCCAAACATCACAAAATTATACTCACTTACACTTTTGTAGTTCTGGAACTCGTGTTTAGCTTTCGATAAGATCACATACTTCTTGTGATCAAACCTCTCTTTTAATGAATTCTAGAGGTCACAAGGATCCTCTTTCGTAATATATTCATCTTTTAAACCATTATGTATGTGGTGTCGTAAAAATATCATGTCTTTAACCTTTTTCTCATCCGATACCGTTTTCGAAATATCGATGGTTTCCAAAAGCCCGTTTCCTCTCAGGTGCATTTTTGCACCTATTTTTCTGGTCATATAATTATTTCCCGTAATATCCAGGGCATTAATTTCGAACTTTGTCAAATTCGACATGATGACTTTATTCATAGAATAAAATATAAATAGACGGGAATTTAAATGCATATAATAAAGGCAATAATTAAAGGCATAAAATAAATTGCAAAATTTTAAAAAACATAAATAAAATTGGAGGCTTAGCCTATCCCGTGATCCGAGAAGTTATACACTACCATATTGATCATTTTTTCAAAGTCAGAGGAGACATAGCAATATTAATTTTTTATATTTTTATGTGTGCAACACACCACTATTTATAGTAGTCTAATATTTATTTAGTCATTTTTCCTTAAGGGAGATGATGATGATGACAGGTAAAGAGATAAAAGGACAATCAATTTTCAATGTATCCCACGTGTACCCCACGTGTACCCCACGTGTAAGAAGGATGGATGATCATCATCTTTTTAACAAAAAACAATTATTAAAATTGATTTTTATAGAAAAGTACAAATAAATTCGGTTTTTATCCACCCAAATCAAATATGTTCTCGGTTTATGATTTAACCTAGTTTAACCGCCGGTTCGGTCTGGATTTAAACACTGGGACAAAGCGGTTCGGTCCTGATTTAAAACACTGGGACAAATAGAACCGGCGGTCCCAAATTGCCATCAATCACCGCTCTCAAAGTTGATGTACCAATCATAAAAAAGAGGTCGAAGTCTTGTTGGTTCTCTCTGTAGCTTCTCGAAAGTATGTTACGAGTTTTAAAGATCAAACTCTGTTTCCCTCTCTCAACATTGACCCAAAGATTCTCCTCATTCCATGCTACTAAATCGGTGATTGATAAGGCGGCAGTCGATGGGGAGCTAAGAGTTTTCATCGTCGCTGGCGAAGTCTCCGGCGATAACATCGGCTCTCGTCTTATGTCCTCCCTCAAAAAGCTCTCTCCTTTTCCCCTTCGTTTCCATGGAGTTGGAGGGTAAGCGTCTGGGTTTGAAGGAAACTGAAATCTCGTATACTTACTTCTAACGAATTTGTTTTATACTGTAAGATCAATGATGTGCAAGCAAGGATTGACTTCGTTGTTTCCCATGGAGGATTTGGCTGTAATGGGTTTGTGGGAGCTTTTGCCGCATCTTTATAAGTTCCGTGTGAGTGTTTAGATGTGTCTTTGATATAAGCCACTTTAGATTCTTTTATTTACAGCTCTGGTTTTGAGATTGCAGCTGAAGTTGAAGGAGGCGATTGATGCTGCAGCTATGTTTAAGCCACATGTTGTTGTGACTGTTGATTCAAAGGGCTTCTCTTTCCGTCTACTTAAAGAGTTAAGAGGTACACAACACAAGCTTGTTTCTTTAGGCTTGTAAGATCGAATCAATGAAGTTTAAGTGAACATGGTCTATTCAGTAATGTTTTCAATAAACTGTCTCTTATCATCCAGTATTAGAAAAACAAGGTTTATTGAATTGTAACCAGTTTTATTCATGGCAAGCTTAATCCGACCCTAGTCTCTAGGATAATGCCCTTGATTTATTTTCTGTGGACATGACAATGGAGGAATGGTTTTTGGCTTTGCAGCTAGATATAATCAGCAACACTTGAAAAATTCTCCCGTGCATTTTCATTATGTGGCACCGTCGTTCTGGGCCTGGAAAGGAGGAGAATCAAGACTTGGAGGTCTGTCTGAGTTCGTTGATCATCTTTTCTGCATTCTTCCGAACGAGGAAACGGTTTGTAGGGAACATGGGGTGGAAGCAACCTTTGTTGGACATCCTGTTCTTGAGGAGTCTTCTGAAATCAACTTTGTACGCATCTACTTGTTCTTGGATCACTTCAGTTTCCATGATACTCTCTTGGATTCCTTAAGTGCTCTCTGTTGATACAGGTGAGAACCTGCAAACCTCAGGAATCGAAGCTTGAGTGCTTGAGTTTTTTAAGCAAATACTCACTACCATCTGGTAATGTGAATGATTACATTGGTTTTATCTACTTTTGTTTGAATTCTCATTGTTCTCCTGCTGCATTCATGAAAGAAGACTCCACTGTTATTTCGGTTCTACCTGGGAGTAGATTACAAGAAGTTGAAAGAATGCTACCAATATTTTCCAAAGCAATGAAGCTACTCAAAGACCCGTTTCCTAAACTAGTAACGCTAATCCACGTTGCATCCAACAGTCAAGTGGATCATTACATTCGAAAATCTGTCCGTGACTGGCCAGTTCCAGCAATGCTAGTCCCTAGTGGATCCACTCAACTTAAATACGATTCCTTTGGCGTAAGTGTCTCTCTGTCTGGGTATCTGTGTGTATCTTCTATCTTGCTCCTCTCATTGTGTGGGTGTTCCATAATAACAGGTGAGTCAAGCTGCGTTATGCACTTCAGGAACAGTTGCTGTTGAGTTGCAGCTTGCTCGTCTTCCTTCCCTTGTAGCTTACCGAGCACATTTTTTAACAGAGCTGTTTATCCGTTACAAAGCCAAGATCCCTTACATTTCTCTCCCAAACATTTTGCTTGACTCCCCAATCATTCCTGAAGCTTTGTTTCGAGCTTGCAAACCTTCTAATCTCGCCTTGATAATCGAGTAATACTTCTTCTTTTTCTTCATCTCTGCCCAATTTAACTATATATTTGAGAAATGAGCATCATGATGTTGTGTGAAATTGTAGGAGACTGATCTTGGATGAAGAGATGAGAGAAAAACAAGTTATTGCTGCTGAAAAGTTGGCCCGACTCTTGCATCCATTAGAAAGCGGAATGAGCAAATTGGTTCATTACAGTGATTTAGATTCTCATCGATATACACCAAGCAATTTAGCAGCTTCGACTATTCTTAGTTATGCCAAGCGATAGAAGCCTGTCACGAAGAATATTTATTGTTTGCAAGTTACTTAAGTAGGCCATCCTTCAAATGAAAGGACCTCACTGTTCTTACTGCTAACTTGTCTCAAACATATCAGCGCATGTGCTAGATTTTGTTTCTATAAAAACCACACCAATCTGGATTCTTTGTTTCTGAATGAGATTCATCTTATGTAATCTCTCAAACCCCAAACTTTCTCAAGCATGCACCATATCCATTTACAATTAAAAAAAAAAAGGAAACATCCTCAGAGCAGAATGTTTTAGGTCGGATTATTCTTGCAAGAGAATGGTATTAAGAGCCACCCATGATAATATCATCGCCGGTTGTTGGCTTTGGTGGAGCTGCTCCAAAAGTGAATCCTTGAGGAAGGATAGTTGAAGCAGGGGACGGAAATATAGAAGAAGCAGAAGCATTGTTGAACACAGGGACTTGCGCTTGACTAATATTATTAAGCTTAGGGAAACCAAATCCAAATGTTGGAGGATCGTTGATATTCATCGCCGCCATCATCCCTTCTCTTGATCCAAGTATTGTCTGCTCAAAAGCCTCCAGTTGTTGGTAGAACTCTGGCGAATAAAAACCGAAATAAGAGAGCAGTTTCGTGAATAATCAAGTTAAAATCCAAAATGTGAGTTAGCAGTTGCCTGGAGTTATGTCAGTCGTGGGTCTCCGTTGCTTAACCCACTGATGACTCTCAGCGAGTCTCCACCCTTTACGTTTCATCAAGTATGCTATAACAACCGCTGGTGATCTGTCAAGTTAAAAAAAAAACACATAGGTCTTCAATATGCAAGAACAGAGAAGAAAACACTTTATGAGACAACTACAAAGTATGACTTATAGTTGGAGTTGATGAAATAGTCAAAGAATGATAAATGATACTCACCTGCTTTTCCCTGACATGCAGTGCACAAGAACACGTGCCTTGTCCTTCTCACACTGGTCTACAGAGTAAAATCAAACAGAATACGAATAATTAAATGAAGATCAATGTTTTGGAGCTAAAAATATATGAATCAAACCTAGGAACTTGATAGCATCATCGAACTGTAAGACTTTCTCATCAGAGAGGCAATGGTAAGTGAATGAGTTCCTGTAGAGATTTTGGCACATAGGAACCGTCTGTACGAAACAAAAGATAAAGCAAGAGTCAGTACCAATAACATTCCTTTTCAATTACCAAAAATAGAACTGAAAAAGATCAATTTGTCAAGATTCATCTACACTAGCTAATGGGTAAACGAACCAATTCTTAACTCGGTTAAGACTAAACCAATTCAATCATTAGATTGAGATTAAATTCACAAACTTCTAACCCTCATGCGAATTGTACAGATTCATGACAAAGAAACTCACATTAAGAACGCGAGAAATTCCCTGAGTCTTGAGAACCTCAGAACGAGAGGCATTGTCGTAGCTTCCGAGGTATAGAAACTCCGGCAAGATCTCCGAAGGAAAAGCGCTCAAGTGGACTTGCGGAACCGCGACAACGGAGGAATCAGGCTTACGATGGCCACAGATTCCGCAGACTTCTCCTTCCTCGTACTTGTGATAGTGCCCACAAAGCGAACAAGGGTTCTCTCGCTCTCTCTTCCTCATAATTCAATTTGGGTAGGTGGGAAGATACTGATTCGGGTTCGATTTACTGATCAGATCAAATCACGAACTAGAGGAAAAGGAATCGTAAAGGGAGTTTCAATTGGGGGTTTAGGGTTAATAAAAAGATGAAAAGATTGAATCTTTTTATTATCGAAAGAATCGGGAAGGAGAAGAGGGGAGACTTGAAGGAGTTTTGGATTTCCGCGAGAGAAGAGAATAAAACAAATTATACAACTCGTCCTCTTCTCTTGCTTCTTCTTCTCTAAACCAAAATTGTATTGGGTGGAACATAGTTAGACCTATCAGCACAATATTATTGAAATCAACATCTTTACAGTATTATTGAAATATTTTGTTGTAATGATTTTAACTTGACTTCAACAATTTTACTTTCTTATTGAAATATATAATCTTCTATGCTAGACACATGATATATTAAAGAAGTAATATTTTTTTCCTTAGTTATCATATAAAGACAATGATAACATAATCTGAAATGATCAAAGCGTTTACAAGTTAGAAAACACATCTAATTTTATAATTTCAAGCATTTAGAAAATCAGGAAAGAGACTCGTATGGATCATCTTCAAGGCGATCCATTCATAGTATTTTTTTTCTTTTATTTTGTAAAAAAAGAAAACAAAAGAACAATTTTAAAGAAAAAAAACAGACAAAGATTAGTCCAAAAGATTAGAATTTTTCTCAAGGCTTGAGAGCGATTGCAAACCCAACCTTGGCACTCTTCTCAATCGCCCTAGAGTCAACCTCTCCAGAGATGGTGATGAACGACTTTGGACACCACTCGTGTTGGATCAGCGCGTTGGCTATAGCTGCATTGTTCACGTGTGCCTTCACTGTGGTCAACGGGTCCAGAGCGTGCTGAGCACCCACCCACGGTTATGGAGTTCACTTGGCTCTTCAAGTTGTTGGTTAACCTCAGCTCCAACCACTGTGTTATTCAACGGTTTCACAATGTGGTAGTACTGATGCATTCAATCTCTCACCTTTGTTTTTCCTTAAACAAAAAATATTTCAAGAAAAAAACAAACCCCGAAAATAGAAAGTAGAGATATTGAATTAGCATAAGAGTAGTGGATGCGAGGCACTTACAGAGTAAGAGAAGCAATCAGATCATCCTTAGTGAAGCTCACACCAGTATTGAAATGTTTGAAGTTGCCAGATTCAGTGTCAAAGGACACATCGGTACCAAGAGCCAAGACACTGTTCCAATCACACCGGAGAAATTGACAACGGGGTTAACTGTCAATCCAATACTGGTGCAAATACCAGCATGTGGTTTGCAGATACTGGAGCTCCACTTGAGAACAAAAGACACAAACGATGGTTTGTTAAACAGATTCCCTACATAACAAAACAAATGAAAGTTAATGATTTACCTTGGAAGATTTCTGATCAGACACCTTGGCGCTAACGATTGCCTTCAATCCATGGGTAGCCTCGTCATAGGTAAAAGTGGTAAGGATCTGAAATAAAAGCAGAAATAACATGTCAAAAGAAAATGTTATATTGAATCTCTAAAGACAAGTTATGCGATGATGGTCTTAAGTATTATTGCTTACAGAAGAATCAGAGGCAACTTTCATATCAGCAGTGAAGTTCTTGTTCTTAACTTGGGTAGCTATATAACCCACAAACAAATCTCCCTTGCTTGTTCCACTTGTAGTGATTGCCTACAAAAGAAAAACTCAACTTCATCACTGAATCAAATGAAAACAAACCTCGAGTTTAAAGTTTTATGACTTTTTATAAGAAAGCTTATAACAAAGACTCATCATCACATAAAGCGCAAAGCTTTCTTCGAACAGTAACAGACAGAGACTTACAACACCGATTGGAGCAACACAAATGCTACTCGTGATTTTCTCCACTGAGTTTTGTGTGCCACGAAGATCTTCCCAAAATTTCATAACTTTTGGTCTCTAGTGAATAATAATTAAAATATCAATCGTATATAACTACTTTTTTGACAACTTTGACATTAATAATCCGTTATTTTGTACATATTTTTGCATCTTGCAACTTCAAACCGTGAAACTCTAACGACTGAACCCGCTCGCAAAAGACTGAACCCGCTCGCAAAAACGGACGCCGGACGATAGTGAGGGGCGCGCCCAGCAGGAATGAATCTATGTATCACAGAATTCTGCAATTAAAGAATGAAGATCTAAATCATCGATTTTTTACGAAATAAAAGAAATAAGGAAAAAACGCTTGTTGTTACAATAGCTTCTCATCAAGGAGGAGGAGGGAATTCACCTTGCTTCTTGATGTTTTTGGAGTCCCAAAAACAGAGCAGGCGGCCAACTATGAACTGGGCAGATCTACCTAGATGAAGACCATGCATCAAAGGCTGAGTGGGCGAGAAAACACCGGATGAAGCCATCTCTAAAAAATATTTGAAAGCTTTATAAAATGATAAACTGCAAGTGGTTGAGAGGATCAATCATGGTCTCAAACCACTGATATATATAGATTTCAAGTGAAGGAAACGGAAAAGGCGACATGTAAGTGAGTTTATTGTGATTAATAATTATGCCCGAATTAAAAGAAAGACATTGAACCACAGAGAAGGAGAAGAGATATCGACAGGAGAGGTAAAGAGATTGAGAAGACAAACATGAGCTCTCCAGTTTGCGAAAAGCAGAAAACGGCGTGGTTGAGTTTGGTGAGGAGGACAACAACGAAGCCCTATTTTAGTGAAACAAGGTTTGAACAGAAAGCTCTCTTGAGCACAACAATGGAGGAAGGAGCTCGAGAGAGTAAAGACAAAATAAGGAAACTTTCTGTTAGCTTCTCATTGACGTAGTCAGATGACTATATACAATTGTTGTAACAACCTAACCGGAACAAACCGGGTATCAATGTACAAAGATTAAACCGAATATATATAATCGACAATCAATACATCAATACCCTACTCAAAACGCAGAGTTTTACTCAATCACGAAACAATACACGGAAGACACATATCACACCGACCAAACTTCAATCTGTCTCGGACAAAGTAAGCCGGACCAAAATACACACATACTCGACGAAACAAAACCGGACATTAAGTAGGCCCCACAGTCTTTAAAAACTGCACACGTGGATAGTCTTAAGAGAGGCAAAAGTGCATCATTATATATATGATTTGATGAAAATAAGTGCAATCTTGCATATATAAAACTAGGTGATTTTCCCGTGCTCATGTACGGATATAAACATTTATAAAATAATTAAATTATAAGAATTATTAAATATTTTCTTTTGTTTGTTTATAAGTATTAGATTATTTTGTAATTTGTATGTATGATAAATAAATAAAAAAACTGTATTAAGTATAATTATGTTACCATCTTAGTTAGATATGTGATTTCTAAATATAATATGTCATATTAACTCAAATATATATTTTTGGTATTTTAAGTTACTTTTATTCTTTTAAATTGAGCAACAATTTTTGTTTATTTTCTTAATTATGTTAAAGTTGAATTATTGTTTTCTTAACTTCAAGTAGTTCCGTTCATCTCCTATTTTTTAATCAATTTTCAGTTCATCCTCTTATATTTACACATATACTTGTAAATTTTGTATATCTAATATATGTTGTTTCACAAAAAAATAGGAAAAAATATATTAAATCAAAGTTGCATTAATACACACTTGTAATATTTTGAAAATTCATACACATTTATGAATATATAAAATAATAAATCATAACAATTGGTTGATTTGATACTTCGTATTCTGATTAGTTTGGTAATTCATATTTTGGTATATTATGTTGTATTTTTTTTTGAAATAAATCAAAAGATTTTATTAAAATTATACTAAAATAAGAATAACCTTGTTACTTATATTTTTCTTGGATTAAATAATATATTTTGTAAGATTGTGTATAATTTGATATAGGTTATTTTTGATAAAATTAAAAAAATTGAAGTGTTGAGAAATTCATAAGATAGTTACACCAAAACTCATAATTTTATCCCCATCAATTTGCTTATATTCAGTTCAGATCAAACAATATTAATAAGTTCAATTTTCATTCTAACATTGTTTGAATTGTTTATTCATTTTCAGTTAATAATTATAAAATTAAAATTAAAATGATAGTATTTGATAAAATTTTGTTAAAAAAATTAATTATTTAGTCAAATTAATATTCATTGTAAAAATACTATTTTATCTGGTTTTACAAAACACAAAATATATTTTTTTTGTGAAAATGATATTAAATAATCAGTTTATGTTGTTTAAAATTATTTTTAATCATTTGATAAAATATATTTATAATAAAACTGTTATTGAATAATGATATCTATATTATTTCATTTTTTCAATTTCTTTTGTAAAGTATTTCTTAAAGTTTATATATATATATTTCGTTTTATATTAATAAAATAAAAATAATAAAACTTTTTATATATAGATCTATATCTATATATATATATATATGTTTACCTTTTATTATTTATGTGTTTTCGTTAAAAATAAATTTAAGTTAAGAAACCTATTAAAGTTTTAATAAATAATGAAATTGCAGTAAAATATATTTAAGTTATTATATTTAAATTAAATATATTATTATTTTTAGATGAAGATTTCAAAAATATATTTTCAATTTTTTGTGAAGCTACGTTATATATACATGTATAATAAAAGTTTAAATATTTTCCCTTTTATTTGTTGTTTTGAGAAAATTAAGATTAAATAAAAGTATTTTCCTTCTTTATATATAAAGTATTTATGTTTATGTTTTATAAATATTTACATTTCAGTTTATGTGCTTTTGCAAAACTAAAATTAAATAAAAGTTACTAAAACCTTATTATGAAAAAATAACAATAAAATATATTAAATTAATATATTCAAATAAAATTTATTATATTTTAAAAGAATATTTTAAAATAATTTATATTTACCATTTTTGTGATCCTACGTTATATATATCTCTATAATATTATTTGAGAAGTCACTTTCCTACGTGTCGCGTTCACGTTAAATCTCACGATGGTTGATTACATAGATATCCTTATTTAATTTCTTTTTTATTAATTAAGTTTTAATTATATTTTTAATTATAGTTTCTTTGTTTTTAAAACCATATAGAACAAAAGGAAAATCTCTATAAAATATATAGATTTTTATATACAAACGAATTTATATTTTCTTACTTTATTTTTCCTAAAAAAATAAACACGTATATCTATAAATTTTAAAATATATAGGTGTATATATATAATTTTAAAATGAAATAGTTTAGATATTTTTTGATAAAACTGTTTTATAATAATTATATTTTTATCAAATTATTTAAAGAAATTAATTTCAAACAAACGTAAAGTGATCATCTAATATCAGATTTTTCAAATTACATACTAAATTAAGAAAAATAAAATTTAAAAGTAAATTTTATAATATTTCCAAAATATATATATAAATATAAAAGACGAACTAAAGTATATGAAGCTAAAATAGTAATCTAATTTTAATCTTAATTTAAATAAATCGTTGTTCAATTTGAAATAAGAGATGCAAAAACATACTCAACAATGAACACTTGAACTGTCCAAAATATTGGGTTTAAAATAAAATATCTAAATAATATGAAAACATCTTTTGAATTTTGGGTGTAATTACCTTATTAATTTGTAACTAACCATAAAGTTTTGAGATATTTCCAAATTGGTTTGCTTATTCAACCCTCAATCTCTTATTGACACATTAATTTATTTTATACAATTTTATCAAAATAACATATATTAATATTTTAATATATTAGAAGTATCTATTAATGCAATTCCAGCTTTATATTTATTTTTCTTAAAAAATATATCAAATTATATAAAATTTTGTAAATAAATATTTATAAATTTAATATAAAGAACCAAAATAAATGAAATTAAAAATAAAATTTAATTTTATCTTAAAATAAGAATTGTTGTTTACTTTAAAAATAAATATGGAGCTCAACAATACCATACATGAACCGATCCAAATTACTATACATGGAATCACATATCAAATTAAGATGAGAACATAATAATACTTAATCTAATATTATTTTCATGATATAAATTAAAGTAACTTAAAAGTTATGAACAAATATATAGATATTTATATCCATATAATGATACCTAATACAATTCCATTTATTTATTATAAATATAAATTATAAAATTACTTGAAAGTTATAAAACCAATTTTAAATGTTTAACAATTGTCAGGATTTGATTATTTTATAAGTATTTATTTTCGTGTATGAGCACGGGAGAATCACCTAGTATATATGCATATATATATATTTATATATATATATTTAAAGCTTATATATTTTCCTTTTATTTAGATTTTTTGAATTTTTTTTAAATAATTAAAGTTTGCTTTTAGTACAATATTATATGTTAATATTTTATAAATATTTCCTTTTTTTTTATTTATGTGTGTTTTCAAAAAGGAAAATTAAATTAAAAAGATAACTAAAATCTTAATATGAAAAAAGGAAATATATTATTCATGCCATTTATATATAATACTTTTAATTCATTAAGGATATCAATGTAAACAACCATCGTGAAAGTTAACGTGAGCGCGACACGTAGAAAACTAACTTCTCAAATAATATTGTATAGATATTTGTGTGAAAATTTGCGAAAATGTTAGCAGTTAAGGACCTTAAGGTTTTTATTTATATCTTTTAGAATTTTTTTAAAAAAATAATTAAAGTTCGCTTTTATTATAATATTATATGTTAATATATTATATGTTAATATTTTATTAATATTTCCTTTTTTTATTTATGTGTGTTTTCAAAAGGAAAATTAAATTAAAAGTTAACTAAAATCTTATTATGAAAAAGGAAATATATTATTAATGCCAGTTATATATAATATTTTAATTCATTAAGGATATCATGTAAACAACCATCGTGAGAGTTATGAGTGAGAAACTGACTTCTCAAATAATATTATAGAGATTTTGTGATCCTACGTTATATATATCTATAATATTATTTGAGAAGTCACTTTCCTACATGCGTTCACGTTAAATCTCATGATGGTTGATTACATAGATATCCTTATTTAATTCTTATTTATTAATTAAGTTTTAATTATATTTTTAATTATAGTTTCTTTGTTTTTAAAACCATATAGAACAAAAGGAAAATCTCTATAAAATATATAGATTTTTATATACAAACGAATTTATATTTTCTTACTTTATTTTTCCCTAAAAAATAAACACGTATATCTATAAATTTTAAAATATATAGGTGTATATATATAATTTTAAAATGAAATAGTTTAGATATTGTTTTGATAAAACTGTTTTCTAATAATTATATTTTTATCAAATTATTTAAAGAAATTAATTTCAAAAACGTAAAGTGATCATCTAATATCAGATTTTCAAATTACATGCTAAATTAAGAAAAATAAAATTTTAAAGTAAATTTTATAATATTTCCAAAATATATTTATAAATATAAAAGACGAACTAAAGTATATGAAGCTAAAATAGTAATCTAATTTTAATCTTAATTTAAAAAATCGTTGTTCAATTTGAAATAAGAGATGCAAAACATACTCAATAATGAACACTTGAACTGTCCAAAATATTGGGTTTAAAATAAAATATCTAATTAATATGAAAACATACGTATAAATACAATCTTTTGAATTTTGGGTGTAATTACCTTATTAATTTGTAACTAACCATAAAGTTTTGAGATATTTCCAAATTGGTTTGCTTATTCAACCCTCAATCTCTTATTGGCACATTAATTTATTTTATACAATTTTATCAAAATAACATATATTAATATTTTAATATATTAGAAGTATCTATTAATGCAATTCCAGCTTTATATTTATTTTCTTAAAAATATATCAAATTATATAAAATTTTATAAATAAATATTTATAAATTTAATATAAAGAACCAAAATAAATGAAATTAAAAATAAAATTTAATTTTATCTTAAAATAAGAATTGTTGTTTACTTTAAAAATAAATATGGAGCTCAACAATACCATACATGAACCGATCCAAATTACTATACATGGAATCACATATCAAATTAAGATGAGAACATAATAATACTTAATCTAATATTATTTTCATGATATAAATTAAAGTAACTTAAAAGTTATGAACAAATATATAGATATTTATATCCATATAATGATACCTAATACAATTCCATTTATTTATTATAAATATAAATTATAAAATTACTTGAAAGTTATAAAAACCAATTTTAAATGTTTAACAATTGTCAGGATTTGATTATTTTATAAGTATTTATTTTCGTGTATGAGCACGGGAGAATCACCTAGTATATATGCATATATATATATATATTTAAAGCTTATATATTTTCCTTTTATTTAGATTTTTAGAATTTTTTTTAAATAATTAAAGTTTGCTTTTAGTACAATATTATATGTTAATATTTTATAAATATTTCCTTTTTTTATTTATGTGTGTTTTCAAAAGGAAAATTAAATTAAAAGTTAACTAAAATCTTAATATGAAAAAGGAAATATATTATTCATGCCATTTATATATAATACTTTTAATTCATTAAGGATATCAATGTAAACACCATGAAAGTTAGCTGACGAAAACTGACTTCTCAAATAATATTGTATAGATATTTTGTGATCCTACGTTATATATATCTATAATATTATTTGAGAAGTCACTTTCCTAGTGGCGTTCACGTTAAATCTCACGATGGTTGATTATAGATATCCTTATTTAATTCTTATTTATTAATTAAGTTTTAATTATATTTTTAATTATAGTTTCTTTGTTTTTAAAACCATATAGAACAAAAGGAAAATCTCTATAAAATATATAGATTTTTATATACAAACAATTTATATTTTCTTACTTTATTTTTCCTAAAAAAATAAACATATCTATAAATTTTAAAATATATAGGTGTATATATATAATTTTAAAATGAAATAGTTTAGATATTTTTTGATAAAAACTGTTTTCTAATAATTATATTTTTATCAAATTATTTAAAGAAATTAATTTCAAAAAACGTAAAGTGATCATCTAATATCAGATTTTCAAATTACATGCTAAATTAAGAAAATAAAATTTTAAAGTAAATTTTATAATATTTCCAAAATATATTTATAAATATAAAAAGACGAACTAAAGTATATGAAGCTAAAATAGTAATCTAATTTTAATCTTAATTTAAATAAATCGTTGTTCAATTTGAAATAAGAGATGCAAAAACATACTCAATAATGAACACTTGAACTGTCCAAAATATTGGGTTTAAAATAAAATATCTAATTAATATGAAAACATACGTATAAATACAATCTTTTGAATTTTGGGTGTAATTACCTTATTAATTTGTAACTAACCATAAAGTTTTGAGATATTTCCAAATTGGTTTGCTTATTCAACCCTCAATCTCTTATTGGCACATTAATTTATTTTATACAATTTTATCAAAAATAACATATATTAAAATTTTAATATATTAGAAGTATCTATTAATGCAATTCCAGCTTTATATTTATTTTCTTAAAAATATATCAAATTATATAAAATTTTGTAAATAAATATTTATAAATTTAATATAATGAACCAAAATAAATGAAATTAAAAATAAAATTTAATTTTATCTTAAAATAAGAATTGTTGTTTACTTTAAAAATAAATATGGAGCTCAACAATACCATACATGAACCGATCCAAATTACTATACATGGAATCACATATCTAATTAAGATGAGAACTTAATAATACTTAATCTAATATTATTTTCATGATATAAATTAAAGTAACTTAAAAGTTATGAACAAATATATAGATATTTATATCCATATAATGATACCTAATACAATTCCATTTATTTATTATAAATATAAATTATAAAATTACTTGAAAGTTATAAAAACCAATTTTAAATGTTTAACAATTGTCAGGATTTGATTATTTTATAAGTATTTATTTTCGTGTATGAGCACGGAGAATCACATAGTATATATGTATATATATATATATATATTTAAAGCTTATATATTTTCCTTTTATTTATATTTTTAGAATTTTTTAAATAATTAAAGTTTGCTTTTATTACAATATTATATGTTAATATTTTATAAATATTTTTTTTATTTATGTGTGTTTTCAAAAGGAAAATTAAATTAAAAGTTAACTAAAATCTTAATATGAAAAAAGAAATATATTATTCATGCCAGTTATATATAATACTTTTAATTCATTAAGGATATCAATGTAAACAACCATCGTGAAAGTTAACGAGCGACATAGGAAACTGACTTCTCAAATAATATTGTATAGATATTTGTGTGAAAATTTTGAAAATGTTAGCAGTTAAGGACCTTAAGGTTTTATTTATATTTTATAGAATTTTTTTAAAAATAAGTAAAGTTCGCTTTTATTATAATATTATATGTTAATATACTATATGTTAATATTTTATAAATATTTCCTTTTTTATTTATGTGTGTTTTCAAAAAGGAAAATTAAATTAAAAAGTTAACTAAAATCTTATTATGAAAAAAGAAAATATATTATTAATGCCAGTTATATATAATATTTTTAATTCATTAAGGATATCAATGTAAACAACCATCGTGAGAGTTAACCTGAGTGCGACACGTAGGAAACTGACTTCTCAAATAATATTATAGAGATATTTGTGTGAAAATTTGCGAAAATTTTAGAAGTTAAGGACCTTAAGGTTTTTATGTATCTGTGTATTTAATGTTATTATAACAACAATTTTATTTATGAGTTGTTTAGATGTTGTGTTTTTATTTTACAAAATATTCAATTTGGCCATGATATTTACTTTTATTATTTTACTGTGGTTTAAATTTGGTATGGTTAATTAATTTTACTTTATGTTGAAAATTTTGTTTGTAATATCATATTTTGTCTTATTTTGTTTATTCATTTGATAATTGAAGTGAAAATAATTATTAGTCTAAACACCAAATATTTCTATAGCTAAAAACAAAAACAAAGACAAAAACAAAAATTTAAATTTAAACTACTTAATGTTCTGAAAAACTTCTTTACATACAACATTTTGGGTTCTCTTTTGAGGCTTGCCTTCTTCGTTGGTGATAAGAATTTTCAGACCACTCCTTGATTTTACTCTGGAAATTGCTACGTAAAGTTGTCCGTGAGAAAATAACAGGTCTTCGTAGACACAAACCAACAAAATTGAGAAGTAACTTTAGTGACTTTTGCTTACTTGTCGATCATATATGAACTCGTACAAAATTGTTATAATTTGATTGGTCGATGATTTTTTATTTTTTATTTTTTTTTATTAGATCTAAAAAGGCAAGTCTGTAACCAATTAATATCACTTGTCAAATAATAAACATAATATTACAAACAATGATTTATGGTAACTAATTGTTGAAATTATAGAAAAGAGTAATAGTGCTGATCAATTTTTTTATATTTATAAAATATATAAAATAATAAACGACAAACATTTTATAAACATTGATATAATGATTTTATATTCTTATTTAAAGCATTATATTCTTATATAAATTATTATAAAACCATTAACATCTTATAAATTTCATATATGTTTTATAAATCAATTTAAAATTATAAAAACATTAATAAAATTATTTTTCTTGGCTTCATTTATAAAATTATTTATCTTGTCTTATTATATATTTTAAATTATTATAAGAGTTCGTAAGTCATCTATAAAAGCTTATAAATTAATTTATAAAATATGTTTTATAATCTCATTCCACTATCCTACTTATATTAATTTAGAAGTTACTTAATAGACTTTTCTTATGTTTCGTTCATTGATGAAGTTTTTTTTAAAAAAATTATAAATTGATTGATCGATAATATTTAATTTTTTATTTTAATTAGATTTTAAAAGAGAAAATAAGTCTATAAACAATTAATATCACTTGCTAAATAATCTACATAATATTACAAATAATTATTTATGGTAACTAATTGTTGAAACTATAGAAAGAGTGATAATGTTTGATCAATTTTTTATATATTTATAAGCTACATAAAAACATAAACAGAAAATTTATTATTTTTATATTCGTATGTAGAGCCTTATATATATAAAGTATTATAATAACTATTAATATCTTATAAAGTTCATACAAGCTTTATAACGCATTTATAAAAATTATAAATACACTTATAAATTATATTTGTTGGCTTATCATATGTTTTAAATTATTATAAGAGGTTGTAAGTCATTTATAGAAGCTTATAAATTAATTTATAAAATATATTTTGGAATATCATTTTTTTTATCAAAAATCACATAATTGATTTTTTTGTTAGGTGTCAATTATATAGAAAGTTTGAGAAATATTATTATAATTTTATTAGTTAATGGATTTTCAATTTTTATTTATTTTATTTGTAAGAAAATTAGTTCTAGAATCAATTTTATTATTATCCAAACGACCTATATATATTGTACATAATAATTTATGGTAATTGAATATGTGATTTATAATATAAAAAATAATGATTCATAAAATCATTTTTAGCAATAAAGTATTTATAAACTATATAAAATATTTCAAAAATGATTTATAGAATTTATATAGTAGTTCTATATTCCTAGGTAAATTATATATGAATTCATAGAGAATGTGTAACATTAGATTGTTTGAATTTTTAAAACCTATTAAAGACATAAAGCTTTAGCTATAAATTATTTAAAATTAAAATTTCCAATATTATTTACCTTCAAAACTTAAGTAACTTTATTAAAAACTAAATCATGAATATTATATAACTAATTTTAGCACGGTTATCAATACAAAATATCAAAAAATATTTAAAATAGTCATATTTATCTTTTGCAAAAATTATTATTCTTTAAAAAAAACTATTTAAAAACACATATTCAACTTTTGATGATAAGAAGATATTTTAATTTGACAAATTGCAATAAATAAATTGTTACATAACATTCAAACC
This sequence comes from Brassica nigra, assembly GCA_016432835.1. Taxonomy (NCBI): domain Eukaryota; kingdom Viridiplantae; phylum Streptophyta; class Magnoliopsida; order Brassicales; family Brassicaceae; genus Brassica; species Brassica nigra. Next base: position 36,554,344 of record CM028245.1, read on the forward strand.
CGCGAAGTCGCGGGCATCCACCTAGTTAGGGAGATAAAGTAAATCAATTTAATTAATAAAAAATCTATTGCCCAAAAATCTCAACATAAATAATCTTTTTAATCATTCTAGGTAAAGAGTTCTGAACAATGAAAACTAACAAAAACAAATCTAGAAAATGGATACACCACTAGGATCTAAAGTAAATTAACACACCAATTTTGCATATGAATGACTAAATATTTTTCATATAAAGTTCCATATTTACTTCTAGAATAGATGAACCTCAAGGGAGATAATCTTCATATTAATCCAAAAACATCACGTTTCGGAATGAGTTGAGTACTCTCTTTTTATTACTCCAGTATGAGTCACCGAGATGAGACAACTCTCAGTTTTGCTATATAGATAATAACAGAGTCAAAGAGATTATCATTCTATAGAGTTTTATGCTTCTTTTTGGAATAACCATAGTTTGCAGCAAGAATTCCATCACACCATCAAATAAAAAACCATCAACGATTGAAGCCGGTAAGACCTGTCGCCACCATCCGTAGTAGATATGTCAATTACTTTTCTAAACGGTTCAGTTGAACCGGAATTTGTCTTCCCAAACCCATCGGAAGAAACATAAAAAGAACAATAGAAAACTTTGCCAAATTCAAAATAAATTGACAATCAAACAAAAATAAAATGACCTGAAAAACAAGTCAAAGAAAGAGAAGCAAAACGAATTAAACAAGCCGATGTCAGAACTGTAAAAACCTCCTACCATTGGTTTGAAACTATTAAAATCTCTTTTTTCTCTTTACGGCTAGGGTTTTAACCAATATAAGTTAATTTATATATATCTGTTGATTTGTTAATTAATATTAAAGCTTGATACAAGCAAAACTATTTTTATTTTATTATTAAAAGTTTAATTGTATTTTTCTATGTAAACCAGATTTATAGATTAGTTTTATTTATAATATAGAAGTGGGTGCTCATGTGTTAATAGCAATTTTTAAAATCAGTTTTTCAATTTTTCTTACACTGAATTTACAGTGTTCGACAGTCAATTTTTAGATAGGATGTCATCGCTATAGGATCGCTAGGGGATGAGAATCATCTCTAACCAAAGGTGATTCAAGAAAAAATAAAAGGACCATTTCATAATTATTTGTTGTGTACCAACATGGTGTTGGCTCAGGGGTCCTGTGAAAGCTTGGTTCTGTGGATTCGCTGGAAGAGGATTAAGTAATCAGTGCTTGTTCTGAGCCCCGAAGAGATTAATTGGGCTGTAAGTCCAAATTACCTCACAGTTTATTAAAAAAATTAACTTTTGTGCGAATTCAGTTTAATTTTTCAGAATTTGATTTTATGATTAAAATTATTAGTTGGATTTCCGCGTGTTGAGATCTTACACACTGTGCAAAAACTATTTGAATGATTCTTCTCAAACCGGTTTATCTTGTGTAAATTTAAGTTACTAAGGGTTCGAGGGTTTGATTGGTTTCACTGCTACCACCCGCAAACGCAGCTTTTACGGTTGGTAACGGTTGTTGACGTTTTGAAACAATCACAGAAAACGCTATAAATCGCTTCAAACTGCTCCGAACCTCTTAAAATCAAAAGTTGGTTCCAGCTAGCATTTACGGTTACGGGCGGTTGCGGGAAGGTAAATTTTTTTTCTAAAAAAATTAAAAATAAAAATAAAACTAAAAATTTTCAATAAAAATTTTTAATTGAAATAATAGAAATTGTAAATGTATACTATTATATTTTAGGGAGAATTGTAAGAATGAGCAGTTTAAGTTTGAATTAGAGAATTGAGAAAGCCCAAGTTTTAATTAGGTTGTTGGACAACCTAGTAGGAAAGAGAAGAAATAGTAGACAATTTTAACTTTTTTCCCTATAATCTTGGGGAGGAAATCATGGGACCCAGCAGTCTTTTGCCCACAAAAATTTGCTCCCGGAAGACCGACACACGCGGCTTGGTTGTGCGTGTACCACACGCGGCGACTTTTAAATTTTTTTTTGTAAAAAAACAAATCTGACAAAAATATGATTTTGGGCTTCGATTTTGGGCTATTTGCCCTGAAAACTTACAGGCCTTATATGGTCTGGAATGGGCGGAAAACAACGGCTCCAGGGTGGACGCATGGGCATTAATGACTGGTGACTTTGGAAAGAATGTGTGTTTACTTTAATTTTTTAATTAAAATTATGTCCAATATAATTATTTATTTAATGAGAACGTACGAACCCTATCTCTTTGGCTGTCTATTTGGTGGAGGAGTAAAATCGGCTAGGGAACTTGAGTTTACCAATTTGGGGAACGACAGTGGAAATTTGCATATAGAGGCATGAGCTGCAAACGATATGATGAGAGAGGAAAGACAATGGCGGATGACGGGTGTCCTAACAGTGAAGGTAAGGATTTCATATATAAGCCGTACACCAATGCATTTATTACATCACAGTTATGCCTTAAATCATTTATTGCAGATCTGTGTTCGGAATTCAAGTCTTTCTTTCTATAAAACTTCATTTATTGCTTGTTTTTTGTAACAGATTAGGCAAGGAATAAAATAGTGTTTTTTTTGTTGTAGGTGTTCACGATTCATACATCGTTGTAATGTCTGGACGGTGGATTATGTACGACAATGGTGACTGAGATTTCAAGCTTGATAACGACCGTATGGGGAGGGCTGTCTATGCAAAGTTTATATCCTCTGTTGAAAACTTGAAACACAAAATTATTGAGGCATACGGTCTAGTTGGAATGTTTGTTTTCGTTGAGATGTCATATTGGCTTGGTGAATACGGATCTGGTGCTACAGGTGGAAGAGAAGCTCCACTTCAAATTTCCAACGACGAGGACTTCGACTTGTTTACTTCGGCACGTAAGGAGGACAAGTCCATCAACGTTTTTGTCACATTCAGAGAGGAAATAGATGGAAAGATGGTATTTCTGAGGCCAAAGCAGTGCATTATGAAGTCCAAAGAAGTCGTCAACAGTAGCGATCTGCAAGTTGGGAGTACATATGCGGATGTTGTAGGTCATGTGGATGTGCACACTCGGAATGAAGTTGATGATGGTGAGACTGATTTGCTTGATAATGAAACAATATTGATGCGAGTTGAGGAAATTGAAGCAGTTTATGCCTCCCACCGGGCACTTCACCCAAAGGCTTTGGGGATGAGTGAAGTGGATGGAACTGCATGTGAGGTTAAGAACAAAGTGTACACAACTGAAGATGCTGCGTTAGGGCCCGACGATGAAGGCGAATATGACGACGATGAGGATTATGATTACGATTTATGGCATTATTTTGTTGGAAGAGGTTGCGAATGGAACAATGAGAAGGATGAGGATGGAGGGGTAGGTGGTGGTGGACGAGCGAAGAAAACAAATGGAGGTGTACATGGTCAGGTAGTGACTAAAGCGAGAAGTGGAAGTACTCATCCTTCTTCAACCAAAGGTAGTGGTTCAGCTGGAAACAGACATCGTACTGCAAGCAACGTTTTCTTTGCGACAGCTAACTCAACATCAACTTTTGAAGATTACATAGATGAGGGTAGAGATTACATAGTCTCATCGAGGAATGTGCATCCAAATATTGACAAAGAAAGTAACAAATCAGGTGACAAGTCAAGTTATCAAGGGCCCGACACTACGAATCATTCAGATCCTATTGAAGAAGAGGATCCAAATGTGGACAGCAGCTCTCAACGTTTGGTTCTCGTGACCCCTCGAAAGCCGTTCAACAAGCGTAATCGGGAAGTAGACGACAGTGATGATTTCGTTTGGAGACAGACACATGAAATCCCGGTTGGAGAAGACGAGGACGACGACTTTATTGGACCGGTCCCTCAATGTGTTTCGTCACGACACACTCGAAAGGAAGTTGGCGACAGTGATGATTTCGTTGACCAGGTACCTCAGTGTGTTTCGTCAAGGCAGCCACATGAAATCCCGGTACGAGAAGACGAGGACGAGGATTTTGAGGAACCAGTCCCTCAATGTGTTTCGTCACGACACACTCGGAAGGATACTGCTAATGATGAATCCCTCATGAAATCCGTTAGAGCCGTTGAGATATATGGATTTGAGGATGTTGAACCTTCATTTGATAACGTCCCAGTTAACGATTATACCGTCGATGATATTGACTTCACCCTAGCAGATCCCGATATATACGTTGGGAGGATATTCAGCAACAAAAAAGAATTTAAGATCAGTTTGGCTGTTTATGCCCTTAAGGAGGTGTTCAGGTTCAAGTTCCACAAACATGCGTTTAACTACGTCACAGCAACATGCATTGATAAAACGTGCTCATTTTATGTTATGGCTAAGCAAATGGGGGAATCTCCTACATATCAGGTGAGGAAGGCGGTACTGAAGCATGTCTGCACATCTGATGTAAGAGTGCAGTTTAAGAAACATGCCACGTCGAAAGTAATAACTGCACTAATGAGATCCAAGTATGAAAGACTCCAAGCTGGACCGCGTGCAGCTGAATTACCTGAGATGCTCCGGACTGAGTTCTTGTATACAGCCACATATTGGAAATGTTGGAAAGCCAAAGAGTTAGCAACTGTTGCTGCACAAGGAACAGAAGAGAGCTCCTACAAGCTGCTGTCGAAATATTTTTATGTTCTCGAGTATGCCAATCCTGGGACCATTACTGATATCAAAACTGAAAAAGATGAAAAGGGAAAGACAAGGTTTAGGTACGCGTTCATGGCGCTGAAAGCTTGCATTGACGGGTGGAAGCATCTACGAAAGGTTATTGTGGTGGATGGTATTCATATGTTTGGGAAGTACAAAGGATGTTTACTAACTGCAAGTGGGCAAGATGCAAATTTTCAGGTATTCCCTATAGCGTTTGCAGTTGCAGACAATGAAACTAAGGAGTCTTGGAGCTGGTTTTTTGAGAAGCTGACACAGGTCGTAGAAGATGGTTTCGATTTATCTATTGTGTCTGATAGAGCTACCCAAATATGTTATGCTAAAGATCTATGGTATCCGCTTGCACACCATGGGTGTTGCCTCGTACACCTACAGAGAAATGTCGACGCAAGATACAAGAAAATGAATCAAAAGCAATTGGTTGGCAGGACAGCTGAGGTATTCAAGGTATCCCACTTTGAGAAACTTTACGCGGAGATCAAACTTACAGATAAGCGTTGTTGGGATTATCTTGAGTTAATCGATCGTACACATTGGACAAGGTCACACTTTGAGGGCGAGAGATACAATCTAATGAACTCGAATATAGCTGAGTCTCTCAACAAAGCACTAGTGCATGCGCATGATTTCCCAATAATGGCGCTATTTGAGTTCATCAGACGCATGATTAGTCGTTGGTTTGTAAGTAGACAGCGACTGATATCGAAAATGAGTGGTGAGATCCCCCCGGCTGTTGACAAGCGTTTGCTTGACAATCTACATGACGCAAGAGTGTATGCTGTGATGCCTTTGTCTGCTTTTGAATTTGAGGTAACTCTAAAAACAACCGGCTTCGGGATCTCTGTTAATCTGGAAAAGAGGTATTGCTCATGTCTTGAATTCCAGAAAGTTGGAATACCATGCCGACATGCCATTGCTGTGGCTCTATTTCGGGATTTGCAGCACTCAGAGTTTGTTGCAGACGCATATCTAAAAAAAGACATGGAATGAGACAACAAAGGGGGTTACACTGCCTAATCCAAATCCGCAAGATGTATTCGTACCGCCGGAGGTGAGTGACCTTGTCATTTTACCACCAAAGACGAAGAGACTGCCAGGACGTCCACCGACCAAGCGTAAACGTTCCGCAGGAGAAATACCGGTACGATCAAATCTGTGAGTTTAAGATGAGTAAGGGTACATATGGATATTAACTGAATACAGTCTATGATGTTTTGTTACAGGAGGGCCCGAAGAAAAAGAAACAAAACAAATGTAGTCGGTGTCATAAACCGATCACATCAAAAAGTCTTGTAAAGAACCGCTACCATGATGGGTTATGGATAGAGGACAATAGCGGTATTGTTGACCACGATGACCATGTTTTTTGATATTTATGTGTTTAGGTGTTTCCTAATAACCCATTTATGATGTCTTGTTTTTTCTTTGAAATATGGATTATGCAGTGCTTGTTTTGGAACTGATGATATATGTATGGTTTTATTGTCATTCCTAAATATTGTGGCCTTATCTATAAAATTATGTGTATAACTCTACTAGTGGTGTACAGGTTTATAACTTGAGGTGTACAACTTCACAATGTCGTACACCTAACATAACTTGTTCGTACACCTAACATAATTTCAAATATGCTTTCAAATTTAAGTAAGAGTGCATCTGGCTTGTATTGTAGTAGTTTACCAATGGCTTTGAATACTTTGTTGGTGTAATGGTTATTGTAGTAGTTTTAATAGGTATGGTGCTCATGTTTATGTAAACCAAGCTACTGTTTGTGTAATGTGTAATGACGTTGTTGAAGACTGTAATGAACTCTTTTTCTGAATTTTTAAATGTGTAATTTGTAAAGATGATAAATGAACTTCCTATGTAGCAATAAAGCAGTTTCGAATTAACAATGGTGAATACATCCGTATCAAAGCATCAAAACTCAATATAGCCGTTGGAAAGTAGCTAAAAGGCCAATATAGCCGTTAGAAGGTCATCCATCTTGAACTAGCCGTTACTATCTTACCCTATTTAAGTAGGAGTGCATCTGCCTTAGTCTATTCACAACACTCCCCAAACTTTCTTCAAAATCGGATCCAAACTGAGCAATCACAAGATGATGGATATGGTGGATCCTTACTATAAGGAGATGAAGCAACACAAAAGGGAGTATGACTGGCAGTGCAATTGTGTGTATGCCAATTACAAAATCCCAAGAAAGTGTACTTGCGGTGGAGCTATCATCGTGAAAACTGATGAGAGAGGAAGAAACTACTAAGTTTTCAAGGATTTTGAGGTAATATTGGAGTTTAAAATAGTTTTATAGTAAGCAAATTGTTCAATAAACCAACAAATCAAATATTTTGTCTTATAGAACGATGGGTCGCATATCCGACATGACTGCCTTGCCGCCATCGAGGAAAAACTGGATTGCTTAAAAAGTGAGTATGCTGACGAGGTTTCGCTCCGCCGTAAGGTCCAATTTGAACTGGAGCAAATGCGTGAGGAGGTCAAAGAGCTTAAGAAATTAATTGTAGGGCGGCTGATCTTATCAATTCTCGAATTGGATTTGTGATGTGCTTTATCTGATGTGGTCTTCTATCTTATGTAATGTTTCTCCGTTTTCTTATCAATTCTCGGATTAAGTTATCTGATGTGTTTTATCTTATGTGGTCTTCAATCTTATGTAATGTTCCACCTAATCGTATTTAATAAAATGAAAAAACTAGTCGTTAAAGATAATGTAACAAAATTGATAAGCTTTGATTTTTGAAAAAAAAATAGCTGTTAGAGCTGTTTATCTCATAATGGGTCCCGAATACCGAATGAAAATGACCCTAATTTGTTATATATCATAATGGGCCCCGAATACTGAATACCGAATACCGAATGAAATGGGCCATTGTAGCAACTTCATTCTTATACTTTTCACTTAAATTAATCAATCATCTTTAAAATTATCTAAAACAAAAATCTATGTTCGAAGATGTACTAAATGGCATAACTATTACATTTCAATCGTAGGAGATAGGTAGCACAGCCTGATGTGTGAAAGTAATTATGGGCCAGCCTTATTGTAAATGCATATGTATTTAGTCATCTCTCTTTCCTAAGGTGTACGAAAGTCATTATTATTCCTCCTCGGTTACGAAAGATTCATGATGTATTTTGAAAATTACTACCTTCTGACACTAAGAAGACATTAGCTTTATCATGCTCTAATACTTATTAATGCATGAAATTAATGTATTCGGTCATCTCTCTCTTCATTGGTGTACATCACTGACGTACACCTTTTGGATTTCATACAAAAAGAAAAATGTAATTAAACTCTGATTTCGACAAGAAAGTAATTCAGTCATTTGCGATATAGTAATTCAGTCATTCTAGTAAATTAAACGAAAAATCTCGAGAGATTTTAATTCTAGTAAATTAAACTAAAATAGTTGGTCTTTAACGAGTAGTTATAACTGACGAGTCGCGATGGAACGCCGCATCTGTAACAGTGTAATTATTTATTGCTTGGCATCGTTTAGTGATATATATACATCATTTGTTGCCTTGTTATCATTAATCTCTTTCTCCAAAACTAATTTGGTCATTTGCTTTAGCCTTTCCATTTCCTTTTCTTTGTTTGGTTTCTTCGCTGTGATCCAGATTCGAATATGGTGCAAGATACCAGCCAAGGATCAATGACCGTAACTCAATACAGGTCGTTCTTTTACAATCTTGAGATTGTCCACCGTCTTGACGAGCAGGCGTTGATCTCGGTCGCCAAGGCTGGGTTAAAGGAAGAGATCCAACAAGGTTTGGATGGAAACGTATTTCCCACACTCGAAGCCCTGTTCGAAGAGGCAAGTGAAGTCGAGGAGATTCTCAAGACGGAGAAAACACCCCCCCCAACAGCTCTCGCAAACGCCGCCGCAACAGCCCCGACCATGGCAAACGTGCTCGCAAGGCGGCCAAGAAAGGGGACCCGGAAGATGAGGGATATGACTACGTGCCTCAACCCAATCCAGACAGAGAGAACGAAGAGGATCAAACAAGTGACGATGAGGATCTGAGCGTCGACGAATCTGCCTCCGACGAGGATGTGAACTCCACCTCCGGCGGCGACGCTTAAATTCCGACGCTTTTAATCTATTTAATATGTTTAATATTTTATAAAGTATGTTTATGTTTTATTTTAATATTTATGTGGATTTTATATTTATTTTAATATTTATGTGGATTTAAATATTTATCTTTATGTTTATATATTACGAATACATAAGGTGTACGACTACATAAGGTGTACGAATACCTAAGGTCTACGAATACCGAATGAAAATGGGCCCCGAATAACGAATGAAAATGGGCCTAATATGTGTAATTTTAATGTTAAATATTATATATATACTGAATTTTAAATATTTATATCTAATCTGGATGTTTAGACATAAATATTTAATATTTATATTACGAATACATAAGGTGTACGACTACATAAGGTGTACGACTACATAAGGTGTACGACTACATAAGGTGTACAAATACCTAAGGTCTACGAATACATAAGGTATTCGAAAACATAACGTATACGAATACCGAATGAAAATAGGCCTTATTTGTTATATCTCATAACGGACCCGAATACCCAATACCGAATAACTAATGAAATGGATCAAATTCATTTCAATTTTTGTTTAATTTGTTGTTATTGTTATAAATATTTCCAATTAAATGGGCAATCGTAGGAACTTCATTCATATAAAATTGGTCATCTTAAAAATGATAAAACAGAGATAACATAGAGGAAAAACAAAGAAACTCCTAAAAAATCTCATTTTAAAGCACGTGAGAAATGTTGCAGCATATCCAAAATAGCCTGCAGTTTTTACAAGAACCTTCAAAATCGACTGTGTAATCATGGCCATAAATGCACGTTGGTGACTTGGTTACCTTATCATCCGGAAATTTGAAATATGCACCATATATGTTCATGTATGGTGCTCCAAATGATGCCAGTCGCCACTCTATATCAGCTCCCATTTCAACTATCGCATCCGAGCGAAGGTCATGGTGATATGCTGCGAACTGCTGGAGCACTTTGCTGGCTTCCTTGTCATTGCCAAGACAAACGTTGAAAATGCCGACTGCAAAGGTCGATAAAGCATGCGTTGGGACATTTGGTTTAATAATTTCCTCAAGTCCTATGATTGGTGTTGCATAGAGACCTTCATAGTAGATTGCGTTTGTGTTGCCAGAATTGACGCACTTGAGGAAAAACTCCCGAAACTGACCACCAATACCAATTTGACATGTTACAAAGGTGACCATTGGCTGAACATTGCACATCTTTAAGACGGAGGGTTCGTGCACAAGTGCATAACCGCGTTTTCCAGCCCGCAAAATACCACCAAGATCGTAAAATGAATCCTCTCCGACCATCTCAATTATTTTGCACATAATTTCGTCTAGAAGATTGGGGAGTTCTAGAGATGCCATACTATCCTCCTTTGTGGTCAAATTTTTTTCAGAAGTATTGACTAGGTATAAGACCGTTTATACCAATTTAAATAGAGAAATCCACAAAGCGGCTTATGAGTTTAATACAAAAGTTATTGTCCCACCCACATTTGATACCTACCACTCTCAGAGAATGAGTTATTGCATCCATGGTTTAACTTAAACAAATAAACAAAGGAAATTGGAATATATTTTTAATGGAAAAGACTAATACTTATTAAATGAAACAATAAAATCCCCAACTACTAGTGAAATTGTTTTCAATTGATACAAATAACTAACACACACGCTGGTGAGATCTTGATGAATATTATACTCCAATAAAGCAAAGAAATAACTACCACAGACGTTTGTTACATCTTATTGAATTTCCCACATGACTAATTAAGTTTGACATTGTTCAAACCATGATCTCACCAAAGCATGATCTCAATAAAGCTTTATGGTTACTTTATCATAAAACGGTTCGAAGAAATATCATAAACCCTAAACCCTAAACCAACCTACACCACCCTAAACCCTAAACCCTAAACCCTAAATCCTATACCCTATACCATATACCCGAAAACCCTTAACCCTCAACAATCAAAAACAGCTCAAACATGCTTATGCAACGGTCAAGTCTGAAATTTTAAATTTAGACTTCTCATTTAAGTGTACATACGGCCAAGTTTGAAATTTTCAAGTTTCAAGCTAACAAACAAGATAATATTTGTAATTTACACATAGGAATGAAAACACACCCAACAATTGTGTGTAGAAAGTCGATGTTTAACCATCGTTGGCTACTTTTGCGTTTCTGATAAATTCTTCATAGGTATCCATCGCGTATTTCTGACGGAATATGTCAACCTTGTTGTCATCGATCTGCCCCATATCCTCATAGGATAATCCCACTGCATGCATTTCAAGGAATTTAACCGCGCATGGTCCACAGTCGCTAGATCTTTCGTTGAAGTAAATATTGTCTGGACGCACCCACGAAAATGCTTGTTCATCTTCAGTTCCACTACTAGCGGAAGGAGGCGAAAACGCAGCTAAGACATACGGCAATGCGCGTAGAAGAGGAGCCATGTGCTTGTTCACCTCATGATCCGAATCGTTATGAGGAATGTTGCAGTCCAAAATCTCCACTTGTTTTGAAGTCAAGTTGATCACAATACCAACCCAATGATCTACTCCCCACAGCATTGGGGCGTACACCCTGTCGACATCAAGAAATAACGTCTTCTTGTCATTCCGACGCCGGGTTTTTTCCGGTGACACAGAAACTCACGAGCCATCCCCAGTCGAATCCCAATTTATCTGAGGCCTTCTCGAACTCTGTGAACCTTGATTTGATGCCCGCAATAGTGTAGTAGTCTACATATCTGCACCTCCGATTCAGATATTTGTCTCCATGCCGACTCCACAACATACTAATTAGCACAGCAATGTGCTGACGAATATGTACAAACATTCTAACATTAAATCAATGAAAAACGAAATTAAAACTTGAATATAACGAAATTTCAGTACCTCGGTAGTGACCCAATTTGTTGGCCTCGCCAAGGACAGGAAGAACTGGTTTGAGACATGCTGCCCAGTAACAATTTCGAAATCCCTGCCATTTAAAAACAAACAAAAAGTTGAGATTAAACATTTGCTATCCTTCCAAGAAATTAGACACTACATCCAAACAACTTACTGTTCAGGGTTCTCGCAAAGTATTTTTTGAAACTCATTAAACTGTGCTTTCTCCACGTGTACTAAGGGCGTATACTTAGGTTTTTTGCAGCTTTGAAAAAGTTTTTTCAATCTCTTGTCTGGGGTGTACACTCCTCCAATCTTCATTGAACGTTTCGGAATACGCTTCACCTGAAGGTCCTCTCTTTTGGTTTAGCTTATTGGAATACATTTCCCTTCTACCTCTTCTTTTTTGGTTGACCTAGTCAAATATCGCCTATTTTTACACTTCCCAACTTCTGGTCTGTGACATTCAGTCATCGGAGCATCCTCGGGCGGTGTCTTGTAATCTTCTGAATTTGTAGGTGACGCTTTACCCGCTTGTTCATCTGTAACATCCTGCATTACGACAGACCGTCATGACGTCAACCATTTCATAAGCTATAAAGCAAATTAAAGTTGCACCTCCGGCGGAAGGACATAAGATTCAGGTCGAGGCCAAACGGTAAGGACCAAACATTTGTTCTCCGGTGGATCATGGTAAACTTTGTCACTCCGAGTCCCTTGTCAGCCTCCTCTGCTAACAAGTTTAGCCCTGACATTGGAGACTCATCTCCCCCCTCGCCCTGACAACACTTGGATAAAGACCATTCAAAGATTGTCATGAAAACACTTAACATCAGATATGGTAATTGTGCAAATCTGTACACCTAACAAACTAAGATGTATACCTGACAAACTAAGCTATACACCTGATAAACTAAGCTGAACACCTGCCCAAGCTAAGCTGAACACCTGCCCAAACTAAGCTGTACACCTGACCAAACTAAGCTGTAGACCTGAAAAACTAAGCTGTAGACCTGACAAACTAAGCAAAGCACCAGATAAACTAAGCTGAACACCTGCCCAAACTAACTAACTAAGCTATACAGTTTACCAAGAAGAGGTGAACACCTAACAAACCTATAAATTCACTGTTATATAAAAACATTTTACCTAGCCCTCTTCCGAAAGGGTCGGTTTTGATGGCGTTGCTACCTTTTCCGCAAACCCATCATTTGGGGTATAATCATCACGGTGATAATCATGCATTGTCGTCTCATCGTCGTCCAACCCATCACCGTTGTTCTTCCTGTGTTTCTTACTCTCAGACCCACCAATGTCAGCTTCATCATTACCATCAACACTGTCATATCATCGCTTTTTTGGATTACTGTTGTCTTTGGTTTTTTACCTTCTGCTTTGCTTTGCGGAACCGTGGACGAGCCTCCCCTATTACAATGCAACCACTCAAAAATCTCATCCCGCAATTTTTCCAACTGGGAATTCAGTTCAACTCGTATCCACTCTTTCAGCTCATGATCCTTATCTTGTTCGTTTCCTGGTTCAGCCGGTTTACGAATACCACGATGAGGTCGAATTGGACCGCGTGGCGCGTGGCTCGAACATCCAGGTTCATCAGATGCTTTGCCAAACCGCCTACACGGCTTTTGACAATCTTTTTTGACACCAACGCCTCCACCCTTTTGGGCTAGCTTCAGAGGTGGAAGGGATGAATCACCTCCTCTAAATTATGTTTCTTTGAACTCGTGGCCTTCCCGCATTTGACGAACTAAGTTATCTATTCGGGGGTCAATTACTTCTTTCTTCCACTTTGGATCCCCACCTTCATCTGGTATTGGGAACGTAACAACAACCTCAAAAAATAAACACAAACGTTCATAAGTACATAACATTTTGTCGGCGCTGTTTTTTTTGCAAATCAGAAAGACAACTGAATTGTACCTCATCATCGGTTTCCACTTAAAGTATGTCTTCAAAACTCAGAAGTCCTATTGTTGAGTCGCATCCTTCAGGTTCTTCCAAGAAAGTAGTCGTTTTATTAGGTTCAGGAATTTTCTGAACCAATGCAGGGATGGCTTTCAAAGCAAACAGTTGCAGCGCCAAAGGGATCCCATAACACGCTTTTGACGTCTGTTTCAAACGAATGCGCATAACCGAAAGGGATTTATCCATTCCAGAAGGAGAAACAGGTTGAGGTGGTGTCAGTCTAGACAAAAATCTGAGGAATGCGTCTCTCCCCCAAGGATATTGAAGAAATGATCCGGTGTCTTCCAGCATTTCCACGTAAGACGGCGTCAATTGAAGATGTTTGTGACCACAAACCAGCAGACCATCTACAAGTGCAATGAGAGCTAGTGGCAAACGCTTCCACTCAGGTAGACTTGGCTGTTCAAGCATTTGAAGAACTTCTGGTACAGTCACGTCTATTTCTTCAGTTCAAATAACTCTCTCCACATACGTCCGGGTTCTGAATCGTTTCCAACTTTTTCCACTTCAGGCTCGCATTTCAAGCCCGTGATGTCACCGAATTCATGCAGAGAAAATCGTAGTGGGTTATCTGCAAACAAGAACCAGAGCTCATATCTGCGGAACGTAACCAGTTGACGGCTTAGGATAGAATGTACAAGTTTCGCAGAGTTTGAACAGCGCGAAACAGGTAAGTGAAACAAAGCTCCGAACTGACTTCCTAGCAGACAGTTCATTTCCGCGGAGCCTCTAAGCGACTTGACTAACGATCCAATGATAGTCGTCTTTGAATAGATGTTCAGCCGAGGTTTACTAGGATAGCAATTACGTGCGAACAGTCTTTCCGGGAGAATCGTCCCAATAAACTCCGGCTCGGTGGATGCAATTTCCTTTTGTTCGGACTCCGGCCTCATTCCTGAAATACACAATAGCGAGCGTTCAACAAAGGCTCTCCACTTTTACCTAAGCATTGCACAGAGAAGTTAAAAGAAAGGAACTACCTGCATAACCAGGCGCAGTGATAACAACCCGGCGACTTTTCCCGGGGTTTGGTTTTCTCTGACCCACGGATTGACTACGAGTCACCCTCCTGGAGGGCGTTAGGCTACGCAATTGAGATACCATATCTACTGTCGATGATTTCGATCGCGAAACAATGCAGAGTGTAGTGTACTCGGTGTGTAGAATCTGGAAGCCGTCTCCAATCTGGGCACAGCCTCGAATTGGTGTCTCGAATCTAGGCACAGTCGAAGCTGTTGGGAATTCAAGTTCTTTAGGTCAAACCTAGTCCAAGTTTGAATTTTAATTAATTTTCTTTTATTAATAATACATAATGGCTTAGTCATAATAACAACAATCACGCGCGCCCTCTGTGGACATTTCACATGTGCGGATAAGCCGATTTGCCCAATTCTCAAATTCAAACTTGAGGTCGCCCAATTGCCTAATTACAAACTTGCGATTTGCCCAATTTGCCAATTTTTTCTATATTTTAATTTATATTATAAAACTTTAAAACAAAATATTTTCTATAATTTTTAAAATTTAATATTATGATTTTATAAATATAATTTTTATATTTATTATAATATTATGATTTTAATATTTTCATTATATAAAATGTAAATATTGTTAATTTATTATTTAACATTTGCGTTTGGTAGTTTACCAGTCATAAAAGTTCCGCAAATGCACCAATTTCTAACCGCTGTACCAGTCGTACAAATCTCTAGAAAACACTTAAAACCGCAACCACCCGCATCCGCAAACTCCCGCAACCGCATCCGCAACCGCTGCGGTTACACCAGTCAGGCCCTAAGTCGACTTTAGTTTGATAAAATAGTTGTACCATGTCATAGTCAACAAACCTTAATATAACTAAGAAACGGAGTGGCGTTAAACCGCAAGCGCAATTTTTATTTTTCTCTCAAAACCAAATTATTGTGTTACCCTAGGGCGGCGGCGATGACACAATACTGACGGTTTCATTGGTGTTTTTCGTTGTCTCCTACATCAGAACTCACACAACAAGAATGAACCTGTGACAGCTGGCGTTACTTAGAGATGCTCTTCTCTCTCTACCATGAATCAAGTAGGTCACTGTTGCAGAGAACCACTATGATTTGCTCTGTTCTCTGGTGGCTCGTCAGAAGTAAGGCTGTAGTATCTTTTGAGGATGATGGAAATGTTGTCGGAAACCGCTAGTTAGCCATCAGGGGTTGGGGTATGGGCTCTGATGGAAGTGATTGCTGTCCGTGTTGGTGGATCTAGTATATGGGATGCCTCTCGTTGCCCTGTTTCTTGTCGGTTTGCGTCATATTTTTCTCCATGGTGAAGAGTGGAGGAGCATGCACTATCTCAGACTTCGAGGCGGTGAATCTTCTACAGAAGGCGGCAGCTAGGGTTTTTGAATGATTCGGTTTGTCTTAAGTATTACAATCGATCTCTTACTTGAGAAAGTTTCTTGAGGCTAAATTGAGCACATCAAAGACGTATGTTTCATGCCTCCGGCTTCTGGGTTAGATGATTACTCTTGCCTCTAGGTAAAGAGGAAAAATTTTAGGTAAATATGAATATTTACATATCTCAGGATATGGTTGATATTACTAATTATAAGGAAAAAATAAAATTTACATTATCTACGGATATCTTTAAGAGAAAATAAAATATTATATTATCTAAAGATGCACATCAATTTGATAGCCACCAAAGCAAGAAGATGTACCGAAAGACCATTTCCATCGACATGCCTGTGACATGCATGTCTATGATCGACATTGTTTCGGGTGAATATTATCCCGTGCTTATGCTGTTAAAGCAAATCTTAGACACCAAAAATGAAAGTTGATCCTATGTGTACACAAACTGCATTCAGGACAAAATTAGTGAACATTTATTCTTTTCATGCCCATATGCATAACGCGTATGGTGGTTGTCAAATATCCCGTCTAATCTCTCCTTAGGGACGAAAGTTTGGAAGATAAAATGCTTAATATGTTCAAATTTCCATGACAAAATGACGTGCCACAGAAACTGCAATATTGCTATTCTAGACTATAAGAGTTTATCTAAGAGCAAAAACAAACTTCACTTCTCATCCTCTACTATTGATGAACATAAAGCATTAATATATGCTAACATACAAGTAGATCGACCAAGCTTTAGGGCAGGGTGCCATCTAAAACATTGGACACTACCAGTTGGTTGGATTAAGTGCAATTATGATGCAACACTAAAACAAGACTGTCTAATTTTGTGTTTGAGATGGATATTACATAATGGCACTGGTACGGTCCAACATTGTGTTTTGAAAAGTATGAAAGAAAATATACAATAGAGCTTACACGGTCAAGAGTGGATATACCTTAACATCGCAAACTAGAGAATCTCAGGCACTACTTTCAAGTTCCAACGATCCAAGAGTTCTAGAGCTGAAACGAAGCATATGGAAAATTCCAACCATCCCAAAGATCCGTAGCTTCTTATGGAGAGCTGCATCAGGTGCACTAGCAGTAGCTGAACGTTTAAATACTCGGGGAATGCAGCTGGATACAAGATGTAAGTTGTGCTCTTATGATTCGGAATCTATTGGTCATGTTCTGTTTACGTGTCCAGCTGCTCAAGAGGCTTGGTCTCGCATTGGTCTCCAAATGACTGGACAATCTTCTAACCTTCCTCTGGTAGAGTTACTACAACTACAACTCAAGATGATGGATGAGGAAGCAATACCAAAGGAGAAGAGGCAGGCAGTCCCATGGGTGCTATGGATGATCTGGAAAAACAAAAATTCCATCTTATATGCCGAAACTCAACTCTCGCTAGACATCCAAATTCAACAGGTTCTGGAAGAGGCACGTTTGTGGAATGAGTTGAATGACGAGCCGGATATAGATGACACAAGAGATGGTCTGTTGGGAGAATGTAAAAATGGGAACCTCCTATCGCCGGATTCGCGAAATGTAATATCCATTCAAACTGGACAAACGCGAAGCTACATAGTGGAGGAGCTTTCATCATTTGAGACCATACAGGCAACGTTCTTCATCATGCGAGAGATGCTTTTACCATCTCACCTGGTAGATTAACAGCAGAGCTCAGATGTTTGGAATGGGCTCTTCAAAGTATGAAAGACTTGGGTTACAAGGAGGTTGTCATTGTAAGAACTAAGAACACAGAAACACAAATACTAATGAACAAGATTCTCCAAATAACAGTTGCCTTTTATTAGAAATCTTTTAAACAAATTACACTCTTTGTTTGATCAGGTTTACTCGACTTCACACCTGTGAATCGACACTGACCAATTTCTAATCTATCCAACCTTAATCAACAACCAAGTTTCCCGACTTGTTCAACATCCAAAACCTTGTTCAACTTTGACACAACACTGTGTTCTTTCTGCACTCCCCCAAAAACTACAAAGACAAACTCTCTAAGCTTGATCCCTTTAATCCCTTGAGTCAATCTCGTTTTGATCTTGATAACTCTAAATCTCATGATTCATCATTATATAAGCTACAATCATTATCTCTTGCCAAATCGTAATTAATATTTCCAACCAATAAAATGACGCCATGTCATAACACCTTATGACTTGTGCAACCACGAAGTAACGTCGAACACATTTATTTGCAGACTCATGGTCTCAACAATCTCCCCCTTTTTCACTGAGTTTTACAACTCAAGCTTACTAGATAACAATTGCAAGAAACTCCCCCTTAACCAAGTATCATCAAATTGAAACAACTCTTCAATCTCCCCTTGCTTGAGTGACAAAACTCTTTGAAAATCAGCATAACAAATAATGTCTTTGTCACATCTCTTGGAACCTCGTCCTGCTCATGCCAGGCATAAAACATTGGTTTCATTAACATGCCTGAGTATACCTCGAACAACTTCAGTATTGACACATCTCCTGTTGACATTCGTGCATCCCAATTTTTCTGAACATGCTACGTTGCACACAAGTTCTTGAATTGTCTCTTTGCATTTGGAATACAAATCTGATTTTGCAATCCATACCTTACCAAAGCTTTTTGGCTCAACATAACATTTGTTTTCACTCCAAGCCTTCTTGATATTTTTGATTCGCTCATAGCAAAACCGATGAGTATGCCCAAGTTTCCCACAAGAGTAACATCCATAGTTGAGACTACGTTCTCCAGCCTTCCTTGACTTAATCTTGCTTTCCAAATCATAACAGTATCTCTGTATGTGTCCAGGTTTCCCACAGAAGTAGCAGCCTTGTTTGACATTCTGATTTTTCTATTCAGCGAGTACTTTTTGGCTTGAACAGGTTTGATGCGATTCAACCTCCTTTGGTTTAATATCAGAAACTGGTTCAGCATGAACGAAATTGGTGAGACATGCTTGATTTGTTCCACTGCTAGAGCTTGACACACGATTGCATATGTATCCAAGACCCCAATTTTGTTTTGCAGGCTGTCCCATGACAAGAAGAGTATTCAAATCCTTTGTTCCTTTGCTTAACATCCTGATCTTCTTCTTGTTTTCATTCAGATTATGCTCAAGATTTCTGCTTTTCTCCTTTTCTTCTGACAAAAGGTCTGATAACCTATTTATCTTTGATTCTAATACACTTGTATTTTCCTGTTCAGCTTATGTCTGCTTGGACAACCCATTATCCTTTGTTGAACACGTTGACATCTCCAACATCAATGTCGTAGGCTTTTCCATCTCTATTATATTAATCTGAGCTTCTAGTAACGCCTTGTTCTTGAGTAGGTTCAGATTCTCGTTGCTCAATTCAACCCAACTATCATAGAGCTTACGATATTCAGCCTTCACATCTATCTCTCCATCACTATCTGAATCAGAATCTAGCTCAAATTCTTCATCACTTTCTTTTCCAACAAGAGCTACAAGACTAAGCTCTTCATCACTTCTCTTCTGATGATATGGACGTTCAACCTCAGATTGTCTCTTGCACACATCATAGCAGTGACAATCACATGTTTGACAACCTTTAATAGCACAACCCTCACGTGAGTAAGAGCTCCTTCTCTGCTCTTTCTCAAATTGCTTTAAAGCCTCCTTGAAGTTTTGTGTCAGCAATCCAACACACTCTTCCAATTTTTGATTTAGACTTTCATGGAGTGACTGAAATCTATCAATTTCCTTCTCAGCAGCAAGAACTGTTTCTCTTCCTATGTTGGTTGGACAGGTAGTTGCTTCCATCTCTTCAGCTTTAAGAATCCCAACAAACTGTGAAAACTTCATCTAATCTGTATTCATCCCAACCTTGAACAATGCCTTATCAACTTTTCTGGAAGACATCTTATCAACTTTTTGACCAGTTTCTTATCCTTAAAGCTCTTACCAAGGACAATTGCTTCGTTTTCAATAGAACTCAGCTTTGAGCTTAAGCTTGTGATGGATTCTTCTTCCGTCATTCTCAAGTTCCCGAACTGGGAGGCCAAGTAGTATAGTCTTGCTCTTTTAACAGTGGAAGTTCCCCCGCAGTATTCCACAAGCGTGTCCCATGCATCTTTGGCTGAACAACATCCTTGCACGAGTTTAAACTGATCGGAACTAATGGCGTTAAAGATCTCTGATAGCGCCTTCGCATTGAGTCTTGATGCAGTCTTTTCTGTCTTTGTCCACTTATTTTTAGGTTTAGGTATCTCCTCATCCTCTTCATTAAAGATTGTTGATCTGTTCATCCTGTTTCAACCGCTGTTACAGGCTGGAAATCAGGGTTGGCAAGATGGATGATGGAAGCTTGATGGATCGACCAAATATATGATCGGGTGGGCGATATGAATGGAATGCTAGTTGTACCTGAAACAAATGCAAAAAAAAAAAAGAATGAGATGCTTATGAATGATAAAAAAAAAGATAATTGAAAAGATAGGATATGATGGAATTAGGCTGCTGGATGTGTATCACTCTCAGCCTAATCAGTTGATGATTGAAGTGGAATGAGATGGTGCTTTGCTTGCTGGATGTGTATCTCTCTCAAGCTTAGCCAATGGATGGGATGGAGAACCTCCAGTTTGTAAAATCCATAACTCCTTGGTCCGGTAAGATTTTCTGGAAATTCCAATTGGGCTGGACTGCGGCTTGAGTGTATAATCCAGTAAAATTGGTTTCATGCCAAAACTCCTTTTGGTTGTCGAGATATACGCCGTGGACTGGACCTATGTTACTGGTATCGCCTAGGTGGTTGGTTTGGACGGTTTGATGAACCTCCGGTTCAGCTACTGGTTTGATGGCCGCATCAACCGCTGTCCAGAAGTCTTCCTCAATTCCTTTGAGTTGCTGTCGCATGCGTACCTTCCAGTGCCCAAAGTTGTTTTCATCTAACATGAGTGATTTATGAGCCGCCACACACTCTGTTGTTTCCATGTTCACCGCAGGACCTCAACCTAATATAGATATCTAGATCTAGGTAGGTGACCCGCTCTAAAATACCAATTTTAAGAACTAAGAACACACAAACACAAATACTAATGAACAAGATTCTCCAAATAACGGTTGCCTTTTATTAGAAATCTTTTAAACAAATTACACTCTTTGTTTAATCAGGTTTACTCGACTTCACACCTATGAATCGACACTGACCAATTTCTAAGCTATCCAACCTTAATCAACAACCAAGTTTCCCGACTTGTTCAACACCCAAAATCTTGTTCAACTTCGACAAAACACTGTGTTCTTTCTGCACTCCCCCAAAAATCACAAAGACAAACTCTCTAAGCTTGATCCCTTGAACCCCTTGAGTCAATCTCGTTTTGATCTTGATAACTATAAATCTCATGATTCATCATTATATAAGCTGCAATCATTATCTCTTGCCAAATCGTAATTAATATTTCCAACCAATAAGATGACGCCACGTCATAACACCTTATGACTTGTGCAACCACGAAGTAACGTTGAACACATTTATTTGCACTCATGGTCTCAACAGTCACCGCGTCTGATCTCCACGACCTCGTCACTGCCATGCAGAAACCTTCAGAGTGGCCACAATTAGAGCTGTAAAATGGGCTGGACGTCCAATGGTCGCCATTTCCATATATAAAATGGGACTAATATGGACAAACCCATTTTGTCCCATGGGTTTTGATTGGACACAATTCAGAAAACCATTTAAAAAGTGGCTTTTATTGGTTTTGGGCTTTATGGATACGGGCTATCCAATAAACAAAAAAATCTAGGGTTTTGAAAAAAATTGATTTGGGAAAAAAGTTCATTTCATCAATATCTCCCGACTCCCGTAGGCGATTCTCTCGAAGTCGCAATCTCCATCCTTCGTCCGTCGCCGTCCCTCTCCGTCTCTCTCCGTCCGTCTCGTCCGTCGTCGTCGTTCTCTCTCTCCACCCGTGTCCATCTCTCTCCGTCTCGTTCATCTCCGATAGGTTTCGTTTGAGTTTCTGATTCAACTTATAAAATCTGCTTATAATCTAGATTTGAGATGGGTTTTTGCTATTTATGTTGATACAAAGTTCATATACTTGCTTGTTTACTTGTTTCATTGATGGGTTTACTCAAACAACTCGTCATCACAGGCGGGCTTTTATGGCTGAGTCATATGGGAAAACCCATGTCACATAGAGCTGTCATGGTTTCATTGTTTGAGTCTTTGAGTTATGTTATCGATGAGTTGTTTGTTTGTTTGATGAGTACTTCTCACAGAATGCTGGTGGTGGAAATATGCTTGTTTGATGAGTTTACGAAGTATGCTTGTTTGATGAGTGAAAGATAGTAGCTTTTATACTCTTCATGGCTGTGCTGATCAGAGGAACATGGTTATGTTTAGTGTTGTCTGCAACATGATCCTTGATGTACATTTCTGGCTCAGCTTGTTTCTATACTCTCGTATTGTATTGCCTAGGTGATACTAATCATTGAGTCACTTTCATTGTTTGAGTATGATATTGGCTACTTTCCTTGTTTGAGTCTTTGAGTTATGCTACTTTTTTATGATTTTACAGAGTTTGCTTGTTTGAGAGCTGCTATGCTACGGTTTGATGGGTCTGGTTTCTTTTTTTTTAAAGAATAACATTCCTTTTTCTTTTAAAAGTGGCGGGTATACCAGGGGTTTATTAGCTGAACTGGAAATGATCTGGGCCATTGTATCAGAGAACTTTGATAAAATATTTTAATCGTGAGAAGTCTTTTAAAAATATTTTTGATAAAGATATTCTAAAATATGTATGTAGGCTCGTACAATGTAGATTCCCGCCAGGTATGAAAACTCACGTTTACTTTCTATAATCATAAGTAGTAGTTGGTTAAGAAGTCTTAGTTTTTTTTTTAATGGCAGCTTAGGATTACAATCAAGATCTTATTCACATTAGAAAATTTGATGGGTCTGGTTTCTCTGGTATGACTGCTTAAGAAGTTAAGCTTGTTTGCGATGTGAGGGTTAAGTTATGCTTGTCTGTGTTCATAAGTTAAGATTGATCTGTGTTCTTTGTATCTGTCTATTGGTTTAAGAGTTGCATTGAAGCTTAAATGTATTCCTTGCTGTCTTCTGGAATCTTGCTTGTTCCATCATGTTCTTCTGGATTTTTTTTTTTTAAATCTGAAAAGATATTTATTCAAGTGTTCTGTTGCTTAAGTTTCTGTTTAATTGTCTAACTTGTTTTCTGTTTCTTATTTCATGATGGATGATGAGGATGCAATGAACTTGACCGATGTAGACTACATGACTGGGATGAGCTAATGGATCAAAACTCAGATGAAGATGATGATGAAGCAGTAGAAGTGAAGGATACTCTCATGAGCACAGCTGATAACCACAGAAGAGGAGGAGGTAAACGCAGACATTCTAGATGTTGGAAGCACTTTATTATAATAGGAGAGAAGTATCCAGATGGTAAAAATGATGTCCAGTGCAAATTCTGCAAGCACAACTTCCACCTAAACCTGCGGAGTGGAACATCAGGTCTTTTGCGTCATATGAAAAACTGTAGTTTGAATCCTGTCCCTGGTACACCTGGAACTGGTAGGAAGATAGATCAGATTGTGTTTCGTGATATGATTGCAGTAGCCTTGACTGAGCATAACCTGCCAAATGCCTTTGTTTACAAGAAGAACACAAAGAAGAACGTGGCTGGAACACAAAAAAGAACGTGGCCCACGATTTAGACTTGTGCGACGCATCAGTAACCTTTGTGCTCATTTTGATGCGGTCGCTTTTGAAACAGAATCAGTAGCCTCAAACACCATTGCTAGAGCAATAGCGAATAGTGTTCTCCGAGATGGTCGCTTTCATTCTTATCTGGCTCTAGGAGGACCTGCCCGGCTGCATCAACAAATCTTCAGAGAAGCCTCTCTTTTACATTCGTAGATCTTTATTTTAAGGTTGAACGTAGAACTGTTTTTCTGCGTTATCTCTTTTTTTTTTCCTTGTATTGGATTCTTCCCCTGTTGCAGACGTTAAAAAGAAAAAAAAAGAATCTGAATACACGCTATTATGGACAATGCGGTCGATTTAGACACTTAGATACAAAAACCTAACATTTGACTATTTGAGAAAGACAATTTTACTCTAAAATGATAAACATAACCATCAACTAGATCATCAAAGACAACTACACCTTGACAGTTCAAGCATGAAAGTATCATTATGCTGTATTATTATTTTCTCATAAAACTAGATCATCAAATTCTTGTGTTGACTTTTTAGCTAAAACAACTTGTTATTCACAACAACAATTATATTTCATTTTTGTCCTCTATTTTTACAACATCTTGAAATCCAAGAATGAATATTAATATTTGAAGCGTTATAAAATTTCAGAATTTAATATATTAATTATTTAAATTTATTGATTATTTAAATTTATTTAATATAACTTAATATTTTATGTACTAATATATTTTTATATATTTTGACTTTATGTGTTATTTTGTGATATAAAAGTTATTACTGTCAATGAAATTTTCTTATAAATAATTATTAATTTTAATTTTTTTTGTAAAATTAAACACTTAGTTTTAGTAAATTTAAGTTTATTACTAAGATTATGGATTACAAGAATAACTAATAGAACTTGAACAAAAAATTCATGGTACTAATCAGATATCGATTATTTGACTTATCTGAACTATCATATGAAATGTATTCCAGCTTAAGGTTTTTTTACAATACTCAAACTCAATAGATTTTTCCTACATAATAAGAAGAGAACATAAAAATTTGGATTTAAATTTGAACCTTTTCCGATAACTGAATCACTCAGTGACCCGAACTACCAAACCGAACCGATGAGGGGTATGGTTTGGTAATAAAACCTACAACAAAGGGGAATTAAAACACGTGTCCTCTAGTATATAAGATGTCTAGAGAGATCGATAATACTTCGCAGCCGCACAGCTCGAGAAGAAAACGTTGATCCAAATTCAAAGAGGAATTTGCGAATCTTATCTCAGCGAAGGAGTTAATTGATCGCTTCTTAGTGGTGAGCCTCGTTTTCTGTTTTGCCTGCAGATTTAGGGTTTTCTAGTCGTTAAAATCAGTGATTAAGGCGGCGGCGAAGGTCTATGTATCTCCGATGGTCTTCATT
This sequence comes from Brassica nigra, assembly GCA_016432835.1. Classification (NCBI taxonomy): domain Eukaryota; kingdom Viridiplantae; phylum Streptophyta; class Magnoliopsida; order Brassicales; family Brassicaceae; genus Brassica; species Brassica nigra. Next base: position 36,579,508 of record CM028245.1, read on the forward strand.
ACCGCCAATTATTGATAAGAAAATTGATTTATTTGGTTTAATTCATGAAAAGTCTTGGTTTTTATCTGGAATATTGCTTAATCCGAATTCAAAGTTACTTTTTTTTGGTTGGGAACCCTAGATGGGCATCTTCATTTTTGTTAAGAATAGCTAGTTTTATCGGGTTTCGGTTTGCATAGTTGAGGGAAGAACTTGTATTGAACCAGCTTATCTTGTTATTGTTATTTTTTTTTTTGCTTTAAGATTCTTAATCGTTGCTGGAACTTGATGTTCATGTATCTGCTTTTGCTAAGAGTCTTTTGGAGTTAAGAGAGAGAGATGAGTTTTGCTTTTCATATTTTAGACAGATCATTGAACTGAATCTGATTGTAATATTATTTTGGCAGTTACCATGCCCAAGAACAAGGGAAAGGGAGGAAAGAACAGGAAGAGGGGAAAGAACGAAGCAGATGACGAGAAGCGAGAGCTTATATTCAAGGAAGATGGACAAGAATACGCTCAAGTCCTTCGCATGCTTGGTAATGGAAGATGTGAGTGTATGTGCATCGATGGCACTAAACGTCTCTGCCATATCCGTGGTAAAATGCACAAGAAGGTTTGGATTGCAGCAGGTGACATCATACTTGTTGGTCTGAGAGACTACCAAGATGACAAAGCTGATGTCATCCTCAAGTACATGTCTGATGAGGCTAGGCTTCTCAAGGCATATGGTGAGCTTCCAGAGAATACTCGTCTTAACGAAGGAATTGTTGGTGATCTTGAAGAAGATGATGACAATTTGGCCGAGGACTATGTCGAGTTTGAGGACGAGGATATCGATAGGATCTAAGGTGTTGTTTGGTATTTCTTTACCTTTTCCGTTTGTATTTTTAATTTGAGACGCATGAATTCTGAGTCTACGAAGAAACTGGTGGTAAAACATTATGTGTTTTGTTCTTGTTGCATTATTTGTAGTGATGCAGTTTATGATTAGAAATGAACTGATAATAAGATATAAAATCACATCCAAAATACAACTAGTACATTGAATGGTTGATTAAGCCATTTGCTTACTGTAAGTCTGAAAAGTTATTGAAAACTAAGTTAGAATGAAGTGGGCACCAAAATACATAATCTATTCGACCAAGAAGACAATCATAAACTTCTTGTATCATATAAGAAGCCTGACAATCGAAGAAAATAGATGCCAGTTACTTGTTCTATAATGAACACCATCTATTGCTAAGGAGATTAATCTTCTGTTGGATCCATCCTAGACAACCAACAGGGTGAACCTGTGTCTCAGGAACAGTAAAACACCCTTAGAGCATCCCATAGCTTTGAGGAGAAGACCATCTTCATCAACTATCATCCATCCACGCCCCCTTCAAGTGATCCAGGGAAAGACAGCGTATTCAAGGTCGTGTCAAATGGTATCAGAACCTCTTGAAAGTTAGGGTTTGAAGTTTTGACCAAGGAATATGAAATATATCAGTTACAATCAGATCTACAATATCTTCTACTTTGATGAACAGAAACCTTAGGGAGAGAGCTATGCTCAAAGGAAAAAGAGAGTATTGGCAAGAGATGAGAAGAATCAAGGAGCAGGCTGAGATTGAAAGGGAGTATCAACTCGTCCAGGAAGCACACAGGAGGGCACAACATGATAATTTGCATAGCCAACAATTCCAAGATGACCTGAGAAGAAACTTGCTTCAAGCTTTTCAGGGTTTGGTAGTTATCCAACCAACAAAATCAGATCTTGAGCAACTGAGACCTCTTGACCTAACTCCACCAGAGGAAGCACGGCCTGAAGAAGCAAAGAAACTTGTTTTGTATCAGTTTGGGTCGTGGTCTAAGACAGCTTTAAAACAAGCTGAGGAGGATGCAGAGATCACTACAAGAAAATGTCACATATATAGCACCGGGAAAACGCTATTACAGGATAGCATTGCGTTATGGTGAACGATGTGTCTGTCCCCGCATTCTTCTCTCTGACACTTTATATAATGTTTTTTGTATGCTATTTAAATTGGCACTTTCTATAGCGTTTTATCAATTGTGCAATTATATAATTTGTAATAGCATATACTAATTGCTGTCTTAGCATTATTAAAATATATAAAAAATACAAATAAAAATATTTTAAAAACTATATATATCAAAATTACATGCAAAATAACCAAAACTAAACCAAACACCTAAACCTTAAAGCCAACAATAAACCGAAAAGAAACCAAAGAAAAAAAAACTAATCCTCCGCCTCCACCTCTCTGTTCGCTTAGTCCTCCGTCAACCCCTCTGCCTCCTCCTCCATCAAGCTGTAGTAATGTCGGCATGGCTACCAAGTCTATCAACTGTTCCATCTTTTAAATCGTACCTGACAAAACAAACTTTCAACCATTGAAATCTCCATATCGAATTATGTAACTGAAACACATGAGATATGAATAAACCAAAACGGAAAGAGGTTCAAGGTATTGAGATTATCATAACACTGATTCTAAAACCTCGTTTCTTGCTTGGTAGAATGCCTCTATCAAGAACATGCATTGATATTTTGAAATTATCGGCTCTTCTACAACGAACGTGTATGAGATCCACCCATATTTGCCATTTCACATCCCTATATATCTGTACACAAAAGAACATTCTCATTAAAGATTCAGAACTGTCTAGTCAAACCAGAGAGTTAAGAACCAAAATTTTACCCCGGTGAACAAATCACACAGTCTCTGTGTGATTAAGAGAGAAGGAGATACCCCAACAAGACAAAAGAAAATGTATGTACAAGAAGAGTTGGAGTGATACCTCAGAAGGAGATTTGGGCGTGGTGTTTGGTGTATGGGGCTAGGAGCTGGCTTGGTTCATAGCAACTAGAGGAGGCTGCTACATGGCAATCATAAGGCTCAGGTGGTTCACCACCTTTCTTCTCTCCTCTAGCGCTAGGCTCAACCTGAAAACCTCAACTTCTTTTATTAGAAACTTGAAGAAAAATTGAAATTGCAAAGCTATGTACAAGGATAACCATGGGACTTCCTCCCAAGTGAGCTTGTTTTGAGTCACTAGCTTGACTACCTTTTCTCTTGGACTAGTGAGAAGGAGGATCCTTCCCACCTTCAAGAGTGATGGTGAGGACCTGAGAGAGAAGCTCTTGAAGCTTGATTGGGTCATCTTGGAGCTGAGGAGTGATGATGGCTCTAGCACTTGAGAATGGTGTGGACTTGCCCTTATGCTTGATCTTGTACTCAATGACACCTTCCTTGAGCTTCTTTGGATGGAGAGTGAGAGTGTGTGGGATCACATCAAGAGGTTGAGGATGAGGTTCTTTCACCATCTTCTTCGTGCCATGAGTGGCCTTTGAGGCTCCACTCATCCCCTCTCTTTTAGCACTTTCCAAGTGCACAACACACAACTCCTTAGAAGATTCTCCAGCAAGGCCTTCTTTCCTACAAGAAATCACTTCATCTTGGGGCTTCTCAATAGCTTTTTCTCCACAAGTGATTGTCCCACAATAGCCAGCATCCAATGGAGATTGGAGGAGATAGAAAACAGCTTTGTTCACATGCATGAGGGTGACCTTCTTGTTGGGAAAGTCAATGCAAGCTCCAACTGTTGTGAGGAAAGGAGTGCCAAGGATCAAAGGAACTCTCTTTGCAGTTGCCATCTTCAAAACAGTGAGGTCAATAGGTAAATTATCTATTTCATAGGATCTCGGAATCTTAGCTTTCACTTGTTGGGCCGAGCAAGCGTCGATCGATTTTATCTATAGGATAATCGATCGATTTGCCTTTCAGAACGTCGATCGATTTATCTATAGGATAATCAATCGATGGTTCTTTCCTAGGAAGCTTTACGAACAGGTTAAATCATGTTCACTAAATATGCTAAATCAACTGTCGTTTGTTTCTAGCAGATCTAGCTCAATCAGGATTAATCAAGTAAATATATCTATCAACCTAGATCAATGTTCTAGTTAGCTACTCTAGAACAAGCAATAAGCACAATCCTATTGATGAATACCACAACTTAGCAGTTCTCTATCTTGGACTAATCCCTCATAACCTATCTGAACCCTAAATCTAACAAGTAGATTACTCAGACATAATCAAAGAAAGCACAATCATCGTCTGAATAAATTGCATAGATAGAATAGTTAATAAAACTGGAGTTCCAATCACAAATCTCTGAAGGAGTCTTGGATCTTTTCTCCAAACTACTAGAAAACCTTTTGGTAAGAAAATATGAACGTATATAAAGCGTGTGTTGCCTAGAACAATGTCAGAGCACATAAATATTAGGTTAAAACTCGTCAGGGGCAATCTTGTAATTTGATGTTGACTTGAGCTTTAAGTCGGCTGGGCTCATCTCGCAATGCCGCCAATCGATGGTACGAGGTGTGCATCGATCGATCTTTATCTTTGATCGTCGGCCATTTGGTCTGCTCGATGGTCAGCTCGGGTAGCTTCTCATTTTGCCTCTAAAATGCTCCAAAATCATTACTTTAATCCAAAACACTCCTGAACCTGTAAATACTAAAAAGACTCCAAATCATAGTAAATATATTCTAAAACACTAATATACCATGGCTAAAAGTGGGTAAAATCCTTGGCATATCAACTCCCCCAGACTTACCCTTTTGCTTGTCCTCAAGCAAAACAAGAGTAGTCCTGTGAAAGAGGTTTGAAAACAGCAGAGACGCACATAATTTTTTGAACTCAGAATCATCATCTCTACAATATTGCAAGCCTTATCAAATCAATTTTAACTACAGAGGAACCTTATACCATATCCAAGCTTAGCAACCAAATTGATCTAGCCAGCAACTTAGCAAATCCTATCTGACTAACCCCTTTACTAACCTCATTTATTGTATAAAATAAATGTGTAGGCTTTACCTTGGGAGTATCGATCAAGGGACACATAGACTCAACTCCAGCAAGTTTCTGAACACACAGGTAGTCTTCTCTGTGATCCCTTTCTTCTCTCTTTTTCTCTTCTCTGAATCCTTATAGTTTCAATCCCAATGAACATTGATCTGTTCATCTGTTTGACTTGTCTACTTTTGTAGCTCTGATTTTGTCAAAGTGTAGCGAATAATGGGGTCATAGGAGACACTCATACCCCTCGTTTCCACAGTGTGTGATCATTCCCTTCTGAATTAGAATACTGGGGTCATAGGAGACACTCTGACCCCTCTGCATCTTCCAGGAAATCATCTCAATCTTTTATATCTAGGATGCCGAAGAGAGAGAGAAAGAGAGAAGGGAACAAGAAACACACAGACTTTTACCCTTCAGACTTGCAGGAGGAACCCGATCCAATGTATACTAAGCCCCAAGACAAGCAGCAATAGTCAAATTAGGTTGGAGGTCAGCTTTGGTTCCTTCAAACAATCTCAGCAAGTGTGACATAGTTGACAGGTGATCCACTTTAGTATCTTTAGTACACTCTGCATCCAATAAATCTAAGCGTGGTGCTAGAGAGTGGTTAGATAACAAGTAAAATTTTTGAAAAAGTTCATTATCCCCTTCTTGACTCAATAAAACTTTTGAAAACATTTAATAAGACTCACAGAGTAAACTAATATCAGTAATCCTCCTCCCTAGACTTAAACTATACACTGTCCCAAGTGTATATCTAGTCGGAGTTATGGTGGAAAATAAATCATAAATACTTAATGTAACAAGCATAATCGTTATACCTGACTGGAATCAGGATCGATCGATGGTCGACAAGGGCCGTCGATCGTGTTTCATCAGTTGCACGCGATCGATGTCGTCTTCGTCTCATCGGTCGACTTGGGTACACGTCTACTCGGGTTTTTTTTTTTGATCTGCAATAAAATTGAAAAACGAAAATTAGAAACTATGAATAATGAAACCAAGTAAAATGACCTAATAGTGAGTTGCCTCCCACTCAGCGCTTGTTTATAGTCATTTAGCTTGACTTTGGAGATGCTTAACTAGTATGGAGGTGAGAGACTGCTTGCTTGAAGGCAAGTGTCTACATCTTCTTTGTCTTTCTGAAATCAAGTGCCAATGAAGCTTCTCATCACTACAGAAAATGTTAGTATTAATAGCATAATATGATAGCGTTTTTTTCGATTGTGCTATGGTTGACATAATTCTTACTTTTAGATAGCGTTTGCGAAAATAAAACGCTATGTAAAACTAAAATGAAAAACAATTGATTTTCCCACTCAGTCTTGTTTCACTTTCCCTCCCACTCTATTTTATTCGCCTCCAAATGTAACAATTGTGGGTTTGCATTATTCATCTATTTTTTTCGATTATGGAAAAGAGAAGAAATGAAGAATAAGCAAATCCAAATCATCTCTCTCTGTCTCTCTAAACATTCCACTGTCTCTTTTTTTTTTATAAAATAGCTTCACACTGATCTCTTCTCAGGTTTCTTACAGCTCACACTCCACAAGGGTTTTGTCATGACAAGAAAAGCTTTGAGTTTTTATTTTCAATTTTAAAGATCGAGACTTTAAGTTAGATGATCAATTTTTGAGTTAAAAAGAAATGGAGATTGCTGAGTGGATGATCTGAGATGGGTTGGGATCCGGAGGGACAAGACCCGGTTTGGATAGTGACGAGAGGCATTGATCTGGGTAACGAGTTGCGTTGCAGGCGAGACGGATCTGAGAGGCAGTAGACGACGAGGGATTGAGCGGAGGAGAGCCGGAGGGTTTGTGGTGGTGATGGTGGTGACGGGAGGAGGAGGAGGAGGAGGGAGAGGCTAAGAGGAAGAGAGAGTATAGAAGGATGATTGCGGAGGACATGACGGTGATTAGGTTTCCGACAAAAGCTTGGAAGATCATGAATGTTCAAAAACATGAAGAAGAGAAGATGAAGATCCAAGCCAGCGATCTTGAACTTCCTCTCTGTTTACAGATTCTAAACGATGGTTTGTATGATCTCACCTTCCCAATTTTAAATATCAAAATTCGATTTAGGAGACACTGAAACTCTGTTTTTTTTCCTTTTGCAGCGATTTCGTTTTTTAAGGAGGAGAACAAGAGATGCTCAGAGATGGATACTCAACCATTGTTGAAAGATTTCATCTCTGGAGATGGTCCATTTCTGAAAAGAGAGGAGAAGAAGCTTCAGCTGTGGAGAGAAAATGATCACATCCCAAACAGAAGATTCTCAGACACGAAGCAGCTTCGGTGTCGGAGATCAAAATTATGCAATTCTGAATCCAAAAACTTCACTGTGGGACTCTTCGTTTAGGCACAAGTAAGTGTTCATCTCTTTTCTGTTCTGGTTTCATCTGTGGGAATCAATTCTGAAACAACTATGAGTCTTAAAAAGCTCACCTTTTTGTTTAATATGCAGTAAGATTCTGTCTTTGGTAGCTTCCTTCTTTGCTGCAGCGTATGTAACTGTATACAAAACGCTTTGATGCTTTCTTTAATATGTACTTACTGAATCATTAGATTAGTGAGTGGGAGGTCTTATGTTGTAGTCTTGAAGATTACCATCCGTTAATCTGAAGATTCTTCCTTTTCTGTTTTTTTTTTCTGAGTTATATCTAAGAATTAGGCTGATGCTGTTGATTTTGGTTGTGCTTTCATGTTCACAGGTAGTAAGAACAAGTTGCAGGTCAGTGTTGGAACATTGTGTGTATTTGGTATTCCTCCTGTTCTCACTCTTCTCAGACGGCAGGTCTTGGGAGTCTCAGTTTGGTGATTTCTTGTTTGACTTGGTGTTCGTCTCTTCTCACCTTTCATGCGGACAGTGGAGTGTCTCTATGTTGAAGTTACCTCTCTTACAGAGACTCCTGCGATCTTAGGATTGTTGTGTCGTAGGTTGAAGATGAAGTCCCTTAGCAATTTTTTTGGTTTGTGTATTTGGATGATTATATTTTGTAGGCTGAAGATAAAGTCACTAGAAAGAAAAATTAAATGTATATTGGGGGCACAAATGATAATTAAAGTTTTGTAATAAAATGATGGTTCCAATAACGTACAGTATAGAAATTTTATGTGATAAAAATAAAATCTAGTACTAATAACAAAATTTGAAAAAATAATAGTATTTTGACCTTAAAATCTAAACCCTAAACATGCCCTAAACTATAATATCCAACACTTATTGTAATTTCCAAATGAACATTTTAAATTCAAATAATAAATTTAGATTTCTAATGTAATAGTATTTTATGTATTTTAGATAATTTATGCCATAAAAATTAAATGTATATTGTGGGCACAAATGATAATTTTTGTTTTGTAATAAAATGATGGTTCCAATAATATCTAGAAATGTTATGTGATAAAAGAAAATCTGTACTAATAACAAAATTAGAAAAATAATAGTATTTTCACCTAAAATTTAAACCCTAAACATGCCCTAAAGTCTAATATCCAACACTTTTACAATTTCAAAATGAACATTTTAAATTCAAATACTAAATTTAGAGAATATATATATATATATATATGTGTATATATGATTGTTTAGAGGTTTATATATTTAGTGTGATATTACTATATGGAGTTTGGTGTATTTAAAACCCTAAATCACAGAACTTAACCCCAAACCTTATATCATACTTCAAACTTCTAATTCTAAACTCAAAATTCTACTTTTTCACATCCAAAATACAAACACTAAATTTTTAGTCAACACTTAAGACTAACCCTTAACATTACACTTCAAACCCTAAACTCTACATCCAAATCTTAGTTCAAACTATCAAATTATTATTTTCAAACAAAAATCGCAAATCTTATCATAACAATAATCTCAAATATTATATTCAAACAATAATCTCAAATCTTAAAACTTATAATCTTAATTATAAACCATAAAATATAAATTTTTAATAAAAGTTGCTTAAAAATATAAACAAAAAATCATCAAATAATGAGAACACAAGACAAAAGAAAATAAAAAGGAAAGACAAAGTTCTCTTGACCAATGAGATGCATATACACGGATCACCTTTTCAGCCGTTGGATTAAGTTAAATCAAAGGATAAGATTTGTTCTTTTTATGGTTTCCCAGTCTCCTCTCTCTCTCTCTGCCGCAGATTCATTCTTCTTTTTTTTTCCTTTCATCTTCTCGACTCTCTCTCCCATCTCTGTAACTATCTCATGTCTCACTTTCAGATCTGGTCGATTGAGAAAGGAGGAGATGATTATGGAGATGACGAAGTCGGAGACTCGCTGGGATTCAACGGAGAAGAAGACGCGTCGGAGACTCGCTGGGGACTCAACCATTGAAGCCTCGATTTCGTGTCTCGCTAATACTCTTCTTCTTTCTCTAAACTATCTGATTTTTGATTTATTTCTTCATATTCATGCTAAGAACTGATAGATCTGTGTTGTGGTTCTCTGATTTTGTTGTTGTGTTAATCAATCTGATTTATTAAGATTTGAATTTCGTTTTGAATCTGTCTCTGTTGGTGTTTTATGTTCTATCTGAGATTATGTTAAAATCAAAGTCCATCTCTGTTTCTTCTGTTCTTGACTCTTAAAGAGCAGAAACTTATATACGTGTGTTTTCTGTGTCTGTGTGTTAATTAACAGGGAATGCTCAAAGGTTCTACAGCCAAGTCGCTATTGGGTTCTGCTGCTGCTGATTCCAAGAAGCCTTGAGTGATTTTTTTTTGTGTGTGTTTGATTCATCAGATGTCTTGGAATCATGGCAGAAGAAGATAGCTTGAGAAGGACAGGCTTGGAATCATGGCGGAAGAAGGCTATGGGACAAGCTTTGGAAGAAAGAGACAAGAAGAAGACAACGTAGAGTTAGGTTTTGGTTTATTAGGTTTGGTTCAATGTTTTTGGTTATCAAGTTTTGGTTAATTAGATGTGGGTTTAATTTTTTGGTTAATGTATAAACTGATTTTATTTGTAAACAAAATTTTAATAATAAATAAAATTTAATTTTAAAATTATAAAGAATTCTCTATTTAATTATAATCTGATTAATTGTTTTTATACAAAATTCAAATAAATATTACATTTAAAAAATAAAACCGATTCACTATTATAAATATTAACAATTGCATAGAAATTATGCTATTATTGTACTATTAACTATAGCATAAACGAAAACCGCTATTAAAAGTGCCGGACTTTTCATAACGGGCGATGTCAGAGCGCTGAAAGAAGCGCTATTGTTCAGGATTCATAGCGTTTTCCGTCCGCTATTACTACCTTTCTTTCCTGTAGTGCATGGCTTCTTCTGCTCTGGCCCAATGATTCTTCAATACCTCCATTGTACCACTCACTAAATGCATCCCTTCCTTTAGATTACCAATGCTCTTCTGTTGCATTCTGAGTCTTGCATAGATGTATTCTGAAGTAACCTCCGATTCCTGAGTGAACTCTTTCTTCATCAAGTCCTGAGAAAAACTAATCTCATCAAGTCCATCATCGAATGAGTGTAGCCTCTCCTCTAGTGATGCAAGACGGGAATTGATCGATATCAGGATGGCTCCATCAATCGATTTCGATGCCTTAAGATGACTCGCAATGCCTCTATGAATCTCAGCTTCCTTTTGCATGCCTTCTGTGCGTGAAGTGAAAGAACTGATGCTGAGGTCGAATGGGAAATAGAGGTCATCACATCTCTTATCAGGTCACTCTTCTGTTGTTCCCAAAGCTCTGTAGATCTAATCTACTAGCTGATTGATATCACTCAAATTACCCTAAGGAGTGATTTATACTCTCTCAAATAAGAGGTCGAGTTAGGGATCGAATCCATAGGGAGCTAAGGCACACACTAGATCTGACAGTTATATGATTTAGCTAGGTTAATAGATTATAAGACAGTAAATAAATAAGTAAATTAAGCAGGAAACAAGATGAACAAGACAATTTTTCAGCTTGGCATAGAGTTGTTAACAATAACAAGAAATTGCTAGATCTAGGGATTTATCAATCAAGAGATTCAAAACTACAATTCGAGGATGCTAAAGGTTTATAGATTCAATTATAAAGCTTGATTTTAATAAGCAAGTCATCCAGCTTTCACATGCAATTACTAATCAGATGCCTAAGTCTTTGTCCCGGCTGTCGCACGCGAACAAGGAGTGAGCATCGATCGATGCTATGGCCTGAGCGTCGATCGATACTACCTCAGACAAGCATTAACGACCTAATCGATTATGCTCAACTAGATTCCTTGACCAACTATCGTATGCGCCTAAGTATCTAATCCAGCAGAGCTCGGGTTATGTTATTGATGGTACCTTCGTGCCTCTCAATTGTCCTATGATTCTAGGTTCAAGCAATTAGTCACACTGTCGTGCTTTTCTAACTACTCCAGATCCTAGTATTACAAATTATCCTGGTGTAGAGATCTATAGATAGCATAGCAATCCTAATTGATTATCAGTTTGACATTAAGCTCATGAAATCCCTAAACCTAACAAGAGAATTACTCAGACATGGATGCAATAATAGAAATCATAGTCTGAATAATAATAAAATAGAAATTAATGATAAAACCAATGGAGTTCCAATAAATCTCTGAAGGAGAATTGATCTTCTCTCCAGACCCTAAGAGAAAACAATAGGATAGAATAATAGAAAGCGTAGAAAGCGTAGCCGTCAACAATGGCTTAGAAAACACATAAATAGGATTTCTGGTCGTCCAGGGGCATATTGGTAATTTGTGGTAACTTCTGTGCTTCAGTCGGTCATAAATTAGGCTCGGCTCACATTCTGGGATCCATGTCGATCGACACCAAGTCTGTTGCGTCGATCAACATCCATTCATCTTCTCGATAGCTTCCTCTCGCGAGGCAGACTGACCACTCTTCAGTAAAACGGGCATAACTTCTGCTACAGGATGCTGATTGACCCCAAATTAGTGGCATTGGAAATCTTACTCAAAGATCTTTCTTGTGTACAAAGATGGCCTCAATCTAACGGTGGAAAGGTCTTCATCCATAGCTAAACATCTGACGCGTCTGTGCAGTCCTACACTCAAAAGACTCCAAAAGACACCAAAATCACCACCTTCCTCCGAAACGTCCCTGAACCTGTAAATACTATAAATAGAATCCAAAACACACATAATATATTCTAAAACACTAATATACCATGGGTAAAATCAGGTCAAATTCATGGTATATCAACTCCCCCAGACTTACCCTTTTGCTTGTCCTCAAGCAAAACCAACATGCAGTCTCTCTGAAAGAGGTTTGAAAACAGCAGGGACTCACAAAATATTTAAACTTAGAATCATCACCTCTACAATGTTGCAAGCCACATCAAATATCTCCTAACTTCAGAAGTACTTTATATACCATATCCTACCTTAGCAACCAAATTCATCTAGCCAGAAACTTAACAAATCCTGTCTGACTAACCTCTTTACTAACCTCATTTCTAGCATAAAATAAATGTGTAGGCCTTACCTTGGGAGTATCGATCAAAGGACACATAGACTCTTACTCAAGCAAGTTTTTGAGCACACAGGTAGTCTTCTCTGACCCCTTTCTTCCCTCTTTTCTCTCTTCTCTAAATCCTTTATAGTTTCAACTCCAATGAACATTGATGCTGATGCTGGCCATTCCCGTTCATCTTCACTGACATGTCTACTTTTTGTAGCTCTTATTTGGCAAAGTGTAGGCAAATAGTGGGGTCATCAGTAATGTACCTACCCCTCACTTCCACAATGTGTGATCATCCCTTCGAATTAGAATATTGGGGTCATTGGTAATGTACCTACCCCTCCGCATCTCAGGAAATCATCTAAATCTTCTTTTATTTTTTATTTTTTTTCATGGATGCCGAAGAGAGAGAGAAAAGGAAACCAGAAACACACAGAGTTTTACCTTCCAGACTTGCAAGAGTAATCCGATCCAAGGTATACCAAGCCCCAAGACAAGTAGTAATAGTGAAATTAGGTTGGAGGTCAGCTTTGGTTCCTTCAAATATTCTTAGCAAGTGTGGTCATAGTTGATAGGTGATCCACTTTAGCATCTCTAGTACATTCTGTAGTCAACAAATCTCAGAGTGGTCCTAAAGAGTGGTTAGATAACAAGTAAAGATTGAAAAAGTTCATTGTCTCCTTCTTGACTCAATAAAAACTTTTGAAAAACATTTGATAAGACTCACAACGTAAACTAATATCAGTAAACATCCCCCCAGACTTAAATTATACACTGTCCTCAGTGTAAATCTAGTCGAAATGAAGGGAAAAGTAAAACTCATAAGTACAAAATCTAACACATAAGAACGATAACCTGCTCGCTGATGTCCGTGTCGATCAACAGAATCATGTGACTGTCGATCGTGGCTGTTGTTGTTATGTCGATCGATATCGACATTTTCTCATCGGTCGACGTCAGAGTAATCGTATACTTTCCTCAATAAGACACATAAAGCTCAAAACATAACGTCAGTAGAACCTCCCCCAGACTTAAACAACAGTATCCCAGTGTTATATAGTCTAAGATTGGTGGGAATAAATCATAAGCACTCAAAAATAACAAGGAAACACGGTATACCTGCTTTGGATATGAGAGTCAATCAACACAGTTAAGTGGCAATCGATACTCTTGATTCTCTGTCGATCGATGCTGCGTATCATCGTCGATTCCTGTGCAAAATGTCCTCCTCGGATCTTTTCCTTTTACCTGATCTAACAGTGGGTTGCCTCCCACTCAGCGCATATTTTCAGTCATTAGCTTGACTTTTGGAGATATGATTTAGTCTGGATGAGAATGAGAACATGCTCGAAAACAAGTCTCAATGTTCACTCTCTGAAGCTTTATCATTTGTGTGAAAGCCTCCTCCTCGAAGCTTTGCAAACAGCTGTGAGAAGCTTCTGTTGCGCACTCTGGATTTCTGACACCATCTGAGAAGTAAAGAATCAATGCTAACTGATAACTGCCCGCAGTCCTTTTCCTCTTCTTTCCCCCAGACTTGTCTGATCGCGTAGTGGTGTATCCATCAAAAAGTGTTCGACACACTTCAAACTCATTCTGCTCTGATTCACGATGGGTGTCGATCGATGTTGAGGTGGTAGTGTCGATCGATGCTGAACTGGTAGTGTCGATCGATGCCGGTTTGTTTATGTCGCTCGGTATTGCTTCTGTGCGGCCTCTGTCGACTTCACTTATATACCTCATCCCCCTCTGAGAAGCTACTACATGCTGATGATCATTAAATACCCCATTGTAGGAACCTAGCTGAGTACCTCTATCTGGTGGGATAGTAGATTCAACTTCAAATTCCGTGCAAGGAACCACAATTTTCACTGGGTCATGTATCCTCTTCACTCTTTTGCGAATCCCAGCAGCTTCTTCTGCGCATATGGGTCTTAGATGTTCGTGGACAGCAAGGTATGAGGTCTCAGACTTGTGCATTCTCTACTTAATCGACTTCAGCTCAACTGTGTATCCTGGTAGCTCATCCAACCATGGGTGTCGATCGATTGTTGCTGGTGGGTATCGACCGATATCGTTTGTGTCTGGTCGATCGATGCAATCAGGAGGTTAGCGATGGATGATGTGGGGTGGGTGTCGATCGTCATCAAGCCTCTTCTTAAGCCATTCTTCCAACTCCAAGAAGTCTTCTAGGGTGACTTTGTCTACATCAGAGGTAAGATCATAGCTCGATTTATCTGTGCTCTCCTGTGTTGAGTCTGTAATATCCTGAAGACAACTCGAACTTTCAGGGATTCAATTGGTATTGATCTGTAACAAACGTCTGTGTCGATCGATGTCGGGACGCTGATGTCGATCGACGGTGAGGTGGTGGTGTCGATCGATGGTGATGTGCTGGTGTCGATCGATGTGGTGGTAGTGGGGTCGATTGATGCTGAGCTTGTGCCACAAATCTCAGCTTCTTCTACTCTGCTCAGCCCTGGATCATATAGCACTCTAACCTTAGTAAAAGAAACTGGACCTCCTCTGCAGCGCACTCTATACTTAAGACATCCCTTTTGACATTGAGAAGGGACCAGTGATAGAGAATCTGCATCTATAATCTTTTTCTTCTTCTTCCTCTTCTTAGTTCTTCCCCCATACTTAGACTTTTCAGTCTCTTTCTGTTCTACAATTTGGAGGCTGTCGATCGTTGCTAAAGGCTCTGTGTCGATCGATTCTTGAGGATGATTGTCGACCGATGTTGGAAATTGGGTGTCGACCGATGCTGATACTAGTTTTGCAGGCTCGCGAATTAAATCTGCTGCAGGTGTTGGATCTTCAATCATCTCTATGAACGAAATAAACTCTTCACTTTTCTTCTTCTCCACCGAATCATAGAAGACAGTTTCATCAACATTAGTCAGGCACATCTTATTCTTCTTAAGATCACAAATGGCCCCCACTGTAGCCACGAAGGCTCTTCCAAAAAGAATGGAAAATGTCTTGCCTGATTTGAGCTCCACGACATGAAAGTCCACAGGAATAGTGCAGTCCCCTATCTCCACCTTAACATTCTTGATCATGCCTGCTGAGTTTGCTTTGGAGTTATCCACGAAAGCGAAACTATCTTTTGAAGGTTCCATCTTTAATCCTAATACTTCAGCAGTGTCTATAGCCATGATACTGAATGCAGATCCAGTATCGTAGAGGGCGTTTGGCAAATCGTGGCTATGTATAGAGCATGAAATCATAAACTTTCCAGGATCTTGTTCCTTCTTCAGAGTCCTCTTAGGCTTACGACAGACCTTGTTGAATAGTAGCTCAATGTCCTGTTCTGTCTCTCTGCTCTCTCTGAAGAAATTACCAAGTCTGTACTGATAATAGGCCTCCTCGAACGTCATATTCTTAGGAACTCTCTTCACCCTCTTGTGAAATCCATCATGTTCAACTTTGTTAGCTTCTCTCTAGAGGTGTTTGGGAACATAGAGTTTCTTAGCTTTTTTCTTATTCCCAATTGGAATTTCTTCTCTCGTTGCCTGCTGTTCCATGACAGGTTCGTGTCCGTCCATTTGGTGTCGATCGATACCAGGATGATGTCGTCGATCGACACTCTCAACGAAAGAGGTTTCAGCTAGAATCAATTTCTCTTGCTCTGGTGCATCTGCAGGTTGCTGTCTGGTCCTCTCTGTCGTTTTTAAACAAACTGATGTCTGAGAAGAGTTTCGAGTTGCACCCAAGTGGTGTGCATCAAGGGTTGGTAAACACACTGATATGCTGTGGGCGGCTGTCGATCGATGCTCGGCTGCTGTTGTCGATCGATTATGTCCCGTTGTTGTCGATCGATGCTTTTTCGTTGATGTCGATCGATTCGCTCGTGTTGTTGCTGATCGACGTTCTCCCAACGATGTCGATCGATTCCCTTGTGTTTGTGTCAATCGACGTCATCTGTGTTAGCACGGTACGGGATGGAAGGATGTGGGTGTCGAGCAGCGAAATCTGAGTGGCTCTGAATTTGAAAAGTTTTGCATGATCCTAAAAGTGGTGTCGATCGATGCTCGGATGATGGTGTCAATGGACACAAATATGAGCTACCAATGGACATGCAACTTTCGACTAGAAAAGCTTCTTCTTCCAGGTTCTCTTGCTTGATTACTTCCCAAAAGTAATTATCAAAGCTGGAATCGACCTGGTATTCCTTAGTGTCGGGATGAATAGTGTTTTGGTGAACAGTATCGATCGACATCGAATGAACTGTGTCGATCGATGTCGGGTAAGCAATGCCAATCGACGCGGGATTAACAGTGTCAATTGATGTCAGGTGAGCAGTGTCGTTCCTTCCAAAAAGAGTTTCTTTTTTCTTCACAGCTTCTGTAGTCTGATAAGCTTGGGTGTATAGCATATTGTCATGGGTAACTAAGGTTTCCAATCTTCCAATCACCTCTTTGGAGAGAAATTCCAAACTCTGATTCATGCGTTCAGTTGTCTTCTGCTGATCTTTCAAGAACTCCTCTATCATAAATCCCATCTCTTCTATATGGCACTGATCCTCATGCTGGTATATAGATTGCTCCACCAATGAGACTTCATGTATAGAACCAATCTCAGCCTCAACAATCTTGTCATTATCCACTACAGCCAATTTTCTCCTATGTATATCCAGATTTTGGGTACTGTTTCTAGACACCAAATTCTCAATCAGTCTCTTGGCTTTCTTTGGGGTCCTTGTCTCAAAGTTCCCCTCGCTTGCAGTGTCCATCATAGAACGATATCGCTGATGATAGGAATTTTCAAGGGTCCTAATCAAATGATGTAGTATATAAGATTGTCGAACCAGTTCTAAGTGACCACAAAGCAAAGAGAATACAAGTCTATGCTTAATCTAAATGCAATCATTGAAGGAAATGATTATTAAACTAAGACAATATCTAAAATGCAACAAAATATAAAACTTTCTTTCTTATGAGGAGAATGAGACCCACGGGTATATGAACTTGATCTCAAATTATTAAGGTTCAATCCAAGATGCCAACTTTTCAATCAATCTAGTTCCTTATGCCTAGACACTATGCTTGAACAAACTCTATCCCTAGATGAATGCTCTTTTGCAATGATCACCCAAGTACACCAAATCCCTTTGGCTGTAATGATCAAAGCAAACGTTAAGAATGAGTCTAATAGCAATCCTAGCTTCTTTAACAACTTATCCCTTAGGTAAAGCAAGCTAAAAGCATAGATGAGTTGGTTCAGGCATTTCATAGAACACCTTCCGGGCATGAAATGCCTATGGCTCTATGTTTGAGAGGCCAACTCAAATATAGCATTAAGAACACCAAATCATGCAAGGAAAGGATAGATCTAACACTAAGCACCTTGGATCTACACTTAATCACTCTCAATCACCCTAACCCATGGATCTTAAATGGATCTACTTACTAATCCACATGCTTACTCTTAAACCCATGAGAGATTCAAGCATAAACATGTAGAGAAAGAAAAGAGATGAAATCAAGCAATCAAGAACACAAAGATGAGATGAGATTATGATTCAAAAATAAAACTTTACTCAAAGGTTTGTGTTCTTAGAGAGAAAATAACATAACCTCCAAAATAAGGATAACTAGAGTATTTATACTTGGCTTCCAAAGCCCTAGAAACATAGAACAAAATTACTAAAAATTCCTTGAGCTAAATGGGTTTCAACCAATAGAAATGAAGCATGAAACTCGGTCAGGGGTGAACCGAATGGTCCAACCCGGTCTGGCCACCCCAGTCCAACTCTTGTTCTTGGCCGCGTACAATCCGACCGGGTGCTCCAAGCCGAACGTTCCACCCCGGTCCTCAGCATTTTCTTCACGACCGGGGGCTCCAAGCCGGACAGGCCACCCCGGTCGTCCGGACGTCCTGTGCGTGCTCTTTTCCCGTCCGGGTGCTCTTACCCGGACGCGTCTCCCTGGTCCGTCTCATGATTCTCATCGTCCGGGTGCTCGAACCCGGTCCATTGTCCCCGAACTGTTCGGATGTGGCTTCCTCCCGACCGGGTGTCCCTTCCCGGACTGATCTACCCGGCCGTCCGTTCTGCTGGCGTCCTCACCGACCGGCTGCTCGAGCCCGGACTGATCTACCCGGTCATCTGGACGTGCTGATCAAATCCCATCCGACCAGGTATGTGTACCCGGTCTAGTCTACCCGGTCCAACTCTCATCTCTTGATTTTACTTCTCTTCTTATGGCCAATCTTGAATCTTCACTTCTTTTTGGGTCATAAGGTTCCCAAACACCTCAAAACACACCAAAGCACACTCCAACACCTGATAAGGAAAAATGAATGCAAAATGATCCTAAACATGCCTAAACCTTAGCCTACAACTCAAAGAATGCAATAAAAAGATGGCTAAATAGATGAAAACATGCAAGACATCAACTCCCCCACACTAGTCCTTTACTTGTACACAAGTAAACTAGCAAGGACTAAGGAGGAGAGGTTTGAAGGAGGGGAATCATAACCAAAAGAATGCTCTTCTTAGTTCTCAACTTGATAACCTTGTATAATCATACCAACTAGCTAGAGCAAACACTTAATCCAACTCTAACTTTTCAAGGCCTATCTTAACTCTTATGATCCCTACACTCACTCATCATGAATCCACAATCCACAAATCCACTTGCTCTCTAACAATCATTAAGCAAACTCAAAAGATCTCTTGCAAATGGTCAAATGGTCCAAGTCATTTGGTTTGGTGAAAAAGGCTTTGATGCAAAGCAAATCAAGTAGTTCAAGAAGGATCTTTAAAGGTGGTTTACTCTCAAAACAAAGTAGCCTTGACATTGCACATAATATATCTAAGAAAGGGATCAACTCATGCATACAATGCTCAATCTCCATTGTTCTACCCTTTTCCCAAACACATAAGCTACACCTCATTCCCAATGTCAAAACCACTCACATCTCTCACCCAAAGATTCCCCCAAAACACTCAAAGATGCTTTCTCATTTAGAATTCTTTCTTATTGAAGTCTACAAGGGATTTTTCACATTTTAAACTCTTATCAGCTCTTTCTTAAACATTGCTAGCCCCCTTTTCATTATTCTTTTTTTTTCTCTTTCTTTTCTTTTTTTTCTTTTTTTTTTTTAATTTGGGGGCCAAGACTTTCTTTATAAACTAGAGCTTTAGAACTATTCATTTCTCTTATCCCTTTTAGACTAAATCACTTATTAACTTGGAGTTCCTTGAGTCAACCTTTTCTTTCAAAAACCTTTCACATTCCAAAGATCACATCTTACAACACTCACCCCCATCCTAGAAGCTAGACAATATGAGTGTCTAATCTAGCTAAAATGGAGACCAAGCATTGTCGTTCCCAATACTCTCAACATTATGCACATGTAAAGCTTTCCAAAGAAGGCCTCACTCAACAAACAATGAAGGCTTAAAAGGAGGTAAGGGTTTAAGGGTGTGGAGTACCACTTGAGTTTGTCCAAAAAGATAGGCAAAGAATGGGAGAGACAACTCAAGTGTTCTATCAATGACTCAATACACAAGGGACCATGGGAAAGAGACTTAGAGTCTAAATATGACAGGAGCAAACTTCAAAGAGAGAGCATCAATCAATCAAATAAGCTTTACGAAGAGTTTTCAAGGCTCGAAGTTTACAAGTCATCCTAAGATTGCTCAAGCTACTTACTATGATTATAAAGGTTATCACTTTAAGAACTTAGCATGAGCATCCTTACAAGGCAACTATCATCCTTGTCCCCTTATGCATGATGCAACCTATATGATGATTTTTCTCTTTTTTTTTATGCAAGTGAATGATCTAGACTCAATCCTAATGCAACTACATGATTCTTTTTGTGCTTTTCAAATTTTTCAATTTCTTTTTTTGGTTTTTCTATGTCATAACTATCTACAAATGCATGCATATAACATAAAACACAAAACTATCAGCAACTTGACACTTCCCCCACACTTAATTCACACAGTCTCTGTGTTTGTTAAATGTGGAGAAGGGCCCAAAAAAGGAAAGATAAATAAAATCTAAATGAAATGATGAATGGTATATACAATGATAGGGTGTTGGAGTACCTCTATGGAGCATGGGATGAGGCTGATGCTTCACCCTCAGAGTCATCTTCATCAGCTGTGGTGTCTAGGGAAGGTGACTTGTTTCCGGACTCGGATGGGGCGATGTAGGGGTTCCTCAAGAGGCGGAGAGCTTGCGTCTTGGTTTGTGGTGCAGAGGGGTCTTGAAGTGGCTGAGGAGGGGGTGAATTGAAAGCATCAAGATCAAAGTCCTCAGCCTTGCACCCAGCTACAGCTCCCCTAGCTAGAACATCAGCCACTTTCTTCAATAACCGAGCTGAAGCTTCGGCTTGCCTCTTCACAGTCCTTTTCAGCTCTTTGCACTGTTTGGTGAGCTTGAAAATTGTCCTATGTTGAGCCCTGTTCCACCTCTGGAGAGTGCTAATCTGGCCATGAGCTTGGCGAAGGGGCCCAAGAGGCAGGACACTGGTTCATTGCTCGAACTTGTAGCGAGGAGGACCAAAGAGATGAGCAGTGGCTCTTATGGTGTGCTCCTGATCATAGGCAGACTTTTTGGGAAGGGTCACAGGGCAAAGGGGTCCATGACTCCTAAGGAGGTGCTCCTCACTGATGTCAAAGCTGATGTCTCCTGAAGTGCTCAATGAAGTGAGTTCTGAGTTAGGAAGCAACAGCTCAGCCCTTTTGCCACCTCTCGAATAGGAATAGACGCAGCTCCCATCAAACCTTCAACTTAGGAACTGAGCCTTCTTCAGGTAAGCTCCATCCAAGAAAGTATGACCTACTCCATCATCACCCAAATCAATCCCTTGGTAAGCCAATAATGGAGTTATCCATCCACCAATACCAATCTGAGGACTTGAGTCACGGTTTGTCCAAGCCCAACTCTTGTAGTGCATGAAGCGCTGAACAAGGAAGCCAACCATACCAAAATCGGAGTAGAAGTCATCCAGGACAACAGGGAGCTGAGGAAAAGAAGCAAAGTGTCGGGCGGTTTGGTGAAGGAATCTCAGCTCTTCTCCAGCAACATTCCCTATCTCTTTCTTCTGGAAGAGGGTGTGGTTAAGCAGCCTGTGGAGATAGCGCATAATGGGATGCGTAATAGCGCCGTTCTTCTCTTTCTTGTGGCCTCCTCTCCCTTTTCCTATTAACAAGGTCCACATTGATTCAGCAATGGTCTTCTCCTTAGGGGCTGTCTTGAGTGTGGGAAGTGAAGAATTTTTCTGATCCTCAAGGCCAAGAACTTCACCAATCTCTGTGAAAGACATGGAGTACACCTCACCCTCAATCTTGAATTTTATCTCTCCCCATCCTTGCTGTGCATGCTTGGAAGTGTGAAAGGTTGCTTCTAGTGTAGCCAAGAATCAAGAGACTTCTTTGTGAGTAGGGTAAGCTGCTGAGTAGAGGCTTCCCACCTTCATGTGCTCAAGCATGGTTTCAACATCATCATCAAAGTACATCTCTTGCAAGATCATCTTATGAACAAATCTGGTAGGGACCCAAGTAATGCCATTCCTCAAAAGATCTACCAGCTCATCCTCAGTAGGTGTCTTGGACCTGTCCCTCTTGTCATACTTTGATTTAGGATCAGCATGCTCATCATTAGAAGATATCTCATCCTCTTCACCTTCACTCTCTGCAACTATTGGCTTCTTGCCTTGCTTCTTTGCTCTAGCCCTTGCCAACTTCTCTTCCATGGTGTGCTGGTTAAGGCTTTCTACATTCTCTTGCACAGGATCTGGTGCTCTCCTAGGTGGAGTCATAGCCCTCATAGTGTGAGCAAGTGCATGATCACCTTTTTTGTTGGTTTTCTCCACCACAAGAGCTCCGACACTAGAGTTTCTTGGTGCCTTAGATCTCTTAGGAGGAGCCTGCTTGTTAGCACCATCAGTCACACTGTCCCCAACAGCTGTTCTCTTTCCATCCCTCTTGGTTTTCTTGTGAGCATCATCAGCCACACTCTTATCAGCAACAACTCTCTTCCCATCTTTCTTGGCTTGTGCTTTCTTCCTTAGCATTGCCAAAGCTTGCTGGCGACGCTCATCTTCTGAACCAGGCTGTGAACCCAAAGTGTTCCCAAACTGAGCAGTGTGTCTTGCTGCAAGCTCTTGCTTCTCGACTTCTATATCAGCTTCATTCTTTCGTCCCATTGGTACCTGAAATTTTAAACCTTGGAAAAGAGTGAGCTTAGGAAGGAAAAACCTCTCAAGATGAGAAACATGATCAGAAGCATAAGAATTCAATTCCAATGATCAATTACTAACAAGAAACAAAGCATTAAGCAAAGGGGGGGCTTTAGAACATCTTAGAGAATTCTCATGCTCAATTTTTTTTTTTTTTTGAGCAATAAGAATCTCCAAGAATCAAAACCCGTCAATCAAACACTAGCAAGCTTGAATCAGCCTAAATTGAAGTTCTCCATCAACCTAGCATCCAATCTACCCCAAAAACAACCCAAAACAAGCACTTAATGAAAAACCCCCAAATCTCATGAACCCTAATTTCTCAAAGTCCAAATTAATCTCAATTCCATCATGAAATCAACTACCCAGCATGATATATAAGACTTCCCTAGTCTAATTGACAAGAATCTAGCAAGAAAAAGCTCAAATTTTAAGTTCAAATTTTTAGGGTTCATGAGAGTTACGAATTTGAACTTAAAGATACCATACCTTGCTTTGGATGAAGGATAAAGATGAAAAGATTCAAGGAATTAGGCTTAGGGGAAGAGGACTTGGATGTGGGATAAAGAATTTGGTGATTTGGTTGAGATTTGACAAAGTTATGGTGATTTTGGTTCTTGGAGGCTAGAGAGGATTTTGATGTGAGGAAGAAGATGAAATGAGGAGAGAGAGAGGGTGGATTAGGTCTTTAAGGGTGTCTGGGTGGGTCAGGGTCGGGTCTGGGTCAGGGTAGGTGGGATTGGGTCTTGAAAAAGGAAGAAAAACCTGACCTGGGTTGCGGCCGGGTCAGGGTACGAGTCTGGTGCTCTGGTGGGCTGGCGCGCGGATCCTGGTGTGCAGAAGCAATCCGACCGGGTGCCTTTACCCGGACAGGCCACCCCGGTCCTCAGCAGGTTCTTCACGACTGGGTGGATGTACCCGGACGCCTGTCCCCGGTCTGCTCCACCCTGCTTCCCGACCGGGTAGATGTACCCGGACGCCTGCATCCCGGTCTTCTTCATGCTGCCATCCGACCGTGTAGGCGACCCCGGTCCACCCTACCCGGTCCAAACCCCCTCTTCTCTTTTTTTTTTTAATTCAAATCCCATGCCATCACCTTCCTATGGTCTCAACACCCTCCAAGAGACTTTAAAAAGAAATCCTAAAGCAATATTTACAAGGATAACCATGGGACTTCCTTCCAAGTGAGCTTGTTTAAAGTCACTAGCTTGACTTTGCCTCATTTGAGGTTAGGCAAGGGGAACATCAGAGAGTGGGGTTGATGTCCCATCCTCCTTTGGTAGTGTGGCCATGTATTCCTTGAGTCACTGGCCATTCACTGTGAAGTTTCCACCATCCTTTTTCCAAAGCACAATGGCTCCATAAGGTCTCACTTCTTTGATCACAAATGGACCAGACCACCTTGACTTAAGCTTCCCTGGAAATAACTTCAGTCTAGAGGTATAGAGAAGAACTTGATCTCCAGCCTTGAACTCTCTCTTGAGGATATGCCTGTCATGGAAGGCCTTAGTCTTTTCCTTGTAAATCCTTGAGTTCTCAAAGGCATCCATCCTTATCTCATCCAGTTCATTGAGTTGAAGAAGTCTCTTCTCCTTTGCACTCTTGATGTCAAAGTTTAGAAGCTTCACAGCCCACAATGCCTTGTATTCAAGCTCAACTGGTAGATGGCAAGACTTCCCATAGAAAAGGTTGAAAGGGGTAGTGCCTAGAGGAGTCTTGAAGGCTGTTCTATATGCACAAAGAGCATCATCAAGCTTGTCTGACCAATCCTTCCTCTTGGTTCCCACAATCTTCTCCAAGATGCCCTTGATTTGCTTGTTGGAGACCTCCACTTGGCCACTTGTTTGAGGGTGATAGGGTGTTGCAACCTTGTGTTTCACTCCCTTCTTCTTGAAGACCTTCAAATACCTTGTTGATGAAATGTGAACCCCATCACTTATGACCACTCTTGGTACTCCAAACCTTGGGAAGATATTGCTCTTGAACATTTTGATCACCACTCTTGAATCATTTGTGGGACTTGCTATGGCTTCCACCCACTTTGATACATAGTCCACAGCCACCAAGATGTATTTGTTGCCATAAGAAGAAGGGAAAGGTCCCATGAAGTCTATCCCCAAACATCAAACACTTCCACTTCAAGGATTGGGTTTTGAGGCATCTCATTCCTCTTAGTAATGTTCCCCTCCTTTGGCAAGAGTCACATCTTGAAATGAAGTCTTGTGTGTCCCTGAACATGTGGCCACCAAAATCCAGATTGTAGCACCTTTGAGACAGTCTTGAAGGTAGAAAATGGCCTCCATAGGAAGATCCATGGCAATGTGTGAGGATTCCTTCAACTTCTTCTTCAGCCACCACTCTTCTATAGATCTGATTTTTGCATAGGGTGTAGAGGTATGGTTCATCCCAATAGTATCTCTTCAAGTCTTTGTAGAACTTCTTCTTCTCATACCCCCAAGACCCAATGGCTCCTTCCCAGTGGCTAAGTAGTTAACCAAATCAGCATACCAAGGTCCCTTCTCTTCAGCTGCCTTAACCTCTTCAATTTTCTTTCCAGTCTTAATAACTGCCACCACTGACATGATAGCCATGACATGCTCTTGTCTAAGTCCCTCATCAATAGGGATTCCACCTTCAATCCTCAGCCTGGACAAGTAATCAGCAACTCCATTCTCAATCCCTGGCTTGTCTCTAATCTCTAAGTCAAACTCTTGAAGCAAAGGATCCACCTTAGTAGTCTTGGCCTGGCATCCTTCTTTGCTAGGAGATGTCTCAAAGCTGCATGGTCAGTATACACAATGACCTTGGAACCCACCAGGTAGCTTCTGAATTTTTCAAAGGCGAAGACAATGGCCAGCATCTCTTTCTCAGTTGTGGCATACTTCATCTGTGCATCATTCAGGGTTTGGCTATCATAATAAATCACATGAGTCTTGCCATCCTTCTTTTGCCCCAGGACAGCCCCAACAGCAAAGTCACTAGCATTACACATTATCTCAAAAGGGAGGTCCCAATCAGGTGGCTGGACAATGGGAGCACTAACAAGTTCACCCTTTATCTTCTTGAAGGCTTCAAGACACTTTTCATCAAAGCTGAAAGCGGCCTCCTTGCACAGCAACTTGGTCATTGGTCTAGCAATCTTTCAGAAGTCCTTAATGAATCTTCTATAGAACCCAACATGGCCAAGGAAGCTCCTGATGTCTTTCACTGTCTTTGGTGGTGGCAAGCTGACCACCACCTCAATCTTAGCCTTGTCCACTTCAATGCCCTTTTCTGAAATCTTATGCCCAAGCACAATCCCCTCTTTGACCATGAAGTGACACTTCTCCCAATTCAGCACAAGGTTAGTGTCTTCACATCTCTGTAGGACCCTGCACAAGTTGGACAAACAAGCAGAAAACGAAGATCCGTAGACAGAGAAATCATCCATGAATACCTCCACTATATCCTCAATGAGATCCGAGAAGATAGACATCATGCACCTTTGAAAGGTTTCTGGAGCATTACATAACCCGAATGGCATCCTTCGATAAGCAAAGGTGCCATAGGGGCATGTGAATGTTGTCTTCTCTTGATCATTGGGATGTATGGGGATTTGGAAGAACCCTGAATACCCATCAAGAAAGCAATAGAAAGGATGGTTTGCAAGTCTCTCAAGCATTTGATCAATGAATGGCAATGGAAAATGATCCTTTCTAGATGCAGAGTTGAGCTTTCTATAATCAATACACATCCTATGGCCAGTTATGGTTCTAGTTGGTATCAATTCATCCTTGTCATTTTAACCACAGTGATACCACCTTTCTTTGGGACTACATGCACAGGAGATACCCATTTAGAATCTGAAATAGGATAGATAACACCAGCATCTAAGAGCTTAAGAATCTCCTTCTTTACAACATCCTTCAGGTTAGGATTTAACCTTCTTTGATGCTCTATAGAAGTCATTGATTCATCCTCTAGATGTATCCTATGCATGCACAAAGAAGGTGATATCCCTTAATATCATCTAGTGAGTACCCAATTGCCTTTCTAAACTTTTAAGTGCATTTAAAAGTTGAGAAAGTTCAAGTTCAGTAAGTTCACTACTCACAATGACAGGATATGACTCATTAGGGCCTAGAAATGCGTACCTTACACCATGGGGAAGAGGCTTTAGCTCCACTTTTGGTGCCTTGAGCTCACTCCAATCATCTTGTTGGGTGTCCTCTTGTTGAGTGGCTGAAACAGCTTGGTGCACCTCTTGTTTAAGCTCCTCATACTGGCCTTCATCATCAATCTTCTTGAGAATCCAGCATGGCCACAATAGCATCACTCTCTTTGTTCTCAACCACGTGGACCTCTTTATCCACTGTCAAAGCATGCTGCAAAGGGTCCCTTATTGCCAACTCTCCAAGTGCCAATTCCTCAAGAAGCTCATCAGCAAGGGCTTCCATCTCTTCTATGTAAAACACTTGGCCTTGCACAGTTGACCTCTTCATTACCTCATTGATGTCAAAATGGAGAGTGTGCTCTTTCCCAAATGAAGATCAATCTTGCCTTCCTTCACATTGATAAGGGCTCCTGCTGTGGCTAAGAATGGTCTTCCAAGGATCAAGGGGTCTCTAGCTTCTTCATCCATCTCAAGCACAACAAAATCAGTAGGAATCTCACAATTTCCCACCATCACAGGGAGATCTTCAAGGATACCAATAGGGAATTTGACTGAGCGATCAGCAAGCACCAAAGAGAGTTTGCACTTCTTGTATTGGCTGAACCCAAGCTTCTTGGCAACAGATAGAGGCATGAGACTGACACTAGCTCCCAAATCACATAGACATCTCTCAAACATCAAAGGACCAATGGCACAAGGTAGGGTAAAGCAGCCTGGATCCTCTAGCTTCTTAGGGATTGTCAATCTCTGGATGATGGCACTGCACTCATGAGTAAGAACCATCATGCCCTCCATTTCCTTCTTCTTGGCAGCCACAACATCCTTCAAGAACTTGCTGTATTGGGGACAAGCATGAAGGCATCAATGATGGGCATTGTGACTTGAACTTCACTCATTTGCTTCTCAAAGAGTGCTTTGTACTTCCAAAAGTTGCTTCTTGAATCTTCCAGGAAATGGCAGCTTAGGTTCATAGGGAGGAGGAACAAAAGAAGACTCTTTTGTTGGAGTGGCAACTTCACCATGCTTTAGTGTTTTCTTCTCTTCTCCAACCTTTCCTTTACCCTTAGCTTCAACAATCTTTTCTAGAATCTCCTCATCAACCTTCTCATCTACAATCACAACATCATCATCAATGTTGATGGCCACCCCCCCACTTAGTGTCTCACCATCCTTGGGAGAGCTCTTGGAGGTAACTCTCTACCACTTCTCAAAGTGATTGTCTTCATTGGCTTCTTGGGGTTTTGCTCAGCCTTTCCTGGTAGTGTTCCTTGTTGGCGACTTGGCTGAGAGTTCATAGAAGCAAACTGATTCTCCAAAGCTCTTATCTTGTTGTTTAGCTCAGTATAGCTGCTATAAATCTTGGAGTGAACAGTCATGAACTCATGGCCAATGTCCTTGGCTGTTCTAGCTTGACCTTCCAATATTTGTTTGAACATAGCTTCCATAGATGAATCTGGAGCTTTAGCTTGGGAAGAGCTACCTTGAGCTTGAGTAGGCTGATTGCCTTGATTGGTAAAACCAGGAGGAGGGTTCTGTCTAGGCTGGTAGTTCCCTTGCTGAGTGTTTTGCTTGGGTTGATAGCCTCCTTTCTGGTTGTTGGGATAAGACCTTTGCTGGTAGTTGTTGTACTGAAAGTTAGGCTCCTTCCTGTACCAAGTATCATTGTTGTTGATGAAGCAAAGCTCTTCTTGCCCTTCTAACCCTTCAACTTCATTAATCTTAGGAGGAGTTTCTTGACTAGGACCACCCACAAAGTTGATCTGCTCCTTTTTGGCTTGGTTAGCAATCAGCAAGTCTATCTTCTCCTGCAAGGATTTGATTTCCTTCTTGGTCTGGTTGTCATCAGTTCTGGTGGTTCTATCAGCTCTGTCATGCTCTCCACTGTAAACTGAGTCACTCTTCACCATGTTGTCAACCAGCTCCTCAGCATCTACTTCAAACCTGCCTAGGAAGAAACCATTGCTTGCTGTATCCAATCTTGCTCTGAACTAAGGAAGGGCACCTCTGTAGAATGTACTCAGCAAACTCTCCTTTGAGAAGCCATGGTGTGGGCATTTAGCTTGATAGCCCTTGAACCTCTCCCATGCTTCACTAAAACTTTCCAAATTCTTCTGTTGGAAGCTAGCGATCTCATTCCTCAGCTTGGCTGTCCTTGATGTAGAGAAGAACTTCTCCAAGAAGGATTTCTTGCAATCATCCCAAGTGGTGATGGAGTCACTAGGCGAAGATTTCTCCCATTGGCGTGCCTTGTCTCCTAGAGAGAAAGGAAACAGCTTAAGCTTAAAGGCATCTTCTGACACACCATTGGTCTTGGACAAGCCACAATAGTTATCAAACTTGTCCAAGTGATCAAATGGGTATTCTACAGCCAGGCCATGGGACTTGTTGTTATCAATCACACTCAACAACCTTGACTTGATCTCAAAGTTGTTAGCTTCCACAGCTGGTGCGCGGATGCCCGTCCTATTGCCATGAATGTGAGGACGGTCATAGGTGCCAATATCTCTAGCTGGCCGCTGTGGGTGTTGTTGTTGCTGGCGCTGTGGTCCAAGGTTGTCAGCTCCTTGACCATTGCCATCTTGATGTTGATGCTGGTGATCATCCATCTCAAACCCCAACCTCTGAATGTGAACCTGTTGCTCTTCTTCTATTCTCCTTCTTGCTATTTCCCTCTCAAGCGTAGCTATCTCTTCAACAGTGGGAACAAGGTTAGTTACACCCCCTGCTTCTTGTGTTCATACACCTGAAAATCAAAGGAAGAGGCAAAAGGAAAATCAATATCACAAGAAAAGAAAAATGATTTAGTCTCAAGCAAGTGACTAAATTCCAATGTCACAATCAACTTAGAATTTGGCAACGGCGCCAATTTGATGATAGGACTTTTCAAGGGTCCTAATCAAATGATGTAGTATATAAGATTGTCGAACCAGTTCTACGTGACCACAAAGCAAAGGGAATGCAAGTCTATGCTTAATCTAAATGCAATCATTGAAGGAAATGATTATTAAACTAAGACAATATCTAAAATGCAACAAAATATAAAACTTTCTTTCTTATGAGGAGAATGAGACCCGTGGGTATAGGAACTTGATCTCAAATGATTAAGGTTCAATCCAAGATGCCAACTTTTCAATCAATCTAATTCCTTATGCCTAGACACTATGCTTGAACAAACTCTATCCCTAGATGAATGCTCTTTTGCAATGATCACCCAAGTACACCAAATCCCTTTGGCTGTAATGATCAAAGCAAACATTAAGAATGAGTCTAATAGCAATCCTAACTTCTTTAACAACTAATCCCTTAGGTAAAGCAAGCTAAAAGCATAGATGAGTTGGTTCAGGCATTCCATAGAACACCTTCCGGGCATGAAATGCCTATGGCTCTATGTTTGAGAGGCCAACTCAAATATAGCATTAAGAACACCAAATCATGCAAGGAAAGGATAGATCTAACACTAAGCACCTTGGATGTACACTTAATCACTCTCAATCACCCTAACCCATGGATCTTAAATGGATCTACTCACTAATCCACATGCTTACTCTTAAACCCATGAGAGATTCAAGCTTAAACATGTAGAGAAAGAAAAGAGATGAAATCAAGCAATCAAGAACACAAAGATGAGATGAGATTATGATTCAAAGAAAAAACTTTACTCAAAGGTTTGTGTTCTTAGACAGAAAATAACATAACCTCCAAAATAAGGATAACTAGAGTATTTATACTTGGCTTCCAAAGCCCTAGAAACATAGAACAAAATTACTAAAAAGTCCTTGAGCCAAATGGGTTTCAACCAATAGAAATGAAGCATGAAACTCGGTCAGGGGTGAACCGAATGGTCCAACCCGGTCTGGCCACCCCGGTCCAACTCTTGTTCTTAGCCGCGTCCAATCCGACCGGGTGCTCCAAGCCGGACGTCCCACCCCGGTCCTCAGCATTCTCTTCACGACCGGGTGCTCCAAGCCGGACAGGCCACCCAGGTCATCCGGACCTGTGTGTGCTCTTCTCCCGTCCAGGTGCCCTTACTCGGATGCGTCTCCCCGGTCCGTCTCATGGTTCTCATCGTCCGGGTGCTCGAACCCGGTCCTTTGTCCCCGGACTGTTCGGATGTGGCTTCCTCCCGACCGGGTGTCCCTTCCCGGACTGATCTACCCGGCCGTCCGTTCTGCTGGCGTCCTCACCGACCGGCTGCTCGAGCCCGGACTGATCTACCCGGTCATCCGGACGTGCTGATCAAATCCCATCCGACCGGGTATGTGTACCCGGTCTAGTCTACCCGGTCCAACTCTCATCTCTTGATTTTACTTCTCTTCTTATGGCCAATCTTGAATCTTCACTTCTTTTTGGGTCATAAGGTTCCCAAACACCTCAAAACACACCAAAGCACACTCCAACACCTGATAAGGACAAATGAATGCAAAATGATCCTAAACATGCCTAAACCTTAGCCTACAACTCAAAGAATGCAATAAAAAGATGGCTAAATAGATGAAAATATGCAAGACATCAATCGCACATCAATACCCTTGCAGAATCTTTTGAGCAGCTGAATCGCCGTAAAACCATGGTGTGGACAGTCTCTTTAGTATCTCTTAAACCTCTCCCAAGAGCTTCTGAAAGCTTCTGTAGGTCTCTGAGAGAATGTCCAAATTTTGTCTCTTATCTCTTCAGCCTTTTCACCATCGAAAAATTCAGTCAAAAACGCTGTCTTGACTTCATTCCATGTAGTGAAAGATCCTGGTGGTAGGAATTTCAACCAACTAATAGCATTCCTAGAGAGAGAATATTTGAACAGCTTACAGTTGATGTAGTCTCTGGTTGCTTCATCTTCCTGGATGCCAGACACCAAATCTTCTAGTGTCTCAAGTCATCCTAAGATTGCTCAAGCTACTTACTATGATTATAAAGGTTATTACTTTAAGAACTTAGCATGAGCATCTTTACAAGGCAACTATCATCCTTGTCCCCTTATGCATGATGCAACCTATATGATGATGATTTTTTTTTCTTTTTTTTTTGCAAGTGAATGATCTAGACTCAATCCTAATGCAACTACATGATTCTTTTTGTGCTTTTCAAATTTTTCAATTTTTTTTTTTTTGGTTTTTCTATGCAATAGCTATATACAAATGCATGCATATGACATAAAATACAAAACTATCAGCAACTTGACACCTCCCCCGCACTTAATTCACACAGTCTCTGTGTTTGTTAAATGTGGAGAAGGGCCCAAAAAAGGAAAGATAAATAAAATCTAAATGAAATGATGAATGGTATATACAATGATAGGGTGTTGGAGTACCTCTATGGAGCGTGGGATGTGGCTGATGCCTCACCCTCAGAGTCATCTTCATCAGCTGTGGTGTCTAGGGAAGGTGACTTGTTTCCGGCTCGGATGGGGCGATGTAGGGGTTCCTCAAGCGGCGGAGAGCTTGCTTCTTGGTTTGTGGTGCAGAGGGTTGAAGTGGCTGAGGAGGGGGTGCTTTGAAAGCATCAAGATCAAAGTCCTCAGCCTTGCAGCCAGCTACAGCTCCCCTAGCTAGAACATCAGCCACTTTCTTCAATAACCGAGCTGAAGTTTCAGCTTGCCTCTTCACAGTCCTTTTCAGCTCTTTGCACTGTTTGGTGAGCTTGAAAACTGTCCTATCTTGAGCCCTGTTCCACCTCTGGAGAGTGCTAATCTGGTCATGAGCTTGGCGAAGGGGCCCAAGAGGCAGGACACTGGTGCATTGCTCGAACTTGTAGCGAGGAGGACCAAAGAGATGAGCAGTGGCTCTTCTGGTGTGCTCCTGATCATAGGCAGACTTTTTGCTTGCTGCCTTCTCACCTTTGGGAAGGGTCACAGGGCAAAGGGGTCCATGACTCCTAAGGAGGTGCTCCTCACTGATGTCAAAGCTGATGTCTCCTGAAGTGCTGAATGAAGTGAGTTCTGAGTTAGGAAGAAACAGCTCAGCCCTTTTGCCACCTCTCGAATAGGAATAGCGCATCTCCCATCAAACCTTCCACTTAGGATCTGAGCCTTCTTCAGGTAAGCTCCATCCAAGAAAGTAGGACCTACTCCATCATCACCCAAATCAATCCCTTGGTAAGCCAATAATGGAGTTATCCATCCACCAATACCAATCTGAGGACCTGAGTCACGGTTTGTCAAAGCCCAACTCTTGTAGTGCATGAAGCGCTGAACAAGGAAGCCAACCATACCAAAATCGGAGTAGAATTCATCCGGGACAACAAGGAGCTGAGGAAAGGAAGCAAAGTGTCGGGCGGTTTGGTGAAGGAATCTCAGCTCTTCTCCAGCAACATTCCCTATCTCTTTCTTCTGGAAGAAGGTGTGGTTAAGCAGCTTGTGGAGATAGCGCATAATGGGATGCCTAATTGCGCTGTTCTTCTCTTTCTTGTGGCCTCCTCTCCCTTTTCCTGTTAACAAGGTCCACATTGATTCAGCAATGGTCTTCTCCTTAGGGGCTGTCTTGAGTGTGGGAAGTGAAGAATTTTTCTGATCCTCAAGGCCAAGAACTTCACCAATCTCTGTGAAAGACATGGAGTACACCTCACCCTCAATCTTGAATTTGATCTCTCCCCATCCTTGCTGTGCATGCTTGGAAGTGTGAAAGGTTGCTTCTAGTGTAGCCAAGAATTGGCAAGAGACTTCTTTGTGAGTAGGGTAAGCCGCTGAGTAGAGGCTTCCCACCTTCATGTGCTCAAGCATGGTTTCAACATCATCATCAAAGTACATCTCTTGCAAGATCATCTTATGAACAAATCTGGTAGGGACCCAAGTAATGCCATTCCTCAAAAGATCTACCAGCTCATCCTTAGTAGGTGTCTTGGACCTGTCCCTCTTGTCATACTCTGATTTAGGATCAGCATGTTCATCATTAGAAGATATCTCATCCTCTTCACCTTCACTCTCTGCAACTATTGGCTTCTTGCCTTGCTTCTTTGCTCTAGCCCTTGCCAACTTCTCTTCCATGGTGTGCTGGTTAAGGCTTTCTACATTCTCTTGCACAGGATCTGGTGCTCTCCTAGGTAGAGTCATAGCCCTCATAGTGTGAGCAAGTGCATGATCACCTTTGTTGTTGGTTTTCTCCACCACAAGAGCTCCCACACTAGAGTTTCTTGGTGCCTTAGCTCTCTTGGGAGTAGCCTGCTTGTTAGCACCATCAGTCACACTGTCCCCAACAGCTGTTCTCTTTCCATTCCTCTTGGTTTGCTTGTGAGCACCATCAGCCACACTCTTATCAGCAACAACTCTCTTCCCATCTTTCTTGGCTTGTGCTTTCTTCCTTATCATTGCCAAAGCTTGCTGGCGACGCTCCTCTTCTGAACCAGGCTGTGAACCCAAAGTCTTCCCAAACTGAGCAGTGTGTCTTGCTGCAAGCTCTTGCTTCTCAACTTCTATATCAGCTTCATTCTTTCACCCCATTGGTACCTGAAATTTTAAACCTTGGAATAGAGTGAGCTTAGGAAGGAAAAACCTCTCAAGATTAGAAACATGATCAAAAGCATAAGAATTCAGTTCCAATGATCAATTACTCACAAGAAACAAAGCATTAAGCAAATGGGGGCTTTAGAACATCTTAGAGAATTCTCATGCTCAATTTTTTTTTTTTTTTTATGAGCAATAAGAATCTCCAAGAATCAAAACACCTCAATCAAACACTAGCAAGCTTGAATCAGCCTAAATTGAAGTTCTCCATCAACCTAGCATCCAATCTACCCCAAAAACAACCCAAAACAAGCACTTTATGAAAAACCCCCAAATCTCATGAACCCTAATTTTTCAAAGTCCAAATTAATCTCAATTCCACAATGAAATCAACTAACCAGCATGATATATAAGCTTTCCCTAGTCTAATTGACAAGAATCTAGCAAGAAAAATCTCAAATTTCAAGGTCAAATTTTTAGGGTTCATGAGAGTTACGAATTTGAACTTAAGGATACCATACCTTGCTTTGGATGAAGGATAAAGATGAAAAGATTCAAGGAATTAGGCTTAGGGGAAGAAGACTTGGATGTTGGAAAAAGAATTTGGTGATTTTGTTGAGATTTGACAAAGTTATGGTGATTTTGGTTCTTGGAGGCTAGAGAGGATTTTGATGTGAGGAAGAAGATGAAATAAGGAGAGAGAGGGTGGATTAGGTCTTTAAGGGTGTCTCGGTGGGTCAGGGTCGGGTCTGGGTCAGGGTAGGTGGGTTTGGGTCTTGAAAAAGGAAGAAAAACCTTACCTAGGTTGCGGCCGGGTCAGGGTACGAGTCTGGTGCTCCGGTGGGCTGGCGCACGGATTCTGGTGTGCGGAAGCGATCCGACCGGGTGCCTTTACCCGGACAGGCCACCCCGGTCCTCAGCAGGTTCTTCACGACCGGGTGGATGTACCCGGACGCCTGTCCCCGGTCTGCTCCACCCTGCTTCCCGACCGGGTAGATGTACCCAGACGCCTGCATCCCGGTCCTCTTCATGCTGCCATCCGACCGGGTAGGCGACCCCGGTCCACCCTACCTGGTCCAAACCCCCTCTTCTTTTTTTTTTTTTTTTTTAATTCAATCCCATGCCATCACCTTCCTATGGCCTCAACACCCTCCAAGAGACTCTAAAAAGAAATCCTAAAGCAATATTTACAAGGATGACCATGGGACTTCCTCCCAAGTGAGCTTGTTTAAAGTCACTAGCTTGACTTTGCCTCATTTGAGGTTAGGCAAGGGGAGCATCAGAGAGTGGGGTTGATGTCCCATCCTCCTTTGGTATTGTGGCCATGTATTCCTTGAGTCTCTGGCCATTCACTGTGAAGTCTCCACCATCCTTGTTCCAAAGCACAATGGCTCCATAAGGTCTCACTTCTTTGATCACAAATGGACCAGACCACCTTGACTTAAGCTTCCCTGGAAATAACTTCAGTCTAGAGTTATAGAGAAGAACTTGATCTCCAGCCTTGAACTCTCTCTTGAGGATGTGCCTGTCATGGAAGGCCTTAGTCTTTTCCTTGTAAATCCTTGAGTTCTCAATGACATCCATCCTTATCTCATCCAGTTCATTGAGTTGAAGAAGTCTCTTCTCCTTTGCACTCTTGATGTCAAAGTTTAGAAGCTTCACAGCCCACAATGCCTTGTATTCAAGCTCAACTGGTAGATGGCAAGACTTCCCATAGACAAGGTTGAAAGGGGTAGTGCCTAGAGGAGTCTTGAAGGCTGTTCTATATGCACAAAGAGCATCATCAAGCTTGTCTGACCGATCCTTCCTCTTGGTTCCCACAATCTTCTCCAAGATGCCCTTGATTTGCTTGTTGGAGACCTCCACTTGGCCACTTGTTTGAGGGTGATAGGGTGTTGCAACCTTGTGTTTCACTCCCTTCTTCTTGAGAAGACCTTCAAATACCTTGTTGATGAAGTGTGAACCCCCATCACTTATGACCACTCTTGGTACTCCAAACCTTGGGAAGATATTGCTTTTGAACATTTTGATCACCACTCTTGAATCATTTGTGGGACTTGCTATGGCTTCCACCCACTTTGATACATAGTCCACAGCCACCAAGATTTATTTGTTGCCATAAGAAGAAGGGAAAGGTCCCATGAAGTCTATCCCCCAAACATAAAACACTTCCACTTCAAGGATTGGGTTTTGAGGCATCTCATTCCTCTTAGTAATGTTCCCCCTCCTTTGGCAAGAGTCACATCTTGAAATGAAGTCTTGTGTGTCCCTGAACATGTGTGGCCACCAAAATCCAGATTGTAGCACCTTTGAGACAGTCTTGAAGGTAGCAAAATGGCCTCCATAGGAAGATCCATGGCAATGTGTGAGGATTCCTTCAACTTCTTCTTCAGCCACCACTCTTCTATAGATCTGATCTTTGCATAGGGTGTAGAGGTATGGTTCATCCCAATAGTATCTCTTCAAGTCTTTGTAGAACTTCTTCTTCTCATACCCCAATGGCTCCTTCCCAGTGGCTAAATAGTTAACCAAATCAGCATACCAAGGTCCCTTCTCTTCAGCTGCTGTGGGAACCGAAATTCACACCGTCAATTTCCGATAAATAAGATTGCGGAGGAAAGCCAAGTAAACCCGACTTTCCTTGAATGTCCGGATTCTCTGCGTTGCCACACGAAATCGATAAAATAAACAGAAAGACAAAGATGGGAATTGTAATATTTGCCCGAGGGCGTTTTATTAGATGAAAGATACGAGTACAAGGATTCTCCGAAAGACAAAGAGATTTGCGATTAAAGAAAAAGATAGAGTCGCAGGCAGCCAAACGTCCTAAGCCTTGCTCCGCTAGTCTAACCACATAAACCCTAGTTCTTCTAAGCTAGCAGGATGCTCTAAGTCTAATTTTCGGATGTCTCTCCTCTTCTTCTCTTGCTCTCCTTATATATCCACTCCAAGGTCGGTTTGCCTTAGGATGATGGACCTCGCCTTTGGGCCCAAGCTTATCTCTTCAGGAAATATTCCATTTTTGTCGGTCTTCGTGGTTATCCTCGAGTTTTTCCGCTATTTTTCGATGACTTGATGTTTATTCGATGTTCGGGAAACCGGATAAACTGTCATAGCCTGATTGGGCCTGAATCCTTAAAATCGTAAGTAAGTCCGTGGACTTGTCTTAAGTCGTTGAACGTTTTATACGATTTCTCGGGAAGACTATCTTTCTCATAAAATAAACCGTATAGCTTAAAGGATCGATGTTCAAGTTAATCGATCTCCAGTTTATACGATATCTTCTACGAGAAATCCAATCCTTCTAGATTTTGTCGTAAAACGTCGAAGACGATTCCAACCGAATCGAAAGATGTTCATTCCATAGCCGTGGTCGTACCAAACTCACGAGGATCAATCAAACAAGCCAAGATGGGATCAGACCGAGCATGATGGGACCGAGGCCAGGACGAGGGCCGTCGACCGGAGCCAGGCCGGGGTGCCGCCAGGCCGGCCGGCAGCGTGCCGCTGGCGCCAGGCGGCCTGGACGCTGCGCCGGTGCCAGGCCGGGTGTGCCGCCGGCGCCAGGCCGGCCGCGTGGCGCTGCGCGGCGCCAGGCCGGCCCGCGTCGCCGGGCGCCAGGCCCGCCTGCCGCCTGGCGCCAGGCGGCCCGCTGCGGCGTGCCGCCGCGCCAGGCCGCCCGATGACACGTGCCGGCGCGGCAGCGGCCGGCGCAGGCTGGCCAGCGGACGCGTGCCGCACCGGGCTGGTGTGCCGCCGCCAGGCCGCCCGCGCGGACGCATGCCACGGCGCCATGCCGGGTGCCGCCGGCGCCAGGCCGTCTCGGACGCTGCGCGCCGGTTGCCAGGCCGTCTTGCCGTCCGTGGGTTTTCCGTTGTTCGATCTTTCCTCCGTTAGTCGTCCGTGCGGGAAATCTTTGAGTTTGGAAGGATCTTTAGCCGTGGATTTTGAGATAACCGTTTTTGACCCCAACAGTTAGCCCCCCTGCTCGTAAGATCGGAGTAAATTTTGCGGGCGAGTGATTCCAATTTTTTGAAGATCGGAATTTTCGGCTAAGGATTTTTCCGCAGGAAACCTGTGTCATCACCCCCCTTTTCTTATAAATAGCCAGCCTTCCCTTCTCATTCTTCATATCTTTTCAAATTCTCTCTTCTTCTTTTTCAAGAAAGAAAATGTCTTCATCCCAAGTTGAAAAGAACGATTCTGATGTTGAGATGGGTGAGGCCGGCCAAGCTCCGTCGGTTCCGGCCAGCCAAGCTCCGGCCGTTCAGGCCGTTCAGGAGGCTACTCCGTCCCTCATTGATGGGCTTGATTCTTTCAAGGCTAAGCTTCCCCGGCGTAGTGCTGCGAAAGGCTCAAAGCGGGCGAGGACTGAGACGCCCGATGTTCCTTCCGCGGCTCCAACTCCTTTGCCTGTTTCTCCGATCTCTTTGCCTGCTCCTTCGGCCCCTTCGCCTGTTCCTCCGGTTCCCAACCCCGAAGTCCCATCCAATGCCCTCCCGTCTGCGGAAGGGGCTATTGTTCCCGAACAGACTCTTGATGTTCAGGTCCATCCATCGGGTTCTTCGACAGCTCCGATCGTGATCTCCGGAAGAGAGGATGCGATAGAATCTGCACCTCTTCCCCCGGCGAAGAGGGAACTTGTCTTGGGACTGCCAGCGGCTGGTGCCGCGCCGTTGCCCAAGGGAAGGGCAAGGGCTGGTGCGGCATCCGGAGCAAAAAAGAAACGGGGTGCGAAGAACGAGGAGAGCGAACTCTCAGAGCCGTTGGCGCGTCATCGTTCCAAGGTTCGATTTTAATCTGTCCGCAATTCTTGTATTGCTTTTTTTTTTACGATGATACTTACTCCTTCTTTTGCGGACAGTTTGTGTCGCTGATTGACGGAATGCTTGGTGAGTGCGGGTCGGAAGTCATTCGCCTATCGAAGGATTTGGAGTCGTCGCAGGAAGCGCTGAAGCGTACTAAGGCCGCATTGCAGACTGTCGAGGACACCCATGCCGCCCAGACGTCCCAGCTTGAGGTTCGTATCAGTGATCTTGAGCGTGACCTTGGGAAGACCGCGAGTTCGTTACTCAAGGTGAAGAAGGAGAAGAGGAGCAAATCCTCGGAAGTCCGCCGTCTTCAGGAGAAGATCCAGACTCATGAGGAGATGAACGCCCGTAGATCCTCGGAGGTTGCCGATGCCCGCAACGACTTTTTGGTCGTCTGACGAGGATGGCCACACTGTTTGAGTCCTTGATAGCCATCCGCAAGAGGGACTTGGCTTTAGCGGGGATCGAGGGGAGTTTGAGTGAGCTCGAGTTGCTTCGAGGTAATGAGGCCCCGTCTTTGGACTTGGAGGAAGCCAGACTATCGTCCTGCAAAGGAGAGTGGGCGGCCACCGAGGGAGATTTCGATTCGATCCTTGCTGGCCTGCAGGCCGAATGCACCCTTGCGTCGACCTCCGAAGACTCAGAAGATCAGGAGCGCACGGGAGAAGATTGCGAGGCTGGCGTGGACGAGGCGGGTAGTGGCGATGCGACCGAGGGAGGCGACGGCGAGGCTATCCCTATCGCGAGTGAGGATGAAGGTGACGCTCCTGGGAGCGCCTTGGTTTATCAATCCCTTCTGGGATTTCGTTTTATGTGTTTCGGCCGTTAAGAGGCCATGATGTATTTACCGGGACTGGCCGTTGGTGGCTTCGAATCCCTGCCCCTTTTTGGGGTTTTGTTTGAACTTTTGCGGTCTCAATCTATGAAACGTTTCGATTATTTATGAACTTCAGTTTTTTGAAGTATGAGAAAGAGGGTGTGAGTTGTCGTCTCATTCCTAGTTCCCTGATGATCACCGTACCTACTGTTTGCATAAAGCGAGACTTTCCGCGGTTTACCGATTTACGCGAAAAGTTCGTGAAACGAATAGGCTTAAGTGAAGAGACAAATTTTGGGTCTCGTACACCATACTATGTCTGTGAGATGTCAAGATCCAGCGTGGCTGGGTTTAGGCAAGACCTAGGTTTACTCTCTGACTGAGGCTTTGCGATGACAAATCGGCTTTCGTTTTGCCTGTTTACGATTTTAACCTGACTCGTACCGTTTAAAATCCGCGAAATGATACTGTTTTGAGGTGCATTTGTATGTTCAGAGACGAAGATTTCGTCTGCAATGTTTTGCGGAAAGAATGTCCTTAAGCGACGCCTCGCAGTGCTGAAGGTCGATTTTTCCTTATGCCGCATCTCGTGTTGAAACGCCGCGGGCTTTGGGGATGTCTTTAATGTTCGCAGCCAGAAAACCGTTGTTTCCGTTTTGGACGCGGGACCAAGGCGTCGCGTAAATTTGACCCAGGGAGAAACGTCTACATTCACTTTGCTTCTTGAAGTGTTAGCCCTCCGGAATTTGTTTTTTTGGATGTAATAATCGCTTAGTGGATACTAGATCCGTTGTTGTGGCCGTTTCGGCTGATTTGAAAAAGTCGTGAGAAAGTTTCGAAAATTTTAGAGTCTTCAAATTTGTGGGAGTATACGAGTATATCGTCCCCCTTTTAATTGGGGATAGCTGAATCCGGTTGGCGAGTTGCCTACGTACCCTTGTCTAGGGATCAAGCCATCTCGTAGTTCTTTTGTACCACGTTTTATCATTTAGTGGTAGTATTTTTTGAGGTGCATCGCATTCCAAGTTCTCGGTATTTTGACGTCTTGCATGTTTGCGATTTGGTATGACCCTGGTCGGACTACTTTTATGACTTTGTACGATCCTTCCCGCTTTGCTCCCGTTTTCCTGCGCTTCGTTCGCAGTGTTTTGGAAGACTTTTCGTAAGACTAAATCGCCTTCTTTGAACCTGCGATGGCGTACGTTTGAGTTGTAGTACCTTGCGCCAGCGTGCTGGTAATTCTGGATTCGAATGAGTGCCTGGTCGCGGCGTTCATTGATGAGGTCGAGATTGTCGAGCATCATAGCGTCGTTCACATCCTCTCTTTCGGGGAGGAACATTCTCCGTACTCGGGAATTCTACTTCGGGATCATGCATTCCGCTCCGTAACGAGGGCGAATGGAGTTTCACCGTAGCCCGTCTTGGGGTTGTACGATGCGACCAAAGAACTCCTTCGAGCTCCTCGCCCATCGCCTTCTTGGCGCCTAGGCTTGAGTCCGTCAAGGACGGTCTTATTGATGGTTTCTGCCTGTCCGTTGCATTGCGGATATCTGGGAGTTGACTTCGTAAGTCGATTTTCCATTTTCGCAGAATGCTTCAATCGAGCAGAGATAAATTGAGATCCGTTATCTGTTACGCCGATGGGACCCCATGTCTAGTTATGATATGTTTCACGGTTCTCGACTTGTGTGTCTTTGATACTTGCGTAGGATTCTGCTTCTACCCATTTGGAAAAGAAATCCGTGAGGACTAGGAGGAAGCGCTTTTGTTTCGATGGGTGCATAGGTCCGACGATGTCCATGGACCATCGCATGAAAGGATGGGGACGAGATTGAAGAGAGGATTTCGCGGGTTGATGGATTGTTGGAGCATGCCTTTGGCATTTCTCTCACTTCCGCGAATTTCTCGCAGTCTTTACCATGGTTGGCCAATAATAACCGTGGCGTTTGATTTTGACTGCGAGATCTTCCGCCAGAATGATTTCCGCATGATCCAGAATGGACCTCTTCCATGATTCTTCTTGCCCGTTCCCTCGCATGTCATGAGAGGACCAGAGAAACACCACTTATAAATTTCTCCTCTATCGTGGACGCATCGTGCTTTGGTTTTCACTTTACGAGCCCATTTTCGGGCGGTAAGGTTCCATTCACGATATAGGCTCGGATTGGTTCTAACCAAGGGCTGTCGCAGCCGCATTTGGGTCCACATCCGCTTCGGTTGATCTCAACTTCTTCGCATCTTCAATCTCTTCCCGGATTAGATTGACGACCACTGGTGGTCCGATGCTTGGATGTTCGATGAATTCGACCGGGATTATCCTTTGGAGCCCTGGATCTGAGCTTGAGGCGAGGGCAGCCAAGGCGTTGGCCTGGACGTTTTCCGAGCGAGGAATTCTGGTCAGGGCGAACTGGTCGAAACTACGAGCCAGTTCTTGGACGAGTTTAGATACGCGTCCATCCTTTCGTCTCTTGCCTCATATTCTCCGCTGTATTGATTGGCGACTAACTGAGAATCGCAGTAAGCGTGAATATTACGGATTTTTAATCCACGGTCCAGCCGCAAGCCTGCGACGAGTGCTTCGTATTCTGCCTCATTGTTTGAAGCATGAAAAGCCAATCGGAAAGATTGTTCTAGGATTTCCCCGTTAGGAGAGGTGAGTCGTATTCCGATTCCGGATCCTTGTTTGGACGAAGACCAGTCGACGTGGAGGACCCAAGTTGAGTTTGGTTCCTCGTTAGTCATGCCTCTAGTGGGTAACTCTACCAAGAAATCCGCAAGTACTTGGGACTTTTCACATGTCCTTGGGCGATATTCGACGTCGTATTCACTCAGTTCGATTGCCCATTTTGCGAGCCTACCAGATTGGCTCGGACTATGCAGGATTATCCGCAGTGGGAACGTGGTGAGAACCACTATAGTATGAGACTGGAAATATGGTCTTAGTTTTCTTGCCGAGGTTATGGCGAATGCTAATTTTCCATTAGCGGTATCGAAGTTTCGCATCCAGTAATGTCTTGCTTACGTAAAGATTGGCTTTTGTTCGCCGCTCTTCTCGTATCAGACGCCACTGACTGCTGTCGCGAAACTGCGATATTGAGGAAAAGGGTTCACCTTCCACCGGTTTTGCGAGGACTGGTGGAGTGGCCAGGTAATGTTTCAACTGTTGGAAAGCTTTTCACATTGTTCGACCATTCGAACTTTTTTTCCCTTCAATGTTTCGTAAAAGGTAGGCACTTATCCGTGAGCGAGATGA
The DNA here is from genome assembly GCA_016432835.1 of Brassica nigra. Classification (NCBI taxonomy): domain Eukaryota; kingdom Viridiplantae; phylum Streptophyta; class Magnoliopsida; order Brassicales; family Brassicaceae; genus Brassica; species Brassica nigra. The sequence continues at coordinate 36,622,516 of CM028245.1, forward strand.
AACGGTTCAAAGCCGCGACTCTTCCGGTTAGCCTCTGGACTTCTTGCTTGGTTCTCGGGAGGCCATCTCTATCAGTCGCCGATTTGTTTAGGGTTGGCCTCAATTCCGCGATACATTACGAGGTATCCGAGGAATTCTCCGATGCCACCGCGAACCTACATTTCGCGGGTTGAGTTTCATGTTATGCTGGTTGAGTCATGCAAAACATTCCTCTAGGTGGGCTACATGATCGTGTTCGCCAAGAGATTTTACGAGCATATCATCGATGTATACCTCCATAGTTTTTCCAAGTTGCTCAGCAAACATTCTGTTGACGAAGTCGCTGATACGCTGCACCCGCGCTTTTAAGACCGAAGGCATTACCTTATAGCAATACGCTCAGCGGTCTGTGATGAACGCAGTTTTTTCGGTCGGGATTCATCATGATCTGATTGTAACCGAAAAGCGCCCATGAATGACGAAGCTTGTTTCCGCTGCTTCGACCAATCGGTCGATGTGGGAGGGAAGCAGTCCTTCGACAGGCTTTATTCAGACCGGAAATCGACACAGACTCGCCACTTGCCATTCTTCTTTTTACCACGACAGGGTTGGCAAGCCAATCCGATACCTAACTTCTGTTATCGACCCTACTTTGAGGAGTCTTTCGACTTCCTCGCTGACTCGTGGCACAGGTCCCAGCTTTCGCCTCTTTGTTTTACGGGTTTGTGAGTTGGGTCGATGTTAAGTTCGTGACATGTTACGCTAATGTCGATTCCGGCATATCCTCCGCAGCTCGCTTAACGCTGAGGTTCTTTTGAGGCATGCGATGAGCTCTGCTTTTATTGGTTCGGAGGTTAGCTCGATTTACGCGACCGCTCCGGAAGGAATCGTCGAGGCAAATTGAGACCACCGGTTCGTTGGTTGCTTCCTTCCAGGGCCTCAGCTCTTTAGGACTGCCAGAAGGTTTCTGGCGAGTCGTGAATCGCTTGCTTTTTCCGAGAGGTCTCGATTTCGGAATTTTTCCGTTTTAGTTCGGTAGCGAGGTAGATCTGCGCTGCTCCGTGACTACCATGTATTGTTTCGACCCCGAAAGGCGTCGGGAACTTGAGGCATAGGTGGAATGTTGATGGGATCGCTCTCATGGAGTTTAGCCAGGGAGTTCTAACTATCGCGTTGTACGACGTTGGACCATCGATCACCAGGAATTCCATGTTTTTGGCGACGCTCCCGGCTCTGACTAGGAGGTTAGTCGAGCCGAGGGTCATAATTTCTCCCGAGAGTTCAAACTGGGCTGGGGTCGTCTGTAAGGATGCTTAGATCGACGCCCATCCTCTCGAGGGTGCTTTTATAGATAATATTAGCCGAGCATCCGGTGTCGACTAATACCCTTGCTACGTCAATGTCCTGGATCGTTAGTTCTATTACGAGGAGATTGTTGTGAGGTTTGGCCATACTGGCCGTTGCTCGATCCTCGAAAGATACGATGTTGCGGGCTGACGAAGAAGCCATACTGAATTTCGATCGATTGGTGGTTTTCGGGTTAGAGAATCCGTCCCCCCCTCCTTCTAGCGCCAAACTGTGGGAACCGAAATTCACACCGTCAATTTCCGATAAATAAGATTGCGGAGGAAAGCCAAGTAAACCCGACTTTCCTTGAAGGTCCGGATTCTCTGTGTTGCCACACGAAATCGATAAAATAAACAGAAGACAAAGATGGGAATTGTAATATTTGCCCGAGGGCGTTTTATGAGATGAAAGATACGAGTACAAGGATTCTCCGAAAGACAAAGAGATTTGCGATTAAAGAAAAAGATAGAGTCGCAGGCAGCCAAACGTCCTAAGCCTTGCTCCGCTAGTCTAACCACCTAAACCCTAGTTCTTCTAAGCTAGCAGGATGCTCTAAGTCTAATTTTCGGATGTCCCTCTTTCTTCTGCTCTTGCTCTCCTTATATATCCACTCCAAGGTCGGTTTGCCTTAGGATGATGGACCTCGCCTTTGGGCCCAAGCTTATCTCTTCAGGAAATATTCCATTTTTGTCGGTCTTCGTGGTTATTCTCGAGTTTTTCCGCTATTTTTCGATGACTTGATGTTTATTCGATGTTCGGGAAACCGGATAAACTGTCATAGCCTGATTGGGCCTGAATCCTTAAAATCGTAAGTAAGTCCGTGGACTTGTCTTAAGTCGTTGAACGTTTTATACGATTTCTCGGGAAGACTATCTTTCTCATAAAATAAACCGTATAGCTTAAAGGATCGATGTTCAAGTTAATCGATCTCCAGTTTATACGATATCTTCTACGAGAAATCCAATCCTTCTAGATTTTGTCGTAAAACGTCGAAAACGATTCCAACCGAATCGAAAGATGTTCATTCCATAGTCGTGGTCGTACCAAACTCACGAGGATCGATCAAACAAGCCAAGATGGGATCAGACCGAGCATGATGGGACCGAGGCCAGGGACGAGGGCCGTCGACCGAACCAGGCCGGTGCCGCCGGCGCCAGGCCGCTTATGAACGCTGCCGCCGGTGCCAGGCCGGTGTGCCGGGCGCCAGGCCGCCCGCTGCGGACGCTGCGCCACGCGCCAGGCGGGCGCGCCGGCGCCAGGCCAGCTCGCTGACGCTGCCGCCGGTGCCAGGCGGGCGTGCTGCGGTGCCAGGCCGCCCGCTGCGACGCTGCCGGGCGCGGCCGGGTGTGCCGCCGGCGCCAGGCCGGCCCCGGACGCTGCCTCGGCGCCAGGCCGCGCGCGGCCGCCGTTCGCCAGGCCGTCTTGCCATCCGTGGGTTTTCGTTGTTCGATCTTTCCCCCGTTAGTCGTCCGTGCGGGAAATCTTTGATTTTGAAAGGATCTTTAGTCGTGGATTTCGAGATAACCGTTTTTGACCCCAACAGCTGCCTTAACCTCTTCAATTTCACCACTGACATGATAGCCATGACATGCTCTTGTTTAAGTCCCTCATCAATAGGGATTCCACCTTCAATCCTCAGCCTGGACAAGTGATCAGCAACTCCATTCTCAATCTCTGGCTTTTCTCTAATCTCTAAGTCAAACTCTTGAAGCAAAAGGATCCACCTTAGTAGTCTTGGCTTGGCGTCCTTCTTTGCTAGGAGATGTCTCAAAGCTGCATGGTCAGTATACACAATGACCTTGGAACCCACCAGGTAGCTTCTGAATTTTTCAAAGGCGAAGACAATGGCCAGCATCTCTTTCTCAGTTGTGGCATACTTCATCTGTGCATCATTCAGGGTTTGGCTAGCATATTAAATCACATGAGTCTTGCCACCCTTCTTTGGCCCCAGGACAGTCCCAACAGCAAAGTCACTAGCATCACACATTATATCAAAAGGGAGGTCCCAATCAGGTGGCTGGACAATGGGAGCACTAACAAGTTCACCCTTTATCATCTTGTAGGCTTCAAGACACTCTTCATCAAAGCTGAAAGCGGCCTCCTTGCACAGTGATGTCTTGCATATTTTCAAATATTTAGCCATCTTTTTATTGCATTCTTTGAGTCGTAGGCTAAGGTTTAGGCATGTCTAGGATCATTTTGCATTCATTTGTCCTTATCAGGTGTTGGAGCGTGCTTTGGTGAGATTTGAGGTGTTTGGGAACCTTATGACCCAAAAAGAAGTGAAGAATCAAGATTGCCCATAAGAAGAGAAGTGAAATCAAGAGATGAGAGTTGGACCGGGTAGCCTACACCGGGTACACATACCCGGTCGGATCAGATTGGATCAGCACGTCCGGATGACCGGGTTGATGCGTCCGGACACGAGCAACCGGACGGGAAACGAGACGGACGGCCGGGAATACACGTCCGGGTAGGGACACCCGGTCAGGAGGAACCCGGAGCAGACCTGTCCAGGGTGGCCAGTCCGGGTAGGAGCACCCGGACGATGAGAAGCCGACGGACGGACCGGGGAGACGCGTCCGGGTAGGAGCATCCGGACGGGAGATCAAGACGCCGCCAGACCGAGGGACGACCGGGGTGGCCTGTCCGGCTAGGAGCACCCGGTCGTGAAGAGGATGCTGAGGACCGGGGTGAGACGGCCGGCCTGGTGAATCCCGGACAGAGCAAGGGACGCGGCCAGCTGGACGGCCGGGTAACCTGGACCGGGTTGGATGGTGTAAGTTCACCCCTGACCGAATTTTATGTTCCATTCCCATTGGTTTAGACCCATTTAGCTCAAGGACTTTTTAGTAATCTTGTTTTATGTTTCTAGGGCTTTGAAGCCTAACTATAAGTACCCTTGTTATCCCTAATTTGGGACTTATGTTATTTTCTATCTAAGAATACAAACCCTTTGGGTAAAGTTTCATCTTTGATTCATAATCTCATCTCATCTTTGTATTCTTGATTGCTTGATTTCATCTCCTTTCTTTCTCTACATGTTTAAGCTTGAATCTCTCATGGGTTTAAGAGTAAGCATGTGGATTAGTGAGTAGATCCATTTAAGATTCATGGGTTAGGGTGATTGAGAGTGATTAAGTGTAGATCCAAGGTGCTTAGTGTTAGATCTATCCTTTCCTTGCATTGATTTGGTGTTCTTAAAGCTATATTTGGGTTGGCCTCTCAAACATAGAGTCATAGGCATTTCATGCCCGAAAGCTAGGATTGCTATTAGACTAATTCTTTATGCTTGTTTTGATCATTGCAGCCAAAGAGATTTGGTGTACTTGGGTGATCATTGCAAAAGAGCATCCATCTAGAGATAGAGCTTTCTTAGTTTTGTTGTCTAGGCATAAGGAATTAGATTGATTGAAAATTTAGCATCTTGGATTGAATCTTAATCATTTGAAATCAAGTCCCTACACCCATGGGTCTCATTCTCCTCATAAGAAAGAAAGTTTTACATTTTGTTGCATTTTGCTTACTGTCTTAGTTTATTAATCATCCTCTTTAATGATTGCATTTAGATTAAGCATAGACTTGCATTCCCTTTGCTTTGTGGTCACTTAGAACTGGTTCGACAATCTTATATACTACATCATTTGATTAGGACCTTAGAAAAGTCCTTTCATCACACAACAACTTGGTCATTGGTCTAGCAATCTTTGAGAAGTCCTTGATGAATCTTCTATAGAACCCATCATGGCCAAGGAAGCTCCTGATGTCTTTCACTGTATTTGGTGGTGGCAAGCTGACCATCACCTCAATCTTAGCCTTGTCCACTTCAATGCTCTTTTCTGAAATCTTATGCCCAAGTACAATCCCCTCTTTGACCATGAAGTGACATTTCTCCCAATTCAGCACAAGGTTGGTGTCTTCACATCTCTGTAGGACCCTGCACAAGTTGGACAAACAAGCAGAAAACAAAGATCCGTAGACAGAGAAATCATCCATGAATACCTCCACTATATCCTCAATGAGATCCGAGAAGATAGACATCATGCACCTTTGAAAGGTTGCTGGAGCATTACATAACCCGAATGGCATCCTTCGATAATCAAAGGGGCCATAGGGGCATGTGAATGTTGTCTTCTCTTGATCATTGGGATGTATGGGGATTTGGAAGAATCCTGAATACCCATCAAGGAAGCAATAGAAAGGATGGTTTGCAAGTCTCTCAAGCATTTGATCAATGAATGGAAATGGAAAATGATCTTTTCTAGATGCAGAGTTGAGCTTTCTATAATCAATACACATCCTATGGCCAGTTATGGTTCTAGTTGGTATCAATTCATCCTTGTCATTTTTAACCACAGTGATACCACCTTTCTTTGGGAATACATGCACAGGAGATACCCATTTAGAATCTGAAATAGGGTAGATAACACCAGCTTCTAAGAGCTCAAGAATCTCCTTCTTTACAACATCCTTCAGGTTAGGATTTAACCTTCTTTGATGCTCTATAGAAGTCATTGATTCATCCTCTAGATGTATCCTATGCATACACAAAGAAGGTGATATCCCCTTAATATAATCTAGTGAGTACCCAATTGCCTCTCTAAACTTCTTAAGTGCATTTAAAAGTTGAGAAAGTTCAAGTTCAGTAAGTTCACTACTCACAATGACAGGATATGACTCATTAGGGCCTAGAATTGCGTACCTTACACCATGGGGAAGAGGCTTTAGCTCCACTTTTGGTGCCTTGAGCTCACTCCAATCATCTTGTTGGGTGTCCTCTTGTTGAGTGGCTGAAACAGCTTGGTGCACCTCTTGTTTAAGCTCCTCATACTGGCCGTCATCATTAATCTTCTTGCGAGAATCCAGCATGGCCACAATAGGATCACTCTCTTTGTTCTCAACCACTTGGACCTCTTTATCCACTGTCAAAGCATGCTGCAAGGGTCCCTTATTGCCAACTCTCCAAGTGCCAATTCCTCAAGAAGCTCATCAGCAAGGGCTTCCATCTCTTCTATGTAAAACACTTGGCCTTGCACAGTTGACCTCTTCATTACCTCATTGATGTCAAAATGGAGAGTGTGCTCTTTCCCCAAACGAAGATCAATCTTGCCTTCCTTCACATTGATAAGGGCTCCTGCTGTGGCTAAGAATGGTCTTCCAAGGATCAAGGGGTCTCTAGCTTCTTCATCCATCTCAAGCACAACATAATCAGTAGGAATCTCACAATTTCCCACCATCACAGGGAGATCTTCAAGGATACCAATAGGGAATTTGACTGAGCGATCAGCAAGCACCAAACAGAGTTTGCACTTCTTGTATTGGCTACCCAAGCTTCTTGGCAACAGATAGAGGCATGAGACTGACACTAGCTCCCAAATCACATAGACATCTCTCAAACATCAAAGGACCAATGGCACAAGTTAGGGTAAAGCAGCCTGGGTCCTCTAGCTTCTTAGGGATTGTCAATCTCTGGATAATGGCACTGCATTCATGAGTAAGACCATCATGCCTTCCATTTCCTTCTTCTTGGCAGCCACAGCATCCTTCAAGAACTTTCTGTATTGTGGGACAAGCATGAAGGCATCAATGATGGGCATTGTGACTTGAACTTCTCTCATTTGCTTCTCAAAGAGTGCTTTGTACTTCTCCAAAAGTTGCTTCTTGAATCTTCCAGGAAATGGCAGCTTAGGTTCATAGGGAGGAGGAACAAAAGAAGACTCTTTTGTTGGAGTGGCAACTTCACCATGCTTTAGTGTTTTCTTCTCTTCTCCAACCTTTCCTTTACCCTTAGCTTCAACAATCTTTTCTAGAATCTCCTCATCAACCTTCTCATCTACAATCACAACATCATCATCAATGTTGATGGCAACCCCACTTAGTGTCTCACCATCCTTGGGAGAGCTCTTGGAGGTAACTCTCTACCACTTCTCAAAGTGATTGCCTTCATTGGCTTCTTGGGGTTTTGCTCAGCCTTTCCTGGTAGTGTTCCTTGTTGGCGACTTGACTGAGAGTTTATAGAAGCAAACTGATTCTCCAAAGCTCTTATCTTGTTGTTTAGCTCAGTATAGCTGCTATCAATCTTGTAGTGAACAGTCTTGAACTCATGGCCAATGTCCTTGGCTGTTCTAGCTTGACCTTCCAATATTTGTTTGAACATAGCTTCCATAGATGAATCTGGAGATTTAGCTTGGGAAGAGCTACCTTGAGCTTGAGGAGGCTGATTACCTTGATTGGTAAAATCAGGAGGAGGATTATGCCTAGGCTAGTAGTTCCCTGGCTGAGTGTTTTGCTTGGGTTGATAGCCTCCTTGCTGGTTGTTGGGATAAGACCTCTCCTGGTAGTTGTTGTACTGCAAGTTAGGCTCCTTCCTGTACCAAGTACCATTGTTGTTGATGAAGCAAAGCTCTTCTTGCCCTTCTAACCCTTCAACTTCATTAACCTTTGGATGAGTTTCTTGACTAGGACCACCCACAAAGTTGATCTGCTCCTTTTTGGCTTGGTTGGCAATCAGCAAGTCTATCTTCTCCTGCAAGGATTTGATTTCCTTCTTGGTCTGGTTGTCATCAGCTCTGTCATGCTCTCCACTGTAAACTGAGTCACTCTTCACCATGTTGTCAACCAGCTCCTCAGCTTCTACTTCAGACCTGCCTAGGAAGAAACCATGTTGGTGTCAAAATCGGTCACGACGGAATCAATGACTGAAAGTCTCTAGAAAGTATTTCTTGAAACAAAAAGTCTCGGATAATTTGAAAAGAAGTTATACGAGATTTTCTCAAATTAGAATATCCACTCTCTGTGAGATCGGAAGACTACGGGCGTGCGCGGACGAGAGTCCCCGGAAAGATCGGTCCGCTCGCCCAAGGACATCAAGATTCGATCACCACAAAAACCCTAAACACAAAAGAATCTGCCTCGAAACTTCGAAGAGGTCGTTCTCTCAAACCGTGAGGAACCAGAAAACGATCAAGATATCAAATCGAAGCCCTCGCCGAGATCTTCAGCCTGGCGCAGGCGGCACCCGGCCTGGCGCCGGCGGCACCCGTCACGCGGGCTGGACTGGCGCCGGCGGCATCCGACTGGCGCCGGCGGCACCCGTGGACGCTGGCCGGCCTGGCGCCGGCGGCACCCGCCTGGCGCCGGCGGCACGCCTGCCGGGCGGCACCGCCACGCTGGCTGGCCTGGCGCCGGCGGCACCGCGACGCAGGCCGCCTGGCGCCGCGCACTCGCCGCACGGGCTGGACTGGCGCCGCGGCACCGCCTGCCGCGGCACCCGCCGCGACGAGCTGGGCTGGCGCCGCGGCACCGCCTGGCCGGCGGCACCGTCGCTGGCTGGCCTGGCGCCGGGCGCACCTCGCCTGGCTCGTCGACGGCCCTCGCCCTGGTCTCGGTCCCATCGTGTTCGGTCTGATCCCATCTTGGCTTGTTTGGATCAATCATCATGAGTTTGGGACGATCACGGCTACGAATAAACATCCTACGACTCGATTGGAATCGCCCTCGATGTTTTACGACAAAACTAGAAGGATTGGATTTCGTAGAAGATATCGATAAAACAAGGTCGATTAACTTGAACATCGATCCTTTAGGTTATACGGTTTATTTTACGAAAGATATTCTTTCCGAAATCGATAAAACGCTTAACGACTTAAGACAAGTCCACGGACTAACTTACAATTTAGGAATTCAGGCCCAATCAGGCTATGACGGTTTGTCCGATATCCCGAACATCGGATAAACATCAAGTCACCGAAAACTCGAGGATAATTACAAAGATCGACGAAAATGGAATACTTCCTGAAGAGATAAGCTTGGGCTCAAAGGCGAGGTCCATCATCCTAAGGCAAACCGACCTTGGAGTGGATATATAGGAGAGCAAGGGCAGAAGAGAAGGGAATCCGAAAATCCTAGATTGGAGACTTGGAGCATCCTGCTAGCTTAGACAACTTAGAACTTAGGCGGTTAGGCCAGCGAGGCAGGACTCAGAACGTCTGGCCGCCTCTTGTTCTAGTTTTATCTTCTCCGCAGACCCATGTCCCTCTCGGAAGGATCTAACTATACTTTTACTCAGAGCTCCGCACATAGAAACCCTAGGCATTATCTTCGACATGCCCGCTTCTATGACCAACGCTCATATTAGACGAACCAGGCCCTAGAACGTCTGGCCGCCTCCTGCTCGCAAATCTCCGCTCCTCTCGGAAGGATTGGACAATTCTTTTACTTAAGAGCTCCGCACATAGAAACCCTAGGCGTTATCTTCGACATGCCTGTTTCTATGACAAACGCTCATACTAGACGAATCCGTCCAGACGGTTCGATCTCTTGTTCAATTCTTTCTAACTGAACTACGTCCGACTTGATCCTCGAAAGGGGTACGTAGGCAGCCTTTCTTAAGGTCCAGTCTCAAATCTTAACAAATCTTTTTCCGCATTTATTCGGTCACTTGTCGTTGGCTGTCGCAGAGAATCCGGACCTTCAAGGAAAGTCGGGTTAACTTGGCTTTCCTCCGCAATCTTATTCATTAAAATTGACGGTGTGAATTTCGGTTCCCACAAACCATTGCTTGCTGTATCCAATCTTGCTCTGAACTCAGGAAGGGCAACTCTGTAGAATGTACTCAGCAAACTCTCCTTTGAGAAGCCATGGTGTTGGCATTTAGCTTCATAGCCCTTGAACCTCTCCCATGCTTCACTAAAGCTTTCCAAATTCTTCTGCTGGAAGCTAGCGATCTCATTCCTCAGCTTGGCTGTCCTTGATGTAGAGAAGAACTTCTCCAAGAAGGCTTTCTTGCAATCATCCCAAGTGGTGATGGAGTAACTAGGCAAAGATTTCTCCCATTGGCGTGCCTTGTCTCCTAGAGAGAAAGGAAACAGCTTAAGCTTGAAGGCATCTTCTGACACACCATTGGTCTTGGACAAGCCACAATAGCTATCAAACTTGTCCAAGTGATCAAATGGGTCTTCTACAGCCAGGACATGGTACTTGTTGTTCTCAATCACACTCAACAACCCTGACTTGATCTCAAAGTTGTTAGCTTCCACAGCTGGTGCGCGGATGCCCGTCCTATTGCCATCAATGTGAGGACGGTCATAGGTGCCAATAGCTCTAGCTGGCCACTGTGAGTGTTGTTGTTGCTGGCGCTGTGGTCCAAGGTTGTCAGCTCCTTGACCATTGCCATCTTGAGGTTGATGCTGGTGATCATCCATCTCAAACCCCAACCTCTGAATGTGAGCCTGTTGCTCTTTTTCTCTTCTCCTTCTTGCTATTTCCCTCTCAAGTGTAGCTATCTCTTCAACAGTGGGAACAAGGTTAGTTACACCCCTGCTTCTTGTGTTCATACACCTGAAGATCAAAGGAAGAGGCAAAAGGAAAATCAATATCACAAGAAAAGAAAAATGATTTAGTCTCAAGCAAGTGACTAAATCCCAATGTCACAATCAACTTAGAATTTGGCAACGGCGCCAATTTGATGATAGGACTTTTCAAGGGTCCTAATCAAATGATGTAGTATATAAGATTGTCGAACCAGTTCTAAGTGACCACAGAGCAAAGGGAATGCAAGTCTATGCTTAATCTAAATGCAATCATTGAAGGAAATGATTATTAAACTAAGACAAAATCTAAAATGCAACAAAATATAAAACTTTCTTTCTTATGAGGAGAATGAGACCCATGGGTATAGGAACTTGATCTCAAATGATTAAGGTTCAATCCAAGATGCCAACTTTTCAATCAATCTAGTTCCTTATTACTAGACACTATGCTTGAACAAACTCTATCCCTAGATGAATGCTCTTTTGCAATGATCACCCAAGTACACCAAATCCCTTTGGCTGTAATGATCAAAGCAAACATTAAGAATGAGTCTAATAGCAATCCTAGCTTCTTTATCAACTAATCCCTTAGGTAAAGCAAGCAAAAAGCATAGATGAGTTGGTTCAGGCATTTCATAGAGCACCTTCCGGGCATGAAATGCCTATGGCTCTATGTTTGAGAGGCCAACTCAAATATAGCATTAAGAACACCAAATCATGCAAGGAAAGGATAGATCTAACACTAAGCACCTTGGATCTACACTTAATCACTTTCAATCACCCTAACCCATGGATCTTAAATGGATCTACTCACTAATCCACATGCTTACTCTTAAACCCATGAGAGATTCAAGCATAAACATGTAGAGAAAGAAAAGAGATGAAATCAATCAATCAAGAACACAAAGATGAGATGAGATTATGATTCAAAGATAAAACTTTACTCAAAGGTTTGTGTTCTTAGAGAGAAAATAACATAACCTCCAAAATAAGGATAACTAGAGTATTTATACTTGGCTTCCAAAGCCCTAGAAACATAGAACAAAGTCCTTGAGCCAAATGGGTTTCAACCAATAGAAATGAAGCATGAAACTCGGTCTGGGGTGAACTGAATGGTCCAACCCGGTCTGGCCACCCCGGTCCAACTCTTGTTCTTGGCCGCGTCCAATCCGACCGGGTGCTCCAAGCCGGACGTCCTACCCCGGTCCTCAGCATTCTCTTCACAACCGGGTGCTCCAAGCCAGACAGGCCACCCCGGTCGTCCGGACGTCCTGTGCGTGCTCTTCTCCCGTCCAGGTGCCCTTACCCGGACGCGTCTCCCCGGTCCGTCTCATGCTTCTCATCGTCCGGGTGCTCGAACCCGGTCCGTTGTCCCCGGACTGTTCGGATGTGGATTCCTCCCGACCGGGTGTCCCTTCCCGGACTGATCTACCCGGCCGTCCGTTCTGCTGGCGTCCTCACCGACCGGCTGCTCGAGCCCGGACTGATCTACCCGGTCATCCGGACGTGCTGATCAAATCCCATCCGACCGGGTATGTGTACCCGGTGTAGTCTACCCGGTCCAACTCTCATCTCTTGATTTTACTTCTCCTCTTATGGCCAATCTTGAATCTTCCCTTCTTTTTGGGTCATAAGGTTCCCAAACACCTCAAAACACACCAAAGCACACTCCAACACCTGATAAGGACAAATGAATGCAAAATGATCCTAAACATGCCTAAACCTTAGCCTACAACTCAGAGAATGCAATAAAAAGATGGCTAAGTAGATGAAAATATGCAAGACATCAATCGTACATCAATTCCCTTGCAGAATCTTTTCAGCAGCTGAATCGCCGTAAAACCATGGTGTGGACAGTCTCTTTAGTATCTCTTAAACCTCTCCCAAGAGCTTCTGAAAGCTTCTGTAGGTCCCTGGGAGAATGTCCAAATTTTGTCTCTTATCTCTTCAGCCTTTTCACCATCGAAAAATCCAGTCAAAAACGCTGTCTTGACTTCATTCCATGTAGTGAAAGATCCTGGTGGTAGGAATTTCAACCAACTAATAGCATTCCTAGAGAGAGAATATTTGAACAGCTTACAGATGATGTAGTCTCTGGTTGCTTCATCTTCCTGGATGCCAGACACCAAATCTTCTATTGTCTCAATATGGTCCATGGGATTTTAATGAGGATGACCACAATAGGGGTGCTGACCCACATGAGAGAAATAGGTAGGTCCGATTTCAAATCCCTGGATTTCTAGAGGTTGAATCGCACGCCTATTGGTATAGAACTGACTAGGCTTGATCAATTCTGTCATTGTTCTTTGTCGAAGAACATTAACAACCTCAGTAGCAGCAGATGGATCAAGGATTGCAGACCCCTGTCCATCTATCTTCTTACCTGCTGCATTACACAGATGACCTTCAGGGTCATGCAGGTCTTCATTCTCGTCTTGCATGAGAATCAAAGGCGCAACCATGTCGCACAGCTCAGTATCGATCGATGCGCAATGTGCGGTATCGGTCGATGTCGGGTGGACGATGTCGGTCGAGGGGTACTGAGAAGTATCGGTCGATGTGGATGAGCGAGTGTCGATCAATGGTTGCTGAAACTCGGTAGACGGTTGTTGATCAGAATTGGTCGATGCACTAGTAGTGGCGTCGATCGATATAGCACGTTTCTCTCCACGGATAAAGCGTTCCACACGTGCTGGGTCTGATAAGAAAAGAAATTCCTCCATGCTGCTTCTGGTACTGATTGGCATGTACCTGAAAAACAAGAAAAAAAATTTCGTAAGTAACTTAAAACAGTAATTAAAACCTAGACTAAAACTATTAATCAAGTCTAATGGCGATCGAAAATCCCCGGCAACGGCGCCAAATTTGATATCACTAAAATTACCCTAAGGAGTGATTTATACTCTCTCAAATAAGAGGTCGAGTTGTAGCACTTAGGGATCGAATCCACAGGGAGCTAAGGACCACACTAGATCTGACAGTTATATGATTTAGTTAGGCTAATAGATTATAAGACAGTAAATAAATAAGTAAATAAAGCAGTAAACAAGATGAACAAGACAATTGTTCAGCTTGGCAGAGACTTGTTAACAATAAGAAGAAATAGCTAGATCTAGGGATTTATCAATCAAGAGATTCAAAACTACAATTCGAGGATGCTAAAGGTTTATAGATTCAATTCTAGAACTCGATTTTAATAAGAAGGTAATCCAGCTTTCACATGCAATTACTAATAAGATGCCTAAGTCTTTGTCCCGGCTGTCGCACGCAACCAAGGAGTGAGAATCGATCGATGCTATGGCCTGAGCGTCGATCGATACTACCTCAGACAAGCATTAACGACCTAATCGATTATGTTCAGCTAGATTCCTAGACCAACTATCGTATTCACCTTGGTATCTAATCCAGCAGAGCTCGGGTTCCGTTAATTGATGGTACTTTTGTGCCTCTCAATTGTCCTATGATTCTAGGTTCAAGCAATTAGTCACACTGTCGTGCTTTTCTAACTACTCTAGATCCTAGTATTACAAATCACCCTAGTGTAGAGATCTATAGATAACCTAGCAATCCTAATTGATTATCAGTTTGACATTAAGCTCATGAAATCCCTAAACCCAACAAGAGAATTACTCAGACATTGAAGCAATAATAGAAATCATAATCTGATTAATAATAGAATAGAAATCAATGATAAAACCAATGGAGTTCCAATCATTCTCTGAAGGAGAATTGATCTTCTCTCCAAACCCTAAGAGAAAACAATAGGATATAATAATAGAAAGCGTAGAAAGCGTAGCCGTCAACTATGGCTTAGAAAACACATAAATAGGGTTTCTGGTCGTCCAGGGGCATATTGGTAATTTTTGGTAACTTCTGGGCTTCAGTCGGTCATAAATTAGGCCGGCCCACATTCTGGGATCCATGTCGATCAATACCAAGTCTGTTGCATCGATCGACATCCATTCATCTTCTCGACAGCTTCCTCTCGCGAGGCAGACTGACCACTCTTCAGTAAAACGGGCATAACTTATGCTACAGGATGCTGATTGACCCCAAACCGGTGGCATTCGAAAGCTAACTAAAATTTATTTCTTGTGTTAAAACATGGAATCAATATAAAGGTGGGAAGGTCTTTATCCATAGCTAAACATCTGACGCATCTGTGCAGTCCTACACTCAAAAGGCTCCTAATGACACCAAAATCACCACTTTCCTCCGAAACGTCCCTGGACCTGTAAATACTCTAAATAGACTCCAAAACACATATAATATATATTCTAAAATATTTATATACCATGGGTAAAATCAGGTCAAATTCATGGATATCACTGATCAACATCTGCCTTTGTATAGGTAGCTGGTTCAAACTCGGTTTTGTTCGATGGTGGGTGCTGAACGTCGATCGATGGTTGGGTGTGGTCGTTGATCGATGTTGATGTTTTCTGTCAAGACTCCTCCTTGCTAAGCATATCCAATTTTTTCTTCATCAATTCATTCCTGGTGATTAGTCAATTGATGTTGTTGTTGAATGGGTGGTAGATGTCATCGAGCTTATTGTTGAGGGCTTCTTCTTCCCATTGGTTAGGTTCCTTGGTCCCTGAGAAATTCTCATCTTTGGTGTAGGTATCTGGTGCTGGTTGATTTGTTTGAATAACTCTGCGTCTTCTGGAAGGCATATGTAAGTGCGTTCGAGTGGTGAATTGATGCTAAGAGTTTCAAGGCTCCTAATTAAATGTTGTAGTATATAGATTTTTGAACCAATTCTACGTGATTTTAAAGCAAAGGGAATGCAAAACCTATGTTTAATCTAAGTGCAACCATTGAGTGAAGATGATTATGAACTAAGACAATACTAAAAATGCAATAAAGGAGTGAACTTTCTTTCAATATGAGGCAAGGGGACTCTTGGGACACGGGAATTGACCTTGGGTGATCAAGTTTGAATCTAATATGGTAGCAATACAATCAATCTAACATCCTTAAGCCTAGACACAATCATAAGCAAGCTCTATCTCTAGATGAATGCTCATTCACTAACATACCTCAAGCATCTAATCTCTTAGGTTGAATAATATGAAAGTAACACCTTTACAACAAATAATTAAGAACAAGTCTCTTAGCTATCCTAACACCTTTAACAACAAATCTCTTTGGTAAAGAATGTTAAAAACATTGGAGAGTTGGTTCAGGCATTTTATCAAACACCTTGGGGGCATGAAATGCCTAAAGCTCTATTTTGAAGAGGCCAACTCCAAAATAGCAAGGATCAAGAAGGATCTACACTAGAATATATTAGACCTACACCTAATCACCCTTAGTCTCCCAAGCCCATGAATCCTAGATAGATCTACTCACTAATAGACAAGGATAACCCTAAAACCATGGATGATTAAAGGCTAACCATGATAGTGAGCAAGATAATCCAATAAACACAAGAGAATAAGATGAAAAAGAATTCAAGATTCAAGTTTCAATCTAAGATGGCAGCAATACAATCAATCTAACATCCTTAAGCCTAGACACAATCCTAAGCAAGCTATATCTCTAGATGAATGCTCATTCACTAACATACCTCAAGCATCTAATCTCTTAGGTTGAATAATATGAAAGCAATCATTAAGAACAAGTTCATTAGCTATCTTAACACCTTTAACAACAAATCTCTTTGGTAAAGAATGTTAAAAGCATTGGAGAGTTGGTTCAGGCATTTTATCAAACACCTTGCAGGCATGAAATGCCTAAAGCTCTATTTTGAAGAGGCCAACTCCAAAATAGCAATAAGAACATTCTACAAGCAAGGATCAAGAAGGATCTACACAAGAAAATCTTAGATCTACACCTAATCACCTTTAGTCTCCCAAACCCATGAATCCTAGATAGATCTACTCACTAATAGACATGGATAACCCTAAGACCATGGATGATTCAAGGCTAACCATGATAGTGAGGAAGATAATCCAATAAACACAAGAGAATAAGATGAAAAAGAATTCAAGATTCAAACTTTCTTCAAGATCCAAATGTGTTCTTAAGAGAAAAGAGTTCTCTCTCTCAAAGGAGATAACAAAAGTATTTATACTTAGGCTTAGAAAACCCCTAAAACATCAAGATAAAATGTCTAAAAGGTCCTTGAGGTCATTAAGTCTTCAACCAATCAGATGGCTAGAAAAGGAAGAAAATCTGAGACCACCCGGGTCAGGTGGTCCTTGTCCAGGCCGCGTCCGTCCACCCGCGTACAAGGCTCTCGTCCAGGCCGTCTAGCCGTGCGGGTGCTTCAGGCTGTGTGCTTCAGGCCGCATATGTCAATCGTGCTTCTCTCGTCCAGAACCCGTGCGGGTGGCTTACCTTGGGTACATCAAGCCGCGTACTGTCCAAGCTCCAGCCGTCCATCAGGCCTTGCGGGTGGCTTACCCTGGGTAGATCAGGCCGGGTATGCACTGGCTGTGTCCAGCCGTGCGGGTTCTTCTGGCCGGGTACATCAAGCTGGGTGCGTCCTTCTTTGTCATGATCTCGTCTAAGCACCTGGGTAGCCGTTCCATCCACCCAAGGTAAGGTCTTGATCATGGTTTGGCTTATCCTGACCTTGGCCAAACTCCATTCTTCATCTTTTTGGACCACAAAACTCCTAAACACCTCCAATCACTCTTTAACACATTCCAACACCTGATATATACTTATGAATGCAATATGGAACTAAAGATGCCTAATGCCAAGTCTATATGATCAAAATGCACAAGATATGATAGCTAAAAACATGTAAATATGCAAGATATCATGAATCTCTCTCCAGAATTTCTCTGATGTATCCCTATGACACATGAATGGCTCTACCATCTAAAGCTCGTGTATATCCATGCTCGTCTGTGAATACACAATACTCGTGCCTAATCTACATGATTAAAATGCACAAGATATGAGTGCTAAAAACATGTAAATATGAAAGATATCAACTCCCCCACACTAGCGCTTTACTTGTCCTCAAGTAAACTTTTCAAAACACAAGGAGGAGAGATATAAAGATGGGAGCAAAGCCAAAAGAAACACCCAAAACACTCAACTTGACATCCTAAAGAAACATAGCGAATAGCATGAGCAAAACTCTCTTATTATGCTCTAGCTTCTCAAGGCCGATCAATACTCTTATGCCTCTACACAAGATGCAATGCCTATCAACGAACATGTTCTCTTAACCAACCCTCACATTTATTCACACACACACACATAAGGTGAATTCTCACAAATAGGCACAAGATCTCAATCATTTGGCTAGGTGATCAAATGGTCTTATATGGATGAAAAGAGGGTTTCAATGCATCATTTCAAGGTGGCAATCACTCAAAAATCAAGGAGATCGATCATTATGCAAAATTTATCTAAGACTAGGAGCAATTCATGCATACATGGATCCATCCTCATCATTCTACCTATTCCTAAGTGATTACAAGTTCTACACCCATTTTATTCATCCCATAACCCAAAATGAAAAACACTCACATCACTCACCCAATGAACAACTTCTCTTTTCCTATGATACAACCACTAAGGACCTCACTCTTTTTGTTTTCCATTCCCCACTATCTTATTGAATCTTTTTTTTTCTTTTCTTTACAAACATAACAATCAAGAGCTATCTTATTTTTTTTCTTTTCTAGGTCCCTAGGGCTTTTCTTCCTTATGACACTCTTTTGTTCATTAATTTCAACATTATCACTTCCCAGACCCAAGATATAAACCTTTAAGGAACAAAGACCCACTCACCATCCTAGAAGCTATCTTAAATGATGACCCTATGCTAGCAAGAGATGAGAACAAATCCATGTCGCTCCCAATACTCTCAAGATTTTACACATGACAAACTATCAAAAGAGGCCTCACTCATGCAAATCAATGTAGGCTTCAAAGAATGGTTAGGGTTCAAGGGTATGGAAGTGCCATTTGGGTTAACAAAGAGTGGTAAAACGGGAAAAGATAACCCAAATGTGTATGAGATCCATGATCAAGTATGCAAATACCCATATGCAAGAGAAATTAAGTTCATTCAAGTCTAAGTTAGGGTTGGAGCTGGTTTCAAGAACAATGCCAATATCAAGCAAGCAAACAAGTTTCAAGAAGAGTTTTCAAGGCCGAAAGCATGCAAGCCTTTCAAAAGATGCTTAAGCTACTTGGTAGGCTTAACTTGGGTGCCAAATTCAGTGCAAACAAGTGTTCTTTACAAGGCATTATCAACAGCTGCTCCATATGCAAGTGAATGCAACCTATATGTTCTAGACTCAATCTTCAAGATGCAAGTGATGCAACTACATGATTCAAAAATTTAAAATTTTTTTGTTTTTCTATGCATATATAATTGTACAATGCAATGCATGAGACTCGCAATCACAAAGCAAACATGATCAAATACCTGGTACCTCCCCCACACTTAAATCACACAGTCTCTGTGTGACTAAGAGAAAAGGAGATACCCCAACAAGGGAAAAGCAAATGTATATACAAGAAGGCTTGGAGTGATACCTCATAAGGAGATTTGGGCGTGGTGTTTGGTGTTTGGGGCTAGGAGTTGGCTTGATCCAAAGCAACTAGAAGAGGCTGCTACATGGCAATCATAAGGCTCAGGTGTTTCACCACCTTTCTTCTCACATCTAGTGCTAGGCTCAACCTGAAAACCTCAACAACTTTTATTAAAAACTTAAAGAAATGAAATTTGTTGGGGTCAAAATCGGTCAATGACAAAATCGTCACCCGAAAATCCTCGAAAGAAAAGCCAAGCGACGATCAAATCCAAGAAACGGGTCGTCGCTCGATAAAACTCACGGAAGGCTCGTCCACTCCCATCTGGCGCCAACGGCGAGGGTCCTGGCACCCATCTGTGCGATCATCTCATGATCTCAGGCAATGGCGGCATCTTGGTCCCTTGAAACCCATGTCTGGATTGTCCGAGATCTACAATGAGTCTTCCGTAAAGCCTTCCCGATTGTTTAAAAGATTCATCTTTTAACACATCTAAAACTCGGAGCCACATTGCTCGCATCCTCGACGACGGAAAATCTGCAGATCCAAGTCCATCTCAAATCCCGATACTCGCGGAATCTCGTTGGATTAGAAACGATTATCTCGAAATCTACGGCTAGAGACCCTCCCAAACTCAAAGATTTCCATAAGCGACTGACGAGGGAAAGATCGAACAACGAAAAACCCACAGACGGCAAGGCGGCCTGGCACCGCGCACCCGCCCTGCCGGCGCACGGACGCGGGCTGGCTGGCCGGCGGCACGCAGGACGCGGGCTGGCCTGGCACCGGCGCACGCGGACGCTGGCTGGCCTGGCGCCGGCGGCACCTGCCTGGCGCGGCGGCACGCGGACGCTGGCTGGCCCCGGCGGCACGCGGGGGCTGGCCTGCCGGCGGCACGGCCTGGCGCCGGCGCACGCACGCTGGCTGGCCTGGCGCCGGCGGCACGCTGGACGCTGGCTGGCGCTGGCGGCACCCCACGCTGGCGGCCTGGCGCCGGCGGCACCCGGCCTGGCGCCGGCGGCACCCGTCGCGCGGGTCGGCCTGGCGTCGGTCCGCGGCCCTCGTCCCGGTCTCGGTCCTATCGTGCCTGGTTCGATCCCATCTTAGCTTGTTCGGATCAATCTACGCAAGTTTGGTATGATCACAGTTACTCTAGAACGCCACTTCCTCGACTAAACAAGGAATTGAGGTTCCTTCGGAAACACCGAAACCTTCAAAGACTGTCCTTTCGAAAAACCGTAAAAACGCCTAAACGGCCCACGTACGATTTTCCGAAAAGGAAGGATAACTATGACGGTTTATCTTTATCCTCACATAAGAGATAAATGTCAAGTTTCCAGAAGATAAATATCAAGTTTCCAGAAGATAAATGTCAAGATTTCCGAAGATAAATGTCAAGCTTCCCGATAAACACGAAGATGGACGAAAATGGAAAAAGCCCGACTCAGCCCGCGAGAAGATAGACCGTCTTAGGAGGAGTATATAAGGAGAGCTTTGAGCAAGAAGCAAACCAGATCACAAACTTTCAAGCACTTAGCACTTAGAGCGATTTAGCATTCTTTTCTGTTTTCACTAGCGAGCTGCGACTCAACTAGGATAGACTTAGGCGACCAGACTAGCGGACTCCTCGACAGCCCTTACGGCCGATTTTTTTCTTGTTGTACACGCTCAAACGAGAATTCAGAAATAAGATCTCTTTCGCTCAACTTTTACGATTTCTATTTTCGCAACTTCTATTTTTATTGATTGTTTCGTGTGCGGCCCAGCAGATATCCGGGACCTTCAAGGAAGATCGGGTTAACTCGGTTTTCCTCCGTAAATCTTTATCGGAAATTGACGGTGCGAATTTCGGTTCCCACAAAATTGCAAAGCTATGTACAAGGATAACCATGGGACTTCCTCCCAAGTGAGCTTGTTTTGAGTCACTAGCTTGACTACCTTTTCTCTTGGACTAGTGAGAAGGAGGATCCTTCCCACCTTCAAGAGTGATGGTGAGGACCTGAGAGAGAAGCTCTTGAAGCTTCATTGGATCATCTTGGAGCTGAGGAGTTATGATGGCTCTAGCACTTGAGAATGGTGTGGACTGTCCCTTATGCTTGATCTTCTACTCAATGACACCATCCTTGAGCTTCTTTGGATGGAGAGTGAGAGTGTGTGGGAGCAGGTCAAGAGGTGGATGATGAGGTTCTTTCACCATCTTCTTCTTGCCATGAGTGGACTTTGAGGCTCCACTCATCCCCTCTCTTTTAGCACTTTCCAAGTGCTCAACACACAACTCTGTAGACTCTCTATCAAGATCTCCTTTCTTACAAACAACCACTTCATCTTGGGGTTTCTCAACAGCTTTTTCACCACAAGTGATTGTCCCACAATAGCCAACATCCAATGGAGATTGGAGAGGATATGAGACAGCTTTGTTCACTGATAAGTCATGGATTTTACCCACTTTCAACCATGATTTTATATGGTTTTGGAAACAAAAGGATACTTCTAGTGACTTTTATGAGTTTTTACAGGTTCAGGTACTCTTTGGTGAAATGTGACCATTTTGGAGCAGAAATGGATACTTTAAGGAAGGTTGTAATGGAATGATAACTTGAGCTAAATCGACCGATGCTCACCATGATGCATCGACCGACGAGATACTACATCCATCGATCGACAGGAGCTTGTGACATCGATCGATGTGAAAGGCCTCCGAGAATTAATGACGAATTTAATGAGCTAATCATCTCATTAGGGTTTCACTTCTACCAAATGAGTCCCTGGCCGCCTGTTAGGCTATATTAATAGGATTTTGTATTATTTTAGTGGCAAGACTTTCCTAGAGAACTTTTAGACCTAATTTGGAGAGAAGCACCTTGCTACCTTGGAGAGAGAGCTTAGGAATGGAGAGATAGATCTGAACTGCATACAGAGAAGATCTTGAACTCCCTTATTTTTCTCTATTCTTTTATTGTTTCTCTTATTATTCTATTTAAAAGTATTATTCAAACCATCATGATTTTGTCTCTCATGAATATGTTTGAGTAGTTTCTCTTGTTAGATTTAGGTTTCTCATTAAGGTTAACCATGCATTGCAATTAATTTAATGCTAGGGTGTTTAAAATATAGTTCTTCATTCTAGTTGTTCTTAATGCTAAGTATAGGATTGATCACCCTTGTCTTAGATCTTAGGATTAATTTGGATAAGTGAGAACTTAGCAAATCCCTGAAACCCAAAGCTGGTATGTTCCAACTTTACCTAGAGTGCACGAAAGTGGCCTCTTTGTAAGATTGGAGAACCAATTCAAATCCGATCTTAGCTCACTAGAAACGATATCGATCGATAAGCAATCCGCTTGTCGAGTGATATCACGAAAGGTGTATCGATCGATATTCATATAGAATAATCGATCGACACTTTCTTATACTCATCGAACGAAAGTTGATGACTTGAGATCGAGTTGAAGACAATCAATCATCGATTTAACCTTAAGGTTTGAGTTCAGAACTATGAATACTAAAAACCCTAGATACCCTGCATGCTAGTTACACCTGAGAAATAGCCTAAATCTAGCTATTCTTCCTCTTGCTTAAAACCCAAACCATTCAATCAAGCAATTTCTTGCTTACCCTTTATTTACTGCTTTAAACTTGCTTGTCTAGCTTTATTTCGAAGACTAAACAATCTATTGTGTAATCCTAGAGTCTCAATTGATTCGATCCCTAAGTACTACAACTGAACCTCTTATTTGAGAGAGTAAAGTCACTCCTTAGGGTAATTTGAGTGATATCAAATTTGGCGCCGTTGCCGGGGACTCTTTCTTATTACCATTAGATTTAGTTTAGAATATAGTCTAGAATTTATTTTCGTATTTACTAAAATCTTTTCCTCTTATTGTGCTCTTACAGGTACCTAAGAATGGAAAAGACAAATTTCGGCAGTCTATCGATCGACACGAACGCAAAAATATCGAGCGATACGTCGAGTGAGGAATCGACCGACATACCGCCCCGAACATCGATCGATACCAACCAGCCGGAAGCAGGTAAGTGTTTACTTACCGATCTCGCTAATGAGGAAGTAGTCCTAGGCAAACCAACTAGCAACACAATTTCTGAATTTACTGATGAATAGGGAAATGAAATCCCTGTTCAATCTTATTCATCTTCCTCTGAAGATGAGGAACCAGAATTGTTTTTTCAAGACTACTTAGACCCCATAAAGACCTATTCCAATAGGTCTGCCATCAAAGTACCATAAGGAAATACCAGAAAATCAAAACTCTACCTTGATTTTATCCTTCTGGTGCGAAATAAGCCTTTCCGTGGATCTGCTTTGGAGCACCCCCACGAGCATATCGAATGCCTAGAAGACCTAGTCTCTGATGATTACAATCGCTGCAAACTTTTTTCTTTTTCCCTTGAGGGAAAAGCTAGAACGTGGTTGAATCAGATACCAGCAAGCTCTCTAACTTGCTGGGAGGAAATCAGAAACGCTTTCATAAATCAATTTTTCAATGTCGCTCGCTATTTGGACATACGAGAAAAGTTATCTTACTTCGCTCAGGGTCCACACGAATCGTTTAAAAATGCTTGGATCAGATTTGAAGGCTATTAACGTGACTGTATCCACCATGGTTACTCAGAACCGCAGCTCCTAAACTTCTTTTACGGAGGCATCAGTCTTCGTTATCAAATCACGCTGGATACCGCAAGTGAAGGAAACTTTAGCACCAGGAATCCTAGTAAAGCAAAGCGTTTGATCAGAAACATAGCTTTGGGAAAATCCTATGAGATACTTGATAGGGAAAATAGAGCTACGTCCAGGGACACGCTCCAATTAGCTGAAATCAGGCAGTCATTAGACTCTCTGCATTCAATCATGAAGGAAAAGAAACTTAAACAAACTCTTCCAAATGAGGACAGTTGTTCTGAAAGACAACTGTTTTCTGTGGAAAAGAGTAAGTCTCAGGTTTATGATCCGGACGAAGATAGTTTCACCCGAAACTATGATGCCCTAATCAAATCCCATCAAAGAAAAACTGACTCCAGGTTAAACAAGCTTTCACGGGAAATCAGAAAATAGAAAGCGACATGGATACCAAACTAAACGTTATTCATTGTGAGATATTTAAGAAATTAGATGCTCTAAGTGAACAAGTTAAAAGATTAGAAGGTGATGTCGCTGAAAACGCGATCGCTATCAAGATGGAAGCAGGACGTCTTCCTGGGCGAACTGATATGAACCCAAGACGTCAAGTTAGTGCTGTACTCTTGAGAAGTGGAAAGCAACTTGTTCTGAAAGCTAAGGAAAAACCTTTTTCAAAAGAAAATTCTGGAGAAGAGATCAAACCCACCCCCAATCCTGTGCTATTCCATGCCAGTAGAGCGGAACCTTTACCAAACAAGGGCAAAGAAAAAGGTAGTCAAAAAACCGAAGAAGTTGTGATTGATATTCCGGACGACTAGGAAGATTCGGAGGATGAAGTTCATATCGACCGATATGATGAAAACAATATCGATCGAAACCAATCCCCTAAGCCGAAAAGCGATTCAGCACCAGCTGGACCGACCATCGAAAGGGTTTATAACCCGATTCCCCCTTTTTGTCCACGCAAGTCCGACCCTAAGCGTGAATTGGACAGAGAAATCTGTAAGAAAGCAATCGAAAGGATCAGAGTTGAGATGCCATTAAGTGATGCTGTCAAAATTTCGCCAACGCTAAAGAAGTATGTTAAAGATATGGTAACTAAAGGTTTTCAAGTCGGAGAACGTAGCATCATGATGATTTCCGAAGAAGTCAGTGCTATAATCCAAGGCGAAATTCCGATCAAGCAACCCGAGCCTCGTAGTTTCGTTCTTAGTTGCACCATCCAAGATAAACAGTTTCCAAGAGCCCTCTGTGATCTCGGATCTAGCGTGAATTTGATGCCGCACTCTGTTGCAACATCCCTCGGATATGCGGAATTCACTCCAGCAAACATCCAACTAGTTCTCGCTGATCGATCAGTTCGAGTTCCGGAAGGAGCACTTGAGGTTGTGCCCGTAATTATCGATGGATGCACATTACCAACGGACTTCGTTGTACTGCACTACAAGAACGAACCCAGAGACCCCATTATCTTGGGAAGACCATTTCTTGCAACCGCAAATGCGATAATTGACGTCAAAGAAGGACGCATCTGCCTGAACATTGGAAACATTCCAATGAGGTTCGACATGGAAAAAGTAATGACGCGCCCTTTGATAGATAGATCATCCTCCTAGGTAGATGATATCGACGACCTTACCCAAAAATCCTTTGAAGATTCATTCTCTGAAAGCCACATCGAAGATGTGCTCATGGTTGCTTAGGGAGAAGTATTCAGCATGGATAACCGTACTGATGATTATGCACATTTGATAGACGCAAGAAATGATGATACAACAAATGGTGAAGATGATTCCGAGATAAATATTGATCGATATTTGCAAAACGCTGTCGATCGACAACCATTTTCGATAGGCGATCTGAGCAAGGAAAATGCCTCTAAGGTGGAATTGAAACCACTTCCTTCCGGACTCGAATATGCCTACCTTTTTGACAACACTTATCCCGTTATCGTAAATGCGAATCTTACAAATAGTGAGCTCGCTTTATTGTTGAATAAACTGCGAAAACACAAGAAGGCAATCAAATACTTTCTTGAGGATATCCGAGGAATTTCCCCCGACCTGTGTATGCATCGGATTCATCTTGACGATGAATCAAAGTCATCAATAGAACATCAAAGGTGTCTCAACCCCAACCTGAAAGAAGTTGTTAAAAAGGAAATTATCAAACTTCTCGATGCCGGTGTAATCTATCCAATCTCAGATAGCAATTGGGTGAGCCCAGTTCACGTGGTGCCTAAGAAAGGAGGCATTACTGTGGTCAAGAACAACAAAGACGAACTTATTCGAAAGAGAACTGTAACTGGACACCGTATGTGCATCGATTACAGGACACTAAACTCCGCAACGCGGAAAGACCATTTTCCTTTACCTTTCATCGATCAAATGTTGGAAAGATTAGCCAATCATCAATACTATTGTTTTCTTGACGGATATTCTGGATTTTTCCAAATTCCAATTCATCCGGTTGACCAAGAAAAGACAACCTTCACATGCCCTTATGGAACGTTCGCCTACTGTCGGATGCCATTTGGCCTGTGTAACGCCCCCGCTACCTTCCAACGCTGCATGATGTCTATCTTCACTGATATGATAGAAGATTTTATGGAAGTTTTTATGGATGATTTCTCAGTCTATGGATCTGATTTCAAAAGTTGTCTCGATAACCTCTGTAAGGTTCTAGCCAGATGCAAAGAGAAGAACCTTGTTCTAAATTGGGAAAAATGCAATTTTATGGTTAATGATGGAATTGTTCTTGGACACAAGGTATCTGCTGCTGGAATTGAAGTAGATCGAGCAAAGATAGAAGTGATGACTGGTTTACCTCCACCAACTAACATAAAAGACATAAGGAGTTTTCTTGGGTATGCTGGATTTTACCGAAGGTTTATAGAAGATTTCAGCAAAATTGCCAGATTCTAACAACACTCCTCTGCAAGGATGTTAAATTCGAATTCACTCCAGAATGTCAGCAAGCTTTTGATAAAATCAAAAAGGCGTTGATAACAGATAAGTCATGGATTTTACCCACTTTCGACCATGATTTTTATATGTTTTTGGAAACAAAAGGACACTTCTAGTGTCTTTTACGAGCTTTTAGTGGTTCAGGTACTCTTTGGTGAAATGTGACAATTTTGGAGCATAAATGGATACTTTAAGGAGGGTTGTAATGGAACGATAACTTGAGCTAAATCGACCGATGCTCACCATGATGCATCGACCGACGAGATACTACATCCATCGATCGATAGGAGCTAGTGACATCGATCGATATGAAAGGCCTCAAAGAATTAACGACGAATTTAAGAGTTAATCATCTCATTAGGGCTTCACTTCCACCAAATGAGTCCCTGGCCGCCTGTTAGGCTATATTAATAGGGTTTTGTATTATTTTAGAGGCAAGACTTGCCTAGAGAACTTTTAGACCTAATTTTGAGAGAAGCATCTTGCTACCTAGGAGAGAGAGCTTAGGAATGGAGAGATAAATCCAAACTGCATACAGAGAAGATCTTGAACTTCCTTATTTTTCTCTACTCTTTTATTGTTTCTCTTATTATTCTATTTAAAAGTATTATTCAAACCATCATGATTTTGTCTTCCATGAATATGTTTGAGTAGTTTCTCTTGTTAGATTTAGGTTTCTCATTAAGGTTAACCATGCATTGCAATTGATTAAATGCTAGGGTGTTTAAAATATAGTTCTTCATTCTAGTTGTTCTTAATGCTAAGTATATGATTGATCACCCTTGTCTTAGATCTTAGGATTAATTTGGATAAGTGAGAACTTAGCAAATTCCTGAAACCCAAAGCTGGTATGTTCCAACTTTACCTAGAGTGCACGAAAGTGGCCTCTTTGTAAGATTGCAGAACCAATTCAAATCCAATCTTAAAGCTCACTAGAAACGATATCGATCGATAAGCAATCCGCTTGTCGAGCGATACCGCGAAAGGTGTATCGATCGATATTCATATAGAATAATCGATCGACACTTTCTTATACTCATCGAACGATAGTTGATGACTTGAGATCTAGTTGAAGATAATCAATCATTGATTTAACCTTAAGATTTGAGTTCAGAACTATGAATATTAAAAACCCTAGATACCCTGCATGCTAGTTACACCTGAGAAATAACCTAAATCTAGCCTCCCTTCCTCTTGCTTAAAATCTAAACCATTCAATAAAGTAATTACTTGCTTACCCTCTTTTTACTGCTTTAAACTTGTTTGTCTAACTTTATTTCGAAGACTAAACAATCTATTGTGTAATCCTAGAGTCTCTATGGATTCGATCCCTAAGTGCTACAACTGAACCTCTTATTTGAGAGGGTAAAGTCACTCCTTAGGGTAATTTGAGTGATATCAAATTTGCCGCCGTTGCCGGGGACTCTTTCTTATTACCATTAGATTTAGTTAAGAATATAGTCTAGATCTTATTTTCGTATTTACTAAAATCTTTTCCTCTTATTGTGCTCTTACAGGTACCTAAGAATGGAAAAGAAAACTTTCGGCAGTCTATCGATCGTCACGAACACAAAAATATCGAGCGATACGTCGAGTGAGGAATCAACCGACATACCGCCCCAAACATCGATCGATACCAACCAGCCGGAAGCAGGTAAGTGTTTACTTACCGATCTTGCTAATGAGAAGGTAGTCCTAGGCAAACCAACTAGCAACACAATTTCTAAATCTACTTATGAACAGGGAAACGAAATCCCTGTTCAATCTTATTCATCTTCCTCTAAAGATGAGGAACCAAAATTGTTTTTGCAAGACTACTTAGACCCCATGAAGACCTATTCCAATAGGTCTGCCATCAAAGTACCAGAAGGTAATACCAGAAAATCAAAACTCTACCTTGATTTTATCCTTCTGGTGCGAAATAAACCTTTCCGTGGATCTGCTTTGGAGCACCCCCACGAGCACATCGAATATCAAGAAGATCTAGTCTCTGATGATTACAATCGCTCAATCGCTGTAAACTTTTTTCTTTTTCTCTTGAGGGAAAAGCCAAAAAGTGGTTGAATCAGATTCAAGCAGGCTCTCTAACTTGCTGGGAGGAAATCAGAAACGCTTTCATAAATCAGTTTTTCGATGACGCTCGCTATTTGGACATACGAGAAAAGTTATCTTACTTCGCTCAGGGTCCACACGAATCGTTTAAAAATGCTTGGATCAGATTTGAAGGCTATAAACGTGACTGTATCCACCATGGTTACTCAGAACCGCAGCTCCTAAACTTCTTTTATGGAGGCATCAGTCTTCGTTATCAAATCACGCTGGATACCGCAAGTGAAGGAAACTTTAGCACCAGGAATCCTAGTAAAGCAAAGCGTTTGATCAGAAACATAGCTTTGGGAAAATCCTATGAGATCAGAGATAGGGAAAATAGAGCTACGTCCAGGGACACGCTCCAATTAGCTGAAATCAGGCAGTCATTAGACTCTCTGCATTCAATCATGAAGGAAAAGAAACTTAAACAAACTCTTCCAAATGAGGACAGTTGTTCTGAAAGACAATTGTTTTCTGTTGAAAAGAGTAAGTCTCAGGTTTACGATCCGGACGAAGATAGTTTCACCCGAAACTATGATGCCCTAATCAAATCCCATCAAAGAAAAACTGACTCCAGTAAACCAAGCTTTCACGGGAAATCAGAAAATAGAAAGCGACATGTGTTGGGGTCAAAATCGGTCAATGACGAAATCGTTACCCGAAAGTCCTCGAAAGAAAAGCCAAGCGACGATCAAAGCCAAGAAACGGGTGGTCGCTCGATAAAACTCACGGGAAGGCTCGTCCACTCCCATCTGGCGCCAGCGGCAAGGGTCGTGGCGCCCATCCGTGCAATCATCTCATGATCTCAGGCAATGGCGGCATCTTGGTCCCTTGAAACCCATGTCCGGATCGTCCGAGATCTACAATGAGTCTTCCGTAAAGCCTTCCCGATTGTTTAAAAGATTCGTCTTTTAACACATCTAAAGTTCGAAGCCTCGTTGCTCACATCCTTGAAGACGGAAAGTCTACAAATCCGAGTCCATCTCAAAATCCCGATACTCGAGGAGTCTCGTTGGATTAGAAACGATTACCTCGAAATCTACGACTAACGATCTTCCCAAACTCAAAGATTTCCATAAGCGACTAGCGGGAAAGATCGAACAATGAAAACCCACAGACGGCAGGATGGACTGGCGCGGCGCACGCGGGCGGCCTGGCGCCAGCGGCATCGCGGGCGGCCTGGCGGCGCCAGCGGGACGAAGGCCGCCTGGCACCGGCGGCACCCGTCCGCGGTCGGTCTGGTGTCGCCCACAGCCCTCGTCCTGGTCTCGGTCCTATCATGCCGGTCCGATCCCATCTTAGCTTGTTGGATCAATCTACGCAAGTTTGGTACGATCACGATTATTCTAGAACACCAATATCTCGACTATACAAGGAATTGGGGTTCCTTCGGAAACACCGAAATCTTCAAAGACCGTTCTTCAAAACCGTAAAACGCCTAAACGCCTAGCGTAAAACGCCCTTTACGATTTTCGAAAAAGAAGGATAACTATGATGGTTTATCTTTATCCTCACATAAGAGATAAATGTCAAGTTTCCAGAAGATAAATGTCAAGTTTCAGAAGATAAATGTCAAGTTTTCGAAGATAAATGTCAAGTTTCCGATAAACACGAAGATGGGCGAAAATGGAAAAAGCCGATTCAGCCAGCGAGAAGATAGACCGTCTTAAGAGGAGTATATAAGGAGAGCTTTGAGCAAGAAGCAAACCAGATCACAAAAACTTCGAGCACTTAGCACTTAGGCGTTTTAGCTTTCCTTTTCTGTCTTCATTAGCGAGCGCGACTCAACTAGGTTAGATCTGGCGGCGGACTAGCGGACCTTTCGACAGCTCGTAGCTTACTTCTTACCTGTTGTTCACGCTCAAAAGCGAATTCAGAAATAAGATCTTTTTCGCTCTACTTTATGATTTTTATTTCTCAACTTAAACTCTCATTGATTGTTTAGGTATGCGCCCAGTAGATATCCGGGACCTTCAAGGAAGATCGGGTTATCTCGGTTTTCCTCCACAAATCTTTATCGGAAATTGGCGGTGCGAATTTGGTTCCCACAGTTTGGCTAGAAGGAGGGGGTTACGGATCTATCTATCTCGCAACTGCACACGCCGATCATGTCTACCGGCGTCACCAAAGATCAGCCAGCTAGACGGAACACCCGTCGACGCCAGCGTTGAAGACTCCAGCTGGAGATCGTCCGCAGTCACTGCTGATGCAAACACCGAGGCGCCAGGCAGATGAAGGAACTGTTTACCTCCGCCAGGCACGGGCGGAACAACAGGACAAGCTGATAACCTCGCTCGCAAAACAGGTCGACACCTTAACTGCGAGGAGCAAACTGCAGCGGATCCACCAAGGCACGGCGAAGACTCGACCGGATCTCGAGCACGAGAAAAGATGCCCGAAAGAGCCCACTCGAGGAAGCGGCTCGAAAGGACAGCAAACGACCTCGCAGAACCTTCCACTCCCGGCTACGGGAAACAAGGAAAGCGACGTCGAGCGCATCGATCTAGATATCAGCGACCAATCGGATCCTTCCGATGAAGATGCTGACATCCACCAGGAGGACCGAAGCCAGTCCGCTAGGCGTTATCCTTCGATAGGCCCATGACAGAAGAGGAAGAAGAACTCTACTGGATGGAGCAGGAAGAACTTCGCGGAAGATCAAACGGATCTATCGCAGCGCCGACAAACTTCGAGGAACGCCGGTAGCAATAGCGAGATCCATGATCTCCGCGAATCTCTAAAAGACCATGGCGAAGTGAAAGCGGTGAAATCGCAAATCCATCCGGCGACCAGTTCCGCTCGAGATCGATAGACTTCGAGGAAGCACGGAAAACACCGTTCACCACCGGATCACGGAAACACGCATCTCAGACCCAGGGAAAATCAAAATCCCGGTCTATGACGGTAGACGGATCCTAAGTCGCACCTGCAGTCCTTCCAGATCGCAATGGGTAGGTGCAAACTCCCGAACGAACGAGACGCGGGTCATTGTCTTCTTCGCCGAGCACCTCAAAGGTGCTGCTCGAATGGTTCTCCGGCTCAAAGGAACTCCATCGAAGCTTCCGCCAACTGGTCTTGGCGTTTCTCAAGCAATACTCCATGTTCATGGACAGAAACGTCCGTGGACCTATGGAGTCTAGCTCGAAGGAGGACGAGGCTCCGCGACTTCATGGTTCAAACTGGTGATGGCCAGAGTAACAGGCATCAGCGACAATGTCGCATCGACGCCGAGGAAAACTCTCTGGTACAAGTCGAAGTTCGAAAGTGGATACTACTGGAAAAGCCGCGAACAATCCAGGATACTCTCTACCAAGACTCTGTCGTCGATAAAAGCCTACGGGCGAAAAGCGAGACAAGTTCCAACTGGTTCCCGGACAGCGATGTTCCTAACCACACGATCGCTTTCGAGGAACAGAGACCGTCGGAATCGACAAACCTCACTCGCGATCCTTTGGTCATCGACCTGGAAATCCAGGATCTCAAGTCGGCCGCATTCTCGTCGATACAGAAGCACGGTCAACGTCATCTTCCGCGACACCCTCTACAGGATGAAGATCCCACTTGGGGAAGTCGTCCCTGAGCCAAAACCTTTGACGGGGTTTGGCGTCACTACCATGACCCTCGGGAGAATTAAGCTCCCGGTCATGGCGAAGGAAGCCACAAAGATCGTCGAGTTTGCAGTAGTCGACAACCCGGCCATCTACAACGCCATCATGGGAACCCCTTGGATCAACTCCATGAAGGCAGTACCATCCACATATCACCTCGGTATCAAGTTTCCGACTCCGACCTGAACCGCAGCCATCTGGGGTAGTCAGAAACAATCAAGACTCTGTTACCTAGCCGAGTTCAAACTGCGAAAAGATCGGAACGCCCCTGCGGCCAACCCGAAACGAGCAAAGGAATCACACAAAATTCCCGAGGACTCAGATACCGAGGCAACGATTCAAGACAGCGACAAAGCCTCTGAGTCCACCGCCATAAAAGCAGACAGCTCGACCCCCGCACAAACTGCCGCACCAGCACGATCGGAACGGCAACGCACGGGGAGTAAAAACGTTTGCGACAACTATCAGAACTACGAGATGGCTTGATCCTCGAAAGAGGTACATAGGCAGCTCGTCGAAACCCGGCTAGTTCAGCTATCCCCCTCACCAAAAAGGGGGGGGGGACTGGGTGCGTATACTCCTATACTCCCACAAAAACGCGAAAAATCTGCACATGTACTCGAACTTTTCGAAATTTTTAATAAAATTCTTTCTATATTTTATGCTCACTTAAACGCATCAACGCTTCGGAACAACGAAAATCATATCTTCAATAAAAACGCGAGACGTCGCAACTTCTTAAAAAGATAACAAAACTCGTATCATCCGCAAAAGACAGTCCACTGCGACTTAAAAATAACTCAAGCCCGTTGATTGGCCCCGACGGACGCACACAAGAAACGTTTCACTCAATACAAACCCGTAGTCAGACCTACAAGGTCCTCTTACATCCGACAAGGATATCATAGGGCGCTATACAAGAAACCCAAAATTTTGGTTTAGCGTCTCGGATAAATTCCGAAGATAGCTCGATTCTTTTAACACAAGTAATATAAGCCGGTGACTAGTCGCGGACTTTAAATGAAAAGAATCAGGAAGAAATCACTAACAGGCAAAACGAAAGCCGATCAGTCATCGCACAGCCTTAAAGCTGAGAGTAAGCCTAGGTCTTGCCCTAAACCCAGTCTTGCTGGATCTTGACATCTCACAGACATAGTATCGTATAGATCCCAAAACATGTCTCTTATCGCTACACCTAAAACGCCGCTAAAAGTAGCATACGGACCAAGCGACAAAAAAAAAGAGTTAGGATACGAAGTGACTACTCGCATCCTTCCCTCTACACTTGACGAAAGTATAAATCCAAACAAAAACGAAATCTCGCAAATTTTCATATTCATAAAGTCCGCAAAACGGCGGGATTCAAAGCCCCAACGGCCAGTCCCAAAACATAAGAATGCAACCTCCAACGGTGCAGAATAAAACTCCTAAAACGGCCGCACGGCCAAAAATACGATTCACAAAGGAAGTCAACATTGAGAAATCCGGATGCGGAAATCCCAAATGAACTAGCAGGCTGGTCCACTTCCTCATTCACGCCTTGGCGTTCCAACCACCCTCGGCGTTCTCATCGGCTCCGGCCTCCACCGTATCCTCGGAAACCTCGATAGGTTCCCATAGTCTCGGACTCTTTTTCTACCGGAGGAACCAAGGACTCAGCATGAGCACACTCGGCCTTGAAATCCTTCATCTCAGCAATCTCGAATCGAAGGAGAAATCCGGGTTCGAGACTTGTAAAGGTTTCTGACCGAACCCGGCACTCGAAATCACCAACAAACTCCTGAGCTTCTTTAAAACATTGAAACTCAGCAGCAAACGATTCCGCCCGTCTTGCCACTTCAGCTGCGACCATCCTTCTTCCTCTCCTTTCCGCCCGAGCGAGCTCGAGCATGAAGCTCAGCTTGCCGCGATTCTGCGCCTTTACCTCTTGTCGGAACCGGAAAAGCTCTCGCTCCTCTTCGTGGTCTTGAAGTTAGCAATCCTGGATTTGCGGAAACTTCGAGTCAAGCGCCTCGCTAAACACTCTTAGTCCCTGCATAAACTCAAGATCAGCAAGCATGCTTATATACAGATTCGAACGTAAGGTTAAGAAGTTGAAGGTCAACCTCGTTGACACGTTGGGAGCCCTCGGCAAAACCCGTTGTTTCTCCTCATCCTCCAGCGACTCATCAGTAACAAACTCGGAGGAAGACCATCAAAGAAGTTGTTGGGTGGAAAATCGCTGGCTCCGTCTTTTCCGTTGGAGGAAAACTAGGTTTTCTCCCAGCGGTGAAGGATCTTCGAGCCTTCCCCATCATCGATTTCCTTCCCTTACGAGATCTCTGTCGCCTCGGGAGCCGATGACGGTTCGGCATCATCGACGGACAGGATCTGGGACCGATAAAGTCTAACCGCCTCGAATCCGTTCGAGGGTGAAGAATTTCAGAAAACGGCCTTTGACGAAGAAGATCTCTCTTGACAAAGAGATCACCATGCAAATGCGCAATAGGGTTGTTCCCTACAAAGCGAAACTTTTTCACTAAAACTCGCACTTCCGAAATGGTGAAATAGACAACAGGTTTTTCATCGTATTACCTCGGTTGAAGTTCCATGCTTGCGGAAATAGATGCAGGCAGCTCTCCTCGACAGACTCACCATCTATTTGGACGAAGAAGAAACGCTCCTGCCACGATTTGGGATTCGAAGTAGTCCCCTGAATCACTGCCATATCCTTCTTAGGCAGCATGGAGTAGTAACCGTCGCTCCCCGTCGGCGAGTGCCCCAAAGACCTTCGAAAATCATCGGGACCAAGATCAATCCCGAGTTCATAGCTAGCGATCAGTACGCCAAGCCAACTCTCCAAGGCAGGAACACTGAGCTGGCTGATCGAAAGTTCGAAGCGATGAAGCGCACGAACAATGGCACCAGGGATCAGGAACCACATACGGCAGTATGTAAAGAAAGCCTCGTAACATGTAAAGAAACCTTGCGGAGGATTCCTTGCTCTCTCGTTACCGACGGGAATCCAGAATTTAACTCCATCAGGAACCTGGTAAAAATCTCGAAGAACCTTGCGATATTTGCGAGAAACCAAGCTTGGGGTAAAAGGAGCACCAGGCTGCAACAGAGGTCTCTTCGCTTCCTCCTCGACCAGATGAATTGGAAGAAGAGTTTCTCTTTGAGGATCTTGAAGACATTGTTCTTAAAGAGAGAGAAAGGATTCTTGAGAGAGAGAGAGTAAATTTCTTATGACGAAGTAAGAATGAGATTTTTTACTCCATCCTTATAAAGGAGGTAAAATCACTATTTACCACGACTTTCGGTTAACGATTACGTCTCTACACCTTCCCATACGACTATACCGCAAGCTAGGATCCGACAGGCACTACGGTTCCTAGCTAGCTGGGGGGCTAACTGTTGGGGTCAAAATCGGTCAATGACGAAATAGTTACCCGAAACGGGTGGTCGCTCGATAAAACTCACGGGAAGGCTCGTCCACTCCCATCTGGCGCCAGCGGCAAGGGTCCTGGCGCCCATCCGTGCAATCATCTCATGATCTCGGGCAATGGTGGCATCTTGGTCCCTTGAAACCCATGTCCGGATCGTCCGAGATCTACAATGACTCTTCCGTAAAGCCTTCCCGATTGTTTAAAAGATTCATCTTTTAACACATCTAGAGCTCGAAGCCTCGTTGCTCACATCCTCGAGGAGTCTCGTTGGATTAGAAACGATTATCTCGAAATCTACGGCTAACGATCTTCCCAAACTCAAAGATTTCCAAAGCGACTAACGGGAAAGATCGAACAACGAAAACCCACAGACGCAGGATGGCCTGGCGACGGCGCACGCGGACGCTGGGCCTGGCCGCGGCACGCTGGTTAGCCTATACCGGCGGCACCACGCTGGCGCCAGGCGCCGGCGCACGCTGGACGCTGGCCGCCTATGCCGCGGCTCCGTCACGCTGGTCGGTCTGGCCGCCCACGCCCTCGCCCTGGTCTCGGTCCTATCATGCCCGGTCCGATTCCGTCTTAGCTTGTTCGGATCAATCTACGCAAGTTTGGTACGATCACGGTTATTCTAGAACACCAATATCTCGACTATACAAGGAATTGGGGTTCCTTCGGAAACACCGAAACCTTCAAAGACCGTTCTTTCGAAAAACCGTAAAAACGCCTAAACGGCCCAACGTGGCCAAAACGGCCCACTTACGATTTTCCGAAAAAGAAGGATAACTATGACGGTTTATCTTTATCCTCACATAAGAGATAAATGTCAAGTTTCCAGAAGATAAATGTCAAGTTTCCAGAAGATAAATGTCAAGTTTTCCGAAGATAAATGTCAAGTTTCCCGATAAACACGAAGATGGACGAAAATGGAAAAAGCCCGATTCAGCCCGCGAGAAGATAGACCGTCTTAAGAGGAGTATATAAGGAGAGCTTTGAGCAAGAAGCAAACCAGATCACAAAAAACTTCCAGAGCACTTAGCACTTAGAGCGTTTTAGCTTTCCTTTTCTGTTTTCATTAGCGAGCTGCGACTCAACTAGGTTAGATCTAGGCGGCCGGACTAGCGGACCTTTCGACAGCTCTCGTAGCTTACTTCTTACCTGTTGTTCACGCTCAAAACGCGAATTCAGAAATAAGATCTTTTTCCGCTCTACTTTACGATTTTTATTTCTCAACTTAAACTCTCATTGATTGTTTCGTGTGCGGCCCAGCAAATATCCGGGACCTTCAAGGAAGATCAGGTTAACTCGGTTTTCCTCCACAAATCTTTATCGGAAATTGACGGTGCGAATTTCGGTTCCCACAACATGGATACCAAACTAAACGTTATTCATCGTGAGCTATTTAAGAAATTAGATGCTCTAAGTGAACAAGTTAAACGATTAGAAGGTGATGTCGCCGAAAACGCGATCGCTATCATGAGGGAAGCAGGACGTCTTCCTGGGCGAACTAATATGAACCCAAGATGTCAAGTTAGTGCTGTACTCTTGAGAAGTGGAAAGCAACTTGTTCCGAAAGCTAAGGAAAAACCTTTTTCAAAAGAAAATTCTAGAGAAGAGATCAAACCCACCCCCAACCCTGTGCTATTCCATGCCAGTAGAGCGGAACCTTCACCAAACAAGGGCAAAAAAAAGGTAGTCAAAGCACCAAAGAAGTTGTGATTGATATTCCGGACGACGAGGAAGATTCGGAGGATGAAGTTCATATCGACCGATGAAAACAATATCGATCGACACCAATCCCCTAAGCCGAAAAGCGATTCAGCACAAGCTGGACCGACCATCGAAAGGTTTTATAACCCGATTCCCCCTTTTTCTCCACGCAAGTCCGACCCTAAGCGTGAATTGGACAGAGAAATCTGTAAGAAAGCAATCGAAAGGATCAGAGTTGAGATGCCATTAAGTGATGCTGTCAAAATTTCGCCAACTCTAAAGAAGCATGTTAAAGATATGGTAACTAAAGGTTTTCAAGTCGGAGAACGTAGCATCATGATGATTTCCGAAGAAGTCAGTGCTATAATCCAAGACGAAATTCCGATCAAGCAACCCGACCCTGGTAGTTTCGTTCTTAGTTGCACCATCCAAGATAAACAGTTTCCAAGAGCCCTCTGTGATCTCGGATCTAGAGTGAATTTGATGCCGCACTCTGTTGCAACATCACTCGGATATGCGGAGTTCACTCCAGAAAACATCCAACTAGTTCTTGCTGATCGATCTGTTCGAGTTCCAGAAGGAGCACTTGAGGATGTGCCCGTAATTATCAATGGATGCACAGTACCAACGGACTTCGTTGTACTTCACTACAAGAACGAACCCAGAGACCCCATTATCTTGGGAAGACCATTTCTTGCAACCGCAAATGCAATAATTGACGTCAAAGAAGGACGCATCTGCCTGAACATTGGAAACATTCCAATGAGGTTCGACATGGAAAAAGTAATGACGCGCCCTTTGATAGATAGATCATCCTCCTATGTAGGTGATAGACCTTACCCAAAAATCCTTTGAAGATTCATTCTCTGAAAGCCACATCGAAGATGTGCTCATGGTTGCTCAGGGAGAAGTATTCAGCATGGATAATCGTACGGATGATTATGCACATTTGATAGACGCAAGAAATGATGATACAACAAATGGTGAAGAGGATTCCGAGATAAATATCGATCGATATTTGCAAAACGCTGTCGATAGACAACCATTTTCGATAGGCGATCTGAGCAAGGAAAATGCACCTAAGGTGGAATTGAAACAACTTCCTGCCGGACTCGAATATGCCTACCTTTTTGACAACACTTATCCCGTTATCGTAAATGCGAATCTTACAAATAGTGAGCTCGCTTTATTGTTGAATAAACTGCGAAAACACGGGAAAGCAATCGGATACTCTCTTGAGGATATCCCAGGAATTTCCCCCGACCTGTGTATGCATCGGATTCATCTTGACGATGAATCAAAGTCATCAATAGAATATCAAAGGCGACTCAACCCCAACCTGAAAGAAGTTGTTAAAAAGGAAATTATCAAACTTCTCGATGCCGGTGTAATCTATCCAATCTCAGATAGCAATTGGGTGAGCCCAGTTCACGTAGTGCCTAAGAAAGGAGGCATTACTGTGGTCAAGAATGACAAAGACGAACTTATTCCAAAGAGAACTGTAACTGGACACCGTATGTGCATCGATTACAGGAAACTAAACTCCGCAACGCGGAAAGACCATTTTCCTTTACCTTTCATCGATCAAATGTTGGAAAGATTAGCCAATCATCAATACTATTGTTTTCTTGACGGATATTCCGGATTTTTCCAAATTCCAATTCATCCGGATGACCAAGAAAAGACAACCTTCACATGCCCTTATGGAACGTTCGCCTACCGTCGGATGCCATTTGGCCTGTGTAACGCCCCCGCTACCTTCCATTGCTGCATGATGTCCATCTTCACTGATATGATAGAAGATTTTATGGAAGTTTTTATGGATGATTTCTCAGTCTATGGATCTGATTTCAAAAGTTGTCTCGATAACCTCTGTAAGGTTCTTGCCAGATGCGAAGAGAAGAACCTTGTTCTAAATTGGAAAAAATGCCATTTTATGGTTAATGATGGAATTGTTCTTGGACACAAGGTATCTGCTGCTGGAATTGAAGTAGATCGAGCAAAGATAGAAGTGATGTCTGGTTTACCTCCACCAACTAACAAAAAAGACATTAGTAGTTTTCTTGGGCATGCTGGATTTTATCGAAGGTTTATAGAAGATTTCAGCAAAATTGCCAGACCTCTAACAACACTCCTCTGCAAGGATGTTAAATTCGAATTCACTCCAGAATGTCAACAAGCTTTTGATAAAATAAAAAAGGCGTTGATAACTGATAAGTCATGGATTTTACCCACTTTCGACCATGATTTTTATATGTTTTTGGAAACAAAAGGACACTTGTAGTGTCTTTTATGAGCTTTTACAGGTTCAGGTACTCTTTGGTGAAATGTGACAATTTTGGAGCAGAAATGGATACTTTAAGGAGGGTTGTAATGGAACGATAACTTAAGCTAATCGACCGATGCTCACCATGATGCATCGACCGACGAGACATTACATTCATCGATCGATAGGAGCTAGTGACATCGATCGATATGAAAGGCCTCCAAGAATTAATGACGAATTTAATGAGCTAATCATCTCATTAGGGTTTCACTTCTACCAAATGAGTCCCTGGCTGCCTCTTAAGCTATATTAATAGAGTTTTGTATTATTTTAGAGGCAAGACTTGCCTAGAAAACTTTTAGACCTAATTTGGAGAGAAGCATCATGCTACCTTGGAGAGAACTTTGGAATGGAGAGATAAATCCAAACTGCATACAGAGAAGATCTTTAATTCCCTTATTTTTCTCTACTCTTTTATTGTTTCTCTTATTATTCTATTTAAAAGTATTATTCAAACCATCATGATTTTGTCTTCCATGAATATGTTTGAGTAGTTTCTCTTGTTAGATTTAGGTTTCTCATTAAGGTTAACCATGCATTGCAATTGATTAAATGCTAGGGTGTTTAAAATATAATTCTTCATTCTAGTTGTTCTTAATGCTAAGTATAGGATTGATCACCCTTGTCTTAGATCTTAGGATTAATTTGGATAAGTGAGAACTTAGCAAATTCCTGAAACCCAAAGCTGGTATGTTCCAACTTTACCTAGAGTGCACGAAAGTGGCCTCTTTGTAAGATTGGAGAACCAATTCAAATCGGATCTTAAAGCTCACTAGAAACGATATCGATCGATAAGTAATCAGCTTGTCGAGCGATACCGCGAAAGGTGTATCGATCGATATTCATATAGAATAATCGATCGACACTTTCTTATACTCATCGAACGATAGTTGATGACTTAAGATCTAGTTGAAGATAATCAATAATTGATTTAACCTTAAGATTTGAGTTCAGAACTATGACTATTAAAAACCCTAGATACCCTGCATGCTAGTTACACCTGAGAAATAGCCTAAATCTAGCTTCGCTTCCTCTTGCTTAAAACCTAAACCATTCAATCAAGCAATTACTTGCTTACCCTCTATTTACTGCTTTAAACTTGTTTGTGTAGCTTTATTTCGAAGACTAAACAATCTATTGTGTAATCCTGGAGTCTCTGTGGATTAGATCCCTAAGTGCTACAACTGAACCTCTTATTTGAGAGAGTAAAGTCACTCCTTAGGGTAATTTGAGTGATATCAAATTTGGCGCCATTGCCGGGGACTCTTTCTTATTACCATTAGATTTAGTTTAGAATATAGTCTAGATCTTATTTTCGTATTTACTAAAATCTTTTCCTCTTATTGTGCTCTTACAGGTACCTAAGAATGGAAAAGACAAATTTCGGCAGTTATCCAAGATAAACAGTTTCCAAGAGCCCTCTGTGATCTCGGATCTAGCGTGAATTTGATGCCGCACTCTGTTGCAACATCACTCGGATATGCGGAGTTCACTCCAGCAAACATCCAACTAGTTCTCGCTGATCGATCTGTTCGAGTTCCGCAAGGAGCACTTGAGGATGTGCCCGTAATTATCAATGGATGCACAGTACCAACGGACTTCGTTGTACTTCACTACAAGAACGAACCCAGAGACCCCATTATCTTGGGAAGACCATTTCTTGCAGCCGCAAATGCGATAATTGACGTCAAAGAAGGACGCATCTGCCTGAACATTGGAAACATTCCAATGAGGTTCGACATGGAAAAAGTAATGACGCGCCCTTTGATATATAGATCATGCTCCTATGTAGATGATATCGACGACCTTACCCAAAAATCCTTTGAAGATTCATTCTCTGAAAGCCACATCGAAGATGTGCTCATGGTTGCTCAGGGAGAAGTATTCAGCATGGATAACCGTACGGATGATTATGCACATTTGATAGACGCAAGAAATGATGATACAACAAATGGTGAAGATGATTCCGAGATAAATATCGATCGATATTTGCAAAACGCTGTCGATAGACAACCATTTTTGCAAGAAGATTGATGATTAAGGCCAGTATGAGGAGCTCAAACAAGAGGTGCACCAAGCTGTTTCAGCCACTCAACAAGAGGACACCCAACAAGATGATTGGAGTGAGCTCAAGGCACCAAAAGTGGATCTAAAACCTCTTCCCCATGGTGTAAGGTACGCATTTCTAGGCCCTAATGAGTCATATCCTGTCATTGTGAGTAGTGAACTCACTGAACTTGAGCTTTCTCAACTTTTAAATGCACTTAAAAAGTTTAGAAAGGCAATTGCGTACTCACTAGATGATTTTAAGGGGATATCACCTTCTTTGTGCATGCATAGGATACATCTAGAAGATGAATCAATGACTTCTATAGAGCATCAAAGAAGGTTGAATCCTAACCTGAAGGATGTTGTAAAGAAGGAGATTCTTAAGCTCTTAGATGCTGGTGTTATCTACCCTATTTCAGATTCTAAATGGGTATCTCCTGTGCATGTAGTTCCAAAGAAAGGTGGTATCACTGTGGTTAAAAATGACAAGGATGAATTGATACCAACAAGAACCATAACTGGCCATAGGATGTGTATTGATTATAGAAAGCTCAACTCTGCATCTAGAAAGGATCATTTTCCATTGCCATTCATTGATCAAATGCTTGAGAGACTTGCAAACCATCCTTTCTATTGTTTTCTTGATGGGTATTCAGGGTTCTTCCAAATCCCCGTACATCCCAATGATCAAGAGAAGACAACATTCACATGCCCCTATGGCACCTTTGCTTATCGAAGTATGCCATTTGGGTTATGTAATGCTCCAGCAACCTTTCAAATGTGTATGATGTCTATCTTCTCGGATCTCATTGAGGATATTGTGGAGGTATTCATGGATGATTTCTATGTCTACGGATCTTCGTTTTCTGCTTGTTTGTCCAACTTGTGCAGGGTCCTACAGAGATATGAAGACACCAACCTTGTG
The DNA here is from genome assembly GCA_016432835.1 of Brassica nigra. NCBI lineage: Eukaryota > Viridiplantae > Streptophyta > Magnoliopsida > Brassicales > Brassicaceae > Brassica > Brassica nigra. Next base: position 36,665,397 of record CM028245.1, read on the forward strand.
CTGAACTGGGAGAAGTGTCACTTCATGGTCAAAGAAGGGATTGTGCTTGGGCATAAGATTTCAGAAAAGGGCATTGAAGTGGACAAGGCTAAGATTGAGGTGATGGTCAGCTTGCCACCACCAAAGACAGTGAAAGACATCAGGAGCTTCCTTGGCCATGCTGGGTTCTATAGAAGATTCATCAAAGACTTCTCAAAGATTGCTAGACCCATGACCAAGTTGCTGTGCAAGGAGGCCGCTTTCAGCTTTGATGAAGATTGTCTTGAAGCCTTCAAGAAGATAAAGGGTGAACTGGTTAGTGCTCCCATCGTCCAGCCACCTGATTGGGACTTCCCTTTTGAGATAATGTGTGATGCTAGTGACTTTGCTGTTGGGGCTGTCCTGGGGCAGAAGAAGGATGGCAAGACTCATGTGATTTATTATGCTAGCCAAACCCTGAATGATGCACAGATGAAGTATGCCACAACTGAGAAAGAGATGCTGGCAACTGTCTTCGCCTTTGAAAAATTCAGAAGCTACCTGGTGGGTTCCAAGGTCATTGTGTATACTGACCATGCAGCTTTGAGACACCTCCTAGCAAAGAAGGATGCCAAGCCAAGACTACTAAGGTGGATCCTTTTGCTTAAAGAGTTTGACTTGGAGATTAGAGACAAGCCAGATATTGAGAATGGAGTTGCGGATCACTTGTCCAGGTTGAGGATTGAAGGTGGAATCCCTATTGATGAGGGACTTAGACAAGAGCATGTCATGGCCATCATGTCAGTGGAGGCAGTCATTGAGACTGGAAAAAAGATTGAAGAGGTTAAGGCAGCTGAAGAGAAGGGACCTTGGTATGCTGATTTGGTTAACTACTTAGCCACTGGGAAGGAACCATTGGGGCTTGCGGTGTATGAGAAAAAGAAGTTCTACAAAGACTTGAAGAGATACTATTGGGATGAACCATACCTCTACACCTTATGCAAAGATCAGATTTATAGAAGAGTGGTGGCTGAAGAAGAAGTCGAAGGAACCCTCTCACATTGCCATGGATCTTCCTATGGAGGCCATTTTGCTACATTCAAGACTGTCTCAAAGGTTCTACAAGCTGGATTCTGGTGGCCACACATGTTCAGGGACTCACAAGATTTCATTTCAAGATGTGACTCTTGCCAAAGGAGGGGGAACATTACTAAGAGGAATGAGATGCCTCAAAACCCAATCCTTGAAGTGGAAGTGTTTGATGTTTGGGGGATTGACTTCATGGGACCTTTCCCTTCTTCTTATGGAAACAAATACATTTTGGTGGCTGTGGACTATGTTTCAAAGTGGGTGGAAGCAATAGCAAGTCCCACAAATGATTCAAGAGTGGTGGTCAAAATGTTCAAGAGCAATATCTTCCCAAGGTTTGGAGTACCAAGAGTGGTCATAAGTGATGGAGGTTCACATTTCATCAACAAAGTATTTGAGGGTCTTCTCAAGAAGAATGGAGTGAAACACAAGGTTGCAACACCCTATCACCCTCAAACAAAGTGGCCAAGTGTAGGTCTCCAACAAGCAAATCAAGGGAATATTGGAGAAGATTGTGGGAACCAAGAGGAAGGATTGGTCAGCCAAGCTTGATGATGCTCTTTGGGCATATAGAACAGCCGTCAAGACTCCTCTAGGCACTACTCCTTTCAACCTTGTCTATGGGAAGTCTTGCCATCTGCCAGTTGAGCTTGAATACAAGGCATTGTGGCCTGTGAAGTTTTTAAACTTTGACATCAAGGGTGCAAAGGAGAAGAGACTTCTTCAACTCAATGAACTGGATGAGATAAGGATGGATGCCTTTGAGAATTCAAGGATTTACAAGGACAAGTTTAAGGCCTTCCATGACAGGCACATCCTTAAGAGAGAATTCAAGGCAGGAGATCAAGTTCTTCTTTACAACTCTAGACTGAAGTTTTTTCCAGGAAAGCTCAAGTCAAGGTGGTCTGGTCCATTTGTGATCAAAGAAGTGAGACCTTATGGAGCCATTGTGCTTTGGAACAAGGATGGTGGAGACTTCAAAGTGAATGGCCAGAGACTCAAGGAATACATGGCCACAATACCAAAGGAGGATGGGACATCAACCCCACTCTCTGATGCTCCCCTTGCCTAACCTCAAAGGAGGCAAAATCAAGCTAGTGACTTTAAACAAGCTCACTTGGGAGGAAGTCCCATGGTTATCCTTGTACATATTGCATTAGGATTTTTTTTTTCAACAACAAGTCCCTTGAAAGATGTTGGGTCCATGTAGAGAGCTTGAGAATGAATTGACTGAGGTTTTGAGATGGAGGAAACACCAAAAGATGTGAAATGGTTCAGTGATCAGGAGAGAAAGAGGTGAAAAATGATGGTTTGGTCGAGTCATTACACGGGTCATGACACCCGGGTTATCCTACCCGCACGGACTGATGGGCGTCAGAACGGACAGCACGCGGGTGGACACACCCGACTGGAAGGAACCGCATAGGTTGATCGAACAGAACGCGGGTGAATAGATGGCACGCGGGTGGACGTACCCGGCTGAACGGCTGGTACGCGGGTGATAACACCCGACTGGAAGAACCCGCACGGGCCGGGAGCACTCGGACTAAACGGATGGAACACACACGGGTAGACGTACCCGGTTTGAAGAGCCCGCACGGGTTGAGAACATTCGGAAAGGTAGCACGAGGGCGAGTATACCCGGGACGCACCAACCTTGCTCACGCCCGCGTACGACCTGCGCATGACCCGTGCATGACCCGACCGCGACCCGACCGCCCGCCCATGTAAGTTCTTCTTCCTTTTTCAAGACCCAAACCCGGATCCGACCCACCAGACCCGACCCAGACCACCCCTAAAACCCTAATTCACCCTCTCTTTCCTCATTTCATCCCCTTCCTCACATAAAAATCCTCTCTAGCCTCCAAGAACTAAAATCCCCATAAATTTCTCAAATCTCAACCAAATCATCCAATTCCTTTTCCCACATCCAAGTCTTCTTCCCCTAAGTCTATTTCCTTGAATCTTTTCATCCTAATCCTTCATCCAAAGCAAGGTATGGTACTTTTCAGTTCAAATTCGTAATGCTCATGGACCCTAAAATTTGAACTTGAAATTTTGAACCTTTTCTTGCTTGATTCTTGTCAAATAGACTAGGGAATGACTATATATGATGCTGGGCTGTTGATTTCTTGGTCAATTTGAGCTGAATTTGGATTTTAAGAAATTAGGGTTCATGAGATTTGGGGATTTTTGAAAAAGTTTTACTTTTGGTTGATTATGGTCTAGATTGATTGGAATTGATGTTCTAGAGCTTGTTTAACATTCAATTTCAACTTGCTTGGTGATTATACTTGGAATTGGCTAGATTAGGTTCCCTTGTTCATAAAAAAAAAATATATATATTAATTTTTTAATTTGTGGACATGGGAACTTGATTGCTTTGTGATAGTCTTGCTAGGTTGCTGGTTTTAGACTAGGTTTGAAAGTGTTCATTCAAGCACCTATCATTCCGAAAGTGTTCTTTCTTCCTTGTGCTTAATCTTGTCCAAGTCTTGAAATTTTTCAGGTTCAAGATGGGAAGGAAAGATGAGGACTTGATTGCACAAGAAAAAGTTGAGGCTGCTCAGAAAGAGACTGCTAGGTTTGGGAAAGAGTTAGGCTCCATGCCTGAATCTGAGGAGGAACGTAGGCAGCAAGCCTTGGCTATGTTGAGAAAGAAAACACAAGCCAAGAGGGATGGAAAGAGAGTGGTTGATGGGGATAACAAGCAACCCAAGAATGAAGGAAAAAGGATTGCTAGTGATGAGAAAGGGACTGCTGGTACCCACAAGCAGTCTAAGAGGGATGGAAAAAGAGTGGTTGATGATGATCACAAGACAACCAAGAAGGATGGCAAGAGGTTGGCTAGTGATGAGAAAGTGATTGATGATGCTTACAACAAGGCCAAGAGGGATGGAAAAAGAGTGGCTGTTGGTGATCATAAGCATACTCCTTCAAAGAAAGCTAGAGCTCCCAGATCTCACAGTGTGGGACCTCTTGTTTTGGAGAAGAACACCAAGAAGGATGATGAGAAACCAACTCCTCCCACCAAGATCAAGATCAAGGCACCAAAACCAAAGATATTGGCGCCTCCACCCTTGGCGCAAGTAGATGCAATTGTTGAAGAAGCATCTTCTTCAAATGGTAGTGCGGCTGAGCAAGAGACTTCCGAAAAGAGGGGTTTCAATCCTAATAGAGATAGACAGAGGAAGCCTACTGAAGTTGAACTATTGGAGCAGCTGAGGCAAGGAGTATCTTGGCCTCCAACCAGATTTGCTGATGTGAGGCTAATGGGAGAGTTAGAGATTGATCAAGACATGAAGGATTTGCTTGCTCTCATGAACATGGACAGCTTCTATTCCATGGCTCACCCAACACATAAAGAGGTCTCTTGCCAATTCTTGGCTTCCTTGGAAGCCACATTCCACTTTTCTCTACATGAGGAACAAGGTTGGGGAAGAATCAGTTTCAAGATTGATGAGAGAACCTACTTCATGACATTTTCTGACATTGGAGAGGTGCTTAGCCTCAAGGATTTGAAGGAGTCTTCTTTGCCTAAGATGAAAGGGCTTCCTAAAGGAAAGACCCTTCCACACTACACTTACAAGTTTTTATCCGGAAAAGATAGAGTGTCCAGCAGAGACAAGAATGCTTCTATCAGGCATCCATCAGTCCGCTACCTCCATAGGCTGATTGTCCACACCATCTACCCGAGGAAAGAGCCAAGTAACGTGAATGGAGAAGACTTGAACCTCATGCACCAAGCTATCCAGCACTTTGCCTCACCTCCTCACTTACCTGAAGTCCACACTGATTTTTACGCTGAGTTTGGTATGGTTGGATTCTTTGTGAGGCGCCTCATGTACTATAAGGATTATGCTTGGACAAACAGGGATCCAGAGGCTCAGATTGGAATAGGTGGCTCGATCACACCATTGCTTGTGCACCAGGGTATTAGCTTGGGCGATGATGCATCCGGTCCCTCTTTCATTGACCTCACCTACTTGAAGTCAGCTCATTACTTCTCTGGAAGATACAATGGGAGGTGTGTTTACTCGTACTTGAGAGGTTCCACCACAGTTGAGCTGCTTCTCCCTAACTATGAGCTCACTTCATTGAGGACACCAGGGACTATAAGTTTTGATATCAGTGAGCAGCACCTCCTAGGCAGTCATGGGACTCTCGGCCCTATGGTATTAAATATGAACGAGAAAGCAGCAGCGAGGGCAGCTAAGTTTGTCAGGGATATTCCAGCAGAGCCACAGCCCATCTCTTTGATCCTCCTCGCTATAAGTTTGAGCAATGCACCAGTGCCCTGCCTATTGGTCCCACTCGCCAAGCTCATGACCAGATTAGCACACTACAAAGGTGGAACAGAGCTCAAGATAGGACCATCTTCAAGCTCACCAAGAAGTGCAAGGAATTGAGGAAAACTGTGAAGAGACAAGCTGAAGCTTCAGCTAAGTTCATGAGAAAGGTGGCTGATGTTCTGACTAGGAAAGCATTAGCAGGCTGCAAGGCTGAGGATTTCGATCTTGATGCTTTCCTTGCACCCCCTCCTCTGCCCCTTCATGACCCAAATGCGCCACAAACCGAGAAGCAAGCCCTCCGTAGCTTGAGGAACCCTTACATCTTCCCCTCTGTGTCCGGGAACAAGTCCCCCTCTCTAGACACCACTGATGAGGAAGGCGACTCAGAGGATGAGGCATCTGCCTCATCACACGCTCCATGAGGTACTCCACTTCCTGATCATTGTATATACCATTCATCTTTGCATTTAGATTTCATTTATTTTCTTTTAGGCCCTTCTCTACATTTAACAAACACAGAGACTGTGTGAATTAAGTGTGGGGGAGGTGCCAAGTTTCTGATCTTCTTGTGTTTTATGTCATAAGCATGCACTTGTAGATAGTTATTGCATAGAAAAACCAAAAAAAAATTGAAACATTTGAAAAGCACAAAAAGAATCATGTAGTGGCATTAGGATTGAGTCTAGATCATTCACTTGCATAAAAAAAAGAGAAAAATCATCATATAGGTTGCATCATGCATAAGGGGACAAGGATGATAGGTGCCTTGTAAAGATGCTCATGCTAAGTTCTTAAAGTGATAACCTTTATAATCATAGTAAGTAGCTTGAGCAATCTTAGGATAGCTTGTAAACTTTGAGCCTTGAAAACTCTTCCTAAAGCTTATTTGATTGATTGATGCTCTCTCTTTGAAGTTTGCTCCTGTCATATTTAGACTCTAAGTCTCTTGCTCATGGTCCCTTGTGTACTAAGTCATGGATAGAACACTTGAGTTGTCTCTCCCATTCTTTGCCTATCTTTTTGGACAAACTCAATTGGTACTCCACACCCTTAAACCCTTAACTCCTTTCAAGCCTTCATTGTTTGTTGAGTGAGGCCTTCTTTGGAAAGCTTTACATGTGCATAATGTTGAGAGTATTGGGAACGACAATGCTTGATCTCCATTTTAGCTAGATTAGACACTCATATTGTCTAGCTTCTAGGATGGGGGTGAGTGTTGTAAGGTGTAATCTTGGGAATGTGGAAAGTTTTTGAAAGAAAAGATTAACTCAAAGAAATCCAAGTTAATAAGTGATTTAGTCTAGAAGGGATAAGAGAAATAATATTTCTAAGGTCTAGTTTATAAAAAAAAAAAGAGAAGTCTTGGCCCCTATAATAAAAAAATAATAATAATGAAAGGGGCTAGCAATGTTTAAGATAGAGCTGATAAGAGTTTAAAGAGTAAAATCCCTTGTAGACTTCAATAAGAAAGAGTTCTTAATGAGAAAATATCTTGAGTGTTTTGGGGGAATCTTTGGGTGAGAGATGTGAGTGGTTTTGACATTGGGAATGGGGATATAACTTATGTATTTGGGAAAAGGGTAGAACAATGGAGATTGAGCATTGTATGCATGAGTTGATCCCATTCTTAGATATATTATGAGCAATGTCAAGGCTACTTTGTTTTGAGAGTAAACCACCTTCAAAGATCCTTCTTGAACTACTTGATTTGTTTTGCATCAAAGCCTTTCTCACCAAACCAAATGACTTGGACCATTTGACCATTTGCAAGAGATCTTTTGAGTTTTCTTAATGATTGTTAGAGAGCAAGTAGATTTGTGGATTGTGGATTCATGATGAGTAAGTGTAGGGATCAAAAGAGTTAAGATAGGCCTTGAGAAGTTAGAGTTGGATTAAGTGCTTGCTCTAGCTAGTTGGTATGATTATACAAGGTTATCAAGTTGAGAATTAAGAAGAGCATTCTTTTGGCTATGAGTCCCCTCCTTCAAACCTCTCCTCCTTAGTCCTTGCTAGTTTACTTGTGGACAAGTAAAGGACTAGTGTGGGGGAGTTGATGTCTTGCATATTTTCATTATTTAGCTTTCCATTTTGTGAATTTTATCCCTTCTAGATTAGGCATTAGGCATATTTAGGTTCATTTTGCATTCATGAGTCTTTATCAGGTCTTGGAGTGTACTTTGGAGATATTGAAGGTGTTTGGGGGTACTTTGTTACAAAGAGGAAGGGTGAAAGATGAGCATGGACGATGGCCATAGGGAAGTCTTTTATGCTAAGATGTGGTGGAGACATAGCATTTTGAGTTAGCTTTCCAATGGGGGTAGTTCCAAGCCATTTGAAGCCATATTGGAGGAGTTATGATCATTTGAGTGGAGGCATGTCAAGGCACCCGGGTCAGCACACTCGACCTGACCAACCCGCACGGGACGAGGGAGAGATGCTGGACGATGAAGCACCCGGATGGACGGACGCGGCCTCGACAACCCGCACGGCTTGACCGCGGGAACAGACAGCACGTACGTGGCCTGGACACCTCGGTGAAGTTACCCGCGTACGAACATCAACCCACCGATCACACTTGACTGACACCACCCGTGTACGAACATACCCGGACGTCCACACCCGACTGGACGCCACCCGCGTGCGAGCACACCCGGTAGCGACGAACGCCTAGGACAAGACGCGACCGGACGCACCCGAGGAAGACAACCCGCACGGCCCGACGATGGAGAACGCCCAAGATCAGGACGCGGTCGATCACACCCGACCTCCCTCGCCCACGTACCACTCCACTCGACCTCAGCACACTCGAGCAAGACGACCCGCGTAGCCTCACACCCGGACACGAGCAGCACGACCCGCACGGCTTGGACGGCCTGGTCGAGATTCCACACCCGGGTGGTCATACCCGGCCTGGTCGATGCCCATCCGACCAGGGAATCCGAGCTTCTTCCTTTTGGAGCCTTTTGATTGGCTTAGACCATTACTCTTCTAAGGGCTTTTTAGTCATTTTTCTTTTATGTTTTTAGGGCTCTTAAGCCTATTATAAATACTCTTATTATCCCTAGTTTGGGACTTATGTTATTTTCTATCTAAGAATACAAACCCTTTGAGTAAAGTTTCATCTTTGATTCATAATCTCTTCTCATCTTTGTATTCTTGATTGCTTGATTTCATCTCCTTTCTTTCTCTACATGTTTAAGCTTGAATCTCTCATGGGTTTAAGAGTAAGCATGTGGATTAGTGAGTATATCCATTTAAGATCCATGGATTAGGGTGATTGAGAGTGATTAAGTGTAGATCCAAGGTGTTTAGTGTTAGATCTATCCTTTCCTGGCATTGATTTGGTGTTCTTAATGCTATATTTGAGTTGGCCTCTCAAACATAGAGCCATAGGCATTTCATGCCCAGAAGGTGTTCTATGAAATGCCTGAACCAACTCATCTATGCTTTTAGCTTGCTTTGCCTAAGGGATTAGTTGTCAAAGAAGCTAGGATTGTTATTAGACTCATTCTCCATGGTTGCTTTGATCATTACAGCCAAAGGGATTTGGTGTACTTGGGTGATCATTGCAAAAGAGCATTCATCTAGGGATAGAGCTTGCTTAGTTTTGTTGTCTAGGCATAAGGAATTAGATTGGTTGAAAAGTTAGCATCTTGGATTGAATCGTAATCATTTGAAATCAAGTCCCTATACCCATGGGTCTCACTCTCCTCATAAGAAAGAAAGTTTTACTTTTTGTTGCATTTTACTTATTATCTTAGTTTAATAATCATCCTCTTTAATGATTGATGATTGAATTTAGATGAAGCATAGACTTGCATTCCCTTTGCTTTGTGGTCACTTAGAACTGGTTCGACAATCTTATATACTACATCATTTGATAAGGACGTTAGAAAAGTCCTTTCATCACTACATCTTGTTATTTGGAAGTAATATACGGATTGGACGATGGATGCAATGCAAGATCTTTGTAAGGACGACATGGACCAGGGAAGTAACATGGACCAGAGAGTGGCTTAGGTTGAAAGAAACGTGCAGCACTCTTGTAGGGGTGACTGTTATTCCTTGGTGGCCGTTCAAAACAAGTGAGCATATGCAGTGTTCATGTTGGTCTAAGGGAAGGGAGACGTTACGTGGCTAGTACATGAGTGGGCTTGTGATCAGATGGATCAGCTTGGACTCAGTGTAAGTCAAGGTAGGATTCCAAGAGGAATTGGAAACACGATGTTAAGTATCTTAGTATTATGAGGATTGAGGTATATTATAAACACTTTTGTGAATGGTATGGGACATTCACAGAAGTGTGATGCTTTGGAGAATGGTATGGGACATTTTCCAAATGTGTGATCCATCCGAGATCCAACTCATCTAAGTACTTAATGATCGGAAAAGGGTTGTTCCAGATGGGAACGGTGGGTTGTCCTTGCATAGTGAACGCGGCCGGTGGCAGAGAATGAGTTCACAAGGTTTGGTGAAGGACATCCCTGTGATGATCACAGTCAGGGTAATGCCTGCGGATCTGAGTATTGATCCTGGACAGGGTAATGCCTGTGGATTTGGTTGTTGTCCGCCTAAAGAATCATGAGGTGATATTAGGTATGGACTGGCTTGGAAAGTATCGGGCCACTCTGGACTGTCACCGGGAGCGCGTGCAGTTCGAGAGTTGGTGTGAATTTCCGATCAGGTTCCAAGGTATATGTCTGATCTCTGGATGCTTGGTGGTGTCAGCTGTGGGAACCGAAATTCGCACCGTCAATTTTAATAAGTAAGATTGCGGAGGAAAACCGAGTTAACCCGATCTTCCTTGAAGGTCCGGATTCTCTGCGACAGCCAACGACAAGTGACCGAATAAATGCGGAAAAAGATTTGTTAAGATTTGAGACTGGACCTTAAGAAAGGCTGCCTACGTACCCCTTTCGAGGATCAAGTCGGACGTAGTTCAGTTTAGAAAGAATTGAACAAGAGATCGAACCGTCTGGGCGGGTCCGATCTAGTATGAGCGTTTGTCATAGAAATAGGCATGTCGAAGATAATGCCTAGGGTTTCTATGTGCGGAGCTTTGAAGTAAAGAATTGTCCGATCCTTCCGAGAAGCGGACATTTGCAGAGGCGCCAGACGCTCTAGGGCCTGGTTTGTCTAAGACGGCGTTGGTCATAGAAACGGGCATGTCGAAGATCATGCCTAGGGTTTCTATGTGCGGAGCTCTGAGTAAAAGTATAGTTAGATCCTTCCGAGAGGAACAGGGTCTTGGAGAAGATAAAACTAGAACAAGAGGCCAGACGTTCTAGGTCCTGCCTCGCTGGCCTAACCGCCTAAGTTCTAAGTTCTCTAAGCTAGCAGGAGTTCTCTAAGTCTAGATTCTAGGATTTTCGGATCCCTTCTCTTCTGCCCTTGCTCTCCTTATATATCCACTCCAAGGTCGGTTTGCCTTAGGATGATGGACCTCGCCTTTGGGCCCAAGCTTATCTCTTCAGGAAGTATTCCATTTTCGTCGATCTTTGTAATTATCCTCGAGTTTTCGGTGACTTGATGTTTATCCGATGTTCGGGATATCGGACAAACCGTCATAGCCTGATTGGGCCTGAATTCCTAAAATCGTACGTTAGTCCGTGGACTTGTCTTAAGTCGTTAAACGTTTTATACGAATTCTCGGAAAGACTATCTTTCTCGTAAAATAAACCGTATAACCTAAAGGATCGATGTTCAAGTTAATCGACCTTGTTTAATACGATATCTTCTACGAGAAATCCAATCCTTCTAGTTTTTGTCGTAAAACATCGAGGACGATTCCAATCGAGTCGTAGGATGTTTATTCCGTAGCCGTGATCGTCCCAAACTCATGATGATTGATCCAAACAAGCCAAGATGGGATCAGACCGAACACGATGGGACCGAGACCAGGACGAGGGCCGTCGACCGGCGCCAGGCCGGGGTGCCGCCGGCGCCTGGCCAGCCAGCGGGTGCCGCCGCACCAGGCTGGTGCCGCGGCAGGCCAGCCGCGCCGGTGCGCCCGGCCAGGCAAGCCCGCGCGATGGGTGCCGCGGTGGCCGGCCAGCGTCCGGGTGCCGCCGGCAGGTCAGTGCGGCCAGCCAGCGTGGCGGTGCCGCCGGTGCCAGGCGGCCCGTGTCACGGTGCCGCCGGCGCCAGGCGGTGCCGCGGCGCAGGCGGCCAGCGTCACGGGTGCCGCCGGCGCCAGGTCGGTGCGGCCTGCGCCAGGTCGGTGCCGCCGGCCAATCCAGCCCGCGTGACGGTGCCGCCGGCGTCAGGCCGGGTGCCGCCGGCGCCAGGCTGAATATCTCGGCGAGGGCTTCGATTTGATATCTTGATCGTTTTCTGGTTCCTCACGGTTTGAAAGAACGACCTCTTCAAGTTTGAGGCAGATTCTTTTGTGTTTAGGGTTTTGTGGTGATCGAATATTGATGTCCTTGGGAAGCGGACCGATCTTTCCGGGACTCTCGTCCGCGCCCGTAGTCTTCCGATCTCAGAGAGTGGATATTCTAATTTGAGAAAATCTCGTATAACTTCTTTTCAAATTATCCGAGACTTTTGTTTCAAGAAATACTTTCTAGAGACTTTCAGTCATTGATTCCGTCGTGACCGATTTTGACACCAACAGTTAGCCCCAGCTCGTTAGAACCTTTGTGATGTTCTTGCGGCGATAAGACATGTCAGGTAAGATAGGCGGAATTAATGGTTGAAAGGCTCCGTTGAAAGTGGTAAGATTGGGGCTGCTTCGAAGGCTGCCTACGCCCTTGTTGTAGGGATCAAGCCTTCCGTAGTTCGTTTTGGAGTTTAAGACCCTTGTGATCTGTTTTCCGCGAGACTTATATGGTCTGGTTATGTGTCATGAGAGACTTTCGAGCATGATGCTGTTGATGTATTTGTTTTTCGATTATTTATGAACTTCAGTTTTTCCGAAGTATGAGAAAGAGGGTGTGAGTTGTCGTCTCATTCCTAGTTCCCTGATGATCACCGTACCTATTGTTTGCATAAAGCGAGATTTTCCGCGGTTTACCGATTTACGCGGAAAGTTCGTGAAACGAATAGGCTTAAGTGAAGAGACAAATTTTTGGATCTCGTATACCATACTATGTCTGTGAGATGTCAAGATCCAGCGTGGCTGGGTTTAGGGCAAGACCTAGGTTTACTCTCGGACTGAGGCTTTGCGATGACAAATCGGCTTTCGTTTTGCCTGTTTGCGATTTTAACCTGACTCGTACCGTTTAAAATCCGCGAATTGTTGTCGGCTTATATGATTTGTCTGGGCGTGAGTCGAGCTACTTCCTTTACGAAGAGCTAAACCAAAATTTTGATTTCTTGTATAGCGCTATGTTTATCCTTGTCGGATGCAAGAGAGTCTACCCTTTAAAGGTGGCTATTTGTCTGTTTAGGACGTTAGAGTTCGTTTGTTGTGATCAGCAACAACGAAATGATGCCAGTTTAGAGGCATGTTACCGTTTAGAGGTGTGTTTGTATGTTTTGAGTTCTAGAGACGAAGATTTCATCTGGAACGTTTTGAGGAAAAGAATGTCCTTCGAGCGTTAGCGACGTCTCGCAGTGCTGAAGGTCGAGTTTTCCTTGTGCCGCATTTCGTGGTTGAAATGTTCGCGGGCTTGGAGATGTTTTGCGAATGTTCGCAGCCAGAAACTGTTGTTTCGGTTTGGACGCAGGACCAAGGGGTCGCGTAAGTTTGACCTAGGGAGAAGCGTCTACATTCACAGTGCTTCGTGAAGTGTTGGCCTTGGGATTTGATTGTATATATTAAGGATGACTCGTATAACTCTTGGAGCCTTGTCACGGTGTTTCTTTTCATGCCGCGTGTTTACGGTATAGAACTTAATCGATTGACGATAAGTTTAAATCTTCCGCTAACCATATGGTTGTTAGGACTGAGTTTTGGTATGGAGAGTTTATCGTATGATTTCGATTCTGGGTTATCGACAAATTGCTTGCGTAATAGTCACTTGGCGTTCTATGAACAAATCATGGATTGTTGTTTTAGCCGTTAAGTGATTGGAGCGGTGCTCGCTCAGTAGCTTTGGATTGGCATGGAGGCTAGATTCAGCCGTATCACCAAGGAAGTTGTTGGTAGACGATCAGACCATGACCCTTATTAAGGTCATGTTAGTTTACGATTGTCCTTAATGGGGATGCGAATTCAGGTTCGGGCTTCGGAAGGGCGTAGTTGGCGAGGGCAAAATAGCGTTTGCGAGATAGACATGCCAAGCATAGCGGAGTTTTCTGAGTTATGGCTGATGGCTTTTAGAAACGATCTTCCACTTTAGGTCTTAGTTATACGATGAATGGCTCGTATAAATTCTTTTTTTGTTGCATGAAAATCGTTTCATTTTATCCGAGGGGGACAAAGTTTAAGGGATCGACGCAGGACACGTGCGGGTTCGTCTGCGTGATTATTTCCTGCTTGGACGCAACCGCGGGAGTGAAACCAGGAGCCAGAAACCTTGTGGAGCGAAAACTGTCTATGTCAGTTACCCGTTGGACCCATTATGTTTATTTTACGAAAGTTGCTTTGTATGAATTGACTCGACCATACAGAGGATTTTTCGTAAAAGTGATGTAAGGGGGTTTTCGCAAAGGTAACCGGAGAGCGTTTCTCACAAATTACTTGCGATGTTTGCGACCACGGATTGTGTTTTCCTCATTCACTTTTGCGTACTGCGAAATCGTTTTGCATGAGACCGGTCATGTTTTTTCCATAGGCTATTTTGTTTTAAAATGTTCTTGTTATACGAAAGTAATGGATGACCGGTTTCATGGAGATAGAAAATCGCAGATTGTTAAAGTAGCGATTTTCCGCGGATTACACGGGAGATGTTTCCGCTATGATTTCGACCTTTGGACGAAAGCTGCTTCAAACTACTTATGGAGTTTTACCGAAGGTTATTTCGTTATTTTCGTAGTTCACCGTCGTGCTATTAGTCTGACGTTGGTACACGTTTCTAGTCACGAGTTTGCGACGAGAGACGGCGTAGAGTTTTCAAGACTATGTTTGTAACGGTTGGGCTATGCCGTTAGCGTTTTTTAGACGAATCTTATTGCTGCGAGAGTTTGCTTTGTCAAAAGCGTTGTCTTGATGCTGAAGCAAAAAGTTTTCGAAGATGGGATTATACGGGTATAGTATACGTACCTACTTCCCTTTTCTTTTTACGAAAGAAAACGGGTTAGCCGTTCTTCCGAAGGCTTGTGTACGTTTTTTCTTTCTTTTAGGAAGCGGGATGAGTATGCTTTTAGAACGCGTGGCGATCGTTTCTCGGTTTTTCGAGAGATGATGACAGGCCTTTTCAGGTCCTAATCAAATGTTGTAGAATACAAGATGTCAATCCAATTCTAAGAGATTCTAATGCAAAGGGAATGCAAGTTCATGCTTAATCTAAATCTATCAAGATGAGAGGATGATTGTGAAACTAAGACAATATTAAAATGCAATAAAAGATTGAACTTTCTTTCTTATGAGGAGAGTGAGACCCATGGGTATAGGGACTTGATATCAAATGATTAAGCTTCAATCCAAGATGCTAACTTTTCAATCAATCTAATCCTTATGCCTAGACAACAAAACTAAGCAAGCTCTATCCCTAGATGAATACTCTTTTGCAATGATCACCCAAGTACACCAAATCCCTTTGGCTGTAATGATCAAAGCAAACATGGAGAATGAGTCTAATAGCAATCCTAGCTCCTTTGACAACTAATCCCTTAGGCAAAGCAAGCTAAAAGCATATATGAGTTGGTTCAGGCATTTCATAGAACACCTTCCGGCATGAAATGCCTATAGCCTATGCTTGAGAGGCCAACTCAAATATAGCTTTAAAACACCAAATCTATGCAAGGAAATGATAGATCTAACAATAGACACCTTGGATCTAACTTAATCACTCTCTATCACCCTAACCCATGGATCTTAGAAGGATCTACTCACTAATCCACATGCTTACTCTTAAACCCATGATAGATTCAAGCTTAAACATATAGAGAAAGAAAGGATATGAAATCAAACAATCAAGAACACAAAGACAAGATGAGATTATGAATCAAGATGAAACTTTACTCAAGAGGTTTAATGTGTTCTTAGATAGAAAATGAGATAAGTCCCTCAAAGGGGATACAAGAGTATTTATATGGGGCTTGGAAACCCTTAGAAACATAAAATAAAAATTACTAAAAGGTCCTTGGCCAACTTGATTTTCAACCAATGAGAAGCTAGGAAGAAAGGAAGAAGCTGAGCCACCCGGGTCAGCTAGTGTTTGTCCAGACCGGGTGTGTCCAGGTCGGGTGTGTCCTGCTCGTCCGGCGTCCAGGCCGTGCGGCCTCTCTAGGCCGGGTGTGTTCGGCCGTGTGGTGGGCGTCCAGCTGGTGGCAGGACGTGCGGGTGGTGCTGGCCGGGTGATACTAGTCGGGTGTGCAGGCTGGTACGCGGGTAGGAGGGACTGTGGGACGTCCGAGTGTCCTGGTCCGGGTGGTGCTGGAAGTGTCCGGAGCTCGTCTGAACGTGCGGGCAGTCTAGGTCGGGCAGGTGCTGTCGGGTGTCTGCTGGTACGCGGGTGAGGCAAGGTCGGGTGCGTCCTTGGTCGTCCAGTCCGTCCGTCCCTTGTCCGTCCCGTGCGGGTGATTCTCCCCGGTTGTGTGCACCCGCGTGTCGTCCAGCTCTCATCCCGTGCGGGTCCTCGTGCTCGAGTGGTACGGGCCGCGTACTGAGCTCATCTAGCATGACCTGATGGTTTGGCTCGGGTGTGGTTACCCGGGTTGCTTGACATGCTTCCACTCAATTGATCATAACTCCTCCAATATGGCTCCAAATGTCTTGAAACCACTTCCATTGGAAAGCTAACTCAGAATGCCATGTCTCCACCAAATATTAGCATCAGAAGGTATTCCTAAGGCCTCTGTCCATGTTCATCTTTAAACCCTTCTTTTTCATCACAAAACTCCCAAACATCTTCAATATCTCCAAAGTGTGCTCCAACACCTAATAGGGACTTATGAATGCAAAATGAGCCTAAAGATGCCTAATGCCTAATCTAAATGAGCAAAAATGCATAAGATATGATGGCTAAAAACATGTAAATATGCAAGACATCAACTCCCCACACTAGACCTTTGCTTGTCCTCAAGTAAACTTTTCAAACACAAGGGGTGGATGCAAGGATGGGAACAAAGCCACAGGAAACACTCATAGCACTCAACCTGACATCCTAAAGAAACATAGCAAATAGCATGAGCAAAACTTTCTTATTATGCTCTAGCTTCACAAGGCCTATCAATGACTCTTATGCCTCTACACAAGATGCAATGCCTATCAACCAACATGTTCTCTTAACCAGCCCTCACATTGATTCACACACACACACACAAGGTGAAGTCTCACAAATGGGCACATGATCTCAATCATTTGGCTAGGTGATCAAATGGTCTAATATGGATGAAAAGGAGGGTTCAATGCATCATTTCAAGGTGGCAATCACTCAAAAATCAAGGAGCTTGATCATTATGCAAAATTTATCTAAGACTAGGAGCAATTCATGCATACATGGATCCATCCTCATCATTCTACCCAAATCCTAAGTGATTACAAGTTCTACACCCTCTTAATTCATCCCATAACCCAAAATGAAGACATACTCACATCACTCACCCAATGAACATTTTCTTTCTCATGGTGCTACCTCTAAGGACCTCTATTCACATTCTAAGCTCTAACTCTTAAATCTTTCCTTCCCACTATCTTATTGAATCTCTTTTTTTTTTTTTTTTTTTTTTTTCTTTTCTTTTCTTTTCTTTTTTTTTATTTATTTTTTTTATATATGCATGAGGGAAGGTCAAAGACTTCAACTAAGAGCTTTTCATTTTTTTTTTTATTTCTAGGTCCCTAGGGCATTTCTTTATCAAAACTTTTGCTCATCAATCTCAACTTTGTCACATCCCCAAACCCAAAATGTAAACAATTAGGCAACAAGCACTTCACTCACCATCCTAGAAGCTAGCTCAAATGATGACCCTATGCTAGCAAGAGATGAGAACAAATCCATGTCGCTCCCAATACTCTCAAGATTTTGCACATGACAAGCTATCAAAAGAGGCCTCACTCAAGCAAATCAATGTAGGCTTCAAAGAATGGATAGGGTTCAAGGGTAAGGGAGTGCCATTTGGGTTAACAAAGGGTGGTACAATGGAAAAAGATAACCCAAATGTGTATGAGATCCATGATCAAGTATGCAAATGCCCATATGCAAGAGATTAAGTTCATTCAAGTCTAAGTTCAGGATGGAGCTGGTCTTAAGAACAATGCCAATATCAAGCAAGCAAGCAAGTTTCAAGAAGAGTTTTCAAGGCTCAAAGCATGCAAGCTTTTCAAAAGATGCTTAAGCTACTTGATATGTTTAACTAGGGTGTCAAATTCAGTGCAACGAGTGTTCTTTACAAGGCAATGCTCCATATGCAAATGAATGCAACCTATATGCTCTAGACTCAATCTTAAGGATGCAAGTGATGCAATCTACATGGTTCAAAATTTAAAATTTTTGGATTTTCTATGCACTTATGAATGTACAATGCAATGCATGAGACTCAAGATCACAAAGCAAACATGATCAAATATCGGTACCTCCCCACACTTAAATCACACAGTCTCTGTGTGAGTAAGAAGTAAGAGGTACCTCAACAAGGCAAAATCAAATGTATATACAAAGGGTTGGAGGAATACCACACAAGGAGAGTTGGGCATGGTGCTTGTGGCATGACTAGAAGCTGGCTTGGTTCATAGCAACTAGAGGAGGCTGCTACATGGATCATGGGGCTTAGGTGGCTGACCACCTTTCTTCTCTCCTCTAGTACTTGTAAAACCTGAAAATCTTGACCACTTTTATTAAAACTTAAAAGGAAATTGAAATTGAAAAGCTATATACAAGGATAACCATGGGACTTCCTCCCAAGTGAGCTTGTTTTGAGTCACTTAGCTTGACTACCTTTCTCTTTGACTAGTGAGAAGGAGGATCCTTCCCACCTTCAAGTGTGATGGTGAGGACTTGAGAGAGAAGCTCTTGAAGCTTGATAGGGTCATCTTGGAGCTGAGGAGTAATGATGGCTCTAGCACTTGAGAATGGTGTGGACCTGCCCTTATGCTTGATCTTGTACTCAATGGCTCCATCCTTGAGCTTCTTTGGATGGAGAGTGAGAGTGTGTGAGAGCAAATCAAGAGGTGGAGGATGAGGCTCTTTCACTATCTTCTTCTTGCCATGAGTGGCCTTTGAGGCTCCACCCATCCCCTCTCTTTTAGCACTTTCCAAGTGCTCAACACACAACTCCTTAGAACACTCTCCATCAAGACCTTCTTTCTTACCAACAACCTCTTCATCTTGGGGCTTCTCAACAGCTTGTGCAGCACGAGTTATTGTCCCACAATAGTCTGATTCAGTGGGGGCTGGAGAGGATAGGAGACAGCTTTGTTGACATGCATGAGAGTGACCTTCTTGTTGGGAAAGTCAATGCAAGCTCCAACTGTTGTGAGGAAAGGAGTGCCAAGGATCAAAGGGACTCTTTCTGCAGATGCCATCTTCAAAACAGTGAGGTCAATAGGTATGGTGCAGGATCCAATCTTCAAGGGAAAGTCCTTGATTATGCCAAGTGGGGTTGTAGAAGAGGAATCCCCAAAGGTGAGAGGAGGAGTATCTGTTTCCATGCTTTCAATCCCAATATGCTGCACCATATCCAAGGAGATGACATTCACACTAGCTCCACTATCAACAAGAGCATCATCCATAGTTAGTTTACCAAGAGAGCAAGACAATGTGAACTTCCCTTGAGACTCAAGCTTAGGGAGGGACTTGGGAGGGATTGGTGGATCAATCTTCAGAAGTGAGATGTCCAAAAGCTCAGCCACTTTAGCTTGGTGGGTGAGAATGTCTTGTATGAGCATCATTTGGACATGAGCAGCATGCATATTGCTGATCTCTGGAAGCTTGACTCCAATATCACTAAGATCCTTCGGAACTTTGAGATCACTTTCTTTTGAGCTTTGGTGGGAAACCTTTGAGGGTAAGGGAGCTTATCATATGGTGATAGCTCAACCTCATTGTCATCTTCCTTCACTTCTTTCAGCTTGGGGTTAGCACTCTTCTCAACTTTTTTCTCAACCTTAGGCTCATCAATCCTTCCTTGAACCTTCTTATCAGCTCTCTTCACAACTCTAGCTTCAGCTGTGGCCACAACCAGTCTATTATCATTTTCAATCTGATTTCCAAGCACTAGCCTCTCAATCTCATCAACATCATTCTTATGATCACTCAATGCAATCCCTGAAGAAGTGGAGATGATAACATTGCAAGTGTCCTTAGGGTTCTTCTCTGGTTTCCTGGTAGAGATCCCATTGGATTCTTGGAGGATGAAGACATGGATGCAACTTGGCTCTCCAAAGCTTTGAGGTGAGAGGCAAGTTGCATGTACTTGTTGTTGAGGTCAGAATAGGTTCCATCAATCTTAGCATGGATGTTCTTGAACTCATCACCAATGGTCTTAGCATTTCTTTCTTGAGCTTCTAAGAGTTGCTTGAACATGGACTCCAAATTTGAACTTGGAGCCTGAGCTGGAGAAGAGTTTCCTTGGGGCTGAGTAGGCTGGTTTGCTTGGTAACCTCCTTGGTGATTGTTGTAGTAAGGTCTTTGCTGGTAGTTGTTTTGGTATTGGAAGTTGGGCTCTTTCCTATACCATGTGCCATTAGAATTGATGAAACACAGCTCCTCTTGTCCTTCTACACCATGAACTTCAGTAGTTCTAGCAGGCTGTTTCTGTTGCTGGTTCCCAATGGAGTTAAGCTGCTCTTGCTTAGCCTTCTCTACAAGAAGCTTGTCCAACTTTTCTTGGAGAGACTTCAGGGTCTTTCTTGTGTGCTGATCATCTTCATCAGTGCCTCTGTTGGCCCTATCATGCTCCTCACTGTAGACTGAGTCACTCCTGGCCATGTTCTCCACCAGCTCTTCAGCATCCTGCTCAGTTCTGCCCAAGAAGAACCCATTGCTGGCTGTGTCCAATCTGCTTCTGAACTCTGGTAGAGCACCTCTGTAGAAGGTACTAAGCAAACTCTCCTTGGTGAAGCCATGATGTGGGCATTGAGACCAATAGCCCTTGAACCTCTCCCATGCTTCACTAAAGCTCTCAAGGTTCTTCTGCTGAAAGCTAGAGATCTCATTTCTGATCTTGGCTGTTCTTGAGGTAGAGAAGAATTTCTCTAGGAATGCTCTCTTGCACTCATTCCAAGTAGTGATGGAGTCACTTGGAACAGCCTTCTCCCATAGATGTGCCTTGTCTCCCAAAGAGAATGGAAACAACCTCAGCTTGAAAGCATCTTCAGAGACTCCATTAATCTTGGACAAGCTACAGTAGCTATCAAATGTGTCCAAGTGATCAAGGGGATCCTCCACAGCAAGGCCATGGAACTTGTTGTTCTCAATCAAATGCAGTAGCCTGCTTTGATCTCAAAGTTGTTGTTCTCCACAGCTGGTGCTCTGATTCCCAACCTATGACCATGAATGTGAGGTTGGTCATAGGCTCCAATGGCTCTTGCTTGGCGTGGTTGGTGATGTGGCTGGCGTGGTGGTCTAGGATTGTCAGCTCTTGGACCATTGTCCCTTGGACATTACCATCTTGAGGCAGATTCTCCATCTCAAACCCCAACCTTTGAAGATGAGCCTGTTGCTCTACTTCTCTTCTTTGTCTAGCTATCTCCCTCTCAAGTGCAGCAATCTCTTCAACAGTAGGAACCAAGTTGGATGCCCTCTGCTTCTTGTTATCATACACCTGAAAGTCAAAGATAGAAGAGGCAAGAACCAATATCACAAGATACAATAAAATAAAATGACTTAGTCTCAAGCAAATAACTAAATCCCAATGTCAAAATCAACTTAGAAGTTGGTTGCAATTTGATGACAGGCCTTTTCAGGTCCTAATCAAATGTTGTAGAATACAAGATGTCAATCCAATTCTAAGAGATTCTAATGCAAAGGGAATGCAAGTTCATGCTTAATCTAAATCTATCAAGATGAGAGGATGATTGTGAAACTAAGACAATATTAAAAATGCAATAAAAGATTGAACTTTCTTTCTTATGAGGAGAGTGAGACCCATGGGTATAGGGACTTGATATCAAATGATTAAGCTTCAATCCAAGATGCTAACTTTTCAATCAATCTAATCCTTATGCCTAGACAACAAAACTAAGCAAGCTCTATCCCTAGATGAATGCTCTTTTGCAATGATCACCCAAGTACACCAAATCCCTTTGGCTGTAATGATCAAAGCAAACATGGAGAATGAGTCTAATAGCAATCCTAGCTCCTTTGACAACTAATCCCTTAGGCAAAGCAAGCTAAAAGCATATATGAGTTGGTTCAGGCATTTCATAGAACACCTTCGGGCATGAAATGCCTATAGCCTATGCTTGAGAGGCCAACTCAAATATAGCTTTAAAACACCAAATCTATGCAAGGAAATGATAGATCTAACAATAGACACCTTGGATCTAACTTAATCACTCTCTATCACCCTAACCCATGGATCTTAGAAGGATCTACTCACTAATCCACATGCTTACTCTTAAACCCATGATAGATTCAAGCTTAAACATATAGAGAAAGAAAGGATATGAAATCAAACAATCAAGAACACAAAGACAAGATGAGATTATGAATCAAGATGAAACTTTACTCAAGAGGTTTAATGTGTTCTTAGATAGAAAATGAGATAAGTCCCTCAAAGGGGATACAAGAGTATTTATATGGGGCTTGGAAACCCTTAGAAACATAAAATAAAAATTACTAAAAGGTCCTTGGCCAACTTGATTTTCAACCAATGAGAAGCTAGGAAGAAAGGAAGAAGCTGAGCCACCCGGGTCAGCTAGTTTGTCCAGACCGGTGTGTCCAGGTCGGGTGTGTCCTGCTCGTCCGGCGTCCAGGCCGTGCGGCCTCTCTAGGCAGGTGTGTTGGCCGTGTGGTGGGCGTCCAGCTGGTGGCAGGACGTGCGGGTGGTGCTGGCCGGGTGATACTAGTCGGGTGTGCAGGCTGGTACGCGGGTAGGAGGGACTGTGGGACGTCCGAGTGTCCTGGTCCGGGTGGTGCTGGAAGTGTCCGGAGCTCGTCTGAACGTGCGGGCAGTCTAGGTCGGGCAGGTGCTGTCGGTGTCTGCTGAGTGCGGGTGAGGCAAGGTGGTGCGTCCTTGGTCGTCCAGTCCGTCCGTCCCTTGTCCGTCCCGTGCGGGTGATTCTCCCCGGTTGTGTGCACCCGCGTGTCGTCCAGCTCTCATCCCGTGCGGGTCCTCGTGCTCGAGTGGTGCGGGCGCGTACTGAGCTCATCTAGCATGACCTGATGGTTTGGCTCGGGTGTGGTTACCCGGGTTGCTTGACATGCTTCCACTCAATTGATCATAACTCCTCCAATATGGCTCCAAATGTCTTGAAACTACTTCCATTGGAAAGCTAACTCAGAATGCCATGTCTCCACCAAATATTAGCATCAGAAGGTATTCCTAAGGCCTCTGTCCATGTTCATCTTTAAACCCTTCTTTTTCATCACAAAACTCCCAAACATCTTCAATATCTTCAAAGTGTGCTCCAACACCTAATAGGGACTTATGAATGCAAAATGAGCCTAAAGATGCCTAATGCCTAATCTAAATGAGAAAAAATGAATAAGATATGATGGCTAAAAACATGTAAATATGCAAGACATCAAGAGACTAGATCGGTTTGCATGTTCTGCCTGGAAAATCAAGGAACGATGGAACAAGACTGGAAATTTTGCCTAAAACTTAGCTTGCTAGACTATCCACCTAGGTCCTAAGTTTCCAAAATTCTACGGCAGTTTTCAAGGCGTTTTGTTCCTATCCTACAAAAATTAAAACCATTACAAAATTTTGAGAAAATAGTCTTTTGAAGGTTTGGCATTTCGAAGGAATCCCATTTTTCATTATAGTCGAGGCGATTGGTGTTTAGAATAACGTGATCCTACCAAACTCACGAAGATTGATCCGAACAAGCCGAGGGATCGGACCGAGCACGATGGGACCGAGACCAGGGCGTGGACGGCGCCAGGTCGAGTGCCGCCGGCGCCAGGCGGCCAGCGTGGAAGTGCGCCAGCGCCAGGCGGCCAGCGTGGCGGTGCCGCCGGCGCCAGGCTGGCCAGCGTGGCGGTGCCGCCGGCGCCAGGCGAGTGCCGCCCGGCGTAGGCGCGGCGGTGCCACGGCAGGCCGGCCAGCGTGGCAGTGCCGCCCGGCGCCAGGCGAAGTGCCGCCCGCCAGGCGCCAGCGTGTCGGTGCCGCCGGCGCCAGGCGAGTGCCGGCGCCAGGCGGCCTGCGTGGAGCGATGCGCGCCGGCCAGGCCAGGTACCACCGGTGCCAGGCGGCTTCGGCGTGGCGTGCGCAGGTGCCAGACCGTCTTGCCGTCCGTGGGTCTTCCGATGTTCGATCTTTCCTCCGTTAGTCGTTCGTGCGGGAAATCTTTGAGTTTGGGAGGATCTTTAGCCGTAGATTTCGAGGTATCGTTTCTTACCAGCGAGACTCCTCGAGTATCGGGATTGAGATGGACTTGGATTCGTAGACTTCCGTTTCGAGGTTTGAATAATGAGGCTTGAACTTAGATTTTAAAATCGAACTTTGTTAAAAAATCGAGAAGGCTTTGCGGAAGAATCGTCGTGTTTTTCGAACAATCCGAACATGGGTTTAAGGGACCGAGATGTTGCCGTTGCCGAGATCGCGAGCGACTGCATGGATGGCGCCGGGACCCTTGCCGCCCGGCGCCAGGCGCGTGTCGTGCCGCCGGCAGAAGCCGCCCGGCGGGACGACCAGCGTGTCGCGTGCGGGCGCCAGGCGAGTGCCGCCCGCCGGCCCAGCGTGTCACATGCGCCCGGCATGGGCGAGTGCCGGGCGCCAGGCGGCTCGCGTGGGCGTGCCGCCCGGCGCCAGGCGGCTTACCGCCGATGCGTGTCAGCGTCGCCGATGCTGCTGCTGCGCCGTCGATCCCGGGCTCCACGGACTCAAAGATCGAAGTTACAAAACTCAGGCAAAGATGCATGGTACTGAGACAGGACCGGTCTCGTCTATGGCGGGACAGAGATCCTTCTCATGGGCGAGGTGGTCGAGACAGCGATATTGTTTTCTTAGTAAAATCTCAGCGGAAGCTCCGATTGAGAAAGCGAAAACTATCTTGACCTAGACTCAAAGGAGAGCAAAGTGAGGTTTCCACAGGCGAGGTGGCCATGGGCGAGGTGACCTTGGTGATGGTTGTTCTCGTCCACGGGCGAGGTGGCGGGAGAGTGATTTTGTTCCCTTAGTAAAATCTCAACGGAAACTCGATTGAGCGAAGCGAAAGACACTTTGATCTAGACTCAAAGGATAACGAAGCTGAGTTCGCCCTGTGCAAGGTAGCCATGTCGGAAGGTGAGGTGACCTCGGTAATGTTTGTCCTTGCCCACGGCGAGATGGCGGGACAGTGGCTTTGTTCTCTTAGTAAAATCTCAGCGGAAACTCCGATTGAGATGAAACAAAAGCCATTTGACCTAGACACAAAGGAGAACAAAGTGGGCTCTTACTAAGGCGGACTGGGAAGACTGATCTTACCCTATGGCAAGTCGTCCTAGTAAGATCAAGCTCCGACGTCCTTCGTTTTCCGTTTGTTCCTCGAGAGTTGTTTGTAAGGAGTATGGCAGTGGGAATCGGTGAACCGATTTGCCGTGCTTCTGTTCCGAGTAATATAGGGTTTCCCCAAGGTTTGAGGAGAATAAGTTTTATTTTTCGAGAGGTTCTCGAAAAGCGATTTTCGTAGAAACCCTGCTCGTTCGCGATTTCTCTAACTTGGTAACAAGACGAATTTTTGGGGTTTGATAGATTTTATCGTTGCCCTTTCTATTTAGATAGAGAAATTGCGAGCTCGTTTCGTGCTCTTCCTGTGGCGGAAAGCAGCGGCTAGGTTTTGATTTGCTCGAGCACCGTGGCGTTTGCGTGGCGTTGGCGTAGGAACAGTCGCTGCTGGAGTTGTTTAACCATCGTTGGCGCAAACTGCAACTTTTTCTTTCATATTTCCGGACATCGGTTCGATCAAGCTTTCGGCCGTATGAGTAAGAGTAATCCGTCCCCCCTCCTAGCCAAACTGTGGAGCGAAATTAGCACCGTCAATTTTAATAATAAGATTGGAGGAAACCGAAGTTAACCCGATCTTCCTTGAAGGTCAGTTCTCTCGCGACAGCCAGCGACAAGTGACGAATAAATGCGGAAAAAGATTTGTTAAGATTTGAGACTGGACCTTAAGAAAGGCTGCCTCATTACCTTTCGAGGATCAAGTCGGACGTAGTTCAGTTTAGAAAGAATTGAACAAGAGATCGAACCGTGCGGCGGGTCCGATCTAGTATGGCGTTGTCATAGAAACAGGCATGTCGAAGATAATGCCTAGGGTTTCTATGCGGAGCTGAAGTAAAGAATTGTCCGATCCTTCCGAGGAGCGGACATTTCGAGCAGGAGGCTGCCAGGCGTTCTAGGGCCTGGTTAGTAATACGGCGTTGGTCATAAAGCGGGCATGTCGAAGATCATGCCTAGGGGTTATGTCGGAGCTCTGAGTAAAAGTATAGTTAGATCCTTCGAGAGGAACAGGGGTCTGCGGAGAAGATAAAACTAGAACAAAGGCGCCAGACGTTCTAAGTCCTGCCTCGCTGGCCTAACCGCCTAAGTTCTAAGTTCTCTAAGCTAGCAGGAGTTCTCTAAGTCTAGATTCTAGGATTTTCTGATCCCTTTCTCTTCTGCCCTTGCTCTCCTTATATATCCACTCCAAGGTCGGTTTGCCTTAGGATGATGGACCTCGCCTTTGGGCCCAAGCTTATCTCTTCAGGAAGTATTCCATTTTCGTCGATCTTTGTAATTATCCTCGAGTTTTGGTGACTTGATGTTTATCCGATGTTCGGGATATCGGACAAACCGTCATAGCCTGATTGGGCCTGAATTCCTAAAATCGTAAGTTAGTCCGTGGACTTGTCTTAAGTCGTTAAACGTTTTATACGAATTCTCGGAAAGACTATCTTTCTCGTAAAATAAACCGTATAACCTAAAGGATCGATGTTCAAGTTAATCGACCTTGTTTTATACGATATCTTCTACGAAATCCAATCCTTCTAGTTTTGTCGTAAAACATCGAGGGCGATTCCAATCGATTAGTAGGATGTTTATTCCGTAGCGTGATCGTCCCAAACTCATGATGATTGATCCAAACAAGCCAAGATGGGATCAGACCGAACACGATGGGACCGAGACCAGGGCGGGCCGTCGACCGCGTCAGGCGGGTGCGCCGGCGCCTGGCCAGCCAGCGGCGGGTGCCGCCCGGCGCCAGGCTGGGTGCCGCGGTGCCAGGCCAGCCAGCGATGGTGCCGCCGTAGGCCAGCCCGTGCGATGGGTGCCGCGGCAGGCGGCCAGCGTCGCAGTGCCGCCCGCCAGGTCGGTGCCGCCGGCGCCAGGCCAGCCAGCGTGGCGGTGCCGCCCGGTACGGTGCCGCCCGGTCAGGCAGTGCGGCGCCAGGCCGCCGTCCGCGGTGCTGCCGGCGCCAGGTCGAGTGCCGCCGGCGCCAGTCCGCCCGCGTGACGGGTGCCGCCGGCGTCAGGCCAAGTGCCGGCGCCAGGCTGAAGATCTCGGCGAGGGCTTCGATTTGATATCTTGATCGTTTTCTGGTTCCTCACGGTTTGAGAGAATGACCTCTTGAAGTTTGAGGCAGATTCTTTTGTGTTTAGGGTTTTGTGGTGATCGAATCTTGATGTCCTTGGCGGCGGACCGATCTTTCCGGGGACTCGTCGCCCGCGCCCGTAGTCTTCCGATCTCTCAGAGAGTGGATATTCTAATTTGAGAAAATCTCGTATAACTTCTTTTCAAATTATCCGAGACTTTTTGTTTCAAGAAATACTTTCTAGAGACTTTAAGTCATTGATTCCGTCGTGACCGATTTTGTCACCAACATCAGCAATCCATGTGGAATGGATGCTGAGGAAGGGTTTAAAAGCTTATTTGGCCACAAACGCCACTAAGGAGGTCGTAGGGGTGATGACCGGATGGGATTCCGCTGGTTCGAGAGTCCATGATGTGTTCGGGCGCTACAAGGCATTCCCCCTTGTAGGGCTGACCCGTTCATAGTAGATCTGGACCAGGGACGGCCCCAAAGGTCCAAAAGTTCCTTGTGTATAGCTCCTGCCGAGATGGCCGAGCTGAAGTCGACCCCGTCCGGGAAGGGACCTGGGTCGCATTACAACCAAGTCTGAGATTGACTTAGGGTT
Source organism: Brassica nigra (assembly GCA_016432835.1). Taxonomy (NCBI): domain Eukaryota; kingdom Viridiplantae; phylum Streptophyta; class Magnoliopsida; order Brassicales; family Brassicaceae; genus Brassica; species Brassica nigra. The sequence continues at coordinate 36,693,043 of CM028245.1, forward strand.
GGGATAAAGACGATCAATTCCAGTGAGGGATGCAGATCGCATTACAACCAAGTCGGAGATTGACCTAGGGTTGGGATATAGTCGATCAAGTCCAGTGATGGATGAGGGTCGCAGTACAACCGAGTCGGAGATGTGGTGATAGAACTTTTCAAGTTCTAATCAAATGATGTAGTATATAAGATTGTCGAACCAGTCCTAAGTGACAGTGAAACAGAGGGAATGCAAGCCTATGCTCAATCTAAATGCAACCATTAGAGAATGATGATTAAACTAGAACAATAAGTAAAACACAACAAAAGCAAACTTTCTTTCTTATGAGGAGAGTGAGACCCATGGGTGTAGGGACTTGATATCAAATGATTAAGTTTCAATCCAAGATGCTAACTTTTTAATCAATCTAATCCTTATGCCTAGACAACTAAACTAAGCAAGCTCTATCCCTAGATGAATGCTCTTTTGCTATGATCACCCAAGTACACCAAATCCCTTTGGCTGTAATGATCAAAGCAAACAATGAGAATGAGTCTAATAGCAATCCTAGCCTCTAAGACAACTAATCCCTTAGGCAAAGAAAGCTAAAAGCATAGATGAGTTGGTTCAGGCATTTCATAGAACACCTTCCGGGCATGAAATGCCTATAGCTCTATGTTTGAGAGGCCAACTCAAATATAGCTTTAAAACACCAAATCTATGCAAGGAAATGATAAATCTAATACTAGACACCTTGAATCTAACTTAATCACTCTCTATCACCCTAACCCATGAATCTTAGAAGAATCTACTCACTAATCCACATGCTTATTCTTAAACCCATGAGAGATTCAAGCATAAACATATAGAGAAAGAAAGGAGATGAGATAAACAATCAAGAACACAAGATGAGAAGAGATTAATAAATCAAAGATGAAGCTTTACTCAAAGGTTTTTTGTTCTTAGATCATAAATAACATGCGTCTCAAACTTGAGTTTATGAGAGTATTTATAGTGGGCTTAAAAGCCCTAAACACATAGAATAATAATGACTAAAAGCCCTTAGAAGATTAAAGGTCTAAACCAATCAGAATGCTCCAAAGGAAGAAGCTCGGATACCCTGGTCGGATGACCTTCTTCTAGGCGGGTATGGCTGGCGGGTATGAGCATTCGTCCGACGTTCAACAGGCCATCAGGCCGTGCGGGTCTTCTTGGCCGGGTGAGGGAGGTCGGGTGTCTTCTGGTACGCGGGTTGGAATGGCGGATGGGGCGTCAGTGATCTGAACCGCGTGTGTCTTGGCGTCAGCACCATCAGGACGTGCGGGTCCTTCAGGCCGTGTGTGCCTGCCCGGGTGACTCCATGCGGCGGGTGTGTGTGACCGGGTGGAACGTCCAGCGTCCGTCCTCATACGCGGCTTCATCCTCAGGTGGTACTGGCCGCGTCCGGAGCTCGTCTCTTCAGCAGGACGTGCGGGTCGTCCAGGTCGGGTGAAACTGTCCGCGTCCGTCCTAAGCTTTCAGCACAATCAGGACGTGCGGGTGCTTGTCCCCGGGTCGTCCTGGCCGCGTCCTGAGCTCGTCAAGCAAGGTTTGATGGTTGGCCTCGGGTGTCTTCACCCGGGTGGCTTGACATGCTTCAACTCAATGGATCATAACTCCTTCAATATTGCTCCAAATGTCTTGAAACCACTTTCATTGGAAAGCACTCAGAAAGCCATGTCTCCACCAAATATAAACATCAGAAGATACTTCTAAGGCCTTTGTCCATGTTTATCTTTAAACCTCTCTTTTCATCACCAAACTCCCAAACATCTTCAATATCTCCAAAGTGTGCTCCAACACCTAATAGGGACTTATGAATGCAAAATGAGCCTAAAGATGCCTAAAGCCTAGTCTAAATGAGCAAAAAATGCATAAGATATGATAACTAAAAACATGTAAATATGCAAGACATCAACTCCCCCACACTAGTCCTTTACTTGTCCACAAGTAAACTTGCAAGGACTAAGGAGGAGAGGTTTGAAGGAGGGGACTCATAGCCAAAGAATGCTCTTCTTAGTTCTCAACTTGATAACCTTGCACAAACATACCAAGTAGCAGGAGCAAAACTCAATCCAACTCTAACTTATCAAGGCCTATCTTAACTCCTTTGATCCCTACACTTACTCATCATGAATCCACAACCCACAATTCCATCTGCCCTCTAACAATCATTAAGCAAACTCAAAAGACTTCTTGCAAATGGTCAAATGGTCCAAGTCATTTGGTTTGGTGGTAGAAGGTTTTATTCAAGTGAAACAAGGGGTTCAAAGGATCTTTCAAGGGTGGTTCACTTTCAAAACAAGTAGCCTTGACATTGCACATAATATATCTAAGAAAGGGATCAACTCATGCATACAATGCTCAATCTCCATTGTTCTACCCTTTCCCAAAATACATAGATCACATCTTTATTCCCAATGCCAAAATGCCACTCACATCTCTCACCCAAAGATTTCCCCAAATGTTCAAGATATTTTCTCATTTGAAACTCCTTCTTAATGAAGTCTACAAGGGAATTTACACATTTCAAACTCTTTTCAGCTCTTTCTAGATATTGCTAGCCCCTTTCATTATTATTTTTTTTTCTTTTCTTCTTTTCTTTCTTTTCTTTTTTTTTTTATGGGGCCAAGACTTTTCAAACTACTTGGAGCTTACAATCTTTCATTCCTCTTATCCCTTCTAGACTTAATCACTTATAACAATAGAGTCTCATGAGTCAACCTTTTCTTTCATAAACCTTTCATTTCCTCAAGATCATACCATACAACACTCACCCCATCCTAGAAGCTAGACATTAATGAGTGTCTAATCTAGCTAAAATGGAGATCAAGCATTGTCGTTCCCAATACTCTCAACATTATGCACATGTAAAGCTTTCCAAAGAAGGCCTCACTCAACAAATAATGAAAGCTTGAAAGGAGGTAAGGGTTTTAGGGCGTGGAGTGCCACTTGAGCTTGTCCAAAAAGATAGACAAAGAATGGGAGGGACAGCTCAAGTGTTCTATCCATGACTTAGTACACAAGGGACCATGAGCAAGAGACTAGAGTCTAAATATGACAGGAGCAAACTTCAAAGAGATGGCATCAATCAATCAAATAAGCTTTAGGAAGAGATTTCAAGGCAAAAGTTTACAAGCCATCCTAAGATTGCTCAAGCTACTTACTATGCTTATGAAGGGTATCACTTTAAGAACTTAGCATGAGCATCTTTTCAAGGCAACTATCATCCTTGTCCCCTTATGCATGATGCAACCTATATGATGATTTTTTTTTTTTTTCTATGCAATTGAATGATCTAGACTCAATCCTAATGCAACTACATGATTGTTGTTTTTTTTTTATGCAATAACTATCTACAAATGCATGCTCATGACATAAAACACAAGATGATCAGCAACTTGGCACCTCCCCCACACTTAATTCACACAGTCTGTGTTTGTTAAATGTTGAGAAGGGCCCAAAGGAAGAAAAATAAAGCTAAATGAAATGATGAATGGTATATACAATGGTAGGGTGTTGGAGTACCTCTATGGAGCATGGGAAGAGGCTGATGCCTCACCCTCAGACTCATCTTCATCAGCAGTGGTGCTTAGGCTTGGTGACTTGTTTCCGGACGCGGGCGATGTAGGGGTTCCTCAAGCTGCGGAGGGCTTGCTTCTCGGTTTGTGGTGCGTTTGGGTCGAGAAGGGGTAGAGGAAGTGGTGCAAGGAAAGTCTCAAGATCGAAGTCCTCAGCCTTGCAGCCTGCTACAGCTCCCTTAGTCAGAACATCAGCAACCTTTCTCATGAACTTAGCTGAAGCTTCAGCTTGTCTCTTCACATTTTCCTCAATTCCTTGCACTTCTTGGTGAGCTTGAAGATGGTCCTATCTTGAGCTCTGTTCCACCTTGCAGTGTGCTAATCTGGTCATGAGCTTGGCGAATGGGACCAAAAGGCAAAGCACCTGTGCATTGCTCAAACATATAGCGAGGAGGACCAAAGAGATGAGCTGTGGCTCTGCTTGAGTATCCCTGATCAAACTTAGCTGCCTTTGCTGCTGCTTTCTCATTCATCTTCAATGTCATAGGGCCAAGAGCTCCATGACTGCCCAGGAGATGCTGCTCACTGATATCAAAACTCATAGTACCTGGTGTGCTCAAAGTAGTGAGCTCATAGTTAGGGAGAAGCAGCTCAACGTGGTGGGGCCTCTCAAGCACGAGTAAACACACTTCCCATCGTATCTTCCAGAGAAGTAATGAGCTGACTTTAAGTAGGTGAGATCAATGAAAGAGGGACCGGATGCATCATCTCCCAAATCAATACCCTGGTGCTCAAGCAAAGGTGTGATCAAGCCGCTATTCCAATCTGAGCCTCTGGATCCTTGTTTGTCCAAGCATACTCCTTGTAGTACATAAAGGCCTCACAAAGTATCCAACCATACCAAATTCAGCGTAGAAATCAGTGGGAACTTCAGGTAGGTGAGGAGGTAAGGCAAAGTGTTGGATGGCCTGGTGCATGAGGTTCAAGTCTTCTCCATTCACGTTGCTTGGCTCCTTCCTTGGGTAGATGGTGTGGACAATCAGCCTATGGAGGTAGCGGACTGATGGATGTCTGATAGATGCATTCTTGTCTCTGCTGGACACCCTATCCTTGCCTGATAAGAACTTGTAAGTGAAGTGGGCAAGTGTCTTTCCTTTAGGAAGTCCTTTCAGCTTAGGCAAAGATGACTCCTTCAAATCCTTGAGGCCTAGCACCTCTCCAATCTCAGTGAAGGTCATGAAATAAGGCTTCCCATCTATCTTGAAGCTGATTCTTCCCCACCCTTGTTCCTCATGTTGAGAAGAGTGGAATGTGACCTCCAAGGATGCCAAGAATTGGCAAGAGACTTCTTTATATGTTGGGTGAGCCATGGAATAGAAGCTGTCCATGTTCATGAGAGCAAGCAAATCCTTTATGTCTTGGTCAATTTCTAGCTCCCTCATTAGCCTCACATCAGCAAATCTGGTTGGAGGCCAAGATACTCCTTGCCTCATCTGCTCCTATAGTTCAGCTTCAGTCGGCTTCCTTTGTCGATCTCTCGGGTTGAAACCTAACTTTTGAAAATTCTTGCTCAGCCTCACTTTCATTTGGAGAGGATGCTTCTTCAACAGTTGTATCTACTGGCTCCAAGGGTGGAGGTGCCAATTTCTTTGGGTTTGGTGCTTTGATTCTGATCTTTGTGGGAGGTTTGGGTTTCTCAGCATCTTTCTTTGTGTTCTTCTCCAAAACAAGAGGTCCCACACTGTGAGATCTTTGAGCTCTAGCTTTCTTTGAAGGAGTGCTCTTATCATCACCAACAGCCACCCTCTTGCCATCTTTCTTGGCTTTCTTGTAAGCATCATCAAGCACTCTCTCATCACTAGCCAACCTCTTGCCATCCTCCTTGCTAGTCTTATTACCAACATCAGCCACTCTTTTTCCTTCATCCTTGTGTTGCTTTGCTGCCCCATCAACCAAACTGTGTCTAGCCTTCTTGGCTTGTGCCTTCTCTCTCAACATAGCCAGAGCTTGTTGCCTACGTTCTTCCTCGGATTCAGGCATAGAGCCTAACGTTTTTCGAACTTAGCAGTGTGTTTCTTAGCAGCCTCGGCCTTCTCTTGTGCAATCAGTTTCTCATCTTTCCTTCCCATTGGAACCTGAAAATATCAAGACTTGGACAAGATAAAGCACAAGGAAGAGAGAATATGCTGGAAAAGAGAAAAGATGGAATGAACACTTGCAAACCTAGTCTAGAACCAGCAACCTAGCAAGACTTATCAAAGTAATCAAGCTCCCAAGTTCTCAAGAGAATTTTTTTTTTTTTTTTTTTTTTATGAACAAGGGAACTTAATCAAGTTGAAATCCAAGTAAAAACATCAAGCCAGCTGAAATTGAATGCTAAACAAGCTCTAGAACATCAATTCCAATCAACCTAGACCATAATCAACCAAAAGTAAGAGCCTTTTCAAAACCCCAAATCTCATGAACCCTAATTTGTCAAAGTTCAAATTAATCTCAATTCCACCATGAAATCAACTACCCAGCATGATATACAAGCATTCCCTAGTCTAATTTACAAGAAATTAGCAAGAAAAGCTCAAATTTCAAGTTCAAATTTTTAGGGTTCATGAGGGTTACGAATTTGAACTTAGAGATACCATACCTTGCTTTGGATGAAGGATAAAGATGAAAGGGTTCAAGGAATTAGGTCTAGGGGAGGAAGGTCTTGATGTGGGAAGAAGAAACTTGTGATTTGGTTGAGATTTGGCAAAGTTATGGAAATTTTGTTCTTGGAGGCTAGAGAGGATTTTGATGTGAGGAAGAAGATGGAATGAGGAAAGAGGGGTGGCTTAGGGTTTTAAAATGTTTCTGGGTCGGGTGGGGATGGTTCTGGGCGGGCTTAGGTGGGTTTGGGTCGGAAAAGGGAAGAAACACTTACCTGGGCGGGCGGGTCGTTGGTCGTCGCCACGCTGGTGCTGCATCGTTCGGACGACTCGGGTATGGATACCAGCGTGTGCTCGATCGTCCCGGCGGGTGGCGCATCAGCGTAGGTCCACCCGGTGCTCGCCTGTCCCGTGCGGGCGTTGCATCCCGCGTAGGTCCACCCGGTGCGTCCGTCCGTCCGCATCGACCGTCCGTGCGGGTGCTGCGTCCAGCGTGGTCTACTCGGTGCGTCCGTCCGTCCGCATCGACCGTCCGTCGCGGGTGCTGCGTCCAGCGTAGGTCTACTCGGTGCGTCCGTCCTGCTCGTCCGTCCGTCTTGCTTGATTCACCGTGCGGGTGCCGTGTCCCGGTAGCACCACCGGTACATCCCCACACCTTTAAGTCTGAATTTCACCTCCTTTTTCTTGATCTCTGAACCAACCCACTTCCTTTCATGTCTCTTCCATCTCATAACCGCAGTGAACTCATTTTCAACCTCCCAACCTAGCCCCATCATCATTCAAAGGACTTTTGATGAAAAAATAAAAGAAATCCAATGCAATATGTACAAGGATAACCATGGGACTTCCTCCCAAGTGAGCTTGTTTAAAGTCACTAGCTTGACTTTGCCTCCTTTGAGGTTAGGCAAGGGAGCATCAGAGAGTGGGGTTGATGTCCCATCCTCCTTTGGTACTGGCCATGTATTCCTTGAGTCTTTGGCCATTCACTGTGAAGTCTCCACCATCCTTGTTCCAAAGCACAATGGCTCCATAGGGTCTCACTTCTTTGATCACAAATGGACCAGACCACCTTGACTTTAGCTTTCCTGGAAATAGCTTCAGTCTAGAGTTGTAAAGAAGCACTTGATCTCCTACCTTGAACTCTCTCTTGAGGATGTGCCTGTCATGGAAGGCCTTTGTCTTTTCCTTGTAGATCCTTGAGTTCTCAAAAGCATCCATCCTTATCTCATCTAGCTCGTTGAGTTGAAGAAGTCTTTTCTCCTTTGCACACTTGATGTCAAAGTTTAGAAGCTTCACAGCCCACAATGCCTTGTATTCAAGCTCAACTGGCAGGTGGCAAGACTTTCCATAGACAATGTTGAAGGGAGTGGTGCCTAGAGGAGTCTTGAATGCTGTTCTATATGTCCAAAGAGCATCATCAAGCTTGGCTGACCAATCCTTCCTCTTGGTTCCTACAACCTTTCCAAGATCCCCTTGATTTGCTTGTTGGAGACTTCCACTTGGCCACTAGTTTGAGGGTGATAAGGTGTTGCAACCTTGTGCTTTACTCCATTCCTCTTGAGAAGACTCTCAAATACTTTGTTGATGAAGTGTGAACCTCCATCACTTATGACCACTCTTGGAACTCCAAATCTTGGGAAAATAGTGCTCTTGAACATTTTGACCACTACTCTTGAATCATTTGTAGGACTTGCTATTGCTTCCACCCACTTTGATACATAGTCCACAGCCACCAAGATGTATTTGTTGCCATAGGAAGAGGGGAAGGGTCCCATGAAATCAATCCCCCAAACATCAAACACTTCCACTTCAAGGATTGGGTTTTGAGGCATCTCATTTCTTTTAGTAATGTTCCCACTCCTTTGGCAAGAGTCACATCTTGAAATGAAGTCTTGTGAGTCCCTGAACATGTGTGGCCACCAAAATCCAGCTTGTAACACCTTTGAGACAGTCTTGAATGGAGCAAAATGGCCTCCATAGGAAGATCCATGGCAATGTGAGAGGATTCCTTCAACTTCTTCTTCAGCCACCACTCTTCTATAAATCTGATCCTGCATGGGTGTAGAGGTATGGTTCATCCCAATAGTATCTCTTCACATCTTTGTAGAACTTCTTCTTCTCATACCCTGCAAGTCCCAATGGTTCTTTTCCAGTGGCTAAGTAGTTAACCAAATCAGCATACCAAGGTCCGTTCTCTTCAGCTGCCTTAACCTCTTCAATCTTTTTTCCAGTCTCAATGGCTGCTACCACTGACATGATGGCTAGGACATGCTCTTCTCTGAGGCCCTCATCAATAGGGATTCCACCTTCAATTCTCAACCTGGACAAGTGATCAGCAACTCCATTCTCAATCCCTGGCTTGTCTCTAATCTCCAAGTCAAACTCTTGAAGCAAAAGGATCCACCTTAGTAGTCTTGGCTTGGCATCCTTCTTTGCTAGGAGATGTCTCAAAGCTGCATGGTCAGTATACACAATGACCTTAGAACCCACCAGGTAGCTTCTGAATTTCTCAAAGGCGAAGACAATGGCCAGCATCTCCTTCTCTGTTGTGGCATACCTCATCTGCATCATTCAATGTTTGGCTAGCATAATAAATGACATGAGTTTTGCCATCCTTCTTCTGCCCCAGGACAGCCCCAACAGCAAAATCACTAGCATCACACATTATCTCAAAGGGAGGTCCCAATCAGGTGGCTGAACAATGGGAGCACTAACAAGGTCACCCTTTATCTTCTTGAAAGCCTCAAGACAATCTTCATCAAAGCTGAAAGCAGCCTCCTTGCACAGCAACTTGGTCATTGGTCTAGCAATCTTTGAGAAGTCCTTGATGAATCTTCTATAGAATCCAGCATGGCCAAGGAAGCTCCTGATGTCTTTCACTGTCTTTGGTGGGGCAAGCTGACCATCACCTCAATCTTAGCTTTGTCCACTTCAATACCCTTTTCTGAAATCTTGTGTCCCAGCACAATTCCCTCTTTGACCATGAAATGACACTTCTCCCAATTCAGCACTAGGTTGGTGTCTTCACATCTCTGTAGGACCCTGCACAAGTTGGACAAACAAGCAGAAAACGAAGATCCGTAGACAGAGAAATCATCCATGAACACCTCCACTATATCCTCAATGAGATCCGAGAAGATAGACATCATGCACCTTTGAAAGGTTGCTGGAGCATTACATAACCCAAATGGCATCCTTCGATAAGCAAAGGTGCCATAGGGCATGTGAATGTTGTCTCTCTTGATCATTGGGATGAATGGGGATTTGGAAGAACCCTGAATACCCATCAAGAAAACAATAGAAAGGATGGTTTGCAAGTCTCTCAAGCATTTGATCAATGAATGGCAACGGGAAGTGATCTTTTCTAGATGCTGAGTTGAGCTTTCTATAATCAATACACATCCTATGGCCAGTTATGGTTCTAGTTGGTATCAATTCATCCTTGTCATTTTTAACCACAGTGATACCACCCTTCTTTGGAACTACATGCACAGGAGATACCCATTTAGAATCTGAAATGGGGTAGATAACACCAGCATCTAAGAGCTTGAGAATCTCCTTCTTTACATCATCTTTAAGGTTAGGATTCAACCTCCTTTGATGTTCTATAGAAGTCATTGACTCATCCTCTAGATGTATCCTATGCATGCACAAAGAAGGTGATATCCCCTTAATATCATCTAGTGAGTATCCAATGGCTTTTCTAAACCTTTTAAGTGCATTTAAAAGTTGAGAAAGCTCAAGTTCAGTAATTTCACTACTCACAATGACAGAATATGTCTCATTAGGGCCTAGAAATGCGTACCTTACACCATGGGGAAGAGGTTTGAGCTCCACTTTTGGTGCCTTGAGCTCACTCCAATCATCTTGTTTGGTGTTCTCTTGTTGAGTGGCTGAAACAGCTTGACATGCCTCTTGTTTAAGCTCCTCATACTGGCCTCTATCAGCAATATTCTTTCGAGAATCCAGCATGGCTGCAATAGCCTCGCTCTCCTTGTTCTCAACCACTTGGACCTCTTTATCCACTGTCAAAGCATGCTGCAAAGGGTCCTCTATTGTCAACTCTCCACGTGCCAATTCCTCAAGGAGCTCATCAGCAAGAGCTTCCATCTCCTCTATGTAGAACACTTGGCCTTGCACAGTTGACCTCTTCATTACCTCGTTGACATCAAAATGGAGAGTGTGCTCTTTCCCCAAATGAAGATCAATCTTGCCTTCCTTCACATTGATAAGGGCTCCTGCTGTGGCTAAGAATGGTCTTCCAAGGATCAAGGGGTCTCTAGCTTCTTCATCCATCTCAAGAACAACAAAATCAGTGGGGATTTCACAATTTCCCACCATTACAGGGAGGTCTTCAAGGATACCAATGGGGAATTTGACTGAGCGGTCAGCAAGCACCAAAGAGAGTTTGCACTTCTTGTATTGGCTAAACCCAAGCTTCTTGGCAACAGATAGAGGCATGAGACTGACACTAGCTCCCAAATCACATAGACATCTCTCAAACATTAAAGGACCAATGGCACAAGGTAGAGTAAAGCAGCCTGGATCCTCTAGCTTCTTAGGGATTGTCAATCTCTGGATGATGGCACTGCACTCATGAGTAAGAACCATCATGCCTTCCATTTCCTTCTTCTTGGCAGCCACAGCATCCTTCAAGAACTTGCTGTATTGAGGAACAAGCATGAAGGCATCAATGATTGGCATTGTAACTTGAACTTCACTCAATTGCTTCTCAAAGAGTGCTTTGTACTTCTCCAAAAGTTGCCTCTTGAATCTTCCAGGAAATGGCAGCTTAGGTTCATAGGGAGGAGGAACAAAGAAGACTCCTTTGTTGGAGTAGTAACTTCACCATGCTTTGGTGTTTGCTTCTCTTCTCCAACCTTTCCTTTACCCTTAGCTTCAACAATCTTTTCTAAAATCTCCTCATCAACTTTCTCATCCACAATCACAACATCATCATCAATGTTGATAGCCACCCCCCACTTAGTTTCTCACCATCCTTGGGGAGAGTTCTTGGAGGTAGCTCTCTACCACTTCTCAAAGTGATTGCCTTCATTGGTTCTTTGGGGTTTTGCTCTGGCTTTCCTGGTAATGTTCCTTGTTGGCGACTTGGCTGAGAGTTCATAGAAGCAAATTGATTCTCCAAAGCTCTAATCTTGTTGTTTAGCTCAGTGTAGCTGCTGTCTATCTTGGAGTGAACAGTCTTGAACTCATGGCCAATATCTTTGGCTGCTCTAGCTTGACCTTCCAACAATTGTTTGAACATAGCTTCCATAGATGAATCTGGAGCTTTAGCTTGGGAGGAGCTACCTTGAGCTTGAGTAGATTGATTGCCATGGTTTGCAAAACCAGGAGGAGGATTCTGCCTAGGCTGGTAGCTCCCTTGTTGAGTGTTTTGCTTTGGTTGATAACCTCCTTGCTGGTTGTTGGGGTAACCTCCTTGCTGGTTGTTGGGGTAAGACCTTTGCTGGTAATTGTTGTACTGAAAGTTAGGCTCCTTCCTGTACCAAGAACCATTGTTGTTGATGAAGCAAAGCTCTTCTTGCCCTTCTAACCCTTCAACTTCATTAACCTTAGGAGGAGTTTCTTGATTTGGACCACCCACAAAGTGAATCTGCTCCTGCTTGGCTTGGTTAGCAATCAGCAAGTCTATCTTCTCTTGCAAGGATTTTATTTCCTTCTTGGTCTGGTTGTCATCAGCTCTGGTTGTTCTATCAGCCCTGTCATGTTCTCCACTGTAGACTGAATCACTCTTGACCATGTTGTCCACCAGCTCCTCAGCATCTTCTTCAGACCTGCCCAGGAAGAAACCATTGCTTGCTGTATCCAATCTTGCTCTAAACTCAGGAAGGGCACCTCTATAGAATGTGCTCAGTAAACTCTCCTTTGAGAAGCCATGGTGTGGGCACTTAGCTTGATATCCCTTGAACCTTTCCCATGCTTCACTAAAGCTCTCCAAGTTCTTCTGCTGGAAACTAGAGATCTCATTCCTCAGCTTGGCTGTCCTTGATGTGGAGAAAAATTTCTCCAAGAAGGCTTTCTTACAATCATCCCAAGTAGTGATGGAGTCACTAGGTAGAGATTTTCCCATTGGCGTGCCTTGTCTCCTAGAGAATGGAAACAACTTGAGCTTGAAGGCATCTTCTGACACACCATTGGTCTTGGACAAGCCACAATAGCTATCAAACTTGTCCAAGTGATCAAATGGGTCTTCTACAGCCAAGCCATGGTACTTGTTGTTCTCAATCACATTCAACAAGCCTGACTTGATCTCAAAGTTATTAGCTTCCACAGCTGGTGCACGGATGCCCGTCCTGTTGCCATGAATGTGAGGACGGTCATATGTGCCAATGGCTCTAGCTGGCCGCTGTGGGTGTTGTTGTTGCTGGCGCTGTGGTCTAAGGTTGTCAGCTCCTTGACCATTGCCATCTTGGGGTTGATGATCATCCATCTCAAACCCCAATCTCTGAATGTGAGCCTGTTGCTCCTCTTCTCTTCTCCTTCATGCTATTTCCCTCTCAAGTGTAGCTATCTCTTCAACAGTGGGAACCAGGTTAGTTGCACCCTGCTTCTTGTGTTCATACACCTGAAAATCAAAGGAAAATGCAAAAGGAGAATCAATATCACAAGAAAAGAAAAATGATTTAGTCTCAAGCAAGTGACTAAATCCCAATGTCACAATCAACTTAGAATTTGGCCAATTTGGTGATAGAACTTTTCAAGTTCTAATCAAATGATGTAGTATATAAGATTGTCGAACCAGTCCTAAGTGACAGTGAAACAGAGGGAATGCAAGCCTATGCTCAATCTAAATGCAACCATTAGAGAGAATGATGATTAAACTAGAACAATAAGTAAAACACAACAAAAGCAAACTTTCTTTCTTATGAGGAGAGTGAGACCCATGGGTGTAGGGACTTGATATCAAATGATTAAGTTTCAATCCAAGATGCTAACTTTTCAATCAATCTAATCCTTATGCCTAGACAACTAAACTAAGCAAGCTCTATCCCTAGATGAATGCTCTTTTGCTATGATCACCCAAGTACACCAAATCCCTTTGGCTGTAATGATCAAAGCAAACAATGAGAATGAGTCTAATAGCAATCCTAGCCTCTAAGACAACTAATCCCTTAGGCAAAGAAAGCTAAAAGCATAGATGAGTTGGTTCAGGCATTTCATAGAACACCTTCGGGCATGAAATGCCTATAGCTCTATGTTTGAGAGGCCAACTCAAATATAGCTTTAAAAACACCAAATCTATGCAAGGAAATGATAGATCTAATACTAGACACCTTGGATCTAACTTAATCACTCTCTATCACCCTAACCCATGAATCTTAGAAGAATCTACTCACCAATCCACATGCTTATTCTTAAACCCATGAGAGATTCAAGCATAAACATATAGAGAAAGAAAGGAGATGAGATAAACATTCAAGAACACAAGATGAGAAGAGATTAATAAATCAAAGATGAAGCTTTACTCAAAGGTTTTTGTTCTTAGATCATAAATAACATGAGTCTCAAACTTGAGTTTATGAGAGTATTTATAGTGGGCTTAAAAACCCTAAACACTTAGAATAATAATGACTAAAAAGCCCTTAGAAGATTAAAGGTCTAAACCAATCAGAATGCTCCAAAAGAAAGAAGCTCGGATACCCTGGTCGGATGACCTTCTTCTAGGCCGGCTATGGCTGGCCGGGTATGAGCATTCGTCCGACGTTCAACAGGCCATCAGGCCGTGCGGGTCTTCTTGGCCGGGTGAGGGAGGTCGGGTGTCTTCTGGTACGCGGGTTGGAATGGCCGGATGGGGCGTCCGAGTGATCTGAACCGCGTGTGTCTTGGCGTCAGCACCATCAGGACGTGCGGGTCCTTCAGGCCGTGTGTGCCTGCCCTGGTGACTCCATGCGCGGGTGTGTGTGACCGGGTGGAACGTCCAGCGTCCGTCCTCATACGCGGCTTCATCCTCAGGTGGTACTGGCCGCGTCCGGAGCTCGTCTCTTCAGCAGGACGTGCGGGTCGTCCAGGTCGGGTTGAACTGTCCGCGTCCGTCCTAAGCTTCCAGCACAATCAGGACGTGCGGGTGCTGGTCCCTGGGTCGTCCTGGCCGCGTCCTGAGCTCGTCCAAGCAAGGTTTGATGGTTGGCCTCGGGTGTCTTCACCCGGGTGGCTTGACATGCTTCAACTCAATGGATCATAACTCCTTCAATATTGCTCCAAATGTCTTGAAACCACTTTCATTGGAAAGCTAACTCAGAAAGCCATGTCTCCACCAAATATAAACATCAGAAGATACTTCTAAGGCCTTTGTCCATGTTTATCTTTAAACCTCTCTTTTTCATCACCAAACTCCCAAACATCTTCAATATCTCCAAAGTGTGCTCCAACACCTAATAGGGACTTATGAATGCAAAATGAGCCTAAAGATGCCTAAAGCCTAGTCTAAATGAGCAAAAAATGCATAAGATATGATAACTAAAAACATGTAAATATGCAAGACATCAAGATGGACCTATGGTTGGGATAAGACGGTTGAGTCCCGGAGTGGACTAGGACCGGAATATGATCAAGTCCATGAGTGGACTAGGATTGAATTATGACAATGTCCGGTGATGGACAGAAGTCAAGCATATGGCGGTTTTAGTCTAGTATGGACTAAGATCTGAAATAGAATAAAGTCTGAGGAGAGACATAGACTTGGTGTCTACTAGGATCGCACCTTAGAAAGTTGGGCTAGTGAAACAAGTTGTGTCTTGTATGGGTGATTCATGGACCCTCGACTCTGGTCGAAGTAGCCAAGAAAGGGTGCCATAATCAAAAACCAGATGGACCACTTGATAAGATTTTGGGATTAAATCTCTATCAAGTGGGGGAGACTGGTTTATATCATGATCAAGACGTGATCAGTGAGAAGGAACAAGGAGGAGATGCAGCGAATTGGTTAGAAAGAACCAATCGAGCATGCTCCATGTTCCGGATGCAAAGAGAACGGTTGGAACATTTTGTCAATGAGACAAGATGTCAGCACCACTGGATTCAAGGACGAATCCTTATCAAGTGGGGGAGACTTGTCATGTCCCCGATCCTGGGTAGGATCGTCCGGATGGACCATTGTGCGTGGAGACGCACCAGACAGGTCATATGACCTAAAGACAAGCGTGTCATGATCCAAAAATGTGGTTAAGGGAATCAGACAGTTGAGACTTAACCAAAATAGGATGGAGACAAGCTTAAAGGAGTTGGTCGAGTGTTTCGGTAACTGGACGAGGTCTGGGTGAAGCTCGATCAGCTAGGTGAAGCTGTGATGTAGTGCATGATCAGAATGGATCATGGGAGAAGGATAGAATAAGATAGAGATATCAAGCTGTACGAAGTGTATCACAGCTGGGTGATGCAAGCAAGAAGCTCAACCAGCTGGACGGAGCTCACTTGGAGCTTAAGTAGAGTGTGTCAGCTCCCTGAGCTGGATGGACTAGCTCACTCAGCTGGGTCAGCTGGGGATCAGCTCAACTCAGCTTGACTGAGTGTTCGGGTCTCAGGCAGTTGGGCCGGGTTTGGACAGTGGGCGGTCCAAGTGTGGCGATGGGCCGGCAGGCTCTTGGGATTAAGCCAGTGGCTTGACATTCAGTTTGGGCTTGTATTTGAGATGTCCAGGAGTGGTTTTACAAGCCCAGGACGTCCAGGTAACTGCCTGAGGCGAATGGGTGTGATCTGGACCATTGATGAAATCAATGGCCAGAAATGAAACCGAAGGGATGCAATGGTTAGAAGTAACCATTCCTTCTTCTATAAATACAAGGCAAGTCCGTGCCTTTAAAGGCATGCCAGGCATTCATTATTCACCCTGAAACACAAATAAAAACCAGAGAAAAAAGAGAGAAAGTCGGATTGAATGATCCAATCCCAAGAGTGGGATGAAGGCAGCAAAGAGGCAGTTATGTGGGCAATCAAGGGAAGAGTTATGAACGACTCTGTGGTGAGTTTTCCCCATTGATGAACACGTCCCAGGCTTCCTCTACATTCATATAACACACGCAGAAGGCCAGGGAAGAAGAGAGCCGACCGGATTCACTCTCAAAGTCCAAGGGCAGTCTTAAGGGCAGATGTGTGTGGAAAGGCAGTTTCATGGGCAACAAAAGGGGGATTGATGCACGACCTTTGGATAGTGATTGATCATGGATGATCACGTCTAAGGCTTCCTCTGTTTCCTGGGAATACACGCAAATGGTCAGAGGAGAAGGTAGAAGGCCAGACTCCACTCCCAAAGGCAACACAGCCTCAAAAGTGGATACAGTGCAGAAACTGGTTCCATGGGAGTTCCATGGTATGGAAGAGAGGTACGACCATTGAATGGATCTTATCATTACTGGAAGTAGATGATAATGATTGATGGAGGCGTGATCAAGAGGAGTATGGTCGTCCCTGACAAGGGATGACACAAGATATACAATCATCATTGATGAGGTAACATGTTTATGATTACTTTCTTGTTTATACTTCTGTCTCTTTTGGTGCTGTTAAGCCAAGGTAAGGCAAGCCTATTGAAGACCATATATTGTGATGTAAACTAAGGACCCAGAACCCTGAGAGAAGGGGCGGATCATTGTTGATCTACTTCATCCATATGGGGTGATAGTTAGATGATGTTCATTGGAAAGTGATCCATGATGGATCATAGTTTGATGTTGGGTTTGATCATGGTGTGAACCATGGATCCGACCCATTGATGAGACATATGGGGGTCTTAGTATCAGAGGAACCATGTGGAATGCAAGTTCCAATTCGTTTGGATCCAACAGCAAGCAATGGAGAGGAGTAAGGCTAGTACTTGTTGGTATGGACCACAAGTATTGTGCTGGTGTGTTTATACAAGGAAGGCCGTGTGTGATCTGATCATGGGAAAGGATGGAAGACCTGATCCATGGATGGTGGATCAAGGTGTCTGATCTGATTGATCAAAGGATGCACCAGTGGTAAGAGCAACACTTATCAGGTTCAGTGGGACATGGTTCCATGGCCGGTTAGGAAGTGTGAAGACTCATCAGTTCTGAGTCATGTTGGGTGGTTGGTTGATTGACTTAGGATCTGATGGGCCTTGTTAGTCCACGAAAGGACTTGGCTCCAGGGGAGCACACGCCTGAGACATGGTGGTACTAAACCAGGCCTTGGCCGGTTCAGGTATGAAGTCCTTGGCCATCGGCCGGACTGGTCATGATCGAGATCTATATGATCCAGAGGGATTTATTGAGATCTGACCATGGATTATTCTTAGTGGTGATTTATCATGATTTATCATGAATGTTATTGGGTTTTACCTAATTGATTTGAAGGTGGTCAGTTATGGCCGGTTTGACTGAATTTGGCCAAGATCTATAGGATCAAGGCCGGTTTTATAGATTCTGACTATGGATTCTACTTAGTTGGGATTTATCATGAATTGTCATGAATTTTAATTAATTTTTGGAGCATGTTTGCTTGAGGTCGTTTTTGCAGCTGAAGACTTCCCGAAGGTACTTAGTCTGTGGGGATGGTTGGCTGAATGTCTAAGTACCAAAGGGAAGAGTTTATGCAGGTATATGGAGAGTTGGTGTTGGGGTCAAAATCGGTCAATGACGAAATCTTCACCCGAAAATCCTCGAAAGAAAAACCAAGCGACGATCAAATCCAAGAAACGGTCGCCGCCGATAAAATTCACGGAAGGCTCGTCCAATCCCATCTGGCGCCAACGGCGAGGGTCCTGGCGCCCATCCGTGCGATCATCTCATGATCTCGGGCAATGGCTGCATCTTGGTCCCTTGAAACCCATGTCTGGATCGTCCGAGATCTACAATGAGTCTTTCGTAAAGCCTTCCCGATTGTTTAAAAGATTCATCTTTTAACACGCCTTCGAAGCCACATTGCTCGCATCCTCGGCGGCGGAAAATCTACAAATCCAAGTCCATCTCAAATCCCGATACTCGCGAATTTCATTGGATTAGAAGCGATTATCTCGAAATCTACGGCTAAAGACCTTCCCAAACTCAAAAGATTTCCATAAGCGACTGGCGGAGAAAAGATCGAACAACCCACGGACGGAAAGATGGCCTGGCATCGGCACGCAGCGTCACGCGGCAGCGGGCGGCCTGGCGCCGGCACCCGCCTGGCGCCGGCCAGCGGGACAGCCCCGCCTGGCGCCGGCGGCACCGCCTGGCGCCGGCGGCACCCGCCACCGCGGCCTGGCCGGCGGTACCCGCCTGGCGCCCGGCACCGTCATGCGAATTCGGCCTGGCATCGGTCCACGGCCCTCGTCGGTCTTGGTCTATCGTGTCGGTTCGATCCCATCTTAGCTTGTTTGGATCAATCTACGCGAGTTTTGGAGCGACCACGGTTATTCTGAAACACCACTATCTCGATTTCACGAGGAATTGAGGTTCCTTCGAAACACGAAACCTTCAAAGACCGTCCTTCAAAACCCTAAAACGCCTAAAGCAACGTGGTCAAAAGCGGCCCGCGCGATTTTCGAAAAGGAAGGATAACTATGGCGGTTTATCTTTATCCTCACATAAGAGATAAATGTCAAGTTTCCAGAAGATAAATATCAAGTTTCCAGAAGATAAATGTCAAGATTTCCGAAGATAAATGTCAAGTTTCCGATAAACACAAAGATTGACGAAAATGGAAAAAGCCCGACTCAGCCCGCGAGAAGATAGACCGTCTTAGGAGGAGTATATAAGGAGAGCTTTGAGCAAGAAGCAAACCAGATCACAAACTTTCGAGCACCTAGCACTTAGGCGATTTAGCATTCTTTTCTGTTTTCACTAGCGAGCTGCGACTCAACTAGGATAGACTTAGGCAACCAGACTAGCGGACTCCTCGGCAGCCCTTACGGCGGTTTCTTTTCTTGTTGTACACGCAAAGCGAGAATTCAGAAATAAAATCTCTTTCGCTCAACTTTACGATTTCTATTTTCGCAACTTTATTTGATTGTTTCGTGTGCGGTCCAGCAGATATCCGGGACCTTCAAGGAAGATCGGGTTAACTCGGTTTTCCTCCGTAAATCTTTATCGGAAATTGACGGTGTGAATTTCGGTTCCCACAGTTTGGCTAGAAGGAGGGTTACGGATCTATCTATTTCGCACACGCCGATCATGTCAGCCGGCGCCACCAAGGATCAGCCAGCTAGGCGGAACGCCCGTCGCCAACGCTGAAGACTCCAGCTGGAGATCGTCGCAGTCACTGCTGATGCAAACACTGGCTCAGGCAGATGAAGGAACTGTTTACCTCCACCCAGGCGGAACAACAGGACAAGCTGATAACCTCGCCGCAAAACAGGTCGATACCTTAACTGCGAGGAGCAAGTTGCGCGAGGATCCACCAAGGCGCGCCCGCCAGAAGACTCGACGGATCTCGAAGCGAGAAAAGATGCCCGAAAGAGCCCACTCGAGAAGCGGCTCGAAAGGACAGCAAACGACCTCGCAGAACCTTCCACTCCGGCTGCGGGAAACAAGGAAAGCGGCGTCGGCGCATCGATCTAGATATCAGCGACCGATCGGATCATTCCGATGAAGACGCTGACATCCACCCAGGAGAACCGAAGCCAGTCCGCTCGGCAGCGGTATTCTTCAATAGGCCCATGACGAAGAGGAAGAAGAACTCTACTGGATGGAGCAGGAAGAACTTCGCGGAAGATCAAACTTCGGATCTATCGCGACCAGCGCCGACAAACTCGAGGAACGCCAGTAGCAATAGCGAGATCCATGATCTCCGCGAATCTCTAAAAAGACCGTGGCGAAGTGAAAGCGGTAAAATCACAAATCCATCAGGCGACCAGTTCCGCCCGAGATCGATAGACTTCGAGGAAGCACGGAAAACGCCATTCACCACTCGGATCACGGAAACACGCATCTCAGACCGGGAAGATCAAAATCCCGGTCTATGGCGGTGCGACGGATCCTAAGTCGCATCTGCAGTCCTTCCAGATCGCAATGGGTAGGTGCAAACTCCGGGCGAGCGGGGCGCAGGTCATTGTCTTCTCTTCGCCGAGCACCTCAAAGGCTGCTCGAGTGGTTCTCGGCTCAAAGGAACTCCATCGGAAGCTTCCGCCAACTGGCCTCGGCGTTTCTCAAACAGTACTCCATGTTCATGGACAGAGCGTCCGGCGTGGATCTATGGAGTCTAGCTCAGAAGGAAGACAAGTCGCTCCGCGACTTCATGCGAAGGTTCAAACTGGTGATGGCCAGAGTAGCGGGCATCAGCGACAATGTCAATCGGCGCCGAGGAAAACTCTCGGTACAAGTCGAAGTTCGAAAGTGGATACTACTGGAAAAGCGCGGACAATCCAGGATACTCTCCACAAGGCAGCGGACTTCATCATCATGGAAGAAGAGATGAAGCTTCTATCGCGAAGCACGGACCGCAGAAAACCGCGTCTAAGAAGAAACCCTCGTAACGACAAATCGTCCATCACGAAGAGGAAGGCAAGGCGAGCATAACTACGCCATCAACTTCGGAGCAAAGCAAAACCTCCGGAAACACCTGGACCAGGAACCAGTACAAGGATAACTCCTATTGCGAGTTCCACGAGACCAGAGGACACTCCACTGCGAACTGCAAGGTTCGGCGCCCGCTCGCCAAAACTCCTCACCGGCGAACTATCAAAGGTCAAGAGTATAAAGGACTTGCTCCTGGACTCCGACCGCCAAAGACTAACAAAACTGTCTCCGAGGACGACCGAAAACCAATCAGGGGAAAAGCGGAAGAAGACGGGACGACCAAAGGAACAACAGCGGTCGCGGAGGGTAAACATGATCATCGGAGGATCACAGTTCTACCAAGACTCTGTCTCATCGATAAAAGCCTACGGGCGAAAAGCGAGACTAGTTCCAACTGGTTCCCGGACAGCGATGTTCCTAACCACACAATCGCTTCGAGGAACGAGACCGTCGGAATCGACAAACCTCACTGCGATCCTTTGGTATCGACCTGGTCATCCAGGATCTCGAAGTCGGCGCATTCTCGTCGATACAGGAAGCACGGTCAACGTCATCTTCGCGACACCCTCTACAGGATGAAGATCCCACTTGGGAAGTCGTCCACGAGCCAAAACCTTTGGCGGGTTTTGCGTCACTACCATGACCCTCGGAAAATTAAACTCCAGTCATGGCAAAGGAAGTTACAAAGATCGTCGAGTTTGCAGTAGTCGACAACCCGGCCATCTACAACGCCATCATGGGAACCCCTTGGATCAACTCCATGAAGGCAGTACCATCCACATATCACCTCGGTATCAAGTTTCCGACTCCGACCAGAACCGCAGCCATCTGGGGTAGTCAGAAACAATCGAGACTCTGTTACCTAGCCGAGTTCAAACTGCGAAAAGATCGGAGCCCCCGGCCAACCCGAAACGAACAAAGGAATCACACAACATTCCCGAAGACTTCGAAGAAAGATGATCCAGAATCATCCGAACAGGCAACGATTCAAGACAGCGACAAAGCCTCTGAATCCACCGCCGTAAGAGCGGACAGCTCGACCCCCGCACAAACCACTGATCCGACCAGCACGATCGGAACGGCGACGCACGGGGAGTAAAAACGTCCGCGGCAACTATCAGAACTACGAGATGGCTTGATCCTCGAAAGTGCGTAGGCAGCTTCGTCGAAACCCGGCGAGTTCAGCTATCCCCCTCACCAAAAGGGGACTGGGTGCGTATATTCCTATACTCCCACAAAAACGCGAAAAATCCGCACATGTACTCGAACTTCTCGAAATTTTTAATAAAATTCTTTCTATCTTTCGTGCTCAATTAAACGCATCAACGCTTCGGAAAAACGAAAATCATATCTTCAAAGAAGCGAGGCGTCGCAACTTCTTAAAAGATAACAAAACTTCATATTATCCAAAAGACAGTCCACCTGCGACTTAAAATAACTCACGCCCGTCGATTGGCCCCGACGGACGCACACAAGAAACGTTTCACTCAATACAAACTCGTAGTCAGACCTACAAGGTCCTCTTACATCCGACAAGGATATCATAGCGCGCTATACAAGAAACCCAAAATTTTGGTTTAGCGTCTCGGATAAACTCCGAAGATAGCTCGATTCTTTTAACACAAGTCATATAAGCGGTGACTAGTCGCGGACTTTAAACGAAAAGAATCAGGAAGAAATCACTAACAGGCAAAGCGAAAGCCGATCAGTCATCGCACAGCCTCAAAGCTGAGAGTAAACCTAGGTCTTGCCCTAAACCCAGTCTTGCTGGATCTTGACATCTCACAGACATAGTATGTATCGAGATCCCAAAACATGTCTCTTATAAACACACTAAAACCCTCGCTAAAAGTAGCATACGGACCAGCGCGAAAAAGAGTTAGGATCTGAAGTGACTACTCGCATCCTTCCCTCTACACTTGGCGAAAGTATAAATCAAAACAAAAGGCGAAATCTCGCAAATTTTCATATTCATAAAAGCCGAAAAGGCGGCGGGATTCAAAGCCACCAGCGGCCAGTCCCAAAACATAAGAATGCAACCTCCAGCGGTCGCAGAATAAAATTACTAAAAGCGCCACCGCGGCCAAAAATACGATTCACAAAGGAAGTCAACATTGAGAAATCCAGATGGAAATCCCAAATGAACTAGCAGGCTGGTCCACTTCCTCATTCACGCCTTGGCGTTCCCACCACCCTCGGCGTTCTCATCGGCTCCGGCCTCCACCGTATCCTCGGAAACCTCGATAGGTTCCCATAGTCTCGGAATCTTTCTTCTACCGGAGGAACCAAGGACTCAGCAGCACTTTCGGCCATAAAATCCTTCATTTCAGCAATCTCGGAATCGAAGGAGAAATCCGGGTTCTGAGACTTGTGAAGGTTTACGACCGAACCCCGGCACTCGCGGAAATCACCAACAAACTCCTGAGCTTCTTTAAAACATTGAAACTCAGCAGTAAACGATTCCGCCCGTCTTGCCACCTCCGCTGCGACCATCCTTCTTCCTCTCCTTTCCGCCCGAACGAGAGCTCGAGCGTGAAGCTCAGCTTGCCGCATTCTCGCCTTTACCTCTTGTCGGAACGGAAAAGCTCTCGCTCGCTTCTGTGGCCTTGAAGTTAGCAATCCTGGATTTGCGGAAACTCGAGTCAAGCGCCTCGCTAAACACTCTTAGTCCCTGCATAAACTCAAGATCAGCAAGTATGCTTACACACAGATTCGGACATAAGGTTAAAAAGTTTGAAGGGCCAAACCTCGTTGACACGTTGGGAGCCCTCGGCAAAAACCCGTTGTTTCTCCTCATCCTCCAGCGACTCGTCAGTAGTAAACTCCGGAGGAAGGCCATCAAAGAAGTTGTTAGGTGGAAAACCGCTGGCTCCGCCTTTTTCCGTTGGAGCAAAACTAGGTTTTTCTCCCAACGGTGAAGGACTTTCCGAGCCTTCCCATCATCGATTTCCTTCCCCTTACGAGACCTCTGTCTGCACCTCCGAGTAGGAGCTGCGGTGACAGGTTCGGCGTCGTACGACGGGACAGGATCTCGGGACCGATAAAGCCTAACCGCGTCTCGAATCCGTTCGAGGGTGAAGGATTTCCAGAAAAACGGCCTTTGACGGAGAAGATCTCTCTTGACAAAGGCGTCACCAGGCAAATGTGCGGTAGGGTTGTTCCTACAAAGCGAAAATTTTCACTAAAACTCGCATTTCCGAAAAGGTGAGATAGAAAACGGGGTTTTCGTCGTATTACCTCGGTTGAAGTTCCATGCTCGCGGAAATAGATGGAGACAGCTCTCCTCGACAGACTCGCCATCTATTTGGACGAAGAAGAAACGCTCCTGCCACGATTTGGGATTCGAAGTAGTCCCCTGAATCACGGCCATATCCTTCTTAGGCAGCATGGAGTAGTAACCGTCACTCCCCGTCGGCCGAGTGCCCCAAAGACCTTCGAAATCATCGGGACCAAGATCAATCCCGAGTTCGTAGCTAGCGATCAGTACGCCAAGCCAACTCTCCAAGGCAGGAACGCTGAGTTGGCTGATCGAAAGTTCGAAGCGGTGAAGCGCACGAACAATGGCACCAGGGATCGGGAACCACATGCGGCGATGCGTAGAAAGCCGTAACATGTAAAGAAACCTTGCGGAGGATTCCTTGCACTCTCATTACCAACGGGAATCCGGAATTTGACTCCTTCAGGAACCTGGTAAAAATCTCGAAGAACCTTGAGATATTTACGAGAAACCGAGCTCGGCGCAAAAGGAGCACCGGGCTGCCTCAGAGGCCTCCTCGGAACAGGGATCTCTGGCAGTGTTGGGGCGAACCTACAAGGGCTCGGTAATACGCATTCTTCTTTTCCTCCTCGACCAACTCCTCCTGCTTCACCGTCACATGGGCAGGAGAGTCATCCGAGGATGAATGGGAAGAAGAGTTTCTCTTTGAGGATCTTGAAGACATTGTTCTTAAAGAGAGAGAAAGGATTCTTGAGAGAGAGAGTAAAAATCTTGTGATGAAGTAAGAATGAGATTTCTTACTCCATCCATATAAAGGAGGTAAAATCACTATTTACCCCGACTTTCGGCAAACGATTACGTCTCAACACCTTCCCACGGCTATACCGCAAGCTAGGATCCGACAGACTCTACGGTTCCTAGCTAGCTGGGGCTAACTGTTGGGGTCAAAATCGGTCAATGACGAAATCGTCACCGAAAATCCTCGAAAGAAAAAAGCGCGATCAAATCCAAGAAAGCGGGTCGTCGCTCGATAAAATTCACGGAAGGCTCGTCCACTCCCATGGCGCCGGCGAAGTCCTGGCGCCCATCCGTGCGATCATCTCATGATCTCGGGCAATGGCTGCATCTTGGTCCCTTGAAACCCATGTCGGATCGTCCGAGATCTACAATGAGTCTTCGTAAAGCCTTCCGATTGTTTAAAGATTCATCTTTTAACACGTCTAAAGCTTCGAACCACATTGCTCGCATCCTCGGCGAAGGAAAATCTACAAATCCAAGTCCATCTCAAATCCGATACTCGCGAATTTCATTGGATTAGAAGCGATTATCTCGAAATCTACGGCTAAAGACCTTCCCAAACTCAAAGATTTCCATAAGCGGCGGAGGAAAGATCGAACAACCCACGGACGGAAAGATGGCCTGGCATCGGCACAGCGTCATAAGCCGGCCTGGCGCCCGGCGGCGCGGCGGCCTGGCGCCAGCGCCATGGCCCGGCCGCGTACGCAAGCAAGCCTGGCGCCCGGCGGCACCGGACTGGCGCCGGCGGCACCCGCCTGGCGCCGCGGCACCCGCCTGGCGGCAGCCGCAGAGCGGGCGGCCCGGGCACCGGCGGCAGGCAGCGGGCCTGGCGCCCGGCGCGCAGGACCTGACCCGGCCTGGCGGTGGCGGACGCTGCCTGGCCTGGCGCCGGCGAGCGGAGACGGCCGGCCTGTCGCGGCACGCAGCGGCCAGCGACGGCGGCCCGGCACCGGCCGGCGGCATGCCTGGCGCCGGCGGCACCGACCTGGCGCCCGGCGGCCGGCCTGGCGCCCGGCGGCACCGTCGCGGGCCGGCCTGGCGCTGGCGGGCCTGGCGCCCGGCACCGTCATCGCGTCGGCCTGGCGTCGGTCCACGGCCCTCGTCTCGGTCTTGGTCCTATCGTGTCCGGTTCGATCCCATCTTAGCTTGTTTGGATCAATCTACGCGAGTTTTGGAACGACCACGGTTATTCTGAAACACCACTATCTCGACTTTACGAGGAATTGAGGTTCCTTCGGAAACACCGAAACCTTCAAAGACCGTCCTTTCGAAAAACCGTAAAGCGCTCGCCCAGCGTGGTCAAAGCCCACGTCACGATTTTCCGAAAAGGAAGGATAACTATGACGGTTTATCTTTATCCTCACATAAGAGATAAATGTCAAGTTTCCAGAAGATAAATATCAAGTTTCCAGAAGATAAATGTCAAGATTTCCGAAGATAAATGTCAAGTTTCCCGATAAACACGAAGATGGACGAAAATGGAAAAAAGCCCGACTCAGCCGCGAGAAGATAGACCGTCTTAGGAGGAGTATATAAGGAGAGCTTTGAGCAAGAAGCAAACCAGATCACAAACTTTCGAGCACCTAGCACTTAGAGCGATTTAGCATTCTTTTCTGTTTTCACTAGCGAGCTGCGACTCAACTAGGATAGACTTAGGCAACCAGACTAGCGGACTCCTCGACAGCCCTTACGGCGGTTTCTTTTCTTGTTGTACACGCTCAAACGAGAATTCAGAAATAAGATCTCTTTCGCTCAACTTTTACGATTTCTATTTTCGCAACTTTATTTGATTGTTTCGTGTGCGGTCCAGCAGATATCCGGGACCTTCAAGGAAGATCGGGTTAACTCGGTTTTCCTCCGTAAATCTTTATCGGAAATTGACGGTGTGAATTTCGGTTCCCACAGTTGGACGAGTGGACGGGGAGCTAGGCAAAGCTACCACGCAGCTTTATCAGCTAGAGGAGAGTATATGGAACCTCAAGTGAAGTGGTTCAGCTCAGCTAGCTGGATGAGCTAGCTAAAAAGCTAAGTCAGCTGGGAAAATGAGCTAACAAGCTCCGTGGATGTGGCAAAGGTATGATCTTGAAGACATTGTTCAGATCTAGATAGAATGGTTAGGTGAATGGAACCTCGGATTTGGTATGACTTGGTCTAGGTTCAGGATCGACCTTGGAGCTAGCTGGCAGTTGTGTTTACTGACCAGTAGCTGAGGTGATCTGACCAGAAAAGTGTTAGATTGGTTTTATACCAATGGTTGGTAGATAATATTCCGCTGTGCATAAGTTGAAATGATCTAAGCTAGGAAATGACTAAGGTAGTCTTGAGCTAGGATCTGAGTTAGCCCGCGCCTATGGGCGATGTGTTAAATAAAGGGCGAAATTTTTAGATGTTTGGTCAGGGTATGGACCGAGCGACGTGAGGCATCGACCGCGGCCTGAGAGGCCAGGTCGGGGTCTTACAGAATGGGTCGGCCAACTGCCTGGGAGAACAGGTGCCACCTTCTGGCCGAACAGGTACAACCTGTTCTTCCCACCCTTTTGTACAAACCGCCTGGTAACTGCCCCTTCCTTCTTTGGGCTGATCGAACCCAAGCCCACACTGCAAGCCCACATGCCTAGATCCCCTTTTCCAAGCCCCAAACCCATCGGACCTTCATGTCAGCAAGGCCAGACCCATGGCCGCCCATGAACTGAGCCCCATGGTCAAGACCCAAACACTCCACCAAGCTGAGATGAGCTGGCCACTAGCTGCTCCAGCTGAGTGAGCTAACCATCCAGCTACTGGAGCTGACCCATCCTGGTGTGAGCTGTCTTGAGCTTGACCTAGCTGGTACAGCTTCTTCCCAGAGTTGTCCAGCTCCCAATTTACTTGTCCAGCTCCTATTCCCTTGTCTTCATCCGTTTCTGGCCAAGTCTCAGCATACTGATGCACTTAACCATCCGTTCCAGGTTAGGATTCAGCATCCTGAAGTCCCTAAGCCTTCTATCCAGCCATGGTACGCTTGTCCTGTGGTCATAAGACCTGACTTGTGCGTCTCCTCGTACCATGGCCGTGCCCGAAGGCCTTAGTCAGAATCAGGGACATGACAGGACCAGTCTACACTTTATTTCTATGAGTTTCAAAATCAAGCTAAGAAGAAGATTTTGTTTTTGTTTTAAGAATGACGATAGGAAACAAGTAAAACTATAGATTGATTCAAATTAACAAGCAGCTAGCCTAGAGTATTTCATTGGGTTTTGAATTGGAGCCAAACAATTATTCAAGCGCGATGGAGTGCTTTCTAGAACTCGGATCACTCAGTTGGAACACCCCACTGTCGTGATGGTGATCGCTTTCCAGATACATCTAACCATCTAACTGCCGTTGAGATGAGAATCGATTGCAAGCTTTAGAGAACAGGTCCGATCAGTTCACCTACTACCCTAATATCTACCTTCGCTGATTAGGGATACTAAGCTCATTCAATACATGTCAAGTTATCTCCTAAGCGGTTAACTAGGTGATGAACTTAGGATCTAACAATACGTGATCATATTAGTGAAAGCATTAAGAACAGTATGAATGAAGAACAATTGAAATCGCTTATCTATGTTTAGCTCATGTCTCAACACCCTAAAAACCCTAGGCGAGCAAGGCGACAACTCGATCATGATGCACGAAATCAAAGACATAATTCCTGGAATAAATTGCATAAGAACAGAGTAGAAAACAAAGGGTTCAGATGATCTTCTCTATGAGAGGATGGGTTCTTCTCCCTTACAAGTTGCAGATCGTAAAAGCTAACTGCTCTGTTGTAAAAACTAGCGTAAGAAATAAAATAGGATAGATGGCGTTTTTATATGGAGGCGCCAATAGGTAGAAAAGAGATTAGGGCAACAGGGCTCTAATTTTCGAAATAGGAGTTTCCTTATTCGTCGGGAACAACCTCGGGATCACTCCGTCTGCTTGTTCCGCTTGAGAACAGTCTCGGAACTATTCTTCTTGAGTGTTCTCCGCAGGATTGCTCCAATATGACATCTTCTCTTCATGCACCTTCTTTTCATTCTTCTACCAACTCCAGACCTGTACAAGGTCAAAAAGGACTTGACTGACACGGTTTAGAGACTCGAATCAAAGGAAAACATATATATACAATGATGTGAAAAACACCATATATCAGGCCTTCATCTTCGGGGGCCACTTGACTTGTTGATCCATCTGCCTCAGGAAATTGACCAGTTCAGGCTTTGAGATTGACAGATGGGAGATGTCGGGCCAGTTTGACACGTGCAGGCCTTCAGCTCGAACCAGGGGACGGTTCTGGTACCTGCCCCTGGGGTGATTGCTTGCTTCTTTTGCAGGTCTGGAGTGAAGTCCTTCATTGCGGTCGTTCCTCGGCTGTTTGACCTGTTTCTGATCCTGTTTCAGCTGAGCTTTGGC
This sequence comes from Brassica nigra, assembly GCA_016432835.1. Classification (NCBI taxonomy): domain Eukaryota; kingdom Viridiplantae; phylum Streptophyta; class Magnoliopsida; order Brassicales; family Brassicaceae; genus Brassica; species Brassica nigra. The sequence goes on from CM028245.1 coordinate 36,722,123, forward strand.
TCGACTTATGAAATCTTCTTCCCATCTCACTTGTGCCCATGCCCGGGATAAGACATCTTCCATGGTCTTGCATTGGTACTTGGTCAGTTCCTGTATAGATCTCCGTCGGGGAGCAAACCTCTCTTGAATGCAGAGATAGGTGTCTCTGTGTTGCATTCTGGGATGGCCACTTTCTCTTTATTGAAGCGGGCGATATAGGTCCGGAGCGGTTCTCCCATATGCTGGAGAATTTCGTAGAGATCGTCAGAGCTCTTCTCCTGGCTTCTGGTGCTGGCAAACTGCTCCACGAACTTATCGCTAAGCGCTGCAAAAGACCTTATAGACTTCGTAGGGAGGTTGATGATACCATTGGAAGGAAGGACCCGTGAGGGTTGAGCCGAAACCTTTGCACATGGTCGGCTCTCTTAGCTCTCTTGGGATTGCTACAGTCAGCATCCGCTGTTTGTATTGAGCAACATGGTTGTCGGGATCGTTGGTCCCATCGTACATCTATACGGCTGGGAAGGAGAACTTCCGAGGCATCTCGACCGATGCAATCTCCTCCACAGACGGGGTATCCAAGTAGGAGCCAGGATCACTTCTTCGGATGGGAGGAGCTACTCCAGGGAGCCTCTCTACCATAGACTGGATGGTATTGAATTTCTCGGAGAACATCTTCTCGAGGTAAGCTGCCATGGCAGGATCTGTGATCGTTGGATCATTGGGCTAGTATTCTTCGTCCTCCATCTCGGAGTCGCTATCCCTATGTGTATGAGTCTTCCTAGGAAATGTTTCTCCATTCTCGGGTTCATCCACGGGAATGGGCCGATGAGCCGCTCCTTCTTCATTCGTCGGCATGTCGAGAAGAGGCATGGGTCGAGCTCGGGCTCGAAATCTTCGTCGTTTTTTACCAGCTTGTCCACGAGTCTTATTCTTATCCTGCAGAGCTAGGTTTTCGGCTTCGAGGGCTCCCATCTTCTCGGCGCTTTTCTGTAGCTGCCTGGAGTGCTCGTCAAGTTTGCTCTTCAGGGTTTTGACTTCTTGGAGGATCTCCGGATTATCCTATGCCGCCTCTCAAGACTTGTGGAGTTCGGTGATCTGGCTTTGGAGGTTGTCGAGTCAATTGAGCAGCTTGATTTCCCTCAGAGTGGCTTCGGATTGATCGTCATGTTCTTCTAATGCCATCGTCACATAGTTTGGATTACTCCCCTCCTTCTAGCGCCAAACTGTTATGGTATTTTTGTGTAGGATCGTTTTAGTACTACGGAACACTAGAAGATTTGTATCAAAAAGAAGAGAATCGAGACTAAAGAGATGTTTATTATTGATTTCAGCAGGGACTACAAGATTTTGGTGTATAAACCCTAGTTCTAGCCGCCTAAACCCAAATCTCTTAGCCTCGAAGTGTCGATCCCTTTTTCTAGGGTTTTGGGGTCCCTTTTACAGGTGTAGATGTCGGTTGAAGTAGATGGAACACTTCCATATTCGTAAATATGGAAGAATCTCTGTAGGCGGAAAACTTCCATTTTGCTTCAGGGTCGGTCTTGGAGGTAGGTACCGGAAGCAGGTTCCTTCGATTCAGGGGCCGGAAGTAGGTACATTGTCCGGAAGCTGGAGAAATCTGGCACCTGGATATTTTTCCCCAACAGTTCTTGCAAGCGATTGTAAGGGTATTTACCTAAATAATTCGTTGAAAATATATATATATATATATATATATATATATATATATATATATATATATATATGTCTTCAAAACCATGTCCAAACAAGAACAAAATAAACATAAAACAACAAACAACAAACGAAAATCTTCAAACAACAAAACAATGACTCATCATGAGTCATCCTGGTCGCCAGCATCGTGAGCGGCTTAGCTAATCGAATCATCAGATATCTGGGGAAGGTTGATACGGCCAATAGAATGTTCCGACACCGCTGCCGTGCTATAATCGACCTCACACTCAATCTCCTTATGACGGAGACTCTCCAATTCCTCATCTATCTCGAATCCGCCCTCCTTGTATTCAGATAAGGCCTCGATTCGAGCCCTCACTTCCTGCAATATGATCTCTGCCGCCGTTTCTTCCTTCTTCTTACATAACTTGGCCCATACTGTATCTAGAACTTCACCGTACTCTTTAGAATGAGAACGCCGAGCTCGATGGCACGTGATGCACCTCAGACTGATGATGCGACCCATATTGCTGAATTGTTCTTTAGAGAAGTGGTTAGATTGCATGGAATGCCTAAGACCATGGTTTCAGATAGAGATGCAAAGTTTCTTAGCTACTTTTGGAAAACATTGTGGTCAAAATTAGGTACTAGACTGTTGTTCTCTACTACCTGCCATCCTCAGACTGACGGTCAGACCGAGGTAGTGAACCGTTCATTGTCTGCTTTGCTTAGGTCATTGGTTAAGAAAAATTTGAAGTCTTGGGAAGATTGTCTGCCGCATGTAGAGTTTGCATATAACCATTCATTTCATTCATCTACTCAGTTTTCACCATTTGAAGTTGTTTATGGATTTAACCCTCTCTCCCCACTTGATCTTTTACCTCTTCCTTTGAGTGAACGTGTTAGCACAGATGGCAAGAAAAAGGCGGACACAATCAAGAAGATGCATGAACAAGTCCGAGCTAATATCATGGCCAGAACAGAAAGATACACTCGACAGGCCAACAAGAAGTGTAAGGAAGTTGTCTTTGCAGAAGGGGATCTTGTTTGGGTCCATTTGAGAAAAGAAAGATTTCCGGAAGAAAGGAAGTCCAAGCTCATGCCCTATGTTGATGGACCTTTCCAGATCATCAGAAAAATCTGTGACAATGCCTATCAATTGGATCTGAATGGTAAGTATGATATTTCTTCAAGTTTCAATGTTTCTGATTTATCTTCTTTTCATGTAGATGTTCCGGATTTGTGGACAAATTCTCTTAAGGAGGAGGGAATGATGCACCTCAGTACGTGGAGCAGTCCGTTGAACAAGACCAGCATGGCGATCAGGACGTTCCAATCAGTTCAACCGAGGTTCGGCCGTCCGACAATACCGAACGCACTGACCAAGCCGTGTACCGGATCGATCCGCATACATCCGGAAAGGAGTTTCGTCTGGATCCACGTCCGGACAACCGATCTGACCGTACTGAAGCCCGCCTTCCCCATCCAACTCGTCAAGATAAGAAGAATGATCGAGCCAGAAACCAGTCCGAACGCACCAAGTCCGGATCAGACCGTGCCTTCTCGTTTCTGACCCGACTGGGCCGTACCGCATGCACTCCCGACTGTACTGTCGAACGTACTGATGAACTGTCTGATCAGTTTGATCCGATTGTCGAGTTTGATCATCTGGATTTCTCTAAGGCAAGGATACTTAAGCTTTCTGAAGATCTAGGCCACATTTGGAACAGTTCCGTTCATGAAGATCTTTCATCCGTTCATGAAGCCTGTCCTCCGTGTGCTGCTCCTTACCGCGGGACGCACCACTGGGTTCATCGAACCTGGACAGGAGTAGCCGAAGAGGTCATTTGACCAGTCAAGCAGTCAACCTCTTGAATCTGTGCCTTTGACTAGATCTGGTCCAACTTATGATTTTTATGTCTTGTTTTGCTCATTTTCTATTTAATTTTCTTTGACCACAAGTTGTATAAGTATGAGAACTCTTTGATTAGTAAAGCAATCGATTTTTCCTTATATTTTGAGTCTTTGCTCTCTGTTCTTTGTTTTAGAACATTTCTTGTTTATCTTGGTGTGGATAGCTCCGAGTAAACGCCTCGTTCTTGTTGGACCGGTGCGTCATATCCGGCAACAACTCGAGTTAGCTTCCTTGTCGGACCTGTGAGTCACATCAGGCGATTCAAGCCCTTGGCAGTATCATTGGGTCTTTCCACAACCCTTTGTGTCGTCATTCATTCCACCAGTTCTTCATCCGGAGTTCATATCCAGTCATACCGGTCAATTAGCATTTCCTAGGGTTCATCAGCACGCCCTCCGAACCACCACGTCACGTTCCTCGAGCACCTTCGAGCATTTCTCCCCCATTGCTTCGAGATCGCACTAAGCCACGACCTTTTCTAGCTCCGCAAGATTCAACTTCCTTGTTAAGTCCTCGACCTCGCCAGAATATTGCTGACCCTTAACACGAGCGGCTTCTAGCTCGACCCAAAGCTGTTGAATAGTTAACAGATGATTCGCGATCTCCTCCTTGTCCGGAAAATCGGCTTGACGTTTTTCCATCTGAGCAGCGTAATCATTGCTCTCCTCCATAGCCTATTAAGAACAAAAGGATTACGAAGATGACATAAAAGAAAAAGACCAAACCAAAAACGCTTGCCCTGGTGTTTGCAACCGCCATTCGAGTGTATGTCTCACGATCCGCGCGATACGTCACGATAGAAGGGGAGATCTATAAATGGAGATTCTCTGGCCCGCTCATGACCTGCGTGGAAGGAGAAAAAGCGAGGAAATTTATGGAAGAGGTCCACTCAGGGTCGTGTGGAAATATATCCGGTGGAAGGTCACTCGCAGTCAAAATAAAACGCCACGGTTATTACTGGCCAACTATGGTCAAAGATTGCGAGAGAAATTCGCACGAAAATGCGAAAAATGCTAAAGGCACGCGCCAACGATTCATCAACCTGCAGAGGTCCTCTCATCCATCTCGTCTCCATATCCCTTCATGCGATGGTCTATGGATATCGTCGGACCTTTACACAACTCAAAGCAGAAGCGTTTCCTTTTGGTCCTCACGGATTTCTTCTCAAAGTGGGTAGAGGCAGAATCCTCCGCAAGTATCAAAGACGTCCAAGTCGAGAACATCGTATGGAAGAATATTATCACCGGACACGGGGTCCCTTACAAAATCGTAACGGACAACAGATCTCAGTTCATCTCTACTCGGTTCAAAGCATTCTGCGAGAATTGGAAAATACGACTGAACAAGTCAACTCCCAGATATCTGCAATATAACGGCCAGGCCGAGACAATTAATAAGACTGTCCGCGACAGACTAAAAAGGCGCTTAGAAGCCAAAAAGGGACGATGGGCAGATGAACTCGATGGAGTCCTCTGGTCCCATCATATGACCCTAAGACGGGCTATGGGAGAAACCCCCTTCGCCCTCGTTTACGGGATAGAGTGCATGATTCCGGCGGAAGCAGAATTTCCCGGAGTACGGAGAAGTTTCCTCCCCGAACGAGAAGATCTCAACAATACGATGCTGCTGGACGATCTAGTTACTTGCTTGAGACTAAGTTATTTTTCTTTTATTGTGATTTTGACATTGGGATTTAGTCACTTGCTTGAGACTAAGTCATTTTCTTTTATTGTGTTACTGATTCTCCTTCTTCCTCTCCCTTTGCATTTCAGGTGTATGATCTTGAGAAGCAGAGGTGCATCAAACCTGGTCCCCACTATTGAAGAGATTTCTGCACTTGAGAGGGAGATAGCAAGAAAGAGAAGAGAATAAGAGCAACAGGCTCACTTGCAGAGGTTGGGGTTTGATATGGAGAACCTGCCTCAAGATGGTGCTGCCCCAGGGGGCAATGGTCCAGGAGCTGACAACCTTAGACCACAGCGCCAACAACAACATCCACAGCGCCAAGCTCATGCCATTGGGACCAATGACCAACCTCACATCCATGGTTATAAGCGAGGCATAAGGCCATCAGCTGTGGAGAACAACAACTTTGAGATCAAGTCAGGGCTGCTCCACGTGATAGAGAACAACAAGTTTCATGGCCTTGCTGTGGAGGATCCACTTCACCACTTGGACAAGTTTGATAGCTATTGTAGCTTGTCGAGGACAAATGGGGTCTCTGAAGATGCTTTCAAGCTGAGGTTGTTTCCCTTCTCTTTGGGGGCTACTGGTGTCATTGCCCACACCATGGATTCACCAAGGAGAGCTTTCTTAGTACCTTATATCGGGGTGCTCTTCCACAATGCAGGAACAGACTTGATACTGCTAGTAATGGTTTCTTCTTGGGAAGAACTGAGCAGGAAGCAGAGAAACTAGTGGAGAACATGGCTAAGAGCAACTCAGTATACAGTGAGGAGCATGATAGGGGCAACAGGACTGATGACCAGCAGACAAGGAAAGAGCTGAAATCTCTACAGGAGAAGTGATGATAGGACTTTTCAAGGGTCCAATCAAATGTTGTAGAATACAAGATGTCAATCCAATTCTAAATGATTCTAATGCAAAGGGACTGCAAGCCTATGCTTAATCTAAGTGCAACCATGATAAGAAGATGATTATGAACTAAGACAATATTAAAAATGCAATAAAAGAGTGAACTTTCTTTCTCAATGAGGCAAGGGGGTTCTTGGGATAAGGGAATTGACTTTGGGTGATCAAGGTTCAATCCAAGATGCCAACTTTTCAATCAATCTAATTCCTTATGCCTAGACAACAAAACTAAGCAAGCTCTATCCTAGATGAATGCTCTTTTGCAATGATCACCCAAGTACACCAAATCCCTTTGGCTGTAATGATCAAAGAAAACATGGAGAATGAGTCTAATAGCAATCCTAGCTCCTTTGACAACTAATCCCTTAGGAAAAGCAAGCTAAAAGCATAGATGAGTTGGTTCAGGCATTTCATAGAACACCTTCCGGGTATGAAATGCCTATGGCTCTATGTTCGAGAGGCCAACTCAAATATAGCATTAAGAACACCAAATCAATGTAAGGAAAGGATAGATCTAACACTAAGCACCTTGGATCTACACTTAATCACCCTTAGTCTCCCAAGCCCATGAACCCTAGATAGATCTACTCACTAATAGCCATGGAAAGCCTCAAAATCAATGATGATTCAAGGCTAAACATGATTAGAGAAGAAGATAATCTATTAAACACAAAAGAAATGAGATGAAAAGGATCAAAGATCCAAACCTTCTTCAAGATCTTATTATGTTTTTGAGAGAAAAGAAGTTAGATCTCCAAAAGAGATTACATAAGTATTTATATGAGGGTTGAAAGCCCTTAAAAACATAAAAATAAATGACTAAAAAGGCCCTGGGGTCATTAAATCTCGGCCAGACATGATAAAAACGCTCAGGGAAAAGTCCCGGATCCAACCCGAGCATCCTGACCCGAGCAGAAAAGTCCCTGTCCAAACCGGCCAGCCGCGCGGGTGCACTGTCACGAGCGTCCCGACCCGCGCATTTCTGTTCCTGTCCGGGCTTGTCCGAGCCTGTCCTGTCCCGCGCACTCCAGGCTGTGCATGAACTGTGTCCGTTCCCTTCAGGCCGCACGGGTATCTTGCTCCGCGCATGCTAGGCCGCGCACCGGCCCATGTACTGGCTGCCGTCCCGCGCGGGTCATGTGTCCCGAGCAGTCTGGCCGCGCACCGGCCCATGTCCTGGCTGCTGTCCCGCGCGGGTCATGTGTCCCGAGCAGTCTGGCCGCGCATCATGGTCCGTTCTTGCCTGTCCCTGGTGTGTCCCGTGCGGGTACTCTCACCCGAGCAGTCCAGGTCTGGTGTCTTGACATGCTTCCAATGAATAGATCTTAACTTCTCCAATATGGCTCCAAATGACTTGAAACCACTTCCATTGGAAATCTAACTCAATTTTCCGTGTCTCCACAAAATAATAGAAGAAGGAGACATTTCTAAGGCCTCTGTCCATGCTCATCTTTGTCTTGACCAGATCATGGATTTGACTTCTCTTTTCATGGCCAAACTTGATTCTTCATCTCTTTTGGGGCCATAAGGCTTCCAAACACCTCAAATCACACCAAAGCATACTCCAACACCTGATAAGGACAAATGAATGCAAAATGGACCTAAACATGCCTAATGCCTAACTTATATGATCAAAATGCATAAGATATGGATGCTTAAAACATGTAAATATGCAAGACATCAACTCCCCCACACTAGACCTTAACTTGTCCTCAAGTAACCTTTTCAAAAAACAAGGAGGAGAGACATAGAGATGGTAGCAAAGCCAAAAGAAACACTCATAACACTCAACTTGACATCCTAAAGAAACATAGCAAAAAGCATGAGCAAAACATCCTATTATGCTCTAGCTTCACAAGGCCTATCAATGACTCTTATGCATCTACACAAGATGCAATGCTTATCAACCAACAAGTTCTCTTAACCAGCCCTCACATTGATTCACACACACATACACAAGGTGAAGTCTCACAAATGGGCACATGATCTCAATCATTTGGCTAGGTGATCAAATGGTCTAATATGGATGATAATGAGGTTTCAATGCATCATTTCAAGGTGGCAATCACTCTAAATCAAGGAGCTTGATCATTATGCAAAATTTATCTAAGACTAGGAGCAATTCATGCATACATGGATCCATCCTCATCATTCTACCCAATTCCTAAATGATTACAAGATCTACACCCCTTTTATTCATCTCATACCCCAAAAATTGAAAACATTCTCACATCACTCACCCCATGAACAACTTTCTTTCCTTTGAAATCCAACCACTAAGGACCTCTAATCACTTTCCTAAGCTCTAACTCTTTAAGTTTTTCCTTCCCCACTATCTTATTGAATTATTATTATTATTATTATTATTTTCTTTCTTTTTGTTTTCTTCTCTTTTTCTTCTTCTTTTTTTATATATATATACACAAAGATGGGGAAGGTCAAAAACATCAATTAAGAGCTTCTTATCTTTTTATTTTAGGTCCCTAGGGTTCTTCTTTCTTATGATACTCATTTGTTCATCAATCTCAACATTGTTACATTCCAAACCCAAGAATTAGACCATTAAGGAACTTAAACCCCATTCACCATTCTAGAAGCTAGCTCAAATGATGACCCTATGCTAGCAAGAGATGAGAACAAATCCATGTCGCCCCCAATACTCTCAAGATTTTGCACATGACAAACTATCAGAAAAGGCCTCACTCATGCAAATCAAAGTAGGCTTCAAAGAATGGATAGGGTTCAAGGCTATGGAAGTGCCATTTGGGTTAACAAAGAGTGGTACAATGGGAAAAGATAACCCAAATGTGTATGAGATCCATGATCAAGCATGCAAATGCCCATATGCAAGAGAAATTAAGTTCATTCAAGTCTAAGTTCAGGATGGAGCTGATTTCAAGAACAATGCCAATATCAAGCAAGCAAACAAGTTTCAAGAAGAGTTTTCAAGGCTCAAAGCATGCAAGCCTTTCAAAAGATGCTTAAGCTACTTGATATGTTTAACTAGGGTGCCAAATTCAGTGCAAACAAGTGTTCTTTACAAGGCAATGCTCTAAATGAAAATGAATGCAACCTATATGCTCTAGACTCAATCTTAAGGATGAAAGTGATGCAATCTACATGATTCAAAAATTTAAAATTTTTTTGATTTTCTATGCAAATATGAATGTACAATGCAATGCATGAGACTCAAAATCAGAAAGCAAACATGATCAAATATCCGGTACCTTCCCCACACTTAAATCACACAGTCTGTGTGTGAGTAAGAGAGAAGGAGATACCCCAACAAGATAAAAGAAAATGTATATACACGAAGGGCTGGAGTGATACCACATGAGGAGGTTTAGGCGTGGTGTTTGGTGTCAATGCTAGGAGCTGGCTTGGTTCATAGCAACTAGAGGAGGCTGCTACATGGCAATCATGGGGCTCAAGTGGTTCACCACCATTCTTCTCTCCTCTAGTGCTTGGCTCAACCTGAAAACCTTGACCACTTTTATTAAAAAAAAAAACTTAAAAGGAAAATTGAAATTTCAAAGCTATGTACAAGGATAACCATGGGACTTCCTCCCAAGTGAGCTTGTTTTGAGTCAATTAGCTTGACTACCTTGTCTCTTGAACTAGTGAGAAGGAGGATCCTTCCCACCTTCAAGTGTGATGGTGAGGACCTGAGAGAGAAGCTCTTGAAGCTTGATTGGGTCATCTTGGAGCTGAGGAGTGATGATGGCTCTAGCACTTGAGAATGGTGTGGATTTTCCCTTGTGCTTGATCTTGTACTCAAGGACACCATCTTTGAGCTTCTTGGGATGGAGAGTGAGGGTTTGTGGGAGCAAATCAAGAGGTGGAGGATGAGGCTCTTTCACCATCTTCTTCTTGCCATGAGTGGCCTTTGAGACTCCACTCATCCCCCTGTTTTAGCACTTTCCAAGTGCTCATCACACAACTCTTTTGAAGACTCTCCATCAAGACCTTCTTTCTTACCAACAACCTCTTCATCTTGGGGCTTCTCAACAGCTTGTGCTTCACAAGTGATTGTCCCACAATAGTCTGATTCCATTGGAGGTTGGAGAGGATAGGAGACAGCTTTGTTGACATGCATGAGGGTGACCTTCTTGTTGGGAAAGTCAATGCAAGCTCCAACTGTTGTGAGGAAAGGAGTGCCAAGGATCAAAGGGACTCTCTCTTCAGATGCCATCTTCAAAACAGTGAGGTCAATAGGTATGGTGCAGGATCCAATCTTCAAGGGGAAGTCCTTGATTATGCCAAGTAGGGTTGTAGAAGAAGAATCCCCAAAGGTGAGAGGAGGAGTATCTGGTTCCATGCTTTCAATTCCAAGACTCTTCACCATATCCAAGGAGATGACATTCACACTAGCACCACTATCAACAAGAGCATCATCCATAGTTAGCTTACCAAGAGAGCAAGACAAGGTGAACTTCCCTTGAGACTCAAGCTTAGGGAGGGACTTTGGAGGGGTTGGTGGATCAATCTTCAGAATGGAAATGTCCAAAAGCTCAGCCACTTCAGCCTGGTGGTCTAGAATGTCCTTGATGAGCATCATCTGGACATGAGCTTCACGCATACCAGATAACTCTGGAAGCTTGACTCTAACATCACTAAGGTTTTTCCTGAACTTTGAGATCACCTTCTTTTGAGCTTTGGTGAGAACTCTTTGGGGAAAGGGGAGCTTATCATATGGTGATAGCTCAAACTCAGTGTCTTCTTGCTCCACTTCCTTCAGCTTGTTGTCTGCTCTTTGCACAGGTGGTGTCTCAGCTCTAGGCTCAGCTTGCTGCAAACTCTTTACCTCAGCCTTCTTGGCAGCATCCCTCAGAATATGTGCTTCAGCTGTGGCCACAACAAATCTCTCAACATCCCCAAACTCAGTTCCAAACATTTCAATCTCATCCTTCTCTATCTCATGAGTACACATCCCTATCTTTGAAGAAGTAGTAGAGAGGATGACATTGCAAGATTCCTTAGGATTTTTCTCTGGTTTTACTGGTAGAGATCCCATGGGGCTCTTAGAGGATGAAGACATAGAAGCAACCTGGCTCTCCAAAGCTTTGAGATGAGAAGCAAGTTGCATGTACTTGTTGTTGAGGTCAGAATAGGTTCCATCAATCTTGGCATGGATGTTCTTGAACTCATCACCAATGTTCTTAGCATTTCTTTCTTGAGTTTCTAAGATTTTCTTGAACATGGACTCCATATTTGAACTCGAAACCTGAGCTTGAGAAGAGCTTCCTTGAGGCTGAGGAGGCTGGTTGGCTTGGTAACCTCCATGTTGATTGTTGTAGTAAGGTCTTTGCTGGTAGTTGTTTTGGTATTGGAAGTTGGGCTCTTTCCTATACCATGTGCCGTTAGCATTGATGAAGCACAGCTCCTCTTGACCTTCTACACCATTAACGTGAGTAGTCCTAGCAGGCTGCTGGTTCCCAATGGAGGTTATCTGCTCCTGCTTAGCCTTGTCTGCAATAATCTTGTCCAACTTCTCTTGGAGAGATTTCAGCGCCTTCCTTGTGTGTTGATCATCTTCATCACTGCCTCTGTTGACCCTATCATGCTCCTCACTGTAGACTGAGTCACTCTTGGCCATGTTCTCCACCAGCTCCTCAGCATCCTGCTCAGTTCTGCCCAAGAAGAACACATTGCTGGCTGTGTCCAATCTGCTCCTGAACTCTGGTAGAGCACCTCTGTAGAAGGTACTAAGCAAACTCTCCTTGGTGAAGCCATGATGTGGGCATTGAGACCAATAGCCCTTGAACCTCTCCCATGCTTCACTAAAGCTCTCAAGGTTCTTCTGCTAAAAGCTAGAGATCTCATTTCTGATATTGGCTGTTCTTGAGGTAGAGAAGAATTTCTCTAGGAATGCCCTCTTGCACTCATTCCAAGTTGTGATAAGAGTCACTTGGAAGAGCCTTCTCCCATAGATGTGCCTTGTCTCCCAAAGAGAAGGGAAACAATCTCAGCTTGAAAGCATCTTCAGAGACTCCATTAATCTTAGACAAGCTACAGTAGCTATCAAATGTGTCCAAGTGATCAAGGGGATCCTCCACAGCAAGGCCATGAAACTTGTTGTTCTCAATCAAATTCAGCAGCACTGATTTGATCTCAAAGTTGTTGTTCTCCACAGCTGGTGCTCTTATCCCCAACCTATGACAATGAATGTGAGGTTGATCATAGGCTCCAATGGCTCTAGCTTGGCGCTGCGGCTGTTGTGGCTGGCGCTGTGGTCTTATGTTGTCAGCTCTTGGACCATTGCCCCCCAGGGCATCACCATCTTGATTCTGATTCTCCATATCAAACCCCAATCTCTACAATTGAGCCTGTTGCTCTTCTTCTCTTCTCTTTCTTGCAATCTCCCTCTCAAGTGTAGCAATTTCTTCAACAGTGGGTGTCAAGTTTGATGCACCTTTGCTTCTAGTTATCATACACCTGAAATGCAAAGGGAAAAGAGCAAGGAGAAGCAATAACACAATAAAAGAAGAAGAAAAATGACTTAGTCTCAAGCAAATGACTAAATTCCAATGTCAAAATCAACTTAGAACTTGGCAACGGCGCGAATTTGATGATAGGACTTTTCAAGGGTCCAGTATAATGTTGTAGAATACAAGATTTCAATCCAATTCTAAGTGATTTTAATGCAAAGGGAATGCAAGCCTATGCTTAATCTAAGTTCTACCATGATAAGAAGATGATTATGAACTAAGACAATATTAAAAATGCGAAAAAAGAGTGAACTTTCTTTCTCAATGAGGCAAGGGGGTTCTTGGGACAAGGGAATTGACTTTGGGTGATCAAGGTTCAATCCAATATGCCAACTTTTCAATCAATCTAATTCCTTATGCCTAGACAACAAAACTAAGCAAGCTCTATCCCTAGATGAATGCTCTTTTGCAATGATCACCCAAGTACACAAAATCCCTTTGGCTGTAATGATCAAAGCAAACATGGAGAATGAGTCTAATAGCAATCCTAGCTTCTTTGACAACTAATCCCTTAGGCAAAGCAAGCTAAAAGCATAGATGAGTTGGTTCACGCATTTCATAGAACACCTTCCGGGCATGAAATGCCTATGGCTCTATGTTTGAGAGGCCAACTCAAATATAGCATTAAGAACACAAAATCAATGCAAGGAAAGGATAGATCTAACACTAAGCACCTTGGATCTACACTTAATCACCCTTAGTCTCCCAAGCCCATGAACCCTAGATAGATCTACTCACTAATAGCCATGGAAAACCTCAAAATCAATGATGATTCAAGGCTAAACATGATTAGAGAAGAAGATAATATATTAAACACAAAAAAATGAGATGAAAAGGATCAAAGATCCAGACTTTCTTCAAGATCTTATTATGTTTTTGAGAGAAAAGAAGTTAGATCTCCACAAGAGATTACATAAGTATTTATATGAGGGTTGAAAGCCCTTAAAAACATAAAAAGAAATGACTAAAATGCCCCTGGGGTCATTAAATCTTGGCCAGACATGATAAAAACGCTCAGGGCAAAGTCCCGGATCCAACCCGAGCATCCTGACCCGAGCAGAAAAGTCCCTGTCCAAACCGGCCAGCCGCGCGGGTGCACTTTCCCGAGCGTCCCGACCCGCGCATTTCTGTTCCTGTCCGGGCTTGTCCGAGCCTGTCCTGTCCCGCGCACTGCAGGCCACGCATGAACTGTGTCCGTTCCCTTCAGGCCGCGCGGGTATCTTGCTCCGCGCATGCTAGGCCGCGCACCGGCCCATGTCCTGGCTGCCGTCCCGCGCGGGTCATGTGTCCCGAGCAGTCTGGCCGCGCACCGGCCCATGTCCTGGCTGCTGTCCCGTGCGGGTAATGTGTCCCGAGCAGTCTGGCCGCGCATCATGGTCTGTTCTTGCCTGTCCCTGGTGTGTCCCGCGCGGGTACTCTCACCCGAGCATTCCAGGTCGGGTGTCTTGACATACTTCCAATGAATAGATCATAACTTCTCCAATATGGCTCCAAATGACTTGAAACCACTTCCATTCGAAATCTAACTCAATTTGCCGTGTCTCCACAAAATAATAGAAGAAGGAGACATTTCTAAGGCCTCTGTCCATGCTCATCTTTGTCTTGACCAGATCATGGATTTGACTTCTCTTTTCATGGCCAAACTTGATTCTTCATCTCTTTTGGGGCCATAAGGCTTCCAAACACCTCAAATCACACCAAAGCATACTCCAACACCTGATAAGGATAAATGAATGCAAAATGGACCTAAACATGCCTAATGCCTAACTTATATGATCAAAATGCATAAGATATGGATGCTTAAAACATGTAAATATGCAAGACATCAAGAAGATGGACATCCTTATTGCAGATAGAGCTAGACAAGAGCAGATGCACTTTGTTGGTGATCCTAACCAAGAGGTGCCTTCATGGTCAACAAGGTTGATGGTTTGGAAAGCCAAGAGGAGCTGTGTTTCATCAACAACTATGGTATTTGGTACAAGAATAAACCAAACTTTCAGTTTTACAACTACCAACAATGGCCTTATTCCAACAACTAGCAAGGTGGATACCAGCCTAAGCAGAACTACTCTTCCGTTTCTTCAAACAACAACCAAGGTGGAACCAGCCCAAGCAGAACAATCAGCAAGGAGGCTATCAAGCTAAGCAGAGTTACCCTCATGGTTTCACCAACAAGGGTCAGCAATCTAACCAACCCCAAGGAAGCTCTTCTCAGGTTCAGGCTCCAGATTCAGGTGAGGAATCCATGTTCAAGCAACTCCTAGAAGCTCAGTCCAGAACAGAGAAAAACATAGGCTATGAGTTCAAGAACATTCACTCCAAGATTGATGGAGGATACAATGAGCTCCACAACAAGATCAGAGCCTTAGAGAACCAGTTTTCCTCCATTAACTCTCAGCCCAATCGCCAACAAGGGTCACTACCTGGAAAAGCTGAGCAAAACCCCAAGGAGCCAATGAAAGCAATCACCCTTAGAAGTGGTAGAGAGTTGCCTCCTAGAATCCTCATCAAGGATGATGAGAAACAAGGTGGGGAGGTGGCCATCAACATTGATGATGATGTGGTGATTGTGTATGAGAAAGTTGATGAGGAAATTCTGGAAAAGATTGTTGAAGCCAAGGGTAAAGGAAAAGTAGGAGAAGAGAAGAAGACAGTGAAAGAGAGTGAAGTTGCTACTCCAACAAAAGAATCTTCTTTTGTTCCTCCTCCCTATGAGCCAAAGCTACCATTTCCTGGAAGATTCAAGAAGTAGATGTTGGAGAAGTACAAGACACTTTTTGAGAAGCAAATGAGTGAAGTTCAGGTCACAATGCCCATCATTGATGCATTTATGCTGGTTCCTGAATACAGCAAGTTCGTGAAAGATGTTGTAGCTGCAAAGAAGAAGGAAATAGAGGGTATGATGATTCTTACTCATGAGTTCAGTGCAATTATCCAAAGGCTGAACATCCCTAAGAAGCTAAAGGATCCAGGATGCTTTACACTTCCTTGTGCTATTGGTCCTATAAAGTTTGAGAGATGCTTTGTGACCTTGGGGCTAGTGTCAGCCTCATGTCTTTGTCTGTTGCAAAGAGGCTTGGATTCACTCAGTACAAGAAGTGCAGGCTCTCTTTGGTGCTTGCTGATCGTTCTGTGAAGCTTCCCATAGGGATGTTGGAGGATCTACCTGTGACTGTGGGAAATTGTGAGATTCCCACAGACTTTGTGGTGCTTGAGATGGATGAGGAAGCTAAAGATCCCTTGATCCTTGGAAGACCATTCTTAGTCACAGAAGGAGCCATTGTTAATGTGAAAGAAGGCAAGATTGATCTTAATTTGGGCAAGGAGCACACCCTCCACTTTGACATCAAGGAGATGATGAAGAAACCAACTGTGCAAGGCCAGGTTTTCTACATTGAAGAGATGGAAGCTTTTGCTGATGAGCTTCTTGAGGAGTTGGCACTTGAGGAGTTGGCACTTGAGGACCTTTACAGCACGCTTTGACAATGGATAGAGAGGTCCAAGTGGTTGAGAACAAGGAGAGTGCTGCCTACATAAGGAAGCTGGATTCACACAAAGGGGTTGATGGTGAGGATCAGTATGAGGAGCTGCCACCAGTGATTAATCATGCAGCCTCAGCTACTCAACAAGAGGACTTCCAGCAAAGATGATTGGAGTGAGCTTAAGGCACCAAAAGTGGAGCTTAAACCTCTCTCCCCATGGTGTAAGGTATGCATTCCTTGGCCCTAATGAGACTTACCATGTCATTATGAGTAGTGAACTTAGTGAACTTGAGCTGTCTCAACTCTTGAATGAACTTAATAGATTTAGAAAATCAATAGGGTACTCACTTGATGATATCAAAGGGATATCACGCTCTTTGTGCATGCATAGGATACATCTTGAGGATGAATCAGTGACTTCTATTGAGCATCAAAGAAGTTTAAATCCTAACCTGAAGGATGTTGTAAAGAAGGAGATTCTTAAACTCTTATATGCTGGTGTGATATACCCTATCTCTGATTGCAAATGGGTATCTCCTGTGCATGTAGTCCCAAAGAAAGATGGTATCACTGTGGAAACCGAAATTCACACCGTCGATTTTAATGAATAATAGTGGAGGAAAGCAACGAAAACCCTACTTTCCTTGAGGTCCGGATTCTCTCCGAGAGCCAACGACAGGTGACCAAATAGATGCGGAAAAGGTTTTGTTAGGATTTGGGACTGGACCTTAAGAAAGGCTGCCTACGTACCCCTTTCGAGGATCACGTCGAACGTAGTTCAGTTAGAAATAATTGAACAAGAGATCGACCCGTCTGGGCGGGTTCGTCTAGTATGAGCGTGGGTTTTAGAAACAGGCATGTCGAGAATAATGCCTAGGGTTTCTAAGTGTCGAGCTCTAGAGTAAAAGAATTGTCCGATCCTTCCGAGAGGAGCGGAGATCTGCAAACAAGAGGCGGCCAGACGTTCTAGGTCCTGCCTTGCTAGTTTAACCGCCTAAATTCTAAGTTCTCTAAGCTAACAGGAGTTCTCTAGGTCTCCAATCTTGGATTCTTTTTCTTCTGCTCCAGCTCTCCTTATATAGTTGCTTTAGGTCGGGGGCCCATTTATTCCTTTGCCTTCGGGCCCAAGTTTATCTCTTTTTGGGAATATTCCATTTTCCGTCGATCTTCGTAATTATCCTCGAATCCTGACATTTATCTTTGGAAACTTAACAGTTATCCTACTTCCGAGAGTTAGGATAAACCATCATAATTCCTATGGGCTTGGATCCCCTCTTAAATCGTAGGTGGGCCTCTAGACAAGTTTGGATCCTTGCGGACCGTTTTTGGGCCTTTGGACGTTTATACGATTTTCTCGGTTTTAGTCGTAAAACTTCGAGAATAACTTTAATCGAAACGAAGCAAGAAGTATGTGGTCCCGAAGGTCGGACGCCACAGCTATGCGGAAGATACGGGAGTTGAAGTAAGTAGGACAGGCCAGGATCAGGTCAGCTCGTCGGTCAAGCTGACCCAAGTGCTGGTCGAGCTCGCCGGGCGAGTACACCCACGCCGGAGTTGAGCTCGCCGGCGAGCTGACCCGTGTGCTGGTCGAGTTCGCCCGGCAAGAACATCCATGCCGGGGTTGAGCTCGCTGGCGAGCTGACCCGTGTGCTGGTCGAGCTCGCCCGGCGAGTACACCCATGCCGGGGTTGAGCTCGCCGGCGAGCTGACCCGCATGACGGTCATACTCGCTGGGCGAGTACGCCCATGCTGGGGCTGAGCTCGCCGGTGAGCTGACCCGCGTGCTGGTCGAGCTCCCCGGGCGAGTACACCCACGCCAGGGTTGAGCTCGCCGGCGAGCTGACCCGCGTGCTGGTCGAGCTCGCCCGGCGAGTACACCCATACGGGTTGAGCTCGCCGAAGCTGACCCGATGACGGTCATACTCGCCGGCGAGTACGCCCATGGGCTGAGCTCGCCGGCGAGCTGACCCGCGTGCTGGTCGAGCTCGTCGGGCGAGTACACCCTTGCAAGGGTTGAGCTCGCCGGCGAAGTTGAGCGCGCGGTTCGCCGAGCTCGCCGACGAGTACACCCATACCAGGGTTAAGCTCGGGCGAGCTGACCCGCATGACGGTCATACTGGCGAGTACGCCCATGCTAGGGTTGAGCTCGCCGGGAGCTGACCCGCTGCTGGTCGAGCTCACCAGCGAGTACACCCATGCCGGGTTGAGCTCGCCCGAGCTGACCTCGTGGACGGTCTTACGCGCCGGCGAAGTACCATGCTGGGGTTGAGCTCGCCGGGAGCTGAACCCGTGAGCCGGTCGAGCTCGCCGGCGAGTACACCCATCCGGGTTGAGCTCGCCGCAAGCTGACCTGCGTGCGGTGACCTGCCGGTGACCTGCGTGCGGTCGAGCTCGCCGGCGAAAGTGTTGGGGTCAAAATGGTTATCTCGAAATCTACGCCAAAGATCCTTCCAAACTAAAATATTTCCCAACGAACGCCAACGGGGAAAGATCGGGCAACGGAAAACCCACGAACGCCAACAGGGAAAGATTTCGGCAACGGAAAACTGGCAAGCCGGCCTGGCGCTGGCAGTACGTGTCACGCCAGCCGCTGGCCCGGCCGCGCACGCGCAAGTCGGCCTGGCCGCGGCACGCGCCACGCCAGCCGCCTGGCGCCGGCGTAGCCGCCTGGCGCCGCAGCAAGCGTTATGCGAAGCTGGCCTACGCCGGCGCAAGCTCCCGGCGCCGGTCGACGGTCCTCGTCATGGTCTCGGTCCCATCATGCTCGGTCTGATCCCATCTTGGCTTGCTTGGATCAATCCTCGTAAGTTTGATACGATCACAGCTACGGACTAAACATCTTTCGATTCGACTCGATTGGAATCATTCTCGATGTTTTATGACAAAAATTAGAAGGATTGGATTTCTCATAGAAGATATCGTATAAAACAAGATCGATTAACTCGAACATCGATCCTTTAGGCTATACAGTTTATTTTACGAGAAAGATAGTCTTTCCAGAAATCGTATAAAATGTTCCACGACTTAAGACGAGTCCACAGACTTACTTACGATTTTAAGAATTCGGGCCCAATCAGGCTATGACGGTTTATCCGATTTCCCGAACATCGGATAAACATCAAGTCACCGAAAAATAGGGGAAAACTCGAGGATAATTACAAAGATTGACAAAAATGGAATACTTCCTGAAGAGATAAACTTGGGCCCAAAGGCGAGGTCCATCATCCTAAGGCAAACCGACCTAGGAGTGGGTATATAAGGAGAGCAAGAGCAGAGGAGAAGAGTATCCGAAAATCCTAGAATCTAGACTTAGAGAACTCCTGCTAGCTTAGGGAACTTAGAACTTAGGTGGTTAGGCCAGCGAGGCAGAACTTAGAACGTTGATGTCTTGCATATTTGCATGTTTTTAGCTATCATATCTTATGCATTTTTGCTCATTTAGATTAGGCATTAGGCATCTTTAGGCTCATTTTGCATTCATAAGTCTCTATCAGGTGTTGAAGTATACTTTGGAGATTTTGGAGATGTTTGGAAGTTTTGTGATGAAAGAGAGGGGTTTAAAAATGTCTTCTGATGCTAAGATGTTGTGGAGACACAGAAAATTGAGTTAGATTTCCAATGGAAGTGGTTTCAAGTCATTTGGACCTGTATTGGAGAAGTTATGATCAATTCACTTGAAGCATGTCAGGTTGGCCGGACGCGCGGCCTGGACTGCTCGGGTGAGAGTACCCGCGCGTGACACACCAGGGACAGGCTTGGACGGGCCAGCATGCGCGGCCAGGACGCTCGGGACACATGACCCGCGCGGGACAGCAGGGTGGACAAGTGCCGGATGCGCGGCCAGAGGTGCTCGGGGTGCATGACCCACGCGGGATTGGACAGATGGACAAGAGCCGGATGCTGCCGACGCGCTGGCTTGCATGACCCGGGATTGGACGGATGGACAAGGGCGGATGCGCGCCAGATGTTGGCTTGACTGACCCGCTGCCTGGTGGATTTCTCGGACGGACGAACTGCTCGGTCAGGACGCTGCCAGGCATGGGAAAGCTGACCTGAGCGCTTTTGGTTCCTCTTTTCATTGGTCGAAAATCACTTGGCCAAGGGCATTTTAGTAATTTTCTTTTGTTTTAAGGGCTTTCAAGCCTCCTATATATACTCTTGTAATCTCATTAAGAGATCTAACTTCTTTCTCTCAAAACATAATAAAATCTTGAAGAAAGCTTGGATCTTTGATCCTTTTTACATCATTTCTTGTGTGTTTAATAGATTATCTTCTTCTTTAATCATGTTTAGCCTTGAATCATCATTGATTTTGAGGTTTTCCATGGGTATTAGTGAGTAGATCTATCTAGGGTTCATGGGCTTGGGAGATTAAGGGTGATTAAGAGTAGATCCAAGGTGCTTAGTGTTAGATCTATCATCTCCTTGCATTGATTTGGTGTTCTTCTTGCTATATTTGGGTTGGCCTCTCAAACATAGAGCCATAGGCATTTCATGCCCGAAGGTGTTCTATGAAATGCCTGAACCAACTCATCTATGCTTTTAGCTTGCTTTGCCTAAGGGATTAGTTGTCAAAGAAGCTAGGATTGCTATTAGACTCATTCTCCATGTTTGCTTTGATCATTACAGCCAAAGGGATTTGGTGTACTTGGGTGATCATTGCAAAAGAGCATTCATCTAGGGATAGAGCTTGCTTAGTTTTGTTGTCTAGGCATAAGGAATTAGATTGATTGAAAAGTTAGCATCTTGGATTGAATCTTGATCACCCAAAGTCAGTTCCCTTGTCCCAAGAACCCCCTTGCCTCATTAAGAAAGAAAGTTCAATCTTTTATTGCATTTTTAATATTGTCTTAGTTTCACAATCATCCTCTCATCTTGATAGACTTAGATTAAGCATGAACTTGCATTCCCTTTGCATTAGAATCTCTTAGAATTGGATTGACATCTTGTATTCTACAACATTTGATTAGGACCTGAAAAGGCTTATCATCAAACGTCTGGCCGCCTCTTGTTCTAGTTTTATCTTCTCCGCAGACCCCTGTTCCTCTCGGAAGGATCTAACAATTCTTTTACTCAGAGCTCCGCACATAGAAACCCTAGGCATTATCTTCGACATGCCCGTTTCTGTGACCAACGCTCATACTAGACGAACCAGGCATAGACTATTCGATCTCTTGTTCAATTATTTCTAACTAAACTACGTCCGACTTGATCCTCGAAAGGGGTACGTAGGCAGCCTTTCTTAAGGTCCAGTTGCAAATCTTACCAAAACCTTTTCCGCATTTATTCGGTCACTTGTCGTTATTGTCGCAGAGAATCCAGACCTTCAGGGAAAGTCGGGTTAACTTGGCTTTTCTCCGTTTTATTCATTAAAATCGACGGTGTGAATTTCGGTTCCCACAGTTTGGCGCTAGAAGGAGGGGGGGACGGATTACTCTTACTCATACGGCCGCAAAGCGCTTGATCGAACCGATGTCCAGAAATATGAAAGAAAAACTTGCAGTTTGCGTCAACGATGGTAAAACAACTCCAGCAGCGACTGCTCCTACGGCCAACGCTCACGCAAACTCCACGGTGCTCGAGCAAATCAAAACCTAGCCGCTTCCGCACACCGAAGAGCACGAAAACGAGCTCGCATTTCTCTATCTAAACAGAAAGAGCAACGATAAAATCTATCAAACCCCAAAAATTCGTCTTGTTACCAAGTTAGAGAAATCGCAACGAGCAACGAGCAACGTTTCTACGAAAAATGTTTCTTTCGAGAACCTCTCGGAAAAATAAAACTTATTGTCCTCGAAACCTTGGGGAAACCCTATATTACTCGCGGAACAGAAGCACGGCAAATCGGTTCACCGATTCCCACTGCCATACTTCTTACAAACAACTCTCGAGGAACAAACGGGAAAACGAAAGGAGGTCGGAGCTTGATCTTACTAGGACGACTAGCCATAGGGTAAGATCAGTCTTCCCAGTCCGCCTTAGTAAGAGCCCACTTTGTTCTCCTTTGTGTCTAGGTCAAAATAGCTTTCGTTTCATCTCAATCGGAGTTTCCGTTGAGATTTTACGAAGAGAACAAAGTCACTGTCCCGGCCACCTCGCCGTGGGCAAGGACAAACATTACCGAGGTCACCTCACCCTCCGACATGGCTACCTCGCCACAGGGAAAACTCACCTTCGTTATCCTTTGAGTCTAGATAAAAGTGGCTTTCGTTTCGTCTCAATCGGAGTTTCCGTTGAGATTTTACGAAGGGAACAAAATCACTCTCCCGGCCACCTCGCCCGTGGACGAGAACAACCATCACCAAGGTCACCTCGCCCATGGCCACCTCGCCTGTGGAAACCTCACTTTGCTCTCCTTTGAGTCTAGGTCAAGATGGTTTTCGTTTCATCTCAATCGGAGCTTCCGTTGAGATTTTACGAAGAAAACAATGTCGCTGTCTCGACCACCTCGCCCATGAGAAGGATCAATCTGTCCCGTCATAGGACGAGCCCGGTACTGTCTCAGTACCATGCATCTTTGCCTGAGTTTTCGTAACTCGATCTTTGAGTCCGTGAGCCCGGGATCGACGATGGCGAAACAGCAGCATCGGCGGATGCGGACACGGCACGGCGGCACGCCGGCGCCGCGGCACCAGCGCCGGCGGCAGATCGACCACGCCGCTTTGCCGGCGCAGGCTCGTCCTCTCCCATCTACGGGCGGCAGGCCCGCATTTCCGCCTGGCCCGGCAAGGGTCCTGGCGCCCATCCGCAGTCGTGATCTCGGCAACGGCAACATCTTGGTCCCTTAAACCCATGTTCGATTGTTCGAGAAACACGACGATTCTTCCGCAAAGCCTTCTCGATTGTTTAACAAAGCTCATATTCTAGAATCTAAGTTCGAAGCTTTATTACTCAAACCCTCAAGACGGAAGTCTACGAATCCAAGTCCATCTCGATCCCGACACTCGAGAAATCTCGAAGACCATAAAAGGTTCGAATGATAAATGGATTTCGATTCATCGATAAACAATCACGGTTATTCTAAACACCAATCATCTCGACTATACGAGGAAATGGGATTCCTTCGAAATACCAAACCTTCAAAAGACTATTTTCTCAAAAATTTTGTAAAGGTTTTAATTCTTCAGGACAGGAACAAAACGCCTTGAAAACTGCCGAGAATTTAGGGAACTTAGGACCTAGGTGGATAGTCTAGCAAGCTAAGTCTTAGGCAAAATTTCCAGTCTTGTTCCATCGCTCCTTGATTGTCCAGGCAGAACATGCAAACCGATCTAGTCTCTCAAAACCGAGGAACGATCGCCGCTCTAAAAGCATACTCATCTCTTCCTAAAAGAAAGAAAACGCACAAGCCTTCGAAGAACGGCTAACCCGCTTTCAGAAAAGAAAAGGGAAGTAGGTACGATACTATACCCAGATAATCCCATCTTCGAAAACTTTTGCTTCAGCATCAAGACAACACTTTGACAAAGCAAACTCGCAGAAATAAGATTCGCCTAAAACGCTAGCGCATAAGCCCAACCGCTACAAACATAGTTTTGAAAACTCTACGCCGCTCTCGACGCAAACTCGCGAGTAGAAACGTGTACCAACGTCAGACTAATAGCACGACGGTGAACTAGGAAAATAACGAAATAACCTTCAGTAAAACTCCGTAATTCAAGCAGCTTTCCAAAGGTCGAAATCATAGCGAAACATCTCCGTGTAATCCGGAAACATCGCTACTTTGACAATCATGATTTTCTATCTCCATGAAACCGGTCATCCATTACTTTCCTATTACAAGAATATTTTAAACAAAACAGCCTATGGAAAAACATGATCGGTCTCATGCAAAACGACTTTGCAGTACGCAAAAGTGAATGAGGAAAACATAATCCATGGTCGCAAATATCGCAAGTAATATGAGAAACACTCTCCGCTACCTTTACGAAAACCCTCTTACATCGCTTTTACGAAAAATCCTCTGTATGGTCGAGTCAATTCATACAAAGCAACTTTCGTAAAATAAACAAAATGGTTTAACGGGTAACTGTCATAGACAGTTTTTGCTCCACAAGATTTCTGGCTCCTGCTTTCACTCCCCGCAGTTACGTCCGAGCAGGAAATAATCATGCAGGCGAACCCGCACGTGTCCTGCATCGATCCCTTAAACTTTTCCCGGATAAAATGAAACGATTTTCATGCAACAAAAGAATTTATACGAACCATTCATCGATAACGAGACCTAAAGTGGAAGATCTTTTCTAAAAGCCAATAGACATAACTCAGAAAACTCCGCTATACTTGGCATGTCTATCTCGGCAAACGCTATTTGGCCCTCGGCCAACTACGCCCTTCCGTAAAGCCGGACCTGAATTCGCATCCCCATTAAGGACAATCAGAAACTAACATGACCTTAATAAGGGTCATGGTCTGATCGCTTACCAACAACTTCCTTGGCGATACAGCTGAATCTAGCCTCCATGCCAATCCAAAGCTACTGAGCGAGCACCGCTCCAATCACTTAACGGCTAAAAACAACAATCCACGATTTGTTCATAGAACGCCAAGTGACTATTACGCAAGCAATTTGTCGATAACCCAGAATCGAAATCATACGATAAACTCTTCATACCAAAACTCAGTCCTAACAACCATATGGTTAATGGAAGATTTAAACTTATCGCCAATCGATTAAGTTCTATACCCCGCTAACGCATGAAAAGAAACACTCGTGACAAGGCTCCAAGAGTTATACGAGCCATCCTTAATATATACAAACAAATCCCGAATGCCAACACTTCACGAAGCACTGTGAATGTAGACGCTTCTCCTGGTCAAACTTACGCGACCCCTTGGTCCTGGCCCAAACCAAACAACGGTTTCTGGCTGCGAACATTCGCAAAACATCTTCAAAGCCCGCTAACGTTTCAACCACGAAATGCGCACAAGGGAAACTCGACCTTTAGCATCGAGACGCCGCTAACGCCAAGGACATTCTTTCCTCAAAACATACAAACACACCTCTAAACGGTAACATGCCTCTAAACTGGCATCATGTCGTTGTTGCTGATCACAACAAACGAACTCTAACGCCCTAAATGACAAATAGCAGCCTCTTCAAGGGTAGGCTCTCTTTCATCCGACAAGGATAAACATAGCGCTATACAAGAAATCCAAATTTTGGTTTAGCTCTTCAGAAGGAAGTAGCTCGACTCACGCCTAGACAAATCATATAAGCCGACAACAATTCGTGGATTTTAAACGGTACGAGTCAGGTTAAAATCGCAAACAGGCAAAACAAAGCCGATTTGTCATCGCAAAGCCTCAGTCCGAGTAAACCTAGGTCTTGCCCTAAACCCAGCCACGCTGGATCTTGACATCTCACAGACATAGTATGATATACGAGATCCAAAAATTTGTCTCTTCACTTAAGCCTATTCGTTTCACGAATTTTTCGCGTGAATCGGTAAACCGCGGAAAATCTCGCTTTATGCAAACAGTAGGTACGGTGATCATCAGGGAACTAGGAATGAGACGACAACTCACACCCTCTTTCTCATACTTCGAAAAAACTGAAGTTCATAAATAATCGAAAAGCGTTTCATAGATTGAGACCGCAAAAAGTTCAAACAAAACCCCAAAAAGGGGCAGGGATTCGAAGCCACCAACGGCCAGTCCCGGTAAATACATCATGGCCTCTTAACGGCTGAAACACCCCGAACTGATTGATAAACCTAGACGCTCCCAGGAGCGTCACCTTCATTCTCAAACTCACCCGCGATAGGTACAGCCTCGCCGTCGCCTTCCTCGGTCGCACCGCCACTACCCGCCTCGTCCGCGCCAGCCGCACAATCCTCTCCTGCGCGCTCCTGATCTTCTGAGTCCTTGGAGGTCGGCGCGAGGGTGCATTCGGCCTACAGGCAGGCAAGGATCGAATCGAAGTCTCCCTCGGAGGTCGCCCACTCTCCTTTACAGGACGATAGTCTGGCCTCCTCCGAGTCCAAAGACGGAGCCTCATTACCTCGAAGCAACTCGAGCTCGCTCAGACTCCCCTCGATCCCCACTAAAGCCAAGTCCCTCTTGCGGACAGCTATCAAGAACTCAAACAGGATGGCCATCCTCGTCAGACGACCAAAGAAGTCGTCACGAGCATCGGCAACCTCCGAGGATCTATGGGCGTCCATCTCCTCATGAGTCTGGATCTTCTGCTGAAGGTGGCGGACTTCCGAGGATTTGCTCTTCTTCTCCTTCTTCACCTTGAGTAGTGAACTCGCGGTCTTCCCAGGGTCACGCTCAAGGTCGCTGATACGAACCTCAAGCTGGGACGTCTGGGCAGCATGGGTGTCCTCGACGGTCTGCAGTGCAGCCTTAGTACGCTTCAGCGCTCCCTGCGACTCCTTCGATAGACGAATGACTTCCGACCCACACTCGCCAAGCATTCCGTCAATCAGCGACACAAACTGTCCGCAAAAGAAGGGGTAAGTATCATCATAAAAAAGGGGGATGATGACGTAGATTTCCTGCGGAAAAGAATCCTTAGCCGAAAATTTCGATTTTCAGAAAACTCGAATCATTCGCCCGCAAAATCGTCTCCGATCTTACGAGCTGTTCAAAACAGTTATCTCAAATCTACGGCCAAAGATCCTTCCAAACTCAAAGATTTCCGCACGAACGCCAACGGGGAAAGATCGGGCAACGGAAAACCCACTAACGGTCAACGGGGAAAGATCGCAACGGAAATCGCAAGCCGCCTGGCGCCGGGCGAAAGCGCCACGCTGAAGCCGCCTGGTGCGGGCGGCGCCACGCTGAGCCGCCTGGCGCCACGCGAAGCCGCCCATACCGGCGCATCTGGCCCATGCCGCGTGCGCACGCTGGCCCGCGGCAAGCTCCCTGGCGCCGGTCGACGGTCCTCGTCCTGGTCTCGGTCCCATCATGCTTGGTCTGATCCCATCTTGGCTTGCTTGGATCAATCCTGGTAAGTTTGATACGATCACGGCTACGGACTAAACATCTTTCGATTCGACTCGATTGGAATCATCCTCGATGTTTTACGACAAAAATTAGAAGGATTGGATTTCTCATAGAAGATATCGTATAAAACAAGATCGATTAACTCGAACATAGATCCTTTAGGCTATACAGTTTATTTTACGAGAAAGATAGTCTTTCCGAGAAATCGTATAAAATGTTCAACGACTTAAGACGAGTCCACAGACTTGCTTACGATTTTAAGAATTCGGGCCCGATCAGGCTATGATGGTTTATCCGATTTCCCAAACATCGGATAAACATCAAGTCACCGAAAAATAGGGGAAAACTCGAGGATAATTACAAAGATCGACATAATGGAATACTTCCTGAAGAGATAAACTTGGGCCCAAAGGCGAGGTCCATCATCCTAAGGCAAACCGACCTAGGAGTGGGTATATAAGGAGAGCAAGAGCAGAGGAGAAGAGGATCCAAAAATCCTAGAATCTAGACTTAGAGAACTCCTGCTAGCTTAGGGAACTTAGAACTTAGGTGGTTAGGCCAGCGAGGCAGGACTTAGAACGTCTGGCCGCCTCTTGTTCTAGTTTTATCTTCTCCGCAGACCCCTGTTCCTCTCGGAAGGATCTAACAATTCTTTTACTCAGAGCTCCGCACAGAGAAACCCTAGGCATTATCTTCGACATGCCCGTTTCTATGACCAACGCTCATACTAGACGAACCAGGCATAGACTGTTCGATCTCTTGTTCAATTCTTTCTAACTGAACTACGTCCGACTTGATCATCGAAGGTACGAGGCAGCCTTTCTTAAGGTCCAGTCGCAAATCTTAACAAAACCTTTTCCGCATTTATTCGGTCACTTGTCGTTGGCTGTCGCAGAGAATCCAGACCTTCAGGGAAAGTCGGGTTAACTTGGCTTTCCTCCGTTTTTATTCATTAAAATCGACGGTGTGAATTTCGGTTCCCACAGCGAGCACACCCATGCCGGGGTCGAGCTCGCAGGCGAGTGGCTTTTGTACGGGGTTCGCTCGTTCGTCCACTTCCGATCTTTCTTTCAGTGAATGTTTTGCGGAGAATCCGTGAATAAGAAATAATCTTAGCCTCCGATTTCGAGATAACCGTTTTTGACCCCATCAGTCTTCCTCGCCCATGGGCGAGGTGACCTCGGCACGCGTCGTCCTCGCCCGTGGGCGAGGTGGTTCGGGACGTTGCCTTGTTTCTTTTGTAAAATCTCAACGGAAAGTCTGATTGACACGAAACGAAAGCCACTTTGATCTAGACTCAAAGGAGAACAAAATCGAGTTTACCCTAGGGCGAGGTGACCATTACAGAGGAAGAGGTGACCTTGGTAAGGCGGTCCTCGCCCGTGGGCGAGGTGGCCGGGACAGTAACTTTGTTCTCTTCGTAAAATCTCAACGGAAGCTCCGATTGAGACGAAACGAAAGCCATTTTGATCTAGACTCGAAGGAGAACAAAGTGAGCTTGTCCTAGGGTGAGATGGGAGGACTGAGCTCGCCCTAAGGCGAGTTGACCTGGTAAGACCAAGCTCCGACCTTCGTTTCCCGAGCCTTTTGTTCCGAGAAATACTTTCCGGGGTCTTTCAGGCATTAATTCCGTCGTGACCGATTTTGACCCCAACAGTTAACCCCTCATCTCGTTAGAACTTTTGCGATGTTCTTGCGAGCGGTAAGAAATGTTAGGTAAATTAGGCGGAATTAATGGTTGAAACGCTCCGTTTGAAAGTGGTAAGATTGGGGCTGCGCCTTTCGAAGGCTGCCTACGTACCCTTGTCGAAGGGATCAAACCTTTCGTAGATCGTTTTGGAGTTTAAGACCCTTGTGATCTGTTTTCCAGCGAGACTTATATGGTCTGGTTATGTGTCGTGCAGAGACTTTTTTGAGCATGTTTCTGTCGATGGAATTTCGTATTGGACCTTTGCCAGCCACAAGAGTAGCCTCGGAGGCTGTTTATTTTGGCCAAGTTTGGTCTGTTCTTTTATGTTTTCGGGAGTGGCCATTGATAGCTCTGAATCCCTACCCGTTTTAGGGCCGGTTAAATTATTTTGCTCAAATCTATAAAATCGAGGTTTTTATAAATTGAGAGAACTTCCGTTTTTTCGAAGTTAGAGGGACAGGGTGTGAGTTGTCATCTCATTTATGCCTCTATGACGATCACCATACCTGTCGTTTTGTAAGATGAGAATTTCCGAAGTCTTTTGGTTCGTGGAGACTCATAAACTTACAAATATAAATGAAGAGACAAATTTTGGGATCTCGTATCGGGGTGTTGATACTAAGCCTCTGAGATGTCAAGATCCAGCAAGGCTAGGTTTAGGGCAAGACCTAGGTTTGCTCTCGGATTGAGGCTATGCTATGACAAGTCGGCTTTTGTTTTGCCTGTTTGCGATTTTAACCTGATTCATACCGATATAAATTCCGCTAATTGTTATCGGCTTATACGACTTGTCCTTATACGAATCGAGCTACTATGCTGACCAAAATTTTGGATTTCTTGTATACCGCGCTATGTTATCCTTGTCGGATGTAAGAGATCCTATCCTTTCGAGGGCGGCTAAGGTCTGTTTAGGACGTTAGAGTTCGTTTGTTGTGATCAGCAACAACGAAATGATACCATTTTAGAGGCATGTTACCGTTTAGAGGCGTGTTTGTATGTTTTGAGTTCCTGAGACGAGAATTTCGTCTGGAATATTTTGAGGAAAAGAATGTCCTTCGAGCGTTAGCGACGTCTCGCAGTGCTGAAGGTTGAGTTTTCCTTGTGCCGCATTTCGTGGTTGAAATGTTCGCGGGCTTGGAGATGTTTTGCGAATGTTCGCAGCCAGAAACTGTTGTTTCAGTTTGGACGCAAGACCAAGGGATCGCGTAAATTTGACCCAGGGAGAAGCGTCTACATTCAGTGTGCGTCGTGAAGTGTTGGCCTTCCGGGATTTGTTTGTATATTTTAAGGATGACTCGTATAACTCTTGGAGCCTTGTCATGAGTGTTTTTTTCATGTCGTGTTTACGGGGCATATAGAACTTAATCGATTGACGATAAGTTTAAATCTTCCGTTAACCATATGGTTGTTAGGACTGAGTTTTGGTATGAAGAGTTTATCGTATGATTTCCGATTCTGGGTTATACGACAAACTGCTTGCGTAATAGTCACTTGGCGTTCTATGACAAATCGTGGATTGTTGTTTTAGCCGTTAAGCGATTGGAGCAGTGGTCGCTCAATTATTTGGGCGTGGCATGAAGGTTGTGTTTAGCCGTATAGCCAAGGAAGTTTTTGGTAAAGGATTAGACCACGACCCTTTCGTGTTAACATTAAGGTCATGTTAGTTCACGATTGCCTTTTAAGGGAATGCCGAATTCAGGTTCGGGTCCTTTCGAAGGCTTGTGTACGTTTTTCTTTCTTTAGGAAGCGGGATGAGTATGCTTAGAATGTGTGGCGATCGTTTCTCGATTTTTCGAGAGATTAGCTCGGTTTGCATGTTCTGCCTAGACAGTCAAGGAACAATAGAACAAAACTGGAAAATTGTCAAAGACTTAGCTTGCTAGACTATCCACCTAGGTTCTAAGTTCCCTAAAATTTACGGTAGTTTTCAAGACGTTTTCATTCCTTTCCTAAGAAAAATTAAATCCTTGACAAAACATTCTAAGTTGGACGTACCTTAGTCTCATCGATCATTCGAAATTTCCTCTTGTCCGTTCCTCTTTGTTTAGTGTCTTCTAACGATTCATTGTCAAAGGACTTTGAAAAGTCTGATACTGAACGAGAATTAATTTCGATGAAATTCTGACGAGAATATCGGAGCGAGAGAGAGATATGAAAGCCCAAGTTCCTGTTCTCGTTTCTTCGTACTGCTGGTTAAATTGACCATGTGCCCGAAGGAACATTACAGAATCGTTGAAACAAAGGGAGGAGAAGTAGGCGATAACTCGAAGAAGGCTAAGGTGGGTGTTTAGACAAATGGAAACAATGGGCAAGACGCCACTCGAGTAAGGCTCTTAGCTCGTCAAGCTATGAGCGAACTGGTCAGGTCATGGACCTTATTGTTTCATATGATCTTGTTTGACTTTACGAATGATGTCTCGTAAAATATTTCCGAGCTTGATTTTACGGAAGCTGTTTCCTAAAATGTTGTCGAGCTTTTATTTTACGAGAGTTATTCCGCAAACTGTTTTCTTCCTGAAAATAGACCGTCATATCCATCTTGGGCTCAGTCTTATTTTAAAATCGTAAGAGGGCTGTTTGGTCGCGTTCCAGACCCTTCCGGGCCGTTTTGGACTTCAGACGTTTTTTTAATTTTTCCTAAGAAATCACCTTCGACGTGATGTTGGCTTATCAAAACGATCCTAATCCCTCGTATAGTTAGAAAAACTGGTGTTCAAGCTAACCATGGTCGTTTTATACGATTGATCGGAATCCATTCGTCGATCAAACCTTTCATGATTTTTTTTCCGGAAATTTTCACCACTGCTGGGGTCAAAAACGGTCATCTCGAAATCTACGGCCAAAGATCCTTCCAAACTCGAAGATTTCCCGCACGAACGACTAGCGGGGAAAGATCGAGCAACGGAAAACCCACGGACGGCAAGACGCCTACCGGCGGCACGCTGGACGCTGGCCGCCTATGCCGGCGGCACTCGCCTGGCGGCGGCGGCACTGCCACGCTGGCCGCCTATGCCGGCGGCACTGCCACGCTGGCCGCCTGGCGCCGGCGGAACTCGCCACGCTGGCGGCCTATGCCGGGCGGCACTCGCCACGCCGGCCTGGCGCGGGCGGCACGCTGGACGCTGGCCGCCTGGCGCCGGCGGCACCTCGCCTGGCACGGGCGGCACTCGCCACGGGCGGCCTGGCGCAGGCGGCACGCTGGACGCGTGCGCCTGGCGCCGGGCGGCACTGCCACGCTGGCCGGCTTACGCCGGCGGCACGCTGGACGCTGGCCGCCTGGCGCCGGCGCACTGCCACGCTGGCCGCCTCGCCGGCGGCACCCTGGCCTGGTATCGTCCACGGCCTCGCCCTGGTCTCGTCCCATCGTGCTCGGTCTGATCCCATCTTAGCTTGTTCGATCAACCCTCGAGTTTGGTACAATCAAGGCTACGGAATAAACATCTTTCGAATCGGTTGGAATCATCCTCGATGTTTTACGATGGAAACTGAGGGATTGATTTCTCGTAAAGATATCAGATAAAACAAAGATCGATTAACTTGAACATCGATCCTTTAAGCTATACGGTTTATTCTCCGAGAAAGATCATCTTTCCGAAATCGATAAAACGCTTAACGACTTAGGACAAGTCCACGACTTACTTTACGATTTTTCAGAATTCAGTCTCAATCAGGCTATCACGCTGACGCGACCCGCCTGGCACCGCGCACTTGTCACGCTACCGCCTGGCGCCGCAGCACGCTGGACGCTGGCCGCCTGGCGCCGGCGGCACTCGCCTGCCCGGCGGCACTGGCCACGCTGGCCGGCTTTACGCCGGGCGCACCCTGGCCTGGCCGGTCCACATCCCTCGCCCTGGTCTCGTGCCATCGTGTTCGGTCTGATCCCATCTTAGCTTGTTCGATCACCCTCGTGAGTTTGGTACAATCAAGGCTACGGAATAAACATCTTCGATTCGTTGGAATCATCCTCGATGTTTTACGATGGAAACTGGAGGGATTGGATTTCGTAAAGATATCATATAAAACAAAGATCGATTAACTTGAACATCGATCTTTTAAGCTATACGGTTTATTCTCCGAGAAAGATCATCTTTCCGAGAAATCGTATAAAACGTTTAACGACTTAAGACAAGTCCACAGACTTACTTACGATTTTTCAGAATTCAGGCCCAATCAGCTATGACGGTTTATCCGATTTCAAACATCGGATAAACATCAAGTCACGAAAGATAGCGGAAAACTCAAGGATGATTACGAAGACCGAGGAAAATGGAACATTTCCTGAAGAGATAAGCTTGGGCCCAAAGGCGAGGCCCATCGTCCTAAGGCAAACCGACTTAGGAGTGGGTATATAAGGAGAGCAAGAGCAGAGGAGAAGAGCATCCCGAAAATCCGAGAATTAGACTTAGAGCATCCTGCTAGCTTAGAAGAACTAGGGTTTAGGTGGTTAGACTAGCGGAGCAAGGCTTAGGACGTTTGGCTGCCTGCAACTCTATCTTTTTCTTTAAATCGCAAATCTCTTTGTCTTTCGGAGAATCCTTGTACTCGTTTCTCTTATCTAATAAAACGCCTTCGGGCAAATATTTCAATTCCCATTTTTTGTCTTCTGTTTACTTTATCGATTTTGTGTGGCAACGCAGAGAATTCAGACCTTCAAGGAAAGTCGGGTTTACTTGGCTTTCCTCCGCAATCTTACTTATCAGAAATTGACGGTGTGAATTTCGGTTCCCACAACCACGATCTTAATCGAGACGAAACAGGAGTATTGGGCTCACAGACTCAAAGATCGAGTTATGAAAACTTAGGCAAAGATGCATGGTACTGGGACAGGACCGTACTCGTCCTATGATGGGACAGAGAGATCCTCCCCCATGGGCGAGGTGGTCGGGACAGCGACTTCATTTTCTTCGTAAAATCTCAACTGAAACTCCAATTGAGACGAAATAAAAGCCATTTTGACCTATACTCAAAGGAGAACAATGTGAGCTTGCCATGGGCGAGGTGGCCATGGGCGAGGTGACCTCGGTGATGGTTTTCCTCGCCCACGTGCGAGGAGGCCGGGACAGTGACTTTGTTCTCTTCGTAAAATCTCAACGGAAACTCCGATTGAGACGAATCGAAAGCCATTTTGATCTAGACTCAAAGGAGAACAAAGTGAGCTCTCCCTAAGGCGAACTGGGAAGACTGAGCTCGTCCTATGGCAAGTTGTCCTAGTAAGACCAAGCTCCGACCTCCTTTCGTTTTCCCGTTTGTTCCCCGAGAGTTGTTTGTAAGAAGTATGACAGTGGGAATTTGGACGAGGAGGCACGGTTTAAGTATGGGACGGTCCTTGCCTTAGGATGGGATGGACTCAGCATGAGCTGTCCTCACCCATGGGCAAGGTGGCCTCGGTGCGGCCTGTCCTCCCCCACGGGCGAGGTGGCCTCGGCCCGGCCCGTCCTCGCCCACGGGCGAGGTAGCCTCGATATGCCCTGTCCTCGCCCTCGGGCGAGGTGGCCTCAGCCCAGCCCGTCCTCGCCCACGGGCGTGGTGGCCTCGGTCCGTCCTATCCATACTTTCTTATGTTCGTGACCTCGTCCGGACTGAATGAATTCTCGATATTCTTTAACTCGTGTTCGAGGAAAACCCTCTTACTCTTTTAACTGTTTCCCGGGGACATTTGGTTTTCAGAGACTAAACAAATGTTGGTTTTCCGAGATCTTTTGGGCGTTGATTCGATCAAGCGTTTTGCGGCCCTGACAGTAAGAGTAATCCGTCCCCTCCTTCTAGCGCCAAACTGTGGGAACCGAAATTCACACCATCGATTTTAATGAATAATAGTGGAGGAAAGCAACGAAAACCCTACTTTCCTTGAGGTCCAGATTCTCTGCGAGAGCCAACGACAAGTGACCAAATAGATGCGGAAGAATTTTTGTTAGGATTTATGACTGGACCTTAAGAAAGGCTGCCTACGTACCCCTTTCGAGGATCAAGTCGGACGTAGTTCAGTTAGAAAGAATTGAACAAGAGATCGAACCGTCTGGGCGGGTTCGTCTAGTATGTGTGTGGGTTTTAGAAACAGGCATGTCGAGAATAATGCCTAGGGTTTCTAAGTGCCGAGCTCTAGGGTAAAAGAATTGTCCGATCCTTCTGAGAGGAACGGAGATCTGGGAACAAGAGGCGACCAGACGTTCTAGGTCCTGCCTTGCTAGTTTAACCGCCTAAATTCTAAGTTCTCTAAGCTAACAGGAGTTTTCTAGGTCTCCAATCTTGGATCCTTTTTCTTCTTCTCCAGCTCTCCTTATATAGTTGCTTTAGGTCAGTGGCCCGTTTATTCCTTTGCGTTCGGGCCCAAGTTTATCTCTTTTTGGGAATACTCCATTTTCCGTCGATCTTCGTAATTATCCTCGAATCCTGACATTTATCTTCGGAAACTTAACAGTTATCCTACTTCCGAGAGTTAGGATAAATCATCATAATTCCTATGGGCTTGGATCCCCTCTGAAATCGTAGGTGGGCCTCTAGACAATTTTTGATCCTTGCGGACCGTTTTTACGCCTTTGGACGTTTATACGAATTTCTCGATTTTAGTCGTAAAACTTTGAGAATAATTTTAATCGAAACGAAGCGAGAAGTATGTGGTCCCAAAGGTCGGACGCCACAGCTATACGGAAGATACGGGAGTTGAAGTAAGTCGGACAGGCCGTGATCAGGTCAGCTCGTTGGTCAAGCTGACCCGCGTGCTAGTCGAGCTTGCCGGGCGAGTATACCCATGCCGGGGTTGAGCTCGGCAGCGAGCTGACCCGCGTGCTGGTCGAGCTCGCCCGGCGAGCACACCCACGCCAGGGTTGAGATTTCCGGCGAGCTGACCCGCGTGCTGGTCGAGCTCGCCCGGCGAGTACACCCATGCCGGGGTTGAGCTCGCCGGTGAGCTGACCCGCATGACGGTCATACTCGCCGGGCGAGTACGTCCATTCTGGGGCTGAGCTCGCTGGCGAACTGACCCGCGTGCTCGTCGAGCTCGCCGGACGAGTACACCCACGCTGGAGTTGAACTCGCCGGCGAGCTGACCCGCGTGCTGGTGAAGCTCGCCCGGCGAGTACACCCATACCGGGGTTGAGCTCGCCGGCGAGCTGACCCACATGAAGGTCATACTCGCCGGGAGAGTACGCCCATGCTGGGGCTGAGCTCGCCGGTAAGCTGACCCGCGTGCTGGTCGAGTTCGCCGGGCAAGTACACCCACGCCGGGATTGAGCTCGCTGGCGAGCTGACCCGCGTGCTGGTCGAGCTCGCCCGGCGAGTACACCTATACTGGAGTTGAGCTCGCCGGCGAGCTGACCCGCATGACGGTCATACTCGCCGGGCGAGTCACCCATGCTAGGGTTGAGCTCACCGGCGAGCTGACCCGCGTGCCGGTCGAGCACGCCGGGCGAGTACACCCATGCCATGGTTGAGCTCGCCGGCGAGCTGACCCGCGTGACGGTCATACTCGCCGGGCGAGTACCCCCATGCTGGGGTTGAGCTCGCCAGCGAGCTGACCCGCATGCTGGTCGAGCTCGCCGGGCGAGTTCACGCATGCCGGGGTTGAGCTCGCCGGCGAGTTGACCCGCGTGCCAGTCGAGCTCGCCGGGTGAGTACACCCATGCCGGGGTCGAGCTTGCCGGCGAATGGCTTTTGTACGGGATTCGCTCGTTCGTCCACTTTCGATCTTTCTTTCAGTGAATGTTTTGCGGAGAAACCGTGGATAGGAAATAATCTTAGCTTTTGATTTCGAGATAACCATTTTTGACCACAACAGTCGTCCTCGCCCGTGGGCGAGGTTACCTCGGCATGCGTCGTCCTCCCCTATGTGCGAGGTGGTTTGGGACGTTGCCTTGTTTCTTTCGTAAAATCTCAACGTAAAGTCCGATTGACACGAAACGAAAGCCACTTTGATCTAGACTCAAAGGAGAAAAAAATTGAGCTAGCCCTAGGGTTAGGTGACCATTACAGAGGGCGAGGTGACCTTGGTAAGGCGGTCCTCGCCCGTGGGCGAGGTGGCCGAGACAGTGACTTTGTTCTCTTCGTAAAATCTCAACGGACGCTCCGATTGAGACGAAACGAAAGCCATTTTGATCTAGAGTTGAAGGAGAACAAAGTGAGCTTGTTCTAGGGTGATATGGGAAGACTGATTCCCGAGCCTTTTGTTCCGAGAAATACTTTCCGGGATCTTTCAGGCGTTGATTCCGTCGTGACCAATTTTGACCCCAACAACCACTTCGGTTAAGAATGAAAAGGATGAATTGATACAAACTAGAACCATAATTGGCCATAGGATGTGTACTGATTACCGGAAACTTAACTTCGCCTCTAGAAAGGATCATTTTCCATTCCCATTCATTGATCAAATGCTTGAGAGGCTTGCAAATCATCCTTATTTTTGCTTTCTTGATGGGTATTTGGGATTCTTCCAAATCCCCATACATCCCAATGATCAAGAGAAGATAACATTCACATGCCCCTATGGCACCTTTGCTTATCGAAGGATGCCATTTGGGCTATGTAATGCTCCAGCAACCTTTCAAAGGTGCATGATGTCTATCTTCTCAGACCTCATTGAGGATGTAGTGGAGGTATTCGTAGATGATTTCTCTGTCTACGGATCTTCGTTTTCTGCTTGTTTGTCCAACTTGGGCAGGGTCTCACAGAGATGTGAGGACACCAACCTTGTGCTGAATTGGGAGAATTGTCACTCATGGTTAAGGAAGGGATTGTGCTTGGACACAAGATTTCAGAGAAGGGGATTGAGGTGGACAAGGTTAAGATTGATGTGATGGTCAGTTTGGTTCCACCAAGGACAATGAAAGACATCAGGAATTTCCTTGGTCATGCTGGGTTCTATATAAGGTTCATCAAGGACTTCTCAAAGATTGCTAGGCCATTGACCAAGTTTATATGCAAGGAGGTTGTCTTTACCTTTGGTGAAGAGTGTCTTGAAGCCTTCAAGAAGCTGAAGAGTGAACTTGTTAGTGCTCCTATTGTCCAGCCACCAGATTGGGATCTCCCTTTTGAGATCATGTGTGATGCTAGTGATTATGCTGTTGGAGCTGTCTTGGGACAAAGGAAGGACAAGAAGAAGACCCACGTGAAATATTATGCAAGCAGAACCTTGGATGATGCTCAGATGAAATATGCCACGACAGAGAAGGAGCTGTTGGCAATTGTCTTTGCCTTTGAGAAGTTCAGAAGTTACCTTGTGGGCTCTAAAGTCATTGTTTACACAGACCATGCAGCTTTGAGGCATCTCTTGTCAAAGAAGGATGCAAAACCAAGACTTTTGAGATGGATTCTCTTACTTCAGGAGTTTGATCTTGAGATCAAAGACAAGCCAGGAGTTGAGAATGATGTAGCTGATCATTTTTCCAGGTTGAGAATTGAGTGTGGCATCCCCTTTGATGAAGGAGTTCATGAGGAGCAGATCATGGCTATTATAGCAGTGGTGGTAGTTTGTGAAACTGGTAAGAAGATTGAAGAAGTCAAGGCAACAAATGAGAAGGAGCCTTGGTATGCTGATTTTGTGAACTATCTTGTTACTGGGAAGGAGCCATTGGATCTTGAAGGTTATGCCAAGAAGAAGTTCTACAATGAATTAAAGATGTACTATTGGGATGAACCTTATCTCTATATTCTCTGCAGGGATCAGCTATATGGAAGGGTGATTGCCAATGAGGAGATTGCTGGGATCCTTTCACATTGCCATGGATCATCATATGGAAGCCACTTTGCCACCTTCAAGACAATTGCAAAGGTTCTACAAGCTGGGTGTTAGTGGCCACATATGTTCAAAGACACTCAAGACTATGTCTCAAGGTGTGACTCATGCGAAAGGAGAGGGAACACCACAAAGAGGAACGAAATGGCTCAAAACCCAATCATAGAGATAGAGATCTTTGATGTACGGGGAATAGACTTCATGGGACCTTTTCCTTCTTCTTATGGCAACAAGTACATCCTCGTCGCTGTTGATTATGTGTCAAAATGGGTTGAAGCAGTAGCGAGTCCTACTAATGACTCAAGGGTGGTGGTCAAAATGTTCAAAAACATTATCTTCCCAAGATTTGGAGTGCCTAGAGTGGTTATAAGTGATGGAGGTCACACTTCATCAACAAGTTGTTTAAATCCCTTCTGGTGTGAAACACAAGGTGGCCACTCCTTATCACCCTCAAACAAGTGGTCAAGTTGAGCTTTCCAACAGGGAGATCAAGTCTATTTTGAAGAAAGTTATGGGATCTAAGAGGAATGATTGGTATAGCAAGCTTGATGATGCACTTTGGGCTTATAAGACAGCTTACAAGACTCCTTTGGGTACCTCACCTTTCAACCTTGTCTATGGGAAGGCTTGTCATCTACCAGTTGAGCTTGAGTACAAGCCTTTGTGGGCTGTAAAGTTGCTGAACTTTGACATCAAGAGTGCCAAGGAGAAGAGACTCTTTCAGCTACATGAGCTTGATGACATAAGGATGGATGCTTTTGAGAACTAAAGGATCTACAAGGAGAGGACCAAAGCTTTTCATGACAAGAACATTTTGAAGAGAGAGTTCAAGGCTGGTGATTAAGTTCTTCTCAACGACTCTAGGCCGAAATTGTTCCCCAGGAAGCTCAGGTCAAGATAGTCCGGACCTTCTGTGGTTAAAGAAGTGATGCCTTATGGATAAATTGTGCTTTGGGACAAGCAGGGTGAAGATTTCACAGTGAATGGACAGAGGCTCAAGCAGTACATGGCCAACACATAAAGGAGAATGGGACATCAGCCCCGCTCTCTGATCCTACCCCAGCATAATTTCAAAGGAGGCAAAGTCAAGCTAGTGACTTTAAACAAGCTCACTTGGGAGGAAGTCCCATGTCTATCCTTGTAAATACTGCATTAGGATTTCTTTTTCAAGATATTTGGATGAAGTGAGTAAATATGGTCAAGAAGGCTTGGATCAGGTGTTGGAGAAGCAAAGAAATAAGGTGGAAAAGCAAAGAAATGAGGCTGGGAGAAGAAATGGAGTGTTTGGTCGAGAATCGCCCGGATAGAACCAACCTGGTAGGCTTACCCGCACGGTTTAATGGTCGGGAGAAGAGATGAAAATGCGCGGGTAGAATCAAGCGGGTCGGATGACCCGCGCAGTCTAATGCTCGGATCACGAGCAGAATGCGCGGCTGGATATGCGCGGTATGCCTTACCCGTGTGGGACGAAGTACAGATGGAGAAGCGAACCACGCGGGGAAGCCTTTCGCGGGTGAGATCCGATCCTTTCCAACTGATCTCTCTCAAATTACCCTAAGGAGTGAATTACTCTCGCAAATACGAGGTTCAGTTGTAATACTTAGGGATCAAATCCACAAGGAGCTAGGGAACCTATTAACTCTAATCAGAGAATCCATTCTAGATGAAATGTGATTTTTATAGTTTAAAGCAATGTAAATAATCCTATGTGAGCAAGGTAGTTGCTCGACTAACAAGATGATTGGGTTGAAACTTTAATTGGAAAAAGCTAGACGTAGGGTTTCTATTTAGGTATTCAGAGATTATAATCCTATAGATGCCTAACAGTTGCTTGCATGATATGTTAGAGCTCAACTACTTTATTTAACAACAAGTCAATCAGCTCTCGCAATTTTGGACGAGTCTATTAACTAGATCTAATGACCAGAACAAGAATCTTCGATCACCAGCAGTGTCAATCGACGATCTTAGAGAGATATCGACCGATACACCTTTCACGCTGTAGATCGATTGTCCAGTAGGAATATCGATCGACGAGCTTCCAGTTAAGCTTTATGCACGGGTTGAATGATGCTCACTAAGATTCCTAGATCAGCAAATCACCTTACTCTAGCAGTCTTAGTTCAATAGATAGGTCAGGACAGTATTATTCAAGAGTGTTCAAACATACAAAGTTCCTAGGGTTCAATATTCTAGTTAGCAATTCTAGAACAAGCATTAAGAACAACCTATTGGTGAATATCACAACTTAGCAATCTATAGTTGGGGCTAATCCCTTTAACCTATCTGAACCCTAAATCTAACAATGGAACTACTCAGACATGGCTAAGCAATTCATAACACAAGCAAAGTAAGAAAACTGCACAATCTAGATAATAATAATAGTAATGGAGTTCCAATCACAAATCTCTCTGGATCTTCTCTCCACCTCTCAAAATCTCTCTAAACTTTTGCTGTGAAAATAAGAATACAATTAAGCTCTCTTGCCTCCTAACACCTAGGCAAGTATTTATCTGTTAGGTAAAAAACTCGTCAGGGGCAATCTTGTAATTTGGTGAAGTCTTGGGCTATAAGTCGGCTTGAACCAAATCAGGCTTTTTGCGCCACGATATCGATTGATGGCACAGGATGTGTATCGGTCGATTATAATCTTCATTTGTCGGGTCTTCTCTTCTGTATCGATCGACATCACAGGTTGTGCATCGATCGATTATTG
This sequence comes from Brassica nigra, assembly GCA_016432835.1. NCBI lineage: Eukaryota > Viridiplantae > Streptophyta > Magnoliopsida > Brassicales > Brassicaceae > Brassica > Brassica nigra. The sequence goes on from CM028245.1 coordinate 36,763,345, forward strand.
TCTCTTAATGTCGACCTCTGGTCAGGTTTGATGGACAGATCGGATGAAATCTCTTTTGTACTCTAAAATGCTCCAAAATCATCACTTTACTCCAGACCTCTAGTAAAACACAAATATACCATGGGTGAAAGTGGGTCAAATCCATGGTATATCAACTCTCCAGACTTACCTATTTTCTTGTCCTCAAGCACAACAAACAGGCAGTCTCTCTGAAAGAGGTTTGAAACAGCAGGGACTCAGAGAGTTAAAACATTGAAATCATCACTTCTACAATATTGCAATCCACATCTAAGAAGTCCTAATCACAAAAGCACATTATGCAATATCCTAGCTTACAACCAAATTCATTCATCCAGCAACTTAGCGAATACTCTTACATTCCCCTCTACTAACCTCATTTCTTAGCATAAAAATAAAAGTGAAGGCTTTACCTTGGGAGTATCGATCACAGGATGCAAAGACTTTCAGACAAGTATCTGGAGCTGCAGGTAAAAGTTAGTTCCTATCTCTTCTCTCTACTAATTTCTCTCTTTAGTCAAAGTCTGCTTCCATTGCAGGATCATTGACCAAGATTGGACAGGCTTCCATGAATCAAGACGTAATGGTGGTTGCCACCAACCCATGTTCACTTCTTTTGGACATATATCCAAGAATTCTCTATGAAGCGAGCCCTGAAAATTGCCGCCTCCAAGTCCCGTTCGAATTCTTTTTGTTGGAATCTTTATTGAAGCAAGCCTTAATGGTTGTAAACACCAAGTCATGTTCGATTCCTCCTAGCTAAAACCTAAAATCCTATATCTCTTATGTTTTTTTTTTTTTTTTAAGAAAACTTTCTCCCTAAACTATCTAGGGTTGAAATAGAGAGAGAAAAGGTGATAAATAAATCTACACAAGGCTTTACCTTCCAGACTTGTCTGAAGAATCCGATCCCATGTATACCAAGCCCCAAGACAAGAAGGTGTGTCAGGTTTAGTGTTGGAGGTCAGCTTTGGTTCCTTCAAATAGTCATCTTTAGTGTTGGAGGTCAGCAAGTGTGAATAGTTGACAGGTTGATCCACTTTAGCATCTTTAGTACTATCTGCAATCAGTAAGTCTAGAATGGTGCTAAAGAGTGATTAGATCATCGAGTATAAATCAATAAGTTCATTGTCCCCTTCTTAGAACTCAATAAAAACTTTTGAAAAGTAATTTTAATAAGAATCAAAATAGATAAATATCAGTAAACCTCCCCCAAGACTTAAATTACACTGTCCCAGTGTAAAACAGTCGGAGCTATGGTGGAAAATAAATCATAAGTGATGATAGGACTTTTCAAGGGTCCTAATCAAATTTTGTAGTATACAAGATGTCAATCCAATTCTAAGAGATTTAAATGCAAAGGGAATGCAAATCCATGCTTAATCTAAGTGCAACCATTGAGTGAAGATGATTATGAACTAAGACAATACTAAAAATGCAATAAAAGAGTGAACTTTCTTTTCAATATGAGGCAAGGGGATTCTTGGGACAAGGAAATTGACTTTGGGTGATCAAGCTTCAATCTAAGATGGCAAACTTTCAATCAATCTAACACCTCAAGCCTAGACACAATCCTAAGCAAGCTCTATCCCTAGATGAATGCTCATTCACTAACATATCTCAAGCATCTAATCCATTAGGTTGAATAATATGAAAGCAATCATTAAGAACAAGTCTACTAGCTATCTTAACACCTTTAACAACTAATCCCTTAGGTAAAGGATGTTAAAAGCATTGAAGAGTTGGTTCAGGCATTTCATTGAACACCTTCCGGGCATGAAATCCTTAAAGTTCTATTTTGAAGAGGCCAACTCCAAAATAGCAAGAAGAACACTCTACAAGCAAGGATCAAGAAGGATCTACCCTAGAACATCTTAGATCTACACCTAATCACCCTTAGTCTCCCAAGCCCATGAACCCTAGATAGACATACTCACTAATAGACATGGAAAACCTTGAAACCATGGATGATTCAAGGTTAAACATGATAAGTAATAGAAATAATCTAGTAAACACAAAATAAATAGATGAAGAAGGATTCAAGATCCAAACTTTATTTAAGATCTAAAAGTGTTCTTGAGAGAAAAGAAGTTAAGTCCCAATTTTGGGATCCAAGGGTATTTATACAAGGCTTAGAAAATCTAAAAACATCATTAAAATTTACTAAAAGGTCGCTGGGGTCAATTAGGCTTCCACCAATAGGAAAAGAGGCTGAAATTCGGTCTGGGGTCGAGCCACAAATCCAGCCTGGTCCACTCTACCCGGTCTGCTCTCTCGCCCAGCTTTGTCCAGCTCCCGACCGGGTACCTCACCCCGGTCCACTCTCCCTGGTCCATATGTCCTTCTTCTGACCGGGTAGCTCATCCCGGTCGAGCTTCCCCGGCCTGGCCTCGTCCAGCAGTGTCTCTTCCGACCGGGTGGCTGTACCCGGGCCAGTCTTCCCGGCCAGCTTGATGTGCTTCTAGTAAACTGATCATAACTCCTCCAATACAGCTCCAAATGACTTGAAACCACTTCCATTGGAAGCTAACTCAATTTTCTGTGTCTCCACAAAATCTTAGCAACCGAAGACATATCGAAGGCCTCCGTCCATGCTCATCTTTGTCTCGACCAGATCATGGATTGACTTCTCTTTTCATGGCCTCACTCATACAAATCAATGTAGGCTTCAAAGAATGGATAGGGTTCAAGGGTAAGGGAGTGCCATTAGGGTTAATAAAGAATGGTACAATGGAAAAAGATAACCCAAATGTGTATGAGATCCATGATCAAGTATGCAAATGCCCATATGCAAGAGAAATTAAGTTCATTTCAAGTCTAAATTCAGGATGGAGCTGGTCTTAAGAACAATGCCAATACCAAGCAAGCAAGCAAGTTTCAAGAAGAGTTTTCAAGGCTCAAAGCATGCAAGCTTTTCAAGATATGCTTAAGCTACCTGATATGTTTAACTATGGTGCCAAATTCAGTGCAAACAAGTGTTCTTTACAAGACAATGCTCCATATGCAAATGAATGCAACCTATATGCTCTAGACTCAATCTTAAGGATGCAAGTGATGCAATCTACATGATTCAAAAATTTAATTTTTTTTTTCTGGTTTTTCTATGCATATATGAATGTACAATGCAATGCATGAGACTCTCAAACACAAAGCAAACATGATCAAATACTTGGTACCTCCCCCACACTTAAATCACACAGTCTCTGTGTGAGTAAGAGAGAAGGAGATATCCCAACAAGACAAAAGCAGATGTATATACAAGAAGGGTTGGAGTGATACCTAAGAAGGAGGTTTGGGCGTGGTGTTTGGTGTCGGGGCTAGTAGCTGGCTTGGTTCATAGCAACTAGAGGAGGCTGCTACATGGCAATCATAGGGCTTAGGTGGTTCACCACCTTTCTTCTCTCCTCTAGTGCTTGGCTCAACCTGAAAACCTTGACCATTTTTATTAAAAAACTTAAAGGAGAATCTAAATTTCAAAGCTATGTACAAGGATAACCATGGGACTTCCTCCCAAGTGAGCTTGTTTTGAGTCACTAGCTTGACTACCTTGTCTCTTGAACTAGTGAGAAGGAGGATCCTTCCCACCTTCAAGTGTGATGGTGAAGACCTGAGAGAGAAGCTCTTGAAGCTTGATTGGGTCATCTTGGAGCTTAGGAGTGATGATGGCTCTAGCACTTGAGAATGGTGTGGACCTTCCCTTATGCTTGATCTTGTATTCAAGGACACCAACTTTGAGCTGCTTTGGATGGAGAGTGAGGGTGTGTGGGAGCAAATCAGGAGGTGGAGGATGAGGATCTTTCACCATCTTCTTCTTTCCATGAGTGGCCTTTGAGGCTCCACTCATCCCCTATGTTTTAGCATTTTCCAAGTGCTCATCACACAACTCTTTTGAAGACTCTCCATCAAGACCTTCTTTCTTACCAACAACCACTTCATCATGGGGCTTCTCAACAGCTTGTGCATCACAAGTGATTGTCCCACAATAGCCTGATTCCATTGGAGGTTGGAGAGGATAGGAGACAGCTTTGTTGACATGCATGAGGGTGACTTTCTTGTTGGGAAAGTGATATCACTCAAATTACCCTAAGGAGTGACTTTATTCTCTCAAATAAGAGGTTCAGTTGTAGTACTTAGGGATCGAATCCACAGAGAGCTAGTGTACAAATAAGATGCAATCTTAATGACTATGCTAGGTTGAAAATGGTTTAAAGGTAAATAGCAGGTTTGCTGAGTAATGGTAAGATTACTCGGTTGAAAGGATTTGGTTTTAAAAGCAATAAAGAAAAGAAGTTAGATTCAGGGTAGGTATTCAGGAATTCAGGATTATAAATATTATAAAGGCTAACAAGTTGCTTGCATGATATGTCAGAGCTCAACACTTATTAAATGAATCCATCAGCTCTCACATTATTTAGACCATCTATTACTTAGATGCTAAATGATGTTTGCGGTCAGCTATCTTGCTGACAGTATCGATCGATGGTTCGATAGGAATATTGACCGATGGTTCGATAGGAATATCGACCGATACACCTCTAGCTACGTCGATCGATTACTCTATAGGAGTATCGATCGATACGGATCTAAGCAAGCTTTATGCGCGAGTTGATACAATGCTCACCATGATCTTAGATCAGCTTTCGCATATCTCAAGAGGGTCATAGCATGTTTAGGATGTTATCAGGTATTGCATGTAATAAACAATGCAATCCAAGTTCATGTTCTAGGTAGCTAAGCTAGAAAAAGCATTAGTCAACAATCCAAACAATAAATATCACAACTATAGCAATTATAGGCTGGGGCTAATCCTTCATATCCTATTTAAACCCTAAATCTAACAAATGAATCTACTCAGACATGGCTAAGTAGTTCATAGCAACAAGGTAATAATAGGAATTCATAGATCTATTAGAGGGTGAAATCTTAGGTCCCAATCACAAATATCTTTGGATCCCTCCTCTAGATCTAGAATCCTATAACCTTTGTTAACAAATAAAAAACTGAATAGAACTTTATTGAGAGCTTGCAAATTAATGAAAATAGTAAAAGAAATGAGTAGAAGAAGAAGGAGGTGAAAACCCTCTAAAACTTAGAAACTATTAAAAACTTATGAAAACTTGTATATCTCTGCCAAAACACTTAGGCATATATAAATATGAGTTCATTAGGTTAAAAAACTTGTCAGGGGCATTCTTGTAAAATGTGATATCTTGGGCTTCAAGTTCGGCCAGGTCCAACTTGTCTTTCTGCCGCCTCAGTATCGATCGATAGTACAGTGTGTACATTGATGTCTTCCATATTTACATGTTTTTAGCATCCATATCTTGTGCATTTTGATCATATAAGTTAGGCATTAGGCATCTTTAGGTCCATTTTGCATTCATTTGTCCTTATCAGGTGTTGGAGTATGCTTTGGTGTGATTTGAGGTGTTTTGGAACCTGGCCCCAAAAGAGGTGAAGAATCAAGTTTGGCCATGAAAAAATAAGTCAATCCATGATCTGGTCAAGACAAAGATGAGCATGGACGGAAGCCTTAGAGATATCTTCTGTCGCTAAGATTTTGTGGAGACACATCAAATTGAGTTAGATTTCCAATGGAAGTGGTTTCAAGTCATTTGGAGCTGTATTGGAGGAGTTATGATCAGTTCACTTGAAGCATATCAAGTTGGCCGGGTAGATCAGACCGGGTTCGAGCACCCGGACGGAACGCTGGACGACCAGGCTGGGGAGGCAGGACCGAATAGGCTGGTCTGTTGGGGTCAAAAACGGTTATCTCGAAATCTACGGCTAAAGATCCTTCCAAACTCAAAGATTTCCCGCACGAACGACTAACGGGGGAAAGATCGGGCAACAGAAAACCCACGGGCGGCAGAGAACCCCTGGCGCCAGCGGCACGCGTCACGCGGGCCGGCCTAGCACCGGCGGCACGCGTCACGCGGGCCGGCCTGGCGCCGGTGGCACGCGTCACGCGAGCCGGCCTGGTGCCGGCGGCATGCGTTCCGTAAGCCGGCCTGGCGCCGGCGGCAAGCCCCCTGACGCCGGTCGACGGCCCTCGTCCTGGTCTCGGTCCCATCATGCTCGGTCTGATCCCATCTTGGCTTGTTTGGATCGATCCTCGTGATTTTGGTACGATCACGGCTACGGAATGAACATCTTCCGATTCAGTTGGAATCGTCCTCGATGTTTTACGAGAAAAACTAGAAGGATTGGATGTCTCGTAGAAGATGTTGTATAAAACAAAGATCGATTAACTTGAACATCGATCCTTTAGGCTATACGGTTTATTTTACGAGAAAGATAGTCTTTTCGAGAAATCGTATAAAACGTTCAACGACTTAAGACCAGTCAACGGACTTACTTACGATTTTAAGAATTCAGGCCCAATCATGCTGTGATGGTTTATCCGATTTCCCGAACATCGGATAAACATCAAGTCACCGAAAATAGGGAAAAACTCGGGGATAATTACGAAGATCGACGAAAATGGAATACTTACTGAAGAGATAAACTTGGGCCCAAAGGGAGGTCCATCATCCTAAGGCAAACCGACCTAGGAGTGAGTATATAAGGAGAGCAAAAGCAGAGGAGAAGGTGATCCGAAAATTAGAATTAGAGCATTCTGCTAGCTTAGAAGAATTAGGGCTTAGGTTGTTAGACTAGCGGAGCAAAGCTTAGGACGTTTGGCTGCCTGACTCTATCTTTTTCTTTAATCGCAAATCTCTCTGTCTTTCGGAGAATCTTTGTACTCGTATCTTTCATCTAATAAAATGCCTTCGGGCAAATATTTCAACTCTTATTTTTATCTATTGAACTTTCTCGATTTCGTGTGGCAACGCAGAGAATCCGGACCTTCAAGGAAAGTCGGGTTTACTTGGCTTTCCTCCGCAATCTTATTTTTCGGAAATTGACGGTGTGAATTTCGGTTCCCACATGGTCCGGGATGAGCTACCCGGTCGGGAGAAGCTTGAGATGGACAAGGCAGGACCGGGTAGGCTGGTCCGGGATGAGCTACCCGGTCGGGACGGCTGGACGGCCAGAACAAGGCTGGTCCGGGTTGGTTGGACCGGGTTGGGTCATTTCCTCCACCCCTGACCAAATTTCATGCTGGTTTCCTATTGGTTGAAGCCTAATTGACCCTAGGGACCTTTTAGTATTTTTCTATGATGTTTTTAGGGCTTCTAAGCCTTGTATAAATACTCTTATATCTCCCAAAGTGGGAGTATCTCATTTTCTCTCAAGACTTTGCCTCATATTGTAAAAGCTTGAATCTTTTTATCATTTTAAGGAAGTTTCTCATCTCATATTTTGTTTCTCTTGATCATTAACATGATTAGCCTTGAATCTCACATAGATTTAAGGTTTCTCATGAAGATTAGAGAGTAGACACACTTTGGATTCATGGGCTAGGATGATTAAAGGTGATTAGTGAAGATCTAGGGTGTTTAGTTTTAGATCTACTTGTTTCCTTGCTTGTTGAGGGTTCTTAATGCTATTTTGGTCTTGATCATATCAAAATAGATCTATAGGCATTTCCGCCCGGAAGGTGTTCGATGAAATGCTTGAACCATCTCTTCAATGCTTTTAGTGTGCTTTACCTAAGGGATTAGTTGTTAAAGGAGCTAAGATTGCTATTAGACTTGTTCTCCATGCTTGCTTTAGTCATTACAGTCAAAGGGATTTGATGTATTGGGTGATCATTGCAAAAGAGCATTCATCTAGGGATAGAGCTTGCTTAGTTTTGTTGTTTAGGCATAAGGAGAGTGTTCGATTGATTGCTTGCCACCCTTAGATTAGATCTTAATCACCTAAAGTCAAGTCCCTAGTCCCATGGATCCTACCTTAGAATTTGATAGAGTTCTTTCACTTATTTCTTGATTGGATTTGAGATCACCTTGTTTATATTTTTAGGATCTTAGCTTGTTACTATCATCAATCTTTCTATTTTCTTAGATTAAGGAAACTTGTGTATTCCTAGTGCTATAGATCACTAGTTCTCTGTGGTTCGACAACCTTTCTATACTATCATTTGAATTGGGAGCCTTGAAAACTTCCATTATCATACCTCGATCGATTATGGTCTCGATGTATCGTCCTTCGGCTAATGTGTGTCGATCGATTGCACAGAGTGTGCATCGATCGATTGCAGAGAGTGTGCATCGATCGATGTGTAACTCTGGTGTCGACCTCTGGTCTTGATCACGGGTGAACTCTTCTTTAAGCTCCAAAAAGGCACCTAAAACATCACTTTTCTCCAAAATACTTTTGAACCTGAAAACATACCTAATAGACTCCAAAACATAGATAAGAGTAGTAAAAACACTCATATACCATGGGTAAAAACGGGTAAAATCCATGGTATATCAACTCCCCCAGACTTAACTTTTGCTTGTCCTCAAGCAAACACACAGACAGTCTTTATGAAAGAGGTTTTGAAAAGCAGGGACTAAATCAAATTCAAACTTAGAATCATAACCTCTACTTTGTTGCAAACCACATCTAAGAGTCTGTCAATCACAGAAGCACATTATGCAATATCCTAATCAAACAACCTTGATCATCTAGCCAACAACTTAGCAATCATGTCCGACTAACCCCTCTACTGATTTCATTTTTGTACATAAAAATAAAAGTGCAGGCTTTACCTTGGGAGTATCGATCGCAGGATGCAAGGTTGCTCAAACAAGTATCTGGACCTGCAGGTAAAAATTAGTCCCTATCCTCTCTCTCTACTATTTCTCTCCTAGTCAAGTCTGCTTTCATTTGCAAGGCATTGACCAAGATTGGACAGGCTTCCATGAATCAAGCCTTAATGGTTGCAGCCACCAAGTCTTGTTCACTTCTTTTTGACCAATATCCTAGGATTCATTGGGAAGCAAGTCTTAAAGGGGGTAACCACCAAGCCCTGTTCGAACCCTTTACCTATAGAACTCTTATGAATCAAGTCTTGAGGGGGGTAACCGCCAAGCCCTGTTTGAATTCCTTCCTAATTAGTAACTAACTAGTCCTAGAATATGAATTTAAGCTAATTTTCGATTTTTTTTAACTGAATAAAATTAAATCTAATTTCGAAAATGAGAGAGAGAGTGTGATAAAATTATCTACAAAAGGCTTTACCTTCCATACTTGTTTGAAGCCTCCGATCCCATGTACACCAAGCCCCAAGACAAGCAAAGAATGTCAGGTTAGGTTGGAAATCAGCTTTGGTTCCTCCAGACAATCAATGAAAGCGTTGTCATAGCTGATAGGTGATCAACTTTAGCATCTATAGTACATTCTGCATCAACAAATCTAAGAATGGTGCCTAAAAGATTGGTTAGATAAAAAGTGAAAATTTAAATTATCATTATCCCTTTCTTGACTCAATAAAAACCATTTTGAAAACATTTTTAGATGGAATCAAAAGGTAAACAGCATCAGTAATCATCCCCCCAGACTTAAATCATACACTGTCCCAAGTGTATAACCAGTCCAGTGAAGGCATAGGTAATAATAAAATACACTGATATCGAAAAAGTTAGAGCGATATACCTGACCGTGATGCGTATCGATCGATGTTGAGTCGCATTCGTCGATCGCTTTTGATTTGTTCATGTCGATCGATATCGACTGTATCATGTCGGTCGATTTCAGTGGTAATCGTCTAGTCGTAACTGCAACGAAAAACAAATACGAAAAATAAAATCCTAAAGATAAAAATGAAATGAAAAAACTACCTAACAGTGGGTTGCCTCCCACTCAGCGCTTTGATTATAGTCATCTAGCTTGACTTTGGATGGAATGAGCTACTGAGATGAAGTCCAGGTACTTGTTGGAAAACAAGTATCCTCTGTATCTTTCTTCTCACCGAACCATGCGTCAAATAGGCTTCTTGTGGCTTCATATTCTCTGAGCTCGTGCCATCCTAATTTCTTGTAGGTATGTTCTGAAAGATCACTGAGCTCCGCGTGCATTGAATCAAGGCGTTGGATCATTTTGTCGTGGATGGAGCTGGTATCGATCGATTCCTTTGTTGAGTTGTCAGTCGATGGCTGTGTAGGGCTGTCGGTCGATGCGCTGGATCTTCTGTCGATCGATGCTAAGGGTGCAGGTCTGCTTGCAAGCTGCCTCTGAATGGCTTTGATTTCTTTATGCATCCCTTCTATGCTAGATTCCATTCCTCCAACCTCGTTAATAAGCGGGAAATACGTCTGGTCTAGACGTATGTCTTGTGAATCATCCACGCTTGTGATTGCCATGTAGACTTCATCAGCTAACTTATCCAAATCAGCTCTGGTGCAGATCTTTGAAGTCTGTATATCGATCGATGCAACATGTTGTTCATCGGTCGATTTTTGCTTCTGCAGATTCTCGTGAAGCTTCTCGTCAAAAAGCTTCATCTGGCCGTCGATTTCAGTCAATCGCCTATCGATCGATGTGAGGTTGAGCTCGTCGATCGATGCAATCGATGCAGCCTGATAATCGAGTTGGCGTTGGAACTTCTCAGCCTCCTGCTGCATAGTATCCATGCGTAGTGCGAGTTCCTCCACTTCTTTGTCTACTAAGAAGTGTATATCAGCTATTTTCCTCTCAGCTGCTTTCAGACGAGTTAATCCTCCAAAAGTATTGCAAGGTGCAGCGGGGTTCATATCTGCATGTGCCTCATTGATAAGGCGGATAGATCTCTTCATCTCTTCTGTGCAGATGCTTAGATCCCCTAGGTTGTGGAAGATAGGTTCGCAGGTTTTGGTGAGTTTGCTGCTGAGACGAGCTTCTGCTTTCTTCAATTCTTTCCAGATATCTCCAAGAGACTCATCAACCTCATGTTTTGAGTAAGTGGTCGATGGTGCAGGCTTCATATAGATTGATGTGGATGTTACTCCGTCGATCAATATTGAACTTTTCTGGCTATGGGTATGTGCGTTGCGAAGATCTTCAAGTTCCAGCTCAAGACGTTGAACCTTCTTGAGTAATGCTTGGTCTGCACTGAACATCCAGTTCATCTCACTGCGAATCTTGTCTGTGGCCTCCTCTAAACTCTTTTCCATGGAGAGCTTTTCCCATTTGCGTTCTCCAAGTAGACCAGTGAACATCTCGTTGATTTCGTCTTTGGTGTAGGTTTCTTGCACCAATTCTCTTCTAGTAAATGAACTAGTGTGCTCTGCTAGACAGATGTAAGAGCGCTCGTCCATTGAAGTTCTTTGGAGCAGTTTCTTGAAGTCGTCTTTAGAAACTCTGATGACGTCACCATCTATTCCTCTAGCAAACCCTTTCTCGTCTCTGTAGACCCCATACTCATCTCTCTGCTCCCAAAAGAATTTTCGAATTCCATACGAAAGGCTCTCTTTCTGAATTCAGGACGCCTATCGATCGATGTGATACACTCAGTATCGATCGATTTCCTTTGAAAATCTGGATCCTTCGTGTTGAGATGATTATCCTCAGCTTCCTTTGGCTCGGCTGTTGTGTCTGCCTCCTGGTGCTGATGATGGTGGTCTGGTCCGTAGCGTTGTTGCTGGAATAGGTTGTGGGATCCGTTGGCTAACAGTAGGACGTCTGCAATGTCCTCTCTGGATATGTGGAGTGTTCGTCCATCCATTGAGCGTGCAAAACCTTGTGAATCCCTGAAAATACCAAACTCTTCCGGGATTAGATTACCGAAATTAAGTACATTTGAATTTGTTACATGGGATGGTTGGATGTATGTATCAGTCGATGGCACAGGGTCGGAATCGGTCGATGGTCGTTCAGGCCTATCGGTCCATTGTGCTGGTGCCGTGTCGATCGATGAGACTTCTTCGGGTTGGGTGATGTATGTTGTTTTGGCGGTCTCGACCGCGAAGCTCTCGTACTGGTAGTCGCTTGCCCAGCTCCTGATTGAGTAGTCTCCGTCTCGCTTGTTGTTGACTGTGATGTCGAATGATGCGACGCAAGTAGTATCAATCGATGGGGAGAAGGCCCTGTCGATCGATGTCGTGATTCTGAGGTTGTGGTGGAGAAATCGAACTTCATCTTCTGGAAGGTTGTGACACTCTATAGCTCACTCCTCCTCGTAATCATCATTATACTCCTCAATGTGAGTAGTATTTGCAGCATGTGGTGGGATGTAGTAGTCGTTCTCCCACTCGTTTACTTCAAAATCACCTTCTGGAAACTCCTCCTCGATCTGATTGAATAGTGAATCGATCGATGACCATGTGTGGCTGTCGATCGATGTCAGTTCACCAGAGATGATCGATGAGACAGTGCTACTATCGATCGATTATGCGGTCTCTGTCTCGTATTCGCCTTGTGAATCGTATTCATCTCCACAATAGCAAACAGCTACAAGGTATGAGCCGTCTTGGATCTTCTTAGGGACCTTGATGACTCGTACTGGATCATAGTAGACCGTAGGGTTGATCAGGGTTAGGCACAGTTTGTTTTTCTGAAGGTTGCAGACTGGTCCAACTGTGGCTAGGAAGGCTCTTCCAAGTAGCAAAGAAGTAAGTAGGGTTACCTTGACGTCTAAGACATGGAAGTCTACTGGAATTAGGGCTTCTCCTATGGTGACCTTGAGATTTCTCACAATTCCTCCAGAGTTCTGCTGAGAACAATCCACAAAGATGAACGATTATTCAGTAGGCTCTATCTTCAGACCTAGATGGTCTGCTATCACCTTGGGTAAGATGCTAACTCCAGATCCTGTGTCACATAGGGCACGTGGAAAGTTGATCCCATGGACTAAGCAAGGAACAACGAACTTCCCTGGATCACCCTTCTTCTCAAGTTTGATCCTCTTCTTCATACTTTCTCTGACTTGGTTGAACATTCTCTTGATGTCTTCTTCTGTCTCCTTAGTTTCTCTGAAAAACATCCACAATCTGTGTGAAAAGTAGGCTTCTTTAAAGGGTTTCTCTATAGGTGTCCTTAGAACTCTCTTTCTAAAACTTGCCAACTCTTTCTCATTAACTCCTCTTTTAAGGTGTTTAGGAACCTTCTCTTTCCTTTTTCTGAGAACTCTGCCATCTTTTTCCTATTCTATCTCCATTGGATCAATAATATCCGTGGGCTTCTTCATTATGGCGGTTGGTGTGTTTCTGGAAGGCTTAGATTGCTACCGGAGTGCATTAAGTTGTGCAACATCTATCTTGGGGAGTTGCACTCGGCGTGTGATAACTGAATATCAATCGACAGGTTCTGGAGTGTGTCGATCGATTTCATTATCCTTCGGTCGATCGATGGGATGTCTGTCCTGTCGGTCGATGTTGTAAGGGCTGGGCGGTTGTGGGTGCTTTGCTGCGAACTCCTCGTGAGTAAGTATCTTCACGGCGTTGCACTCGTGTGTGGATTCTTCAAGATCCATCGGTCGATGCTCGTCTGAGTCCATTGATCGATTTGTATTGGCGTACATCGATCGATGTGGATGTCCTGACATCGGTCGATTCCAGTGGTTGCCGCCAATACTCATGGAACTTTCGATCTGGAAGTCTCCCTCTTGCAGCTTCTCTTGCTTAACCACTCTCCAAAAATCATCTTCTATGATAGCACTAACGTTGTGGCCTGTTGTTTCTTCTCCAGTCCCTTTTCCTAAAGCTTCCTGCTTCTTAACATCTTCTCCTGTCTGAATCACCAGAGTCTCTGGTTTTTTCACATGGGTACTCAGAGCATCAAGCTTTGTGTTCAAAGTGGTGTAGACAGCGTCGATCTTTCCATTGAAGTTCACATTTAACTGCTGCTGGCTTTCAAGAACTTTGTTGAGCATGTCTTCTAGCTTTCCTTCTGGGGTTGGTGTGGGTGGCTTCATGTAAGATGAGTTTCCATAATTCCTGTTGTTGTTGGGGTTGCTGCTGTTGAAGTTACCTCTCTGTCCTGCGAAGTTTCTGTTTCCTTGGTTTCCAGATCTCTGAAATCGGTTCCACTGATCCAGTTGACTTCTGCTTCTATGTAGTCATCTTCTTCCTCCACTGAGCAGATTTGCTTGTTTAGCAACTTCTGAACATTGTCAAGTGTTGCTTGTACCTCATTTATCTGTTTCTTTCCAGAACGCTGCAGATCTTGCTCTTACAATGTTCTTCGTGCTGTTGCTGGATGATAGGTTGTCTATTAGCTTCACAGCATCTTCAGGATTCCTTGTGGTGAAGTTTCCTTCACTCGCAGTGTCCAGAGCCATCTGATATTTCAGTGTGATGCCTCTGAAGAAAGTGCAAAGTAGATGCACCTTGTTGAATCCATGGTGTGGACAATCTCGCTGGTAAGACTTGAATCTGATCCAGGTATCCTTGAATGATCTCCAGACTCCTGGTTGAATGTGGCAATTTTCCTCCTTAAGTCTTCAGCGTGCGCATCATCAAAGAAATTACGCAAGAATGCGTTTTTGATGTCGCTCAAGGATGTAAGAGATCCTGGTGGTAGCTGCTTAAGCCACTGTAAAGCTTCTCCAGATAAAGAGTGTTTGAAGAGCTTACAGAGAAGGTAGTCCACAGGGACTCCATTGGCTTTGATAGCAGATATGAGATCCTCGAACCTCTCCAGATGGTCCATGGGATGCTCATTGGACAGCCCATAGTAAGGTGTCTCTCCCACAAGGGTATAGTACTGCGTCTTGAGTTTGAAATCGCCTCTGAATAGCAGGGGACGAATGGCTGATCTGTTGGTGTAGAACTGATCTGGGCGGTTGTAGTCAGCTAGTGTTGAGCAGCCTCTTCTACTGGTTGAACAGCTCCTATAGGTGCAGTTTCTGGCTCAGGGATTACTTCATTCTGAGCATTGAGTTTCTGACCTGTTTCATTACGAAGGTGACCTTCTTGGTCGCAAGTCTCCATTCTCATCTCGTATGAGAATAATAGGCAACCATGACTCGCGGAACAGTATCGATCGATATCGGTTACGGGTATCGATCGATGTCGGATGAAGGGTGTCGATCAGCGGTGAAGTAGTGTCGGTCGGCGTGAAGGTGCAGTATCGGTCGACGAAGGCGGTGTCTCGATCGGTAGGGAATGCGTCGGTATCGGTCGACGGCAGTTGATGGTGTCGATCGATGCGAACGGATTTCCTTGCGGATTGAGCGTTCCAAGCTAGCGGTCTTCGAGAACAAAGTTGAGATTCCTTGTTGCTTCGGTGCTGCTGGGCATGTACGAAAAGACAAGAAAAAATTTTGTGTCAGAAAAAAAATCAAAATAAAAATAAAAATAACCTAGACCTAATCAGATTAAATCCTATTGTATCAAAGCTCCCTTAGCGGCATATTTGATATCACTCAAATTACCCTAAGGAGTGACTTTACTCTCTCAAATAAGAGGTTTGGTTGTAGTACTTAGGGATCGAATCCACAAAGAGCTAGTGTACAAATAAGATGCAATCTTTATGACTATGATAGGTTGAAAATGGTTTAAAGGTAAATAGCAGGTTTTCTGAGTAATGGTAAGATTACTCAGTTGAAAGGATTTGGTTTTAAAAGCAATAAAGAAAAGAAGTTAGATTCAGGATAGGTATTCAGAATTCAGGATTATAAATACTATAAAGGCTAACAAGTTGCTTGCATGATATGTCAGAGCTCAACACTTATTAAATGAATCCATCAGCTCTCGCATTATTTAGACCATCTATTACTTAGATGCTAAATGATGTTTGCGGTCAGCTATCTTGCTGACAGTATCGATCGATGGTTCGATAGGAATATCGACCGATACACCTCTAGCTACGCCGATCGATTACTCTATAGGAGTATCGATCGATCTGACTCTAAGCAAGCTTTATCTGAGTTGATACAATGCTCACCATGATCTTAGATCAGCTTTCGCATATCTCAAGAGGGTCATAGCATGTTTATGATGTTATCAGGTATTGCATGTAATAAACAATGCAATCCAAGTTCATGTTCTAGGTAGCTAAGCTAGAAAAAGCATCAGTGAACAATCCTAACAATAAATATCACAACTATAACAATTATAGGCTGGGGCTAATACCTCATATCCTATTTAAACCCTAAATCTAACAAATGAATCTACTCAGACATGGCTAAGTAGTTCATAGCAACAAGGTAATAATAGGAATTCATAGATCTATTAGAGGGTGAACACTTAGGTCCTAATCACAAATATCTTTGGATCCCTCCTCTAGATCTAGAATCCTATAACCTTTGTTAACAAATAAAGAACTGAATAGAACTTTATTGAGAGCTTGCAAAGTAATGAAAACAGTAAAAGAAATGAGTAGAAAAAGAAGGAGGTGAAAACCCTTTAAAACTTAGAAACTATTAAAAACTTATGAAAACTTGTATATCTCTGCCAAAACACTTAGGCATATATAAATATGAGTTCATTAGGTTAAAAAAACTTGTCAGGAGCATTCTTGTAAAATGTGATATCTTGGGCTTCAAGTTCGGCCAGGTCCAACTTGTCTTTCTTCCGCCTCAGTATCGATCGATAGTACAGTGTGTACATCGATCGATTATGGTCTCGATGTATTGTCCTTCGGCTAATGTGTGTCGATCGATTGCACAGAGTGTGCATCGATCGATGTGTAACTCTGGTGTCGACCTCTGGTCTTGATCACGGGTGAACTCTTCTTTAAGCTCCAAAAAGGCACCTAAAACATCACTTTTCTCCAAAATGCTTCTGAACCTGAAAACATACCTAATAGACTCCAAAACATAGATAATAGTAGTAAAAACACTCATATACCATGGGTAATAACGGGTAAAATCCATGGTATATCAGAAAGTCAATGCAAGCTCCAACTGTTGTGAGGAAAGGAGTTCCAAGGATCAAAAGGAATCTCTCTTCAGATGCCATCTTCAAAACAGCGAGGTCAATGGGTATGGTGCACGATCCAATCTTCAAGGGGAAGTCCTTGATTATGCCAAGTGGGGTTGTAGAAGAAGAATCCCCAAATGTGAGAGAAGGAGTATCTGGTTCCATGCTTTTAATCCCAAGACTCTTCACCATATCCAAGGAAATGATATTCACACTAGCACCACTATAAACAAGAGCATCATCCATAGTTAGTTTACCAAGGGAGCAAGAGAAGGTGAACTTCCCTTGAGACTCAAGCTTAGGGAGGGACTTTGGAGGGATTGGTGGATCAATCTTCAGAATGGAGATGTCCAAAACCTCAGCCACTTCAGCCTGGTGGTCTAGAATGTCCTTGATGAGCATCGTCTGGACATGAGCTTCACGCATACCTGATATCTCTGGAAGCTTGACTCCAATATCACTAAGATCTTTTCTGAACTTTGAGATCACCTTCTTTTGAGCTTTGGTGAGAACTCTTTGGGGAAAAAGGAGCTTATCATAGGGTGATAGCTCAAACTCAGTGTCTTCCTGCTTCACCTCTTTCAGCTTGTTGTCTGCTCTCTTCACAGTTGGTGTCTCAGCGCTAGGCTCAGCTTTCGGCAGACTCTTTACTTCAGCCTTCTTGGCAGCATCCCTCAGAATATGTGCTTCATCTGTGGCCACAACAAATCTCTCAACTTCCCCAAACTCAGTTCCAAACATTTCAATCTCATCCTCCTCTGTCTCATGAGTACACATCTCAATCTTTGAAGATGTATTAGAGAGGATGACATTGAAAGTTTCCTTGGGATTTTTCTCTGGTTTTCCTGGTAGAGATCCCATTGGGCTCTTGGAGGATGAAGACATAGAAGCAACCTGGCTCTCCAAAGCTTTGAGATGAGAGGCAAGTTGCATGTACTTGTTTTTGAGGTCAGAATAAGTCCCATCAATATTGGCATGGACATTCTTGAACTCATCTCCAATGTCCTTAGCAAATCTCCCTTGAGTTTCTAAGATTTGTTTGAACATAGACTCCATGTTTGAACTTGGAGTTTGAGCTTGAGAAGAACTTCCTTGGGGCTGAGTAGACTGGTTGGCTTGGTAACCTCCTTGCTGATTGTTGTAGTAAGGTCTTTGCTGGTAGTTGTTTTGGTACTGGGAGTTGGGCTCTTTCCTGTACCATGTGCCATTAGCATTTATGAAGCACAGCTCCTCTTGACCTTCTACACCGTCAACCTGACTAGTCCCAGCAGGCTGCTTTTGTTGCTGGTTCCCAATGGAGTTAATCTGCTCCTGCTTAGCCTTCTCTGCAATAATCTTGTCTAACTTCTCTTGCAGAGATTTCAGCGCCTTCCTTGTGTGCTGATCATCTTCATCAGTGCCTCTGTTGACCCTATCATGCTCCTCACTGTAGACTGAGTCACTCTTGGCCATGTTCTCCACCAGCTCCTCAGCATCCTGCTCAGTTCTGCCCAAGAACTGCTCCGGAACTCTGGAAGAGCACCTCTGTAGAAGGTACTAAGCAAACCCTCCTTGGTGAAGCCATGATGTGGGCATTGAGACCAATAGCCCTTGAACCTCTCCCATGCTTCACTAAAGCCCTCAAGGTTCTTCTGCTGAAAGCTAGCGATCTCATTTCTGATCTTGGCTGTTCTTGAGGTAGAGAAGAACTTCTCTAGGAATGCCCTCTTGCACTCATTCCAAGTTGTGATAGAGTCACTTGGAAGAGCCATCTCCCATTGATGTGTCTTGTCTCCCAAAGAGAAGGGAAACAATCTCAGCTTGAAAGCATCTTCAGAGACTCAATGAGTCTTGGACAAGCTACATTAGCTATCAAATGTGTCCAAGTGATCAAGGGGATCCTCCACAGCAAGGCCATGAAACTTGTTGTGCTCAATCAAATGCAGCAGCCCTGATTTGATCTCAAAGTTGTTGTTCTCCACAGCTGGTGCTCTGATCCCCAACCTATGACCATGAATGTGAGGTTGATCATAGGCTCCAATGGCTCTAGCTTGGCGCTGTGGCTGTTGTGGTTGGCGCTGTGGTCTTATGTTGTCAGCTCTTGGACCATTGCCCCCTAGGGCATCACCATCTTGAGGCTGATTCTCCATATCAAACCCCAATCTCTGCAAGTGAGCCTGTTGCTCTTCTTCTCTTCTCTTTCTTGCAATCTCCCTCTCAAGTGTAGCAATCTCTTCAGCAGTTGGGATCAAGTTTGTTGCACCTCTGCTTCTAGTTATCATCACCTGAAATGCAAAGGGAAGAGAGCAAGGAGAAGAAATAACACAATAAAAGAAAAATGACTTAGTCTCAAGCAAATGACTAAATCCCAATGTCAAAATCAACTTAGAACTTGGCAACGGCGCCAATTTGATGATAGGACTTTTCAGGGGTCCTAATCAAATGTTGCAGTATACAAGATGTCAATCCAATTCTAAGTGATTTTAATGCAAAGCGAATGAAAATCTATGCTTATTCTAAGTGCAACCATTGAGTGAAGATGATTATGAACTAAGACAATACTAAAAATGCAATAAAAGAGTGAACTTTCTTTTCAATATAAGGCAAGGGAATTCGTATAACAAGGGAATTGACTTTGGGTGATCAAGCTTAAATCTAAGATAGCAAACTTTCAATCAATCTAACACCTTAAGCCTAGACACAATCCTAAGCAAGCTCCATCCCTAGATGAATGTGATGTCTTGCATATTTTCATTGATTTAGCCATCTTTATACTGTATTCTTTGTCTTCTAGGCTAAGGTTTAGGCATTTTTAGGATCATTTTGCATTCATTTGTCCTTATCATGTGTTGGAGTATGCTTTGGTGTGACTTGAGGTGTTTGGGAACCTTTTGACCCAAAAAAAAGAAGTGAAGATTCAAGTTTTGCTATGAAAAAAGAAGTGAACTCATGAGATGGAGAAGATGGACTGGGGAAACTAGACAAGGGAGAGGAACCCGGCCAGGAAGAGAAGTGTCCGGGTAGAACAGACCGGGTACACACACCCGGTCGGTTGGACGCTGAGCAGAACACGTCCGGACCGGGTAGAACGGACCGGCCACACATACCCGGTCGGGAAGGACACAGGCAAAACACGTCCGGACGACCGGGGAGGATGGACCGGTTACACGCACCCGGTCGGGAAGGAAGAAATCAAGGCGCGTCCGGACAACCGGGGAGGAGGGACCGGGATGCTGAACCCGGACGGGCTGGGTGACGACCAAGACAGGCTTGGACCGGGTTGTCAGGACCGGGTTAGGTCATTTGGCTTACCCCTGACCGAAAATTCAAGTCTCCTTCCTATTGGCGGAAGCCAATTTGACTCCAAGGACTTTTTAGTAATTTGTAATAATGTCCCTAGGTTTTCTAAACCTAGTATAAATATTCTTGTTAACCCTTAAGTGGGATTATGTTATTTTCTCTGTAAGAACACAAACCTTTTCAATAAAACTTTATCTTTGAATCATAATCTCATCTCATCTTTGTGTTCTTGATTGTTTGATTTCATCTCCTTTCTTTCTCTTCATGATTAAGCTTGAATTCCTCATGGATTTAAGAGTAGTCATGGTGATTAGTGAGTAGTCCTCTTTGGATTCTTGGGTTAGGGAGACCAAGGGCTGATTAGGCTAGATCTAGGGTGTTTTAGTGTAGATCTATCTTGTTCCTTGCTAGTAGAGTGCTTTTAATGCTATTTTAGAGTTGGCCACTCTAAAGTTGAGCTTTAGGCATTTCATGCCCGAAAGGTGTTCTATGAAATGTCTGAACCAACTCTCCTAAGCTTTTAACATTCTTTACCAAAGAGATTTGTTGTTAAAGGTGTTAAGATGGCTATTAGGCTTGTTCTTAATGATTGCTTAGATAATATTCAACCTAAGAGATTAGATGCTTGAGTTATCTTTGTGAATGAGCATTCATCTAGAGATAGAGCTTGTTTAGATTTGTGCCTAGGCCTAAGGTTGATAGATTGATTGTTTGCTGCCACCCTTAGATTGATACTTGATCCCCCAAGGTCAATTCCCTTAGCCCATGAGTTCTTCCATCTCATAAAGAAAGAAAGTTTTATCTTTTATTGCATTTTAGATATTGTCTTAGTAATCATCTCCTTTAATGATTGCATTTAGATTAAGCATAGGCTTGCATTCCCTTTGCTTTGTGATCACTTAGAACTGGTTCGACAATCTTATATACTACATCATTTGATTAGGACCCTTGAAAAGTCCTGTCATCAAATTGGCGCCGTTGCCAAATTCTAAGTTGATTGTGACATTGGGATTTAGTCACTTGCTTGAGACTAAATCATTTTTATTTTCTTATGATATTGATTCTCCTTTTGCCTCTCCTTTGAATTTCAGGTGTATGAACACAAGAAGCAAGGGTGCAACAAACCTGGTTCCCACTGTTGAAGAGATAGCTACACTTGAGAGGGAAATAGCAAGAAGGAGAAGAGAAGAAGAGCAACAGGCTCACATTCAGAGGTTGGGGTTTGAGATGGATGAACACCAGCATCACCCTCAAGACAGAGTTGCCCAAGATGGCAATGGTCATGGAACTGACAACCTTGGACCATAGCGCCAATAACAACACCCACAGCGGCAAGCTAGAGCTATTGGCACCAATGACCGTCCTAACATTCATGGTCATAGGAAGGGCATCCGCGCACCACCTGTGGAAGCTAACAACTTTGAGATCAAGTCAGGGTTGTTGAATGTGATTGAGAACAACAAGTAACATGGCCTGGCTGTAGAAGACCCATTTGATAACTTGGACAAGTTTGATAGCTATTGTGGCTTGTCCAAGACCAATGGTGTGTCAGAAGATGCCTTCAAGCTCAAGATGTTTCCTTTCTCTCTAGGAGACAAGGCACGCCAATGGGAGAAATCTCAACCTAGTGACTCCATCACCACTTGGGATGATTGCAAGAAAGCTTTAGTGAAGCATGGGAGAGGTTCAAAGGCTATCAGGCTCAATGCCCCCACCATGGCTTTTCAAAGGAGAGCTTGCTGAGCACATTCTATAGAGGTGCCCTTCCTAAGTACAGAGCTAGATTGGATACAGCAAGCAATGGATTCTTCCTGGGCAGGTCTGAAGAAGATGCTGAGGAGCTGGTTGACAACATGGTGAAGAGTGACTCAGTTTACAGTGGAGAGCACGACAGAGCTGATAGAACCACCAGAGCTGATGACAACCAGACCAAGAAGGAAATCAAATCCTTGCAGGAGAAGATAGACTTGCTGATTGCTAACCAAGCCAAACAGGAGCAGATGAACTTTGTTGGTGGTCCTAGTCAAGAAACTCCTCCTAAGGTTAATGAGGTTGATGGTTTAGAAGGGCAGGACGAGCTTTGCTTCATCAACAACAATGGTACTTGGTACGGGAAGGAACCTAACTTTCAATACAACAGCTACCAGCAGAGGTCTTATCCTAACAACCAGCAAGGAGGCTATCAACCCAAGCAAAACACTCAGCAAGGGAACTGCCAGCCTAGGCAGAATCCTCCTCCTGGTTTTACCAATCAAGGCAATCAGTCTACTCAAGCTCAAGGTAGCTCTTCCCAAGCTAAATCTCAAGATTCAAATATGGAAGCTATGTTCAAACAACTATTGGAAGGTCAAGCTAGAACATCAAAGGACATTGGCCATGAGTTCAAGACTGTTCAATCCAAGATTGATAGCAGCTATACTGAGCTAAACAACAAGATAAGAGCTTTGGAGAGTCAGTTTGCTTCTATGAATTTTCAGCCAAGTCGCCAACAAGGAACACTACCAGGAAAGGCTGAGCAAAACCCCAAGGAGCCAATAAAAGCAATCACCTTGAGAAGTGGTAGAGAGTTACCTCCAAGAGCTCTCCCCAAGGATAGTAAGCAACTAGGTGGGTGGCCATCAACATTGATGATGAAGTTGTGATTGTAGATGAGAAGGTTGATGAAGAGATTCTAGAAAAGATTGTTGAAGCTAAGGGTAAAGGAAAGGTTGGAGAAGAGAAGAGAACACTAAAACAAGGTAAAGTTGCCACTCCAACAAAGAGTCTTCCTTTGTTCCTCCTCCTATGAACCTAAGCTGCCATTTCCTGGAAGTTTCAAGAAGCAACTTTTGGAGAAGTACAAAGCACTCTTTGAGAAGGAAATTGTTGGTGTCAAAATCGGTCACGACGGAATCAATGACTGAAAGTCTCTGGAAAGTATTTCTTAAAACAAAAAGTCTCGGATAATTTGAAAAGAAGTTATCGAGATTTTCTCAAATTAGAATATCCACTCTGGTGAGGTCGAAAGCGGTTATCTCGAAATCTCGGCTAGAGATCCTTCAAACTCAAAGATTTCCCTACGAGCGACTAGCGAGGAAAGATCGAGACGGAAAACCCACGGGCGGCAAAGAACCCTTGGCGCGGCCGCAGCGGGCGGCCTGGCGCCCGGCGCCGCAGCGTCCAGCGAGCGGCCTGGCGGCGACGCAGCGTCCGCGAGCGGTCTGGCCAGCGGCATCGTCCGCGGGCGGCCTGGCGCCAGCGGCACGAGTCCGCGAGCGGCCTGGCCAGCGGCCGCAGCGTCACCCGGGCGGCCTGGCGCGGCGGCATCGTCCGCGGGCGGCCTGGCGCCCGGCGACGCGTCACCGAGCGGCGCGCGCGGCGGCAAGCGACCTGGCGCCGGCAGCCGCAGCGTCCGCATGCCGGCCTGGCGCCCGGCGGCAAGCCCATGGCGCCGGTCGGCGGCCCTCGTCCTGGTCTCGGTCCCATCATGCTCGGTCTGATCCCATCTTGGCTTGTTTGGATCGATCCTCGTGAGTCTGTACGATCGCGGCTACGGAATGAACATCTTCGATTCGGTTGGGATGCGTCCTCGATGTTTACGACAAAATTAGAAGGATTGGATTTCGTAGAAGATATCGTATAAAACAAGATCGTTTAACTTCGAACATCGATCCTTTAGGCTATCACGGTTTATTTCACGAGAAAGATAGTCTTTCAGAAAGCGTATAAAGCGTTCAGCGATTTAAGACAAGTCCACGGACTTACTACGATTTCGAACATCGGATAAACATCAAGTCACGAAAATAGGGGAAAACTTCGAGGACAATTCACGAAGATCGGCGAAAATGGAATACTTCCGAAGATATAAACTTGGGCCCAAAGCGAGGTCCATCATCCTAAGGCAAACCGACCTAGGAGTGGGTATATTAGGAGAGCAAGAGCAGAGGAGAAGGGATCAGAAAATCCTAGATTGGAGACCTAGAGAGCTCTGTTAGCTGATAGAACTTAGAATTCAGGCGGTTAGACTAGCAAGGCAGGCCACTAGAGCGTCTGGCGCCTTCGCTCGCAAATCTCCGCTCCTCGGAAGGATCGGACAATTCTTTTTCAGAGCTCCGCACATAGAAACCACAGCGTTATCTTGACATGCCTGTTTCTATGACAAATGCTCATACTAGGCGAACCCGCCCGGCGGTTCGATCTCTTATTCAATTCTTTCTAAACTGAACTTCGTCCGACTTGATCCTCGAAGAGTGCGTGGCAGCCTTTCTTAAGGTCCATCGCAAATCTTGACAAAACCTTTTCTGCATTTATTGGTCACTTGTCGTTGGCTGTCGCGAGAATCCGGACCTTCAGGGAAAGTCGGGTTAACTTGGCTTTCCTCCGTTTTATTCATTAAAATCGGCGGTGTGAATTTCGGTTCCCACAGTTTGGCTAGAAGGAGGGGCGGATTACTCTTATTCATCACGGCCAAAGCGGTCGAACCGATGTCGAATATGAAAAAAACTTGCGGTTCGTCAGCGATGGTAAAACAACTCCAGCAGCGACTGTTCCCTACGAAGCTTACCCAAGCCGGTGCTCGAGCAAATCAAAAAACCTAGCAGCGGCTTTCATACAGGAAGAGCACGCAGCGAGCTGCATAATTTCTCTCTCTAAACAAAAGGGCAGCGATAAAATCTATCAAACCCCAAAATTCGTCATGTTACCAAGTTAGAGAAATAGCGGTAAGGTTTCTACAAAAGCGTGTCTTTCGAGAACCTCTCGGAAAAATAAAACTTATTCTCCTCGAAATAGAAGCACATCAAATCGGGTCACCAATTCCCACTGCCGTACTTCTTGACTTTGGAAGTCAAAATAGGTCAGCAGCGAAATCATCACCGAAAGTCCTCGAAGAAAACTAAGTGGCGATCGAAACCAGAAGCGGGTCATCACTTTCGGCGAACTTACGGGAGACCACGAGCGGACCGTGAGCCGGGGATCGGCGAAGGCGAGCAACAGCAGCATCGGCAGACCGACCGCACCGCGCCTGGCACCGGCGGTAGGGGGCTTGGCGCCGGCGGCAGGGCGGCTGGCACCGGCGGAAGGCTCGTCCTCTTCCATCTGGCGCCGGCGGCAGGCCCGTCGTCTCCCGTCTGGCGCCGGCGGCGAGGGTCCTGCGCCCATCCGTGCAATCGTTTACGTGATCTCGGGCAGCGGCAACATCTTGGTCCCTTAAACCCATGTTGGATTGTTAGAAACACGGCGATTCTTCATAAAGCCTTCTCGGTTGTTTAACAAAGCTCATATTCTATAATCTAAGTTTGAAGCCTCATTACTCAAAACTCCTTTGGATCAATCCTACGGAAACAAGAGAATTTCTGAACAAAATTACAGCTCTCCTTGGCGAGTGTCGGATATTAAAATTGGTAACATCTTACGAAACAACTTCCGTAAGATCAAACTTCGGCAATATTTTCACGAAACATCATTAAGTAAAGTCAAACAAAATCATATCAAACAACAAGGTCTGAAACTTGACCAGTTCGCTCATGGCTTGACGAGCTAAGAACCTCACCCGAATGACATCCTGTCCATAGCTCCCTCTTAGCCTGCTTCTCCTTCTTTTGTTTCCAGCGATTTAGTAAAATCTCTTGGAAGTCGAAGAAAGCGGAGACATGAGCTTAGGCGTTGATATCTCTCATTAGCTCCGATATTCTCATCAGGATTTCATCGAAAATCAATTCATCACGAAATTCAATATCAAATTTTGAAGTCCTTTGGCATAGAATCAAAATTGCCATTCGAAGCGCCTAAGAAAACCCGATGGAATACACATTCCTTATCGTAAAACTATTACTCACGGAAGGTGAAACACAGTTCAGAAGACAAAGAAGAAGAGGAAGAAGGGGCAATCTCGAAATACCGATGAGACTAAGGTATGTCCGACTTATAAAATTTGTAAAGGTTTTGATTCTTCGTAGGACAGGAACAAAGCGTCTTGAAAACTGCTGTCAATTTAGGGAACTTAGGACCTAGGTGGATAGTCTAGCAAGCTAAGTCTTAGGAAAAATTTCCAGTCTTGTTCCATCGTTCCTTGATTGTCCAGGCAGAACATGCAAACTGATCTAGTCTCGAAAAAAAGAAGCGATGCATGCAGCGTTCAAAGCATACTCATCCGCTTCAAAGAAAGAAAAAGCGTACACAAGCCTTGAAGAGCGACTAACCCGTTTTCTTTAAGTAAAAGAAAGGAAGTAGATGCATTATACTATACCGTATAATCCCATCTTGAAAACTTTTGCTTCAGCATCAAGACAGCACGACAAAGCAAACATAGTCCTGAGAACTCATTAAGCCTCTAAATTAAACTTCGCAAACTCGCGGTAAAACTCGTGAGTAGTTAGCAACTTTCGTCAAAGGTCAAAATCATAGTGGAAACATCTCCGTGTAATTGGCGGAAACATCGCTACTTTAACAATCTGCGATTTTCTATCTCCATGAAACCGGTCATCCATTACTTTCCTATAACAAGAATATTTTAAAACAAAACAGCCTATGGAAAAAGCATGATCGGTCTCATGCAAAGCGATTCGCGATGCATAAAAGTGAATTAGGAAAACATAATCCGTGGTCGCGAATATACAAGTAATCTGTGAGAAACACTCTCCGGTTACCTTTACAAAACCCCCTCTTACATCACTTTTACGAAAAATCTTCTGTATGGTGAGTCAATTCATACAAAGCAACTTTCGTAAAATAAACATAATGGGTCCAACGGGTAACTTTCATAGACAGTTTTTTCTCCATAGAGTTTCTGGCTCCTGCTTTCCTCCCAGATTCACGTCCGAGCAGGAAATAATCCGCATGGCGAACCATGCGTGTCTGCATCGATCCCTTAAACTTTTCCCGGATAAAATGAAATGATTTTCATGCAACAAAAGAATTTATCTGAACCATTCATCATTATAACTGAGACCTAAAGTGGAAGATCATTTCTAAAAGCCATCAGCCATAACTCAGAAAACTCCGCTATGCTTGGCATGTCTATCTCGGCGAACTATTTGGCCCTCGGCCAACTTCAGCCCTTCGTAAAGCCGGACCTGAATTGGCATCCATTAAGGACAATCATAAACTAACATGACCTTAATAAGGGTCATGGTCTGATCGTTTACCAACAACTTCCTTGGCGTCTGGCTGAATCTAGCCTCCATGCCAATCCAAAGCTACTTGGCGACCACGCTCCAATCATTACGGCTAAAACAACAATCCACGATTGTTCATAGAGCGCCAAGTGACTTACAAAGCAATTTGTCATTATAACCCAGGATCGGAAATCATATGATAAACTCTTCATACCAAAACTCAGTCCTAACAACCATATGGTTAACGGAAGATTTAAACTTATCGTCAGTCGATTAAGTTCTATCGCCCGTAAACCACGGCATGAAAAGAAACACTCGTGACAAGGCTCCAAGAGTTATATGAGTCATCCTTCATATATAGAATCAAATCCCGGAGGCCAACACTTCACGAAGCTTGTGAATGTAGATGCTTCTCCACTAGGTCAAACTTAGCGACCCCTTAGTCCTGCTTCCAAGCGAAACAACAGTTTCTAGCTGCGAACATTAGCAAAACATCTCAAGCCCGCGAACATTTCAACCACGAAATGCGGCACAAACTTCGACCTTCGCACTGCGAGATGTCATTGCCTTCGAAAGACATTCTTTTCCTCAAAGCGTTCCAGGCGGAATCCTCGTCTCTAGAACTCAAAACATACAAACACACCTCTAGCGGTAACATGCCTCTAAACTGGCATCATTTAGTTGTTGCTGATCACAACAAAGCGAACTCTAGCGTCCTAAACGGACAAATAGCCGCCCTTGAGGGTAGGCTCTCTTGCATCCGACAAGGATAAACATAGCGTATACAAGAAATCAAACTTTGGTTTAGCTCTTCGTAAAGGAAGTAGCTCGACTCACTCCTAGACAAATCATATAAGCCGACAACAATTGGCGGATTTTAAGCGTGCGAGTCAGGTTAAAATTGCAAGCGGCAAAGCGAAAGCCGATTTGTCATCGAAAGTCAGAGAGTAAACCTAGGTCTTGCCTAACCCAGCCGCTGGATCTTGAAATCTCACAGACATAGTATGGTATCTGAGATCAAAATTTGTCTCTTCACTTAAGCTATTAGTTTCCACGAACTTTTCGCGTAAATCGGTAAAGCGAGAAAACCTGCTTTATGCAAACAATAGATGCGGTGATCATCGGAACTAGGAATGAGGCGATAACTCACACCCTCTTTCTCATACTTGAAAAAATGAAGTTCATAAAAATCGAAAAACACATAATGGCCTCCTGGCCCAGACCAAAACAAATACATCAACAGCATCATGCTCGAAAGTCTCTCATGACACATAACCAGACCATATAAGTCTAAGCTGGTAAAATGGATCACAAGGATCTTAAACTCCAAAGCGAACTACGGAAGGCTTGATCCCTACCACAAAGTGCGTAGTCAGCCTTGAAGCGCAGCCCCAATCTTACCACTTTCAGCGGATCCTTTCAACCATTAATTCCGCCTATCTTACCTGACATGTCTTATATTTCGCCAAGAACATCACGAAGGTTCTAACGAGCTGGGGGGCTAACTGTTGGTGTCAAAATCGGTTCTGTGGAATCAATGACTGAAAGTCTCTGGAAAGTATTTCTTAAAACAAAAGTCTCGGATAATTTGAAAAGAAGTTATCGAGATTTTCTCAAATTAGAATATCCACTCTCTGGTGAAGTCGAAAGCGGTTATCTCAAAATCTGACTAGAGATCCTTCAAACTCAAAGATTTCCCTACGAGCGACTAGCGAGGAAAGATCGAGACTCTGGAAAACCCGCGGCAAAGAAACCCTGGCGCCGGTGGTTAGACTAGCAAGGCAGGCCCTAGAACGTCTGGCCGCCTCTGCAAATTTCCACTCCTCTGGAAGGATCGGACAATTCTTTTACTTGAGCTCCTTATAGAAACCAGCGTTATCTTGACATGCCTGTTTCTATGATAAACGCTCATACTAGATGAACCCGCCCAGACGGTTCGATCTCTTGTTCAATTCTTTCAAACTGAACTACGTCCGACTTGATCCTCGAAAGGGGTACGTAGGCAGCCTTTCTTAAGGTCCAGTCGCAAATCTTGACAAAACCTTTTCTGCATTTATTCGGTCACTTGTCGTTGGCTGTCGCAGAGAATCCGGACCTTCAGGGAAAGTCGGGTTAACTTGGCTTTCCTCCGTTTTTATTCATTAAAATCGACGGTGTGAATTTCGGTTCCCACAGAAATGAGTGAAGTTCAAGTCACAATGTCCATCATTAATGCCTTCATGCTTGTCCCTCAATACAGCAAGTTCTTGAAGGATGATGTGGCTGCTAAGAAGAAGGAAATGGAGGGCATGATGTTTCTTACTCATGAGTGCAGTGCCATTATCCAGAGATTGACAATCCCTAAGAAGCTAGAGGATCCAGGCTGCTTTACTCTGCCTTGTGCCATTGGTCCTTTGATGTTTGAGAGGTGTCTATGTGATTTGGGAGCCAGTGTCAGTCTCATGCCTCTATCTGTTGCCAAGAAGCTTGGATTCAGCCAATACAAGAAGTGTAGACTCTCTTTGGTGGTTGCTGATCGCTCAGTCAAATTCCCTATTGGCATCCTTGAAGACCTCCCTGTGATGGTGGGAAATTGTGAGATTCCTACTGATTTTGTGGTGCTAGAGATGGATGAAGAAGCTAGAGACCCCTTGATCCTTGGAAGACCATTCTTAGCCACAACAGGAGCCATTATCAATGTGAAGGAAGACAAGATTGATCTTCATTTGGGGAAAGAGCACACTCTCCACTTTGACATCAAGGAAGTGATGAAAAAGTCAACTGTGCAAGGCCAAGTGTTTTACATTGAAGACATGGAAGCCCTTGCTGATGAGCTTCTTGAAAAATTGGCATTTGAAGAGTTGGCAATTAAGGACCCCTTGCAACATGCTTTGACAATGGATAAAGAGGTCCAAGTGGTTGAGAACAAAGAGAGTGATGCTATTGTGAGAATGTTGGATTCTCATAAGAAGATTGATGGTGAAGCCCAGTATGAGGAGCTTACACAAGAGGTTCACCAAGCTGCTTCAACCACTCAACAAGAGGACACCCAACAAGATGATTGGAGTGAGCTCAAGGCACCAAAAGTGGAGCTTAAACCTCTTCCCCATGGTGTAAGGTACGCATTTCTAGGCCCTAATGAGTCATATCCTGTCATTGTGAGTAGTGAACTTACTGAACTTGAGCTTTCTCAAATTTTAAATGCACTTAAAAGGTTTAGAAAAGCAATTGGGTACTCACTAGATGATATTAAGGGGATATCACCTTCTTTTGTGCATGCATAGGATACATCTTGAGGACGAATCAATGACTTCTATAGAGCATCAAAGAAGGTTAAATCCTAACCTGAAGGATGTTGTAAAGAAGGAGATTCTTAAACTCTTAGATGCTGGTGTTATCTACCCTATTTCAGATTCTAGATGGGTATCTCCTGTGCATGTTGTCCCAAAGAAAGGTGGTATTACTGTGGTTAAAAATGACAAGGATGAATTGATACCAACTAGAACCATAACTGGCCATAGGATGTGTATTGATTATAGAAAACTCAACTCTGCATCTAGAAAGGATCATTTTCCATTGCCATTTATTGATCAGATGCTTGAGAGACTTGCAAACCATCCTTTCTATTGCTTTCTTGATGGTTTTCAGGGTTCTTCCAGATCCCCATTCATCCCAATGATCAAGAGAAGACAACATTCACATGCCCCTATGGCACCTTTGCTTACCGAAGGATGCCATTGGGGTTATGTAATACTCCAGCAACCTTTCAAAGGTGCATGATGTCTATCTTCTCGGATCTCATTGAGTATATAGTGGAGGTATTCATGGATGATTTCTCTGTCTACGGATCTTTGTTTTCTGCTTGTTTGTCCAACTTGTGCAGGGTCCTACAAAGATGTGAAGACACCAACCTTGTGCTGAATTGGGAGAAGTGTCACTTCATGGTCAAAGAGGGGATTGTGCTTGGGCATAAAATTTCAGAAAAGGGTATTGGAGTGGACAAGGCTAAGATTGAGGTGATGGTTAGCTTGCCTCAAACCAAAGACAGTGAAAGACATCAGGAGCTTTCTTGGCCATGCTGGGTTCTATAGAAGATTCATCAAGGACTTCTCAAAGATTGCTAGACCAATGACCAAGTTGCTGTGCAAGGAAGCCACTTTCAGCTTTGATGAGGAATGTCTTGAAGCCTTCAAGAAGATAAAGGGTGAACTTGTTAGTGCTCCTAGTGTCCAGCCACCTGATTGGGATCTCCCCTTTAAGATAATGTGTGATGCTAGTGACTTTGCTGTTGAAGCTGTCTTGGGGCAGAAGAAGGATGGCAAGACTCATGTGATTTATTATGCGAGTCAAACCCTGAATGATGCACAGATGAAGTATGCCACAACTGAGAAAGAGATGCTGGCCATTGTCTTCTCCTTTGAGAAGTTCAGAAGTTACCTGGTGGGTTCCAAGGTCATTGTGTACACTGACCATGCAGCTTTGAGACATCTTCTAGCAAAGAAGGATGCCAAGCCAAGACTACCGAGGTGGATCCTTTTGCTTCAGGAGTTTGACCTAGAGATTAGAGACAAGCCAGGGATTGATAATGGAGTGGCTGATCACATGTCCATACTAAGAATTGAAGGTGGAATCCCTATTGATGAGGGACTTAGACAGGAGCAGGTCATGGCTATCATGTCAGTGGTGGCAGTTATTGAGACTGGAAAGAAGATTGAAGAGGTTAAGGCAGCTGAAGAGAAGGGGCCTTGGTATGCTGATTTAGTTAACTACTTAGTCACTGGGAAGGAGCCATTGGGTCTTGCGGGGTATGAGAAGAAGAAGTTCTACAGAGATTTGAAGAGATACTATTGGGATGAACCATACCTTCACACTCTTTGCAAGGATCAGATCTATAGAAGAGTGGTGGCTGAAGGAATCCTTACACATTGCCATGGATCTTCCTATGGAGGCCATTTTGCTACCTTCAAGACTGTCTCAAAGGTTTTACAAGCTGGATTTTGGTGGCCACACATGTTCAAGGACACACAAGACTTCATCTCAAGATGTGACTCTTGCCAAAGGAGAGGGAACATTACTAAGAGCAATGAGATGCCTCAAAATCCAATCCTTGAAGTGGAAGTGTTTGATATTTGGGGTGTAGACTTCATGGGACCCTTCCCTTCTTCTTATGGAAACAAGTACATCTTGGTGGCTGTAGACTATGTGTCAAAGTGGGTAGAAGTCATAGCAAGTCCCACAAATGATTCAAGAGTGGTGATCAAATTGTTCAAGAGCAATATCTTCCCAAGATTTGGAGTACCAAGAGTGGTCATAAGTGATGGGGGTTCACATTTCATCAACAGGCTGTTTGAGGGCCTTCTCAAGAAGAAGGGAGTGAAACAAAACGTTGCAACACCTTATGTGGGAACCGAAATTCACACCGTCAATTTCCGATAAAGATTTACGGAGGAAAACCGAGTTAACTCGATCTTCCTTGAAGGTCCCGGATATCTGCTGGGCCGCACACGAAACAATCAAATAAAGTTGCGAAAATAGAAATCGTAAAAGTTGAGCGAAAGAGATTTTATTTCTGAATTCTCGTTTGAGCGTGTACAACAAGAAAAGAAACCGGCCGTAAGGGCTGTCGAGGAGTCCGCTAGTCTGGTTGCCTAAGTCTATCCTAGTTGAGTCGCAGCTCGCTGGTAAAAACAGAAAAGAATGCTAAATCGCTCTAAGTGCTAGGTGCTCGAAAGTTTGTGATCTGGTTTGCTTCTTGCTCAAAGCTCTCCTTATATACTCCTCCTAAGACGGTCTATCTTCTCGCGGGCTGAGTCGGGCTTTTTCCATTTTCGTCCATCTTCGTGTTTATCGGGAAACTTGACATTTATCTTCGGAAATCTTGACATTTATCTTCTGGAAACTTGATATTTATCTTCTGGAAACTTGACATTTATCTCTTATGTGAGGATAAAGATAAACCGTCATAGTTATCCTTCCTTTCGAAAATCGTGCGTGGGAAGTTTTGACCACGTTGGGCCGTTAAGCGTTTTACGGTTTTTGAAGGACGGTCTTTGAAGGTTTCGGTGTTTCCGAAGGAACCTCAATTCCTCGTAAAGTCGAGATAGTGGTGTTTCAGAATAACCGTGGTCGTTCCAAAACTCGCGTAGATTGATCCAAACAAGCTAAGATGGGATTGAATCGGACGATAGGACTAAGACCGAGGCGAGGGCCGTGGACCAACGGCAGGCCGACCGCATGCCGGTGCGGCCAGGCGTGCCGCCCGGTGCCAGGCCGCCCGCGCGAGTGCCGCTGGCGCCAGCCGGGCAGCGTCAGCGTGCCGCCCGGCCAGGCCAGCCAGCGTCAGCGTCCGGCGCCAGGCGGGTGCTGCGCGCCGACCAGCGTGGACGGTGCCGCGCGCCAGGCGGTGCCGCCGGCGGCGGCCAGCGTCCAGCTTGCCAGGCGGCCCGCGATCCAGCGTGCCGCGGCAGGCCGCCCGCATCCAGCGTGCGCCGCCGCCAGGCCGCCCGCATCCAGCGTGCCGCGCGCGCCCCGCGCGTGCGCCCGGCAGGGCGGTGCCGCGGCGCCAGGCGGTGCCGCCGCGCCAAGCGTCCAGCGTGCGCCGGTGCCAGGGCGGTGCGGCGGCGCGGCCAGCGTCCAGCCGCCGGCACCAGGCGGCTCAGCGTGGCGCGTGCCGCCGATGCCAGGCCATCTTTCCGTCCGTGGGTTGTTCGATCTTTCCTCCGTCAGTCGTTTGCGGGAAATCTTTTGAGTTTGGGAAGGTCTTTAGCCGTAGATTTCGAGATAATCGTTTCTAATCCAATGAAATTCCGCGAGTATCGGGATTTGAGATGGACTTGGATTTGTAGATTTTCCGTCGTCGAGGATGCGAGCAATGTGGCTTCGAGCTTTAGGCGTGTTAAAAGATGAATCTTTTAAACAATGGAAGGCTTTACGAAAGACTCAATGTAGATCTCGGATGATCCAGACATGGGTTTCAAGGGACCAAGATGCAGCCATTGCCCGAGATCATGAGATGATCGCACGGATGGGCGCCAGGACCCTCGCCGTTGGCGCCAGATGGGAGTGGACAAGCCTTCCGTGAATTTTATCGAGCGACGACCCGTTTCTTGGATTTGATCATCGCTGGTTTTTCTTTCGAGGATTTTGGTGGCGATTTCGTCATTGACCGATTTTGACCCCAACAGTTAGCCCCCCAGCTAGCTAGGAACCATAGAGTCTGTCGGATCCTAGCTTGCGGTATAGCCGTGTGGGAAGGTGTTGAGGCGTGTCGTTTGCGAAAGTCGAGGTAAATAGTGATTTTACCTCCTTTATATGGATGGAGTAAGAAACCTCATTCCTACTTCATCACAAGATTTTACTCTCTCTCAAGAATCCTCTCTCTTTAAGAACAATGTCTTCAAGATCCTCAAAGAGAAACTCTTCTTCCCATTCATCCTCGGATGACTCTCCTGCCCATGTGACGGTGAAGCAGGAGGAGTTGGTCGAGGAAAAGAAGAATGCGATTACCGAGCCCTTGTAGGTTCGCCCCAACACTGCCAGAGATCCCTGTTCCGAGGAGGCCTCAGGCAGCCGGTGCTCCTTTGCGCCGAAGCTTGGTTTCTCGTAAATATCTCAAGGTTCTTCGAGATTTTACCAGGTTCCTGGGAGTCAAATTCATTCCGTTGGTCATGAGAGTGCAAGGAATCCCCATGAGGTTTCTTTACATGTTACTGAAGCTTTCTTACGTACGCCGTATGTGGTTCCCGATCCCTGGTGCCATTGTTCAGGCGCTTCACCGCTTGAACTTTCGATCAGCCAACTCAGCGTTCCTGCTTTGAGAGTTGGCTTGGCGTGATCGCTAGCTACTGAACTCGGATTGATCTTGGTCCCGATGATTTTGAAGGTCTTTGGGGCACTCGGCCGACGGGAGTGACGGTTACTACTCCATGCTGCCTAAGAAGGATATGGCCGTGATTCAGGGGACTACTTCGAATCCCAAATCGTGGCAGGAGCGTTTCTTCTTCATCCAAATAGATGGCGAGTCTGTCGAGGAGAGCTGTCTCCATCTATTTCCGGAGCATGGAACTTCAACCGAGGTAATAATGGCGAAAACCCGTTTTCTATCTCACCTTTCGAATGCGAAGTTTTAGTGAAAATTTTCGTTTTGTAGGGAACAACCCTACCGCGCATTTGCCTGGTGACGCCTTTGTCAAGAGAGATCTTCTCCGTCAAAGGCCGTTTTTCTGGAAATCCTTCACCCTCGAACGGATTCGACGCGGTTAGGCTTTATCGGTCGAGATCCTGTCCGTCGTCGACGCCGAACCTGTCACCGCAGCTCCTACCGGAGGTGAAACAGAGGTCTCGTAAGGGGAAGGAAATCGATGACGGGAAGGCTCGAAAGTCCTTCACCGTTGGGAGAAAAACCTAGTTTTGCTCCAACGGAAAAAGGCGGAGCCAGCGGTTTTCCACCTAACAACTTCTTTGATGGCCTTCCTCCGAGTTTACTACTGACGAAGTCGCTGGAGGATGAGGAGAAACAACGGGTTTTGCCGAGGGCTCCCAACGTGTCAACGAGGTTTGGCCCTTCAAACTTTTAACCTTATGTCTGTATCGTGTAAGCATACTTGCTGATCTTGAGTTTATGCAGGGACTAAGAGTTTTAGCGAGGCGCTTGACTCGAGTTTCCGCAAATCTAGGATTGCTAACTTCAAGGCCACGAAGCAGAGCGAGAGCTTTTCGGTTCCGACAAGAGGTAAAGGCGCAGAATGCGGCAAGCTGAGCTTCACGCCGAGCTCGCTCGGGCGGAAAGGAGAGGAAGAAGGATGGTCGCAGGAGGTGGCAAGACGGGCGGAATCGCTTACTGCTGAGTTTCAATGTTTTAAAGAAGCTCAGGAGTTTGTTGGTGATTTCCGCGAGTGCGGGTTCGATCGTAAACCTTCACAAGTCTCGAACCATTTCTCCTTCGATTCGAGATTTCTGAAATGAAGGATTTTATGGCCGAGTGCGCCATGCTGAGTCCTTGGTTCCTCCGGTAGAAGAAAGAGTCCGAGACTATGGGAACCTATCGAGGTTTCCGAGGATACGGTGGAGGCCCGATGAGAACGCCGAGGGTGGTGGGAACGCTCGTGAATGAGGAAGTGGACCAGCCTGCTAGTTCATTTGGGATTTCCGTGATCTGGATTTCTCAATGTTGACTTCCTTTGTGAATCGTATTTTTGGCCGTGCGTGGCGCTTTTAGTAATTTTATTCTGCACCATTGGAGGTTGCATTCTTATGTTTTGGGACTGGCCGCTGGTGGCTTTGAATCCTGCCGCCTTTTCGGCTTTATGAATATGAAAATGTGCGAGATTTCGTCTTTTGTTTTAATTTATACTTTCGTCAAGTGTAGAGGGAAGGATGCGAGTAGTCACTTCAGATCCTAACTCTTTTGTCGCTTGGTCCGTATGCTACTTTTAGCGGCGTTTTAGGTGTAGCGATAAGAGACATGTTTTGGGATCTCGTGATACGATACTATGTCTGTGAGATGTCAAGATCCAGCAAGACTGGGTTTAGGGCAAGACCTAGGTTTACTCTCAGCTTTGAGGCTGTGCGATGACTGATCGGCTTTCGCTTTGCCTGTTAGTGATTTCTTCCTGATTCTTTTCGTTTAAAGTCCGCGACTAGTCACCCGCTTATATGACTTGTGTTAAAAGAATCGAGCTATCTTCGAGTTTATCCGAGACGCTAAACCAAAATTTTGGGTTTCTTGTATAGCGCTATGATATCCTTTGTCGGATGTAAGAGGACCTTGTAGGTCTGACTACGAGTTTGTATTGAGTGAAACGTTTCTTGTGGCGTCCGTGGGAATCGACGGCGGAGTTATTTTAAGTCGCAGGTGGACTGTCTTTTGCGGATAATACGAAGTTTTGTTATCTTTTAAGAAGTTGTGACGCCTCGTTTCTTTGAAGATGTGATTTTCGTTTTCGAGCGTTGATCGCTTAATTGAGCACGAAAGATAGAAAGAATTTTATTAAAAATTTCAAGAAGTTCGAGTACATGTGCGGATTTTTCGCTTTTGTGGGAGTATAGGAATATCGCACCCAGTCCCCTTTTGGTGAGGGGATAGCTGAACTCGCTGGGTTTCGACGAGCTGCCTCGCATACCTCTTCGAGGATCAAGCCATCTCAGAGTTCTGATAGTTGCCGCGGACGCTTTTACTCCCGTGCGTCGCCGTTCGATCGTGCTGGTCGGATCAGTGGTTTGTGCGGGGTCGAGCTGTCGCCTTACGGTGGTGGATTCAGAGGCTTTGTCGCTGTCTTGAATCGTTGCCTGTTCGGATGATTCTGGATCATCTTTCTTCGAGTCTTCGGAATGTTGTGTGATTCCTTTGTTCGCTTCGGTTGGCCGCAGTGGCGCTCTGATCTTTTCGCAGTTTGAACTCGGCTAGGTAACGAGTCTCGATTGTTTCTGACTACCCCAGATGGCTGCGGTTCTGGTCGAGTCGGAAACTTGATACCGAGGTGATATGTGGATGGTACTGCCTTCATGGAGTTGATCAAGGGGTTCCCATGATGGCGTTGTAGATGGCGGGTTGTCGACTACTGCAAACTCGACGATCTTTGTAACTTCCTTTGCCATGACCGGAGTTTAATTTTCGAGGGTCATGGTAGTGACGCCGAAAACCCCGTCAAAGGTTTTGGCTCGGGCGACTTCCCCAAGTGGGATCTTCATCCTGTAGAGGGTGTCGCGGAAGATGGCGTTGACCGTGCTTCCTGTATCGACGAATGCGGCCGACTTCGAGATCCTGGATGACCAGGTCGATTACCAAAGGATCGAGTGAGGTTTGTCGATTCCGACGGTCTCGTGTTCCTCAGCGATTGTGTGGTTAGGAACATCGCTGTCTGGGAACCAGTTGGAACTAGTCTCGGCTTTTCGCCCGTAGGCTTTTATCGATGAGACAGAGTCTTGGTAGAACTGTGACCCTCCGATGATCATGTTTACCCTCGGCGACGCTGTTGTTCCTTGGTCGTCTGTCTTCTTCCGCTTTTCCCTGATTGGTTTTCGGCGGTCCTCGGAGACAGTTTTGTTAGTCTTTGGCGGTCGGAGTCCAGGAGCAAGTCCTTTATACTCTTGCCCTTTAATAGTTCGCCGGTGAGGAGTTTTGCGACGAGCCGGGCGCCGAGAACCTTGCAGTTCGCAGTGGAGTGTCCTCTGGTCTCGTGGAACTCGCGATAGGAGTTATCCTTGTACTGGTTCCTGGTCCAGGTGTTTCCGGAGGTTTTGCCTTGCTCCGAGTTGATGGCGTAGTTATGCTAGGCGTCTTCCCCTTCGTGATGGACGTTTTTGTCGTTACGAGAGGGTTTCTTCTTCGAGGACGTTTTCTGTGGTCCGTGCTTCTGCGATAGAAGCTTCATCTCTTCTTCCATGATGATGAAGTCCGTTGCCTTGTGGAGAGTATCCTGGATTGTCCGCGGCTTTTCCAGTAGTATCCACTTTCGGAACTTCGACTTGTACCAGAGAGTTTTTCTCAGGGCGTCGATTGCGACATTGTCGCTGATGCCCGTTACTCTGGCCATCACCAGTTTGAACCTTTGCATGAAGTCGCGGAGCGACTCGTCTTCCTTCTGAGCTAGACTCCATAGATCCACGTCGGACGTTTCTCTGTCCATGAACATGGAGTACTGTTTGAGAAACGCCGAGGCCAGTTGGCGGAAGCTTCCGATGGAGTTCCTTTTGAGCCGGGAGAACCACTCGAGCGCAGCACCTTTGAGGTGCTCGACGAAGAGAAGACAATGACCTGCGTCCCGTTCGCGCTCCGGGAGTTTGCACCTACCCATTGCGATCTGGAAGGACTGCAGGTGCGACTTAGGATCCGTCGTACCGTCATAGACCGGGATTTTGATCTTCCCTGGGTCTGAGATGCGTGTTTCCGTGATCCGAGTGGTGAATGGCGTTTTCCGTGCTTCCTCGAGAAGTCTATCGATCTCGGGCGGAACTGGTCGCCTGATGGATTTGTGATTTTACTGCTTTCACTTCGGCCACGGTCTTTTTTAGAGATTTGCGGAGATCATGGATCTTGCTATTGCTACTGGCGTTCCTCCGAGTTTGTCGGCACTGGTCGCGATAGATCCGAGTTTGATCTTCCGCGAGTTCTTCCTGCTCCATCCAGTAGAGTTCTTCTTCCTCTTCTGTCATGGGCCTATCGAAGGATACCGTCTGCCGGCGGACTGGCTTCGGTTCTCTGGTGGATGTCAGCGTCTTCATCGGAATGATCCGATCGGTCGCTGATATCTAGTTCGATGCGCTCGGCGTCGCTTTCCTTGTTTCCCGCAGCCGGGAGTGGAAGGTTCTGCGAGGTCGTTTGCTGTCCTTTCGGAGCCGTTTCCTCGGGAGTGGGCTCTTTCGGGGCATCTTTTTCTCGTGCTTCGGGAGATCCGAAGTCGAGTCTTCTGCCGCGGCGTGCCTTGGTGGATCCGCGCGGCAACTTGCTCCTCGCAGTTAAGGTATCGACCTGTTTTGGCGGCGAGGTTATTAGCTTGTCTGTTGTTCGCCCGTGCGGGCGGAGGTAAACAGTTCCTTCATCTGCCTGGCCTCAGTGTTTGCATCAGCAGTGACTGCGGCGTCTCCAGCTGGAGTTTTCAGCGTTAGGCGACGGGTGTTCCGTCTAGCTGGCTGATCCTTGGTGGCGTCGGCTGACATGATCGGCGTGTGCTTCGTAGATAGATAGATCTGTAACCCTCCTTAGCCAAAGCGTGGGAACCGAAATTCACACCGTCAATTTCCGATAAAGATTTACGGAGGAAAACCGAGTTAACCCGATCTTCCTTGAAGGTCCCGGATATCTGCTGGGCCGCACACGAAACAATCAAATAAAGTTGCGAAAATAGAAATC
The DNA here is from genome assembly GCA_016432835.1 of Brassica nigra. Taxonomy (NCBI): domain Eukaryota; kingdom Viridiplantae; phylum Streptophyta; class Magnoliopsida; order Brassicales; family Brassicaceae; genus Brassica; species Brassica nigra. The sequence continues at coordinate 36,803,277 of CM028245.1, forward strand.
GTAAAAGTTGAGCGAAAGAGATTTTATTTCTGAATTCTCGCTTGGCGTGTACAACAAGAAAAGAAACCGGCCGTAAGGGCTGTCGAGGAGTCCGCTTAGTCTGGTTGCCTAAGTCTATCCTAGTTGAGTCGCAGCTCGCTAGTGAAAACAGAAAAGAATGCTAAATCGCTCTAAGTGCTAGGTGCTCGAAAGTTTGTGATCTGGTTTGCTTCTTGCTCAAAGCTCTCCTTATATACTCCTCAAGACGGTCTTCTCGCGGGCTGAGTCGGGCTTTTCCATTTTCGCCCATCTTCGTGTTTATCGGAAACTTGACATTTATCTTCGGAAATCTTGACATTTATCTTCTGGAAACTTGATATTTATCTTCTGGAAACTTGACATTTATCTCTTATGTGAGGATAAAAATAAACCGCCATAGTTATCCTTCCTTTTGGAAAATCGTCGTGGGCGTTTTGACCACGCTGGGCCGTTGGCGTTTTACGGTTTTGAAGGACGGTCTTTGAAGGTTTCGTGTTTCGAAGGAACCTCAATTCCTCAAAGTCGAGATAGTGGTGTTTTAGAATAACCGTGGTCGTTCCAAAACTCGCGTAGATTGATCAAACAAGCTAAGATGGGATCGAACCGACACGATAGGACCAAGACCGAGGCGAGGGCCGTGGACCGACGCCAGGCCGACCGATGACGGGTGCCGCCGGCGCCAGGCGGCTCGCGTTGAGTGCCGCCGCCAGGCGGCCAGCGTGGCGCCGCGGCCAGGCCGGCTGCCGCGGCGCCAGGCGGCTGCCGCCGGCGCCAGGCGACCAGCGTCCAGCGTGCCAGGCGCCGGCAACCAGCGTGGCCGGTGCCACGGCGCCGGTCGCCGGCGCCAGCGTCCGCGTGCCCCGGCTGGCGGCCAGCGTGCCGCCGGCCAGCGTGCAGCGGCGCCAGGCGGTGCCGCCCGCCAGGCGAGCGTCCTGCGTGCCGCCAGGCGGTGCCGCCGGCGCCAGGCGGCTTCGTCCAGCGTGCCGCCGGCGCCAGGCGGTGCCGCGGCGCCAGGGTGCCGCCCGCGCCAGGCGGCTCGCGTGATGCGTGCCGATGCCGGCCATCTTTACGTCCGTGGGTTGTTCGATCTTTCCTCCGTGCGTTATGGAAATCTTTTGAGTTTGGGAAGGTCTTTAGCCGTAGATTTCGAGATAATCGTTTCTAATCCAATGAAATTCCGCGAGTATCGGGATTTGAGATGGACTTGGATTTGTAGATTTTCCGTCGTCGAGGATGCGAGCAATGTGGCTTCGAGCTTTAGACGTGTTAAAAGATGAATCTTTTAAACAATCGGGAAGGCTTTACGAAAGACTCATTGTAGATCTCGGACGATCCAGACATGGGTTTCAAGGGACCAAGATGCAGCCATTGCCCGAGATCATGAGATGATCGCACGGATGGGCGCCAGGACCCTCGCCGTTGGCGCCAGATGGGAGTGGACGAGCCTTCCGTGAATTTTATTGAGCGACGACCCGTTTCTTGGATTTGATCGTCGCTTGGTTTTTCTTTCGAGGATTTTCGGGTGACGATTTCGTCATTGACCGATTTTGACCCCAACACCTTATCACCCTCAAACAAGTGGCCAAGTGGAAGTTTCCAACAAGCAAATCAAGGGCATCTTGGAGAAGATTGTGGGAACTAAAAGGAAGGAATGGTCAGACAAGCTTGATGATGCTCTTTGGGCATATAGAACAGCCTACAAGACTTTTCTAGGCACTACCCCTTTCAACCTTGTCTATGGGAAGTCTTGTCATTTACCAGTTGAGCTTGAATACAAGGCATTGTGGACTGTGAAGCTTCTAAACTTTGACATCAAGAGTGCAAAGAAGAAGAGACTTATTCAACTCAATAAACTGGATGAGATAAGGATGGATGCCTTTGGGAACTCAAGGATTTACAAGGAAAAGACCAAGGCCTTTCATGACAAGCACATCCTCAAGAGAGAGTTCAAGGCTGGAGATCAAGTTCTTCTCTATAACTCTAGACTGAAGTTATTTCCAGGGAAGCTCAAGTCAAGGTGATCTGGTCCATTGTGATCAAGGACGTGAAACCTTATGGAGCCATTGTGCTTTGGGATAAGCACGGTAATGATTTCACAGTAAATGGACATAGGGTCAAGCAATACATGGCCACCATACCAAAGGAGGATGGGACATCAACCCCACTCTCTGATGCTCCCCTTGCCTAACCTCAAAGGAGGCAAAGTCAAGCTAGTGACTTTAAACAAACTCACTTGGGAGGAAGTCCCATGATTATCCTTGTAAATATTGCTTTAGGATTTCTTTTTAAAGTCCCTTGGAAGATGTTGAGGCCATAGGAAGGTGATGGCATGGGATTTGAATTAAAAAAAAAAAGAGTGAGAGGTTTGGACCGGGTAGATGGACCGGGGTAGCCTACCCGATCGTGAAGGATGAATGGAACGGACCGGGTGTGTGTGTCCGGGACGTAGTACCCGGTCGGGAAGCATTTGGGAAGAAGATGGAATGGACCGGGTGTGGGCTGTCTGGGGTAGCATACCCGGTCGTGAAGCCTTCCCAGCAGAATCCGCGTATCGACCCACGGAGCCCCATGACCCGCGCCTCAACCCGGCCGCGACCCAGGTAAGTATTTCTGTCTCTAACCCGACCCAGACCCATCCACCCTGACCCAGACCCGACCAGACCATCCCTAAAGCCCTAATTCACCCTCTCTCTCCTCATTTCATCTTCTTCCTCACATCAAAATCCTCTCTAGCCTCCAAGAACCAAAAAACACCATAACTTTCTCAAAACCCAACCAAATTCCCCCATTCTTTTTCCTAAATCAAAGTCTTTCACCCTTTAGTCTACTTCCCTGAATCTTTTCTTCATTTCCCTTCATCCATAGCAAGGTATGAGTTCTTTAAGTTCAAATTCGTAACTCTCATGAACCCTAAAAATTTGAACTGAAATTTGAGCTTTTTCTTGCTAGATTCTTGTAAAATAGACTAGGGAAAGCTTATATATCATGCTGGGTAGTTGATTTCATGTTGGAATTGAGATTAATTTGAACTTTGAGAAATTAGGGTTCATGAGATTTGTGGGTTTTTCATAAAGTGCTTGTTTTAGGTTGTTTTTGGGGTAGTTTGAATGCTAGGTTGCTGGAGAACTTCAATTGAGGCTGATTTCGAGCTTGATAGTGTTTGATTAAGGGTTTTGCTTCTTGGAGATTCTCATTGTTCATAAAAAAAAAATTGAACATGAGAATTCTCTAAGTTGGTTTAAAGCCCTTTCTTTGCCTAATGCTTTGCTTCTTATGAGTAGTTGATCATTAGAATTACATTCTTATGCTTTTGATCATGTCTCTCTTCTTGAGAAGTTTTTCCTTCTTAAGCTCATTCTTTTCCAAGGTTTACATTTCAGGTACCAATGGGGCGAAAGAATGGCAAGTACCTTCTTGATAAGGTACACAGTGGCTTATCCTACTTACAAAGAAGTTTCTTGCCAATTCTTTGGCTTCACTGGAAGCAACCTTTCACACTTCCAAGCATGCACAGAAAGGATGGGGGAAGATCAAATTCAAGATTGAGGGCGAGGTGTACTCCATGTCTTTCTCAGAGATTGGTGAAGTCCTTGGCTTGAAGATCAGAAAAACCTTTCACTTCCCAAACTCAAGACGGCCCCTAAGGAGAAGACCATTGCAGAATCAATGTGGACCTTGTTAACAGGACAAGGGAGAGGAGGCAACAAGAAAGAGAAGAACGTCTCTATTAGACATCCTAATGTGTGTTATCTCCATAGGCTGCTCAACCACACCTTTTTCCAAAAGAAAGAGATAGGGAATGTTGCTGGAGAAGAGCTGAGGTTCCTTCACCAAACCGCACGACACTTTGCCTCCTTTCCTCAGCTCCCTGTTGTCCCTGATGATTTCTACTCAGATTTTGGTATGGTTGGCTTCCTGGTTCAGCGCTTAATGCACTACAAGAGTTGGGCTTGGACAAACCGTGACTCAGGTCCTCAGATTGGTATTGGTGGATGGATAACTCCATTATTGGCTTTCCAGGGAATTGGTTTGGGTGATGATGGAGTAGGTCCTACTTTCTTGGATGGATCTTACCTGAAGAAGGCTCAGTTACTAAGTGGAAGGTTTAATGGGAGATGTGTCTATTCCTATTCAAGAGGTGGCAAAATGGCTGAGCTGTTGCTTCCTAACTCTGAACTCACCTCATTGGAGACTTCAGGAGACATCAGCTTTGACATCAGTGAGCAGCACCTCCTTCGGAGTCATGGAGCCCTTGGCCCTATGGCTCTTCCCAAGGGTGAGAAGGCAGCAAGAAAATTGTCTGCTTATGATCAGGAGCACACCAGAAGAGCCACTGTTCATCTCTTTGGTCCTCCTCGCTACAGGTTCGAGCAATGCACCAGTGCTTTGCCTCTTGGGCCCATTCGCCAGGCTCATGACCAGATTAGCACTCTTAAGAGGTGGAACAGAGCTCAAGATAGGACTATCTTCAAGCTCATCAACCAGTGCAAAGAGCTGAGAAGAACTGTGAAGAGGCAAGTTGAAGCTTCAGCTCGGTTTATGAGGAAAGTGGCTGATGTTCTGGCTAGGGGGCTGTAGCTGGTTGTAAGGCTGAGGATTTTGATCTTGATGCTTTCAATGCACCCCCTCCTCAGCCACTTCACTATCCCTCTGCGCCACAGACCAAGAAGCAAGCTCTCCGCCGCTTGAGAATCCCATACATCGCCCCATCCGAGTCCGGGAACCAGTCCCCATCTCTAGACACCACTGCTGATGAAGATGACTCTGACGGTGAGGCATCAGCCTCATCCCACGCTCCATAAAGGTACTCCAACACCTTATCATTGTATATACCATTTATCATTGCATTTAGACTTTTTCCTCTTTGGGCCCTTCTCTACATTTAACAAACACAGAGACTGTGTGAATTAAGTGTGGGTGAGGTGTCAAGTTGCTGATCATCTTGTGTTTTATGTCATATGCATGCATTTGTAGATAGTTATTGCATAGAAAAACCATAAAAAATTGAAAATTTTGAAAAACACAAAAAGAATCATGTAGTTGCATTAGGATTGAGTCTAGACCATTCACTTGCATAAAAAAAAAAGAAAATCATCATATAAGTTGCATCATGCATAAGGGGACAAGGATGATAGTTGCCTTGTAAAGATTCTCATGCTAAGTTCTTAAAGTGATAACCTTTATAATCATAGTAAGTAGCTTGAGCAATCTTAGGATAGCTTGTAAACTTCAAGCCTTGAAAACTCTTCCTAAAGCTCATTTGATTGATTGATGTTCTCCCTTTGAAGTTTACTCCTGTCTTATTTAGACTCTAAGTCTCTTGCCCATGCACTTCAAGAAAACAGAGATTTTACTACCACAGCATCAGTAGGTAATCAGTCGCTAAATCAATATTTACGACTGATTAGCAACTGATTAAGGCTGTCGTTATATGGCTCGTCGCTAAATAAATCAGTCGGCAATTAGTCGGTATTTAGCGACTGATTAGTGACTGAACTACTAGTCGCACAACAGTCACTAAATTAGTCGCTAAATTTGCGACTAAACGACGACCGCTTTAGCGACATACATTAGCGACTAAAATACGTAGTCGTTATACGGTCATTCAGTTTAGCGACTACATACCGACTGACCAGTGACTGATTTTAACGACTGATTAGTGACCGATGTAGCTAAGGTTTACGACTGATTACCGACTGATTACCTACTAATATAGCGACTGATAAGTGACTCCGAGGCTACTGATTTTCAACAGATTCTTGTTTATTTATTTTGGTTCATTTGGGTTTTGATATTTATTTATTTTGGTTCATTTGGATTTTTTTTACAGATGCTAAATGAAGAAATTGAAAGTGGATAAACGTTTTTGGAATCCCAAATACCAGAGATACATCCGAGAAAACAAATACATCCGAGAAAACAACTCATAACACTTTGAGTTGTATTGTTCAAAAAACCAGAACACCAAAAAGTTAGTCAAGGTAACAGAAAATATGAAAAGCTAGTTTTTTTTACTGATGAGGAGGAGCTGGAGATGATGATGATGCTTCAGTGGCAATGAAAGCAAGGTATCTCGGGTCAGTTGAACGCATATACTTGTGCATAAGGCTGAACTCGGCCATCTTAGACTGGTTAGCAGCTTCAACCTCCGCACGTTCTGCCTCAGCCTTCACACGTTCTGCCTCAGCCTTGGCAATAAGGGCCGCTTGTTCTTCTATTTTGCGTTCAGCTTCTTCAAGCTTTTGTTGCATGTGCATGAAAGAAGAGGAGCTGCTTGGATCATTAGCTTTTCTCTTAAGCTTCTTCTTCAGGCTTCCAATACCAAAAAGGTCTCCTATGTCATTGCAGAAAGTTGACTACAACAAAAAAAATATTGAGTAAGTCATCATTTACCAATCAATTTCCAAACTGGAAAACATTATCAATATCCAAAATCTTAATGCAAAAACATAAGACAGAGAATATTAAAAAAAAAAAAAAACACTAGACCTGAATAAACAGCTCGTTGTCCTCTTCAATTGATAGCATTGGATAACACCCATCTGAGATATCAGTGCTATCCTTCTCAAGGTCAGCCAACTTCTCTTCCTTTTTCTTTTTGTAAACCTCAACAACTTTTTCTGCTTTGAAATCCACATAGGTTCCATCTGATTTTTTATGAGCCCTGATGAATACTTCACTAAAACGCACAGGTCTTCCCAACTCCACTACCTGAAATGAAATTGAATAAAGGCATCAGTAGGTAATGTGTTAGAGAAAACGAGACAAAGAAAATGGGACTCACCAGCTCCTGTTCGATTTGAATATAGGACTTCTGCCCGAAGTTATGCTTGTGAATACCAAGACCATTACGGTCAGACAATCGAGCTTTTGATGTTTTGGCACTCTTTGATTTAACTGCCTCAGTGTCCCAACAAGCTGTCATTTGTGTCCAGAGTGTATCTCCTATCCAATTTGGTTGCTCACGAGAGGTCCTTGCGGTGCTGACCATATCTTTCCTTCGAAGCTGACAAATGGATTCGAAGTGTTCTTGAACAAGACCGGTTAACAAGGGATTCCATGTGTGTTTTTTCTATAAAACAACAGAGAACATATGTGTTAGAAATCACAACAGAAAGAACAATAAACAGAAAGTAATAGATAAAGTGAGTTGCCGCAAATTCAATGAAGTATCCTTCTTGTCTGTCTCTAGGCACACATGTCCAGCTATAGAAAGGCTTATTAAACTTCTTGGTGAAAATTTTGGTTATCTTACGGGTCAAGCTGGACTTGTCATAACCAAACCTACAAAGACATCTTCCTTAGTGGTCAATCTTATGAGTCTCACTTCAACAACACAAGAGGAAAAAATCAGAGACTCTCAATCAGCAAACTCAAACAAGCAGTGAGAAGACAAAAGATAATTAAACAGATATAACCATCAAGATAATTAAACATACAAAGACATAACATAAAGTTTTAAGCTTTGTCGAGGTACAAATCTAACTGAGTTTTGTAAGAACATAACCATCAAGACAATAAACTTTAGACAATAACATACAGAAAGCAGACAAACTCAAATTTTGATTAAAAAAAGAAAAGAAACTCAAACAAATCCGAATCAGATAACTAAACTAACACAACAGACAGAGAGAGAACACAAACTCAAACTAAACAACACAATAGACAGAAAGAAGAGCAATACCACGTTGTACCAGGCTCGAGGTTGCGAGACAAGACCCGTTGTGAACTCCTCTCGGCCTGGTTGGGCTAGCATCGAGTTTATTACATTCAGCACGTCCTCAGAGAGATTAGGTTCAACTGGAGCTTGGAACTCAGCAAAATCTTCTGGGTCTCCATGAGAGTTGTGTGATACAGAACTGTGAGGCGATGGAGCGCCATGAAGTGGAGAGGGTGGAGATTCTTCAAGTGGAGGAGATGAAGATTGTCTCCGCTCAGCTTGACGATTTGAAGTAGTTTCACCGCCAGAAGACTGAGGTCGTCGAGTTTGAGGCACCGGAGCAGCTCCAGAAGGTGGGAACGTCGAGGTCTGAAAGAGTTGCCTGGGAGGTGGATAATCCCTAACTGACGGCACCGGATTTTTGTTGGGGAGAACCACCGGTGGAAGATTTGACGTCGTCGCCCTAGAGACAAAGTCATACTGAGTCGGTAATTGTCTTGGTGTTCTATTAATGGACGATTTCGGTGCCACGACATGGCGCTTCCTCTTTCCACCAATCGCCGGAGATAGATTGGTAGTAGCTTCGGTGAAATCGTCGGTGTGAGAGGTCGAGATCGAGAGAGTTAGAGAGGAGGCCGTGAGAGATAAGAGGATGATTAGGGTTTGAGGTAAAAATGTCTTAAGGGAGTAAATGGGCCGAAAATCACTTTGGGTTTAGCGGTTAATTGTAAAATTTTGGGTTTAGGCGGGTTAGTAAAAATTTTGGGTTTTGGTGTTTTTAAAATTAGGCGCCTAATTGTAAAATTTTGGTCTTTCTTAAATTAGGCCATCAGTAGCTAATCAATCGGAATTTAGTAGCTAAATACGATTTAAAAAATAAACACCAATAAGATTAATGTTTCAATAATATATCATTACATATTGCCTCAAATAACTTAATAGGTTTTTTCAGAAAAAAAAAAACTTAATAGGTTTCTTCTTCCTCTTCATCATCATCATCGGAACACGATAAATTACATCGGAATTCGTCATTTGGTTCTCCATCTGCTACCTCGAAATCAAGATTTATTGGTTCTTATCGAACATGTACCAAATGCTCGAATTGTAGGTCTTCAACTGTAGTCATCAGAACAGCATCATCGTTTTCTTGTTGTAACGTCACCGGGGCTACGTCTTCATATTCTCCAGTAATGATTAATCTCCTCGGATTCACATTTAGAACATTGAGCCACAATTTCTTTGGTTTCTTTACATACGGATACGGGATATAACAAACTTGTTCGGCTTGTGATGCTGTGTAATATCAAATATCAATAAATATATATACATATTAATGATATCAAGCAATATATATATATATATATAGAGAGATATAAATACGTACCTAGAATAAATGGGTCATATTTGTAGTATTTCCTCGATGAAAGAACATCAACGATACCGCCGTTGCTCAGTCGAGTGCCTCTACCAAGAACAGGGTCATACCACTTACACTTAAAAAGTGTGATTCTCAAATCGACAGCCCCCTCATAATTGATTTGTATGATATCAGTTAAGATCCCTTAGTAATGTGCTTCATCAGTTGCATTTGTATAACTCTCTCCTTTAACACCTACTCCATAGTTACAAGTCTTTCGTCCTTCGTCATGCTTCTGAGTATGAAACAAAAAACCTCTTGTGAAATAGATAGGCCATGTTTTAGCTTTATTCACAGGTCCATTAGATTAAGTTTATGTATTAGATTAAGACATATATAAAACAGATTTAAACAAAACTTAAAATAATTAAACAGAAACTTGGGCGGTTAGACCAGCCACTTAAACACGAAGCAAAATACTAAAACAAGAAAATGTAACAAGTAAAAATATAACTGAAACTTTATTTATTAAAAACTTACAAACTTAAAAGGAGATTGTAGCAATGTTCTCGATTACAAGGATGAGAGAGGATATGAATGAAAGAGTAGGAGAATGAGAGAATGAGAACCTGTTTTACAACTGAAGCAAAGACTCCTTTATATAGGAGTTTACAAGGTGCATAAAAATAAAAAAGAAATAAAAATAAAGCTGAAAGTGGCATATATGGATAATACCACTAGCAAAGCTAGCTCCATTAAGCTCCACAATTGTTTGCTGTCTGCTGGAGGTGGACCTTGGTCTTCATGGCTACAGGAGATAGCACTTATTGATGATTTTTGGATTTTTCTCGGGTATTGCGACAAGAGATCGTGGAAAATATTCGTAACAATGTAACCGTATCCGACAGATTTGTAACAAGATATCCGGCACGCTGGAGATTTTTATTTCTTGTGGAGAGAGATCAGACTCCACTGTTTCCGAAAATTTCTTCATCGATATCCGGCACTTGAGATCCTGAATCACTCCCTGTAGTACGAGAGATTTGGTCTGACATTGATGGTAGAAATTGTAAGGAGATTGCCTTAATTTCTTCTTCAGATTTTGCCCCTGCCAACATTGCTAACATTTTGGATTTTTGAGCCAAGAAAAAGGTTGTCTCTGGTGTTTGGTTTGGTGTTTGGTTAAGTGTTTGAATTTTTGAGTTATATTCCTTTATCCAGGTAAGGATATTTGACGGATAAAGATTCGAGGGAATTTTGTATTTATCCCACCACTTGACTCTGAATCTTCTTTGGATAACAGGGATTGGGTCTGAAGTAAATTCAAGGGTCCATGAAAATACCCAAGGAAAATGGAATTTTGAGTGAAAAAGGGCTAGTGGTGGAAATTTCTTTTCTTCTTCAGACGGATTGAAATTTGTCTTGAAGATCTGGAATGATTTTTGGACATTAGGTTTAAATATTTCTGTGACAGAACCAAAATAGTTCCACCAAGGCATGAACCAATAGGGAGATTTGGATAAGTTACATGTGGTATCAAAGAAGATCAACCACGTGTGTTTGTGTTTGGGAGATTGGATTAAAAAAGAATTGTACCATGCCTGGCAATAATCCCAGTAGTTAAAGGGGACATTGTAACAAGGGAGATTTTTAAGATCTTCTGGAAAATTTAGATTGTCGTTAAGACCATATTCCCAATCACTTGGTGCAATGATTTTATGGATTTTGAAGGTGGAATATGCGGCATCAGTGTGGTTTTCGTTTAGATAAAAGTGTTTGAAGGACACTGAATCCGTAATTTCCAGAATGGTCTGAAAGAATAACACAGTTTTTTCTGTATTAGGTGGTTTGAAGAAATTGTTTTCCCAAAATATTTTTCGAGTGTTAAAATGGATCATTGTTTTCAAAAAATCCTTTTTCAATATTTATAATATTTTGGTAGGTATGTTTTCCGAAATATTCAGACGGAGTGTTTTGGGAAATCTCCTTCAGAATAATCTGTGAATTATTCGAAGGTTTTGAAATAATTTTAGAGGTCTGGTTTTCTCTTGAAATCATTTTTGAAGGGACCTCGTTAAATTTTGAAATAGCTTGAGAAGGGAAATTTTTGGAAGATTCTCCCGACTCTTGCTTTGAAAAACTTAGCTCGAAAGCCTTTTGTAATTGTAACATTTGATTCATGCTAGCCTCTGGTGTTTGAAGAGATTTTGGGGTGGTTGGTATTTCTTCTTTTTTAGCACTCTTTTTTATAACTGAGATCCAGGGTTCTGTTTTTGGGTTAGTGTTTTCGGGTTTTTCTGAGATTGTTTCCAAGGAAATTCCTTTGCCTTTGTCAATCATCTTCTTCGGAGGCATTGTACCTGTTTTGGAGAAATTCTCTGGTCAAGAAATCTGGGACAAAGTTCGAATCTCCTTTTATAAATTCAATTTCAAAATCGAAAATACTCAAAATCGCTTGCCACCGTGGAAAAATTTGTTTTGAAGCAAGGTTTTTCACATCTTTTTGTAAAACATCTTTAGCACTTTTGCAATCAATTCTTAAAAGAAATTTTTTATTTAAAAGATCGCTCTGAAATTTTTGAATACACAAAACTATGCTTAAGATTTCTTTTTTGATAGTAGAATAGTTCTTTTGAGTGTCATTCCAATGTGATGATGTAAACTGAACGATATTTTCACGACCATCTAAATTCCTTTGCTTAAGAATACCCCCATATCCTATGTCTGAAGCGTCTGTTTCTACAACTTTCTAAACGGATCTGCTATATGCAGACATGGGATTTCTAAGACCTGTTTTTTGATCCTTTGAACACATTCAGTGTGTTCTTTTGTCCAAGGAACTGGGTTTTTCTTTAGACGACTATGTAAAGGTTTAGCTATCCTATTAATATTAGGACAGAAATCTAGAACATAATTGAGACTTCCAAGGAACCTCTGTAATTGAGTTTTATCAATAATTTTGTCTGGAAATTTATTTGCAAATTCTAAAGATCTTTCAATAGGTGTTATCATACCTTGTGAAATGTAGTGACCCAGAAATCTTATCTTAGTTTGAAATAGGGACATTTTGTTTTGGAAACAACAAGGCAATTTTTCCTCAACATAGTAAAATGTCTTGAGATTTTGAAATGTTCATCAACAGAATTTGAAAATATTAATATATCATCAATATATACAATGCAAAATTTTGAATAGTCAGAGAATATATCATTCATGATTCTTTGAAATTCAGATGGTGCGTTTTTTAAACCAAATGGCATTACATTCCATTGGTACTGGCCAAAAGGAACAGTGAATGTTGTTTTATAACGATCATTTTCAGATATCTGAATTTGCCAAAATCCTGATTTTAAGTCAAATTTTGAAAATATGTGGGCAGAGTAAAGTCTTTGAAGTAAATCTTTTTTGTTTGGAATTGGATATCTAATCCATTTTAGTGCAGTGTTTAAAGGTTTGTAATTAATAACTAATCTTGGGGTTCCTCTCTCTATTTCAGAATTTTTATTTACATAAAAAGCAGCACAAGACCAAGGAGATCTTGACTTTGAAATGAGTCCTTTATCAAGAAGATCAGATATTTCTTTTCTACAATGTTTTTTAATTCTGAGTTCATTTGAATTGGAAGGGCTTTTGTGGGAATCTCTTTTTCAAGAAAATTTTCATCATAAGGTAAATCAACAATATGTTGTTTTCGATTCCAAAAGGCAGTTGGTAAATCTGAGCAAATTTCTTTCTCAAATAGCTTGTTTAAGTTTGAAATTTTTTCTTTTATTTCTTCTGAATTCAAGGTTTCTAAGGTTTTCTGAAGTAAAACTTCTGATTTTAAATTTTCCAAGTGGAAGGTTTTACTATGGATTAAAGAGTTTATGAAGTTTTTTTGTATTGAACAAGCTTTTATTAGATTTAGGTTTCGCCTCTTTGGTGTTTCTAAAAATTTAAAAGATAGTTTTATATTTTGATTCTTAAAAGAAATTGCATCATCCATTACTTTATAAGGTGTAATAAAATTAATAAATGGTGTTCCTAAGATGACACTTTGATATATATCATCTGTGAGAACAAATGCCGTTTTAATAAGGATATTTTCTTTTAATATTGAAGCCTCTGCTTTAGATGTTATACAAAGTTTAGAGTTATTTGCAGCAGATAGTTTTTCTCGGGTTTCTAAATGGAAACATTTTGGAACAAGCCCACTCTTGATGCAGTTAAGATCTGCACCAGTGTCGAATAGAGCAATTGTATCGATTTTGTAATTTTCAGAGAAAACAATAGTAATTCTAATTTTATATTTTCGAGAAGTTATTTCTCTTAGAACGAAAAGGAAATCATTTGGGGCCATATCTAGAGATTGAATCTGTTCTTTGAGTTTTAAATCTTCATTATTTAAGCTATCATTTTCTTGTTCTTCTGAACTAGAATCATGATGACCTCCGGTAGAAGATATAATTGAGTGAAAATATTCAGAATCTCGTTTTTGTTTTTCTTTGAGGATTTTTAGATCATTTTTTACTTCTTTAATTTCAATCCTAAGATCTTGTATCGTTGTTTTTAAGGTGTCTTTCTTTCTTTTGTTGAGAATGGTGGTGAGATCATATGAGGATTTAGAAGAAGTTGAAACATGGGGTTTTGGAGAATTTTCTGTGTTTTGCACATCTTTCTCGTTTAAAGAAGAAAGGATTTTTTCAAGGAATTTTTGTTTTAGGTTTGGATCAGAAATGGAATTCAGTATTTCAAGTTGCAATTCTTGATCTTTTGTAAGAACATAAATATTCTTTTCATTGGACTCTGAATCAGAAGATGAACTATTTAGTTCATCAACCTGAAGGGCTTTTTCAGAAGCCATTGATGAATCAGAGTCATAAGATGAAGAAGAATCATTTAGTAAGAGATTAGATATTTTACTTGTAATTTCCTCTCCGAGGTTGAGTTCCTGGATTTTTCGATTAAACCGACAAAATTTTGAAGTGTGACCTTTCTTATTGCATTTGTAGCAAGTAAGGTTTTTATAGAAGGGTTTTTTGGCTGTGGCTTCTTTTGAAGGAAATTTGTTTTGGGGTTTCTTCCATGAATTCTCACGATTTCTAAAGTTCTTATAGTTTCTAGAATGCTTTCTAGGCTTATTCTTAGAATAGTAGTTTTTGTTACAATCCCCTACACAAGATTTACTACCTTTATTGGGATCTATTTCAAATTGTTTACAGAAAGATCCTAATTCCACTTTTGTTCTTTTGAGTTCCCACTTAAGATGTTTCTGGAGTTTCAGGTCTTGGCATATCCTAAGACCTTCTTGTTGAACAATACTGATCAACTCTCCATAGGTGAAATCATCATAATCGATTATTTGGGTTCCCATGGAATCTCTAATTTTGTTTCTAACTTTGTCTCCTAAGAGAGTAGGAAGGCCAGCTAGGAATTTTTCTTTCCAAAAAGGTTGGTTAGAATCCTGACGGAGTAAAACCCTTGTAAGAAAAGTATTTTTGTACCATTGGAAATCACTTAGCTTTTTACATTTAAGATTTGAAAGGAGTTCAGCATTTTTATCTCTAAGGACCGAAGGATCTCCTATAAAATGCAATGTTATGGCTATGACTAATGTAGCAACAGCATCTTGTTGAGGATTTCCAAGGTTATCAAGAATTGGCACATTATCTTCATCCATTTTAATTGAATCGAGGATTTCTATTCGCTGCTGGTTGGTTAGGTAATTATCCCACCATCCTTTAAGCTGTCCCGAAAAACCAGCTATGAGTAATTCAGCTACTGTTTTATCCTCATTTCCTATTTGGGTTCTATAGGCGTTTGCGGCCATCGTCATTTTTTGGAGGAAACTCAAGATATTATATTCAGATATACCATCAATATTCCAGTCATAGACTGAGGATGAGTTAAACCTAGATTGCTCTATTGGTTGGATTTGCCCTAGATCAGGGGCGGAGATTAATTGACGATCTTGATGGTTTTGCCAATCAAGACGGTTTATCTTTGGGACAGAATTTTGATCAGAGGATTCACTAATGTCTGAATCATTTGCTAGGGTGTTTATTTGGATTTTGGAAGTAGGAGTATCGGGAATATCAGAATGATGTTGCATGCTACTATCTCCTATTTCAACTTTACTTAACTGACTTTGGAGAGCACGAATGAATTCTAGGTTTGTATCTTGGTAAGTTTTGACACTTGAATTAGAAATTTGGAAAGGTTTGAACATGGGACTTTTGTTTTTCTTTTCAGAAGTAGATTCTATTGGAATAGGGTTTTGATTTTGGATTGATTTCTCAATCCTATCAAGTTGCTTGCTTATTGTACTAAGATTAGTGTTTGAGAAATTGTTCTTGACAATGATATTTTTTACATTAGCTTTATCATCTTCTTGAGGTCGTTTAAAAGGAATTGCTTCAACTGGGGTTCCTAACCAATCTAGTTTTATTCCTTGGGGAGGAGGGTGATTGGAGCGAATAATTTTACCATTGGCAAGAGTTTCCCATTCGGGAGTTTTATTGCGACTGGTAATGGGATTCATTGTTTTAGAAAAAGGGAAATTTATTTTATTATCAGAAGCATAATCTTCAAACCAGTTAAAAAATAAAATTTGTATCTTATTTGTCTGAAGATAATTGTAAAATTCATTTTGAATGTTATTTCTTTCCTCTAAAAAGTTTTTGAAAAACCAAAGCCTTTTTGGACTATTATTTTCAGAGTAGAAATCATTTCTTAAAATTCTTTGTCGATTTTAAATTCTTTTTCTAAAACGTTTAATTCATTTAGCATGTTATATGTGATGGCCGAAAAAGTTGGACTTGTTGGCTCAGATTTTGAAACAAATTCATTTTGTGAAAGATCGTTTCCAGAGTAAACTGGTTTTGGAATTTGTGATTGAAAATTAACATTTCTTAAAACAGAATTTGGAATATCTGAGGTTGAAAACCGGGGACGGAACTTCATACTCTTTTCTTCTCTAGTAAAATCTTGACCTAATTGCGAGACTCTTCCTAAATCGACAGTTTCTGGATTAGAGGAAGATTCACACATGTTAGAAGAAGATCCTAACAAATATTCATCAATCCTATCTTGGTTATTTCTAATAAATGATAGTTTTACTTTTCCATCACGAAATTGTTCAATATGTTTTAAACGTGTATTTGGTTCTATAGATTCTTGGGGTGCAGGGAGTTTTGGTTGGACAGCTCCTCGAGGACCCATTCATCTGGAAGATTTACATCTTTCCATTGGATGGATCTTGGGATAACAGAGTTGGACCTTGAAAGATCAGTTTGAAGTAAAGGGTCTCCCCTTTTTTGCTGGAAAGTTTTACTTTTGAAGAAAAAGCACTTGTCATTGCTTTGTAATGAACTCTAAAGATCAAAGCAATTGGAATTGATCCTTAGATCATTTCATAGTTGTGTGTTTTAACTTGTAATACCAAAGATTTTAAAATATTTTTGTCATTTAGAGAAACAGTAAAGTTTGGATAGCAATCAAAAGAAATTGGTCCTGTACATAAACTAGATTCAACTGAGCTTAGCAAAGAATCTTCAAATACTTTAAACCGTGTGTCTCTTAATATAGCTAATATTGAAGTATTTAATCCTTCTTTTGATAGCGGTTTTATACCGACTTGGACCAAACCAATATGAATATATTTAAAATTCTTTTCTCTATGCCTTTGCAAAGCACTTTCAGAAAATAAGTGAATTGTCTCAAAAGGTTTTGTAAGTTGAATATCACGCTCTTCGGTTTTTATAGAAAAATTTGTTCTCAGGAAATTCATTTTCGAGATTTGATAAATTTGATCTTTATGAACTCTTGGGATCTCCCAATTATCAATTGATCCTTGGAAATCATCTATAGTTGTTTCTTGACTAGTGACAATCTTTTTTGAATCTTTTATAGCTTTGTTTTCCGATCTGGAAGAAGAGGCGGATTGGGATTTGTATGATGAAGATCTAAAATATGATTCCATTTTTGATATTAAAGGTTAAAATCTAAGACTCCTTACAGTCTTGTCTTTAGAGAGGTTTTATTTTCCCAATACCTACGGGATTTAAGACCTAGCTTAGACAAGCAAAAACACTCGGGAGAACAGGGATTTGAACCAATATAAACAAAATCTGGAAAACCTAATAATAGACCACCAACACCCGAATTCCTAGACGCCTACTCAACCATGGCTCTGATACCATAAGGGGTCGTGGGTGGAGAAAGCATAATTAAATACATAGTATTAAAACATAGATTAAGACATATATAAAACAGATTTAAACAAAACTTAAAATAATTAAACAGAAACTTGGGCGGTTAGACCAGCCACTTAAACACGAAGCAAAATACTAAAACAAGAAAATGTAACAAGTAAAAATATAACTGAAACTTTATTTATTAAAAACTTACAAACTTAAAAGGAGATTGTAGCAATGTTCTCGATTACAAGGATGAGAGAGGATATGAATGAAAGAGTAGGAGAATGAGAGAATGAGAACCTGTTTTACAACTGAAGCAAAGACTCCTTTATATAGGAGTTTACAAGGTGCATAAAAATAAAAAAGAAATAAAAATAAAGCTGAAAGTGGCACATATGGATAATACCACTAGCAAAAGCTAGCTCCATTAAGCTCCATAATTGTTTGCTGTCTGCTGGAGGTGGACCTTGGTCTTCATGGCTACAGGAGATAGCACTTATTGATGATTTTTGGATTTTTCTCGGGTATTGCGACAAGAGATCGTGGAAAATATTCGTAACAATGTAACCGTATCCGACAGATTCGTAACAAGATATCCGGCACGCTGGAGATTTTTATTTCTTGTGGAGAGAGATCAGACTCCACTGTTTCCGAAAATTTCTTCATCGATATCCGGCACTTGAGATCCTGAATCACTCCCTGTAGTACGAGAGTTTTGGTCTGACATTGATGGTAGAAATTGTAAGGAGATTGCCTTAATTTCTTCTTCAGATTTTGCCCTGCCAACATTGCTAACATTTTGGATTTTGAGCCAAGAAAAGGTTGTCTCTGGTGTTTGGTTTGGTGTTTGGTTAAGTGTTTGAATTTTGAGTTATATTCCTTTATCCAGGTAAGGATATTTGACGGATAAAGATTCGAGGGAATTTTGTATTTATCCCACCACTTGACTCTGAATCTTCTTTGGATAACAGGGATTGGGTCTGAAGTAAATTCAAGGGTCCATGAAAATACCCAAGGAAAATGGAATTTTGAGTGAAAAGGGCTAGTGGTGGAAATTTCTTTTCTTCTTCAGACGGATTGAAATTTGTCTTGAAGATCTGGAATGATTTTTGGACATTAGGTTTAAATATTTCTGTGACAGAACCAAAATAGTTCCACCAAGGCATGAACCAATAGGGAGATTTGGATAAGTTACATGTGGTGTCAAAGAAGATCAACCACGTGTGTTTGTGTTTGGGAGATTGGATTAAAAAAGAATTGTACCATGCCTGGCAATAATCCCAGTAGTTAAAGGGGACATTGTAACAAGGGAGATTTTTAAGATCTTCTGGAAAATTTAGATTGTCGTTAAGACCATATTCCCAATCACTTGGTGCAATGATTTTATGGATTTTGAAGGTGGAATATGCGGCATCAGTGTGGTTTTCGTTTAGATAAAAGTGTTTGAAGGACACTGAATCCGTAATTTCCAGAATGGTCTGAAAGAATAACACAGTTTTTTCTGTATTATGTGGTTTGAAGAAATTGTTTTTCCCAAAATATTTTTCGAGTGTTAAAAATGGATCATTGTTTTCAAAAAATCCTTTTTCAATATTTATAATATTTTGGTAGGTATGTTTTTCGAAATATTCAGACGGAGTGTTTTGGGAAATCTCCTTCAGAATAATCTGTGAATTATTCGAAGGTTTTGAAATAATTTTAGAGGTCTGGTTTTCTCTTGAAATCATTTTTGAAGGGACCTCGTTAAATTTTGAAATAGCTTGAGAAGGGAAATTTTTGGAAGATTCTCCCGACTCTTGCTTTGAAAAACTTAGCTCGAAAGCCTTTTGTAATTGTAACATTTGATTCATGATAGCCTCTGGTGTTTGAAGAGATTTTGGGGTGGTTGGTATTTCTTCTTTTTTAGCACTCTTTTTTATAACTGAGATCCAGGGTTATGTTTTTGGGTTAGTGTTTTCGGGTTTTTCTGAGATTGTTTCCAAGGAAATTCCTTTGCCTTTGTCAATCATCTTCTTGGAGGCATTGTACCTGTTTTGGAGAAATTCTCTGGTCAAGAAATCTGGGACAAAGTTCGAATCTCCTTTTATAAATTCAATTTCAAAATCGAAAATACTCAAAATCGCTTGCCACCGTGCAAAAATTTGTTTTGAAGCAAGGTTTTTCACATCTTTTTGTAAAACATCTTTAGCACTTTTGCAATCAATTCTTAAAAGAAATTTTTTATTTAAAAGATCGCTCTGAAATTTTTGAATACACAAAACTATGCTTAAGATTTCTTTTTGATAGTAGAATAGTTCTTTTGAGTGTCATTCCAATGTGATGATGTAAACTGAACGATATTTTCGAGACCATCTAAATTCCTTTGCTTCAGAATACCCCCATATCCTATGTCTGAAGCGTCTGTTTCTACAACTTTCTCTAAATCCGGATCTGCTATATGCAGACATGGGATTTCTAAGACCTGTTTTTTGATCCTTTGAACACATTCAGTGTGTTCTTTTGTCCAAGGAACTGGGTTTTCTTTAGACGACTATGTAAAGGTTTAGCTATCCTATTAATATTAGGACAGAAATCTAGAACATAATTGAGACTTCCAAGGAACCTCTGTAATTGAGTTTTATCAATAATTTTGTCTGGAAATTTATTTGCAAATTCTAAAGATCTTTCAATAGGTGTTATCATACCTTGTGAAATGTAGTGACCCAGAAATCTTATCTTAGTTTGAAATAGGGACATTTTTGTTTTGGAAACAACAAGGCAATTTTTCCTCAACATAGTAAAATGTCTTGAGATTTTGAAATGTTCATCAACAGAATTTGAAAATATTAATATATCATCAATATATACAATGCAAAATTTTGAATAGTCAGAGAATATATCATTCATGATTCTTTGAAATTCAGATGGTGCGTTTTTTTAAACCAAATGGCATTACATTCCATTGGTACTGGCCAAAAGGAACAGTGAATGCTGTTTTATAACGATCATTTTCAGATATCTGAATTTGCCAAAATCCTGATTTTAAGTCAAATTTTGAAAATATGTGGGCAGAGTAAAGTCTTTGAAGTAAATCTTTTTTGTTTGGAATTGGATATCTAATCCATTTTAGTGCAGTGTTTAAAGGTTTGTAATTAATAACTAATCTTGGGGTTCCTCTCTCTATTTCAGAATTTTTATTTACATAAAAAGCAGCACAAGACCAAGGAGATCTTGACTTTGAAATGAGTCCTTTATCAAGAAGATCAGATATTTCTTTTCTACAATGTTTTTCTAATTCTGAGTTCATTTGAATTGGACGGGCTTTTGTGGGAATTTCTTTTTCAAGAAAATTTTCATCATAAGGTAAATCAACAATATGTTGTTTTCGATTCCAAAAGGCAGTTGGTAAATCTGAGCAAATTTCTTTCTCAAATAGCTTGTTTAAGTTTGAAATTTTCTCTTTTATTTCTTCTGAATTCAAGGTTTCTAAGGTTTTCTGAAGTAAAACTTCTGATTTTAAATTTTCCAAGTGGAAGGTTTTACTATGGATTAAAGAGTTTATGAAGTTTTTTTGTATTGAACAAGCTTTTATTAGATTTAGGTTTCGCCTCTTTGGTGTTTCTAAAAATTTAAAAGATAGTTTTATATTTTGATTCTTAAAAGAAATTGCATCATCCATTACTTTATAAGGTGTAATAAAATTAATAAATGGTGTTCCTAAGATGACACTTTGATATATATCATCTGTGAGAACAAATGCCGTTTTAATAAGGATATTTTCTTTTAATATTGAAGCCTCTGTTATACAAAGTTTAGAGTTATTTGCAGCAGATAGTTTTTCTCGGGTTTCTAAATGGAAACATTTTGGAACAAGCCCACTCTTGATGCAGTTAAGATCTGCACCAGTGTCGAATAGAGCAATTGTATCGATTTTGTAATTTTCAGAGAAAACAATAGTAATTCTAATTTTATATTTTTAGAAGTTATTTCTCTTAGAGCGAAAAGGAAATCATTTGGGGCCATATCTAGAGATTGAATCTGTTCTTTGAGTTTTAAATCTTCATTATTTAAGCTATCATTTTCTTGTTCTTCTGAACTAGAATCATGATGACCTCCGGTAGAAGATATAATTGAGTGAAAATATTCAGAATCTCGTTTTGTTTTTCTTTGAGGATTTTAGATCATTTTTACTTCTTTAATTTCAATCCTAAGATCTTGTATCGTTGTTTTTAAGGTGTCTTTCTTTCTTTTGTTGAGAATGGTGGTGAGATCATATGAGGATTTAGAAGAAGTTGAAACATGGGGTTTTGGAGAATTTTCTGTGTTTTGCACATCTTTCTCGTTTAAAGAAGAAAGGATTTTTTCAAGGAATTTTTGTTTTAGGTTTGGATCAGAAATGGAATTCAGTATTTCAAGTTGCAATTCTTGATCTTTTGTAAGAACATAAATATTCTTTTCATTGGACTCTGAATCAGAAGATGAACTATTTAGTTCATCAACCTGAAGGGCTTTTTCAGAAGCCATTGATGAATCAGAGTCATAAGATGAAGAAGAATCATTTAGTAAGAGATTAGATATTTTACTTGTAATTTCTCCGAGGTTGAGTTCCTGGATTTTTCGATTAAACCGACAAAATTTTGAAGTGTGACCTTTCTTATTGCATTTGTAGCAAGTAAGGTTTTATAGAAGGGTTTTTTGGCTGTGGTTTCTTTTGAAGGAAATTTGTTTTGGGGTTTCTTCCATGAATTCTCACGATTTCTAAAGTTCTTATAGTTTCTAGAATGCTTTCTAGGCTTATTCTTAGAATAGTAGTTTTTGTTACAATCCCCTACACAAGATTTACTACCTTTATTGGGATCTATTTCAAATTGTTTACAGAAAGATCCTAATTCCACTTTTGTTCTTTTGAGTTCCCACTTAAGATGTTTCTGGAGTTTCAGGTCTTGGCATATCCTAAGACCTTCTTGTTGAACAATACTGATCAACTCTCCATAGGTGAAATCATCATAATCGATTATTTGGGTTCCCATGGAATCTCTAATTTTGTTTCTAACTTTGTCTCCTAAGAGAGTAGGAAGGCCAGCTAGGAATTTTTCTTTCCAAAAAGGTTGGTTAGAATCCTGACGGAGTAAAACCCTTGTAAGAAAAGTATTTTTGTACCATTGGAAATCACTTAGCTTTTTACATTTAAGATTTGAAAGGAGTTCAGCATTTTTATCTCTAAGGACCGAAGGATCTCCTATAAAATGCAATGTTATGGCTATGACTAATGTAGCAACAGCATCTTGTTGAGGATTTCCAAGGTTATCAAGAATTGGCACATTATCTTCATCCATTTTAATTGAATCGAGGATTTCTATTCGCTGCTGGTTGGTTAGGTAATTATCCCACCATCCTTTAAGCTGTCCCGAGAAAAACCAGCTATGAGTAATTCAGCTACTGTTTTATCCTCATTTCCTATTTGGGTTCTATAGGCGTTTGCGGCCATCGTCATTTTTTGGAGGAAACTCAAGATATTATATTCAGATATACCATCAATATTCCAGTCATAGACTGAGGATGAGTTAAACCTAGATTGCTCTATTGGTTGGATTTGCCCTAGATCAGGGGGTGGAGATTAATTGACGATCTTGATGGTTTTGCCAATCAAGACGGTTTATCTTTGGTACAGAATTTTGATCAGAGGATTCACTAATGTCTGAATCATTTGCTAGGGTGTTTATTTGGATTTTGGAAGTAGGAGTATCGGGAATATCAGAATGATGTTGCATGCTACTATCTCCTATTTCAACTTTACTTAACTGACTTTGGAGAGCACGAATGAATTCTAGGTTTGTATCTTGGTAAGTTTTGACACTTGAATTAGAAATTTGGAAAGGTTTGAACATGGGACTTTTTTTTTCTTTTCAGAAGTAGATTCTATTGGAATAGGGTTTTGATTTTGGATTGATTTCTCAATCCTATCAAGTTGCTTGCTTATTGTACTAAGATTAGTGTTTGAGAAATTGTTCTGGACAATGATATTTTTTACATTAGCTTTATCATCTTCTTGAGGTCGTTTAAAAGGAATTGCTTCAACTGTGGTTCCTAACCAATCTAGTTTTATTCCTTGGGAGGAGGGTGGTTGGAGCGAATAATTTTACCATTGGCAAGAGTTTCCCATTCGGGAGTTTTATTGCGACTGGTAATGGGATTCATTGTTTTAGAAAAAGGGAAATTTATATTATTATCAGAAGCATAATCTTCAAACCAGTTAAAAAATAAAATTTGTATCTTATTTGTCTGAAGATAATTGTAAAATTCATTTTGAATGTTATTTCTTTCCTCTAAAAAGTTTTTGAAAAACCAAATCCTTTTTGGACTATTATTTTCAGAGTAGAAATCATTTCTTAAAAATTCTTTGTCGATTTTAAATTCTTTTTCTAAAACGTTTAATTCATTTAGCATGTTATCTGTGATGGCCGAAAAAGTTGGACTTGTTGGCTCAGATTTTGAAACAAATTCATTTTGTGAAAGATCGTTTTCCGCAGAGTAAACTGGTTTTGGAATTTGTGATTGAAAATTAACATTTCTTAAAACAGAATTTGGAATATCTGAGGTTGAAAACCGGGGACGGAACTTCATACTCTTTTCTTCTCTAGTAAAATCTTGACCTAATTGCGAGACTCTTCCTAAATCGACAGTTTCTGGATTAGAGGAAGATTCACACATGTTAGAAGAAGATCCTAACAAATATTCATCAATCCTATCTTGGTTATTTCTAATAAATGATAGTTTTACTTTTCCATCACGAAATTGTTCAATATGTTTTAAACGTGTATTTGGTTCTATAGATTCTTGGGGTGCAGGGAGTTTTGGTTGGACAGCTCCCTCGAGGACCCATTCATCTGGAAGATTTACATCTTTCCATTGGATGGATCTTGGGATAACAGAGTTGGACCTTGAAAGATCAGTTTGAAGTAAAAGGGTCTCCCCTTTTTTGCTGGAAAGTTTTACTTTTGAAGAAAAAGCACTTGTCATTGCTTTGTAATGAACTCTAAAGATCAAAGCAATTGGAATTGATCCTTCGATCATTTCATAGTTGTGTGTTTTAACTTGTAAAACCAAAGATTTTAAAATATTTTTGTCATTTAGAGAAACAGTAAAGTTTGGATAGCAATCAAAAGAAATTGGTCCTGTACATAAACTAGATTCAACTGAGCTTAGCAAAGAATCTTCAAATACTTTAAACCGTGTGTCTCTTAATATAGCTAATATTGAAGTATTTAATCCTTCTTTTGATAGCGGTTTTATACCGACTTGGACCAAACCAATATGAATATATTTAAAATTCTTTTCTCTATGCCTTTGCAAAGCACTTTCAGAAAATAAGTGAATTGTCTCAAAAGGTTTTGTAAGTTGAATATCACGCTCTTCGGTTTTTATAGAAAAATTTGTTCTCAGGAAATTCATTTTCGAGATTTGATAAATTTGATCTTTATGAACTCTTGGGATCTCCCAATTATCAATTGATCCTTGGAAATCATCTATAGTTGTTTCTTGACTAGTGACAATCTTTTTTGAATCTTTTATAGCTTTGTTTTCCGATCTGGAAGAAGAAGAGGCGGATTGGGATTTGTATGATGAAGATCTAAAATATGATTCCATTTTTGATATTAAAGGTTAAAATCTAAGACTCCTTACAGTCTTGTCTTTAGAGAGGTTTTATTTTCCCAATACCTACGGGATTTAGGACCTAGCTTAGACAAGCAAAAACACTCGGGAGAACAGGGATTTGAACCAATATAAACAAAATCTGGAAAACCTAATAATAGACCACCAACACCCGAATTCCTAGACGCCTACTCAACCATGGCTCTGATACCATAAGGGGTCGTGGGTGGAGAAAGCATAATTAAATACATAGTATTAAAACATAGATTAAGACATATATAAAACAGATTTAAACAAAACTTAAAATAATTAAACAGAAACTTGGGCGGTTAGACCAGCCACTTAAACACGAAGCAAAATACTAAAACAAGAAAATGTAACAAGTAAAAATATAACTGAAACTTTATTTATTAAAAACTTACAAACTTAAAAGGAGATTGTAGCAATGTTCTCGATTACAAGGATGAGAGAGGATATGAATGAAAGAGTAGGAGAATGAGAGAATGAGAACCTGTTTTACAACTGAAGCAAAGACTCCTTTATATAGGAGTTTACAAGGTGCATAAAAATAAAAAAGAAATAAAAATAAAGCTGAAAGTGGCATATATGGATAATACCATTAGTAAAAGCTAGCTCCATTAAGCTCCATAATTGTTTGCTGTCTGCTGGAGGTGGACCTTGGTCTTCATGGCTACAGGAGATAGCACTTATTGATGATTTTTGGATTTTTCTCGGGTATTGCGACAAGAGATCGTGGAAAATATTCGTAACAATGTAACCGTATCCGACAGATTCGTAACAAGATATCCGGCACGCTGGAGATTTTTATTTCTTGTGGAGAGAGATCAGACTCCACTGTTTCCGAAAATTTCTTCATCGATATCCGGCACTTGAGATCCTGAATCACTCCCTGTAGTACGAGAGTTTTGGTCTGACATTGATGGTAGAAATTGTAAGGAGATTGCCTTAATTTCTTCTTCAGATTTTGCCCCTGCCAACATTGCTAACATTTTGGATTTTTTGAGCCAAGAAAAAGGTTGTCTCTGGTGTTTGGTTTGGTGTTTGGTTAAGTGTTTGAATTTTTGAGTTATATTCCTTTATCCAGGTAAGGATATTTGACGGATAAAGATTCGAGGGAATTTTGTATTTATCCCACCACTTGACTCTGAATCTTCTTTGGATAACAGGGATTGGGTCTGAAGTAAATTCAAGGGTCCATGAAAATACCCAAGGAAAATGGAATTTTGAGTGAAAAAGGGCTAGTGGTGGAAATTTCTTTTCTTCTTCAGACGGATTGAAATTTGTCTTGAAGATCTGGAATGATTTTTGGATATTAGGTTTAAATATTTCTGTGACAGAACCAAAATAGTTCCACCAAGGCATGAACCAATAGGGAGATTTGGATAAGTTACATGTGGTGTCAAAGAAGATCAACCACGTGTGTTTGTGTTTGGGAGATTGGATTAAAAAAGAATTGTACCATGCCTGGCAATAATCCCAGTAGTTAAAGGGGACATTGTAACAAGGGAGATTTTTAAGATCTTCTGGAAAATTTAGATTGTCGTTAAGACCATATTCCCAATCACTTGGTGCAATGGTTTTATGGATTTTGAAGGTGGAATATGCGGCATCAGTGTGGTTTTCGTTTAGATAAAAGTGTTTGAAGGACACTGAATCCGTAATTTCCAGAATGGTCTGAAAGAATAACACAGTTTTTTCTGTATTATGTGGTTTGAAGAAATTGTTTTTCCCAAAATATTTTTCGAGTGTTAAAAATGGATCATTGTTTTCAAAAAATCCTTTTTCAATATTTATAATATTTTGGTAGGTATGTTTTTCGAAATATTCAGACGGAGTGTTTTGGGAAATCTCCTTCAGAATAATCTGTGAATTATTCGAAGGTTTTGAAATAATTTTAGAGGTCTGGTTTTCTCTTGAAATCATTTTTGAAGGGACCTCGTTAAATTTTGAAATAGCTTGAGAAGGGAAATTTTTTGATTGATATATGCTTCAACTATCGATCCTGCCGCATATCTTTTGTTCTTGGCATTTGCTTTCAACTTTTTGAAATTCCTTTCAAAAAGATACATCCACCTATATTGCACGGGGCCTCCTAGTTGAGCTTCGTAAGAGAGATGTATAGGCAAGTGTTGCATCACGTCAAAAAATGATGGTGGAAAGATCTTTTCCAAATTGCAGATTATCAAAACTATGTTCTGTTTAAGTTTTTTGACCCGACTTTTTTGAAAAGTTCTCGAGCAAAGGTCACGGAAAAATAAACCAACCCCTACAATATAAATTCAAATTGCAGAGTGTGAGTACAACACAAATTATCAACATATATATTTTCAAAATTTCATAAAACATAAAAAATTACTACCTGATAATGCAAGATGGACGTTTTGGTCTAGGAGTTCTGCAAATATAAATGGAAGTAGCCTCTCCATAAAAACATGGCAGTCATGACTCTTCATGCCTGAAAACTTGCCATTCTCAAGATCAACACACGTAGCTAGGTCTGAAGCATGACCGTCTGGGAATTTAACAGATTGTTTCACACATTCCAACAAACTTGTTCTTGCGGTCTTGTTCAATGTGTAGGGAGGAAAAGGAACTTGCCCATTGCTATCAACATGTAAATGTTCTCTATCACAGAAAAGTGATATATCCAATCTTGACTTGATTGTGTCTTTCGACTTACCCTTCACATTCATATGAGTATTCATGATGTTGTCAAAAAAATTCTTCTCAATATGCATCACATCAAGATTATGTCGAAGATTAAGGTCCCTCCAGTACGGCAGCTCCCAAAATATGCTTTCCTTGTGCCAATTATGGTATTTCCCATAGCCAGGCTTCTTCTTATCGTGACCATTTCCACCACACTTAGATGTTTTTGGTGGATTAACACCAGCTAACCGCTCTGAATAAACTTGCTCACCAGTCAAAGATTCAGGTGGAAATTCATTCATAGCGTGTTTTCCCTTCAAGAAGTCCTTTTTATTCTTCCTAAGTGGATGGTCATGAGGAAGAAATCTTCGATGACAATCAAACCAACATGTCTTCCTTCCATTAGGCAGATAAAAAGCCTAACTATCTTCCATGCAAATTGGACAAGACAACT
This sequence comes from Brassica nigra, assembly GCA_016432835.1. Classification (NCBI taxonomy): domain Eukaryota; kingdom Viridiplantae; phylum Streptophyta; class Magnoliopsida; order Brassicales; family Brassicaceae; genus Brassica; species Brassica nigra. The sequence goes on from CM028245.1 coordinate 36,831,245, forward strand.
TACCATGGGTCGTCCATCCTGATAGCATGCCATATGCCGGAAAGTCGCTTATCGTCCACAGAAGCACGACTTTAAGATTGAAATTTTGATTCAAGGAGACATCATATGCTTCAACTCCAGTAGACCACAACTCTTTCAACTCCTCAATCAGAAGTTTGAGGAAGATATCTAGACTAGCTCGCGGGTGCTTCGGTCCAGAATTCAAAATTGTTAGAAACAAGTACTCTGTATTCATACACATATCAGGGGGTAGATTTTATGGATGATGTTAGGAGTTTTCAAGGCTCCTAAGACAAATGTTGTAGTATGAGTGAATGTCGAACCAGTTCTGAGGGATTCAAAGCACCAAGAATGCAAGTACTTACTTAATCTAAGTGCAACCGATAATTTGGATGGTTTTAAACTACTACTAATAATAGAATGCAATAAAAGAAATAACTTTCTTGACTATAGGAAAAAAGAACTCATGGGTATAGGGATTAGACCTTGGTTGATCAAGTTTCGAGCTAAAGATGGCAAATGATCAATCAAACTATCAACCTTAAGCCTAGACACATTTCTAAGCAAGCTCTATGTCTAGATGAATGCTCATTTGCTAACACATTTCAAACATCAAATGTCTTTGGTTGAATAATATGAAAGCAATCATTACTAACAAGTCTATTGACTATCTTAACACCTTTAACAACAAATGTCTTTGGTAAAGTATGTTAAAAGCTTAGGAGAGTTGTCTCAGGCATTTCATATAACACCTTGTGGGTGGGAAATGCCTAAAGATCAACTTTTGAGTGGCCAACTCAGAAGATGCATTATGGATACTCTACTAGCAAGGACTAAGAATGATCTACACCTAAACATCCTAGATCTAGCCTAATCACCCTCAATCTTCCTACCCCAAGAATTCAAATGGTGATCACTCACTAATACTCATGATTCCCCTTAAACCCATATTGGATTTCAGGTTAATCATGAAAGAGATAATAATAAGCAATCAACAAAAAACTGTAAGAACACAAGAATCAATGATCCAAAAGATGAGCTCTTTCAATAGGTTTTGATGTTTTTAGTGTAAAAGATAGATTAGCCTCTCATCGCTTACAAAGTACTTAAAACTTAGGTTTTAGAAGAGTAAAACGTGTATAACAAATGACCAAAATGCCCCTGATTAATGTTAAGTTTTGAGCTGAAGCGGAACACGGAGTGACTCAGACAGGTCACTGACCAAGAGGTCACTCCAGGATGGCATCGGCAGGCGAGTGACCAGAAGGGGTCACTGGGGTAGGTCACTCCAGGATGGTGTTGGCAGGGAATGACCAGGAAGGGTCACCGGAGGTCATGGCTCGTCTCTTGATCACTTTTATCACTTCTTTTGAGCCACAAATGCACCCAAATGTCTCTAAGAACTTCATGTGGTACTCCAATACCTGATAAGGACTTATATATGCAAAATGCAACCTAGGCATGGCTAAATCCTAGTCTAAATGATCAAGATGCACATGGATGATAAGGTAAAACAGTGGAAATATGCAGGATATCAACTCCCCCAAACTTGTTCTTTTACTTGTCCACAAGTGAACTTTCTAGAACTCATAGGGAAAGAGGTTTGAAGGCATGAGCTCATAGCCAAAAGAAAAACACACAGCACTTGATTCAACATTTGAATTAAAACATGAGCACACTCTCTCTTATTATACTCTAGCTTCTCTAGACCTATCTTAGCTCTTTTTACCCCTACACTCACCATCATGCATTCACACAATCAAATCAGCCAACTCTCATGTTCATTAAGCATAGTATCAAGTGAATTCTTGCAAATGGTCAATTGGTCCAAATCATTTGGGTAAGGGTAGGTTTTTATTCAAGTGAGTCAAGAGGTTCAAGAAATATGATTTTTAAGGTGGTATACTCTCAAGACAAGTAGTCTTGACATTGCACATAATATATCTAAGAAAGGGATCAACTTATGCATACAATGCTCAGTCTCCATTGTTCTACCCTTTTCCCAAACATACATGTTACACATTCATTTCTCAATACTAAACCCCAACTCACATCTCTCACCCAAAGAACTCAAGAACATTTCTCAAAACAAAACTCTTTATTCAACAAGGGATTTACCAAATTTTATGACCCCTTAGCTCTTACTAACTTTGCTAACCCCCTTTTTATTCTTTTTCTTCTTTTTTTTTTCTCTCTTTTTTTATTTTTTTATTTTTTATTTGGGGGCCAAGACTTTTCACAAACTTGAGCTAAAAGTTTCTCTACTTATCCCATAAAGACTAGTCAATTAAGCACAAAGAGTTTATTCTTTTCCTTCAACTTTTTCATATTCCCAAATCAAACTTTACAACACTCACCCCCATTCTATGGCTAGACAATAGTGTGTCTAATCTAGCAAGAATGAAGATCAAGCATTGTCGTTCCCAATACTCTCAACATTATGTGCATGTAAGACTTTCCCAAAAATGCCTCACTCATCAATCAATGAAGGCTTAAAAGGACGAAAGGGTTTTGGGAGAGGTCTACCACTAGAGGTTGTCAAAATGATTGGCATAAAAGATTTGACAACTCAAGTGTGTATAGCCATGATTCAGTACACAAGGGACCATGAGCAAGATGCGTTAAGTTCGTCTAGTTCAAATAAGGTTGTAGTTGGCTTCAAAGACTGAGTTTCAGCAATTAACAAGTTTCAGGAAGAGTTTTCAAGGCTCGAAGCATACAAGTCTTTTTGAGAGGTGCATAAGCTACTCAAGGGCGAGGTAGTTTCTTGCTCCCAATGCAAGTGAATGCAACCTATATGCTCTAGACTCTCCTAGAAATGCAAGTGATGCAAACTAAATGATTCTTTTTGTGTTTTTCAAATTTTTTAGAATATTTTTTTATGCAAATAGATATGTACAATGCAAGACTCAATGCAAAAACATCAAAGCAAACATGATCAAATACTGGTACCTCCCCCAAACTTAAGTCACACAGTCTCTGTGTTGTTAAGTTGAGAGAAATACCCAAAAGAAAGCTAATATGCAAAAAATAACTGGTATATACAAGGGAAAGGTGGTGGAGTGGTACCTCAAATGGAGAGTGGGGAAGGGGGATCTTTCCCACCTTCAAGAGTTTCATTCTCACTAACAACCACTGCAGCCTTGATCTTCTCAATTGAGGGGTCTCCACAAGTGATGGTTCCACAGTACTCAACATCCAGGGGAGACTGAATTGGGTAAGAGACAGCTTTGTTGGCATTGAGGAGTGTGACTTTTTTGTTGGCAAAATCGATGCAAGCACCCACAGTAGTAAGGAATGGTGTGCCCAGGATCAATGGAACTCTCTTCTCAATAGCCATCTTCAAGACAGTGAGGTCTATAGGAATGGTGCAAGATCCAATCTTCAAAGGGAAGTCCTTGATGAGACCAATAGGGGTAGTAGAAGAAGAATCCCCAAACGTGAGAGAGGAAGTATCTGGCTCCATGTGTTCAATCTCAAGACTCTTCACCATCTCCATTGAGATCACATTCACACTTGCACCAGAATCAACAAGAGCATCATCAAAGGTGAGCTTACCAAGGGAGCAAGACAAGGTGAACTTCCCTTGGGATTCTAGTTTAGGGAGAGACTTTGGTGTGACTGGTGGATCAAGTTTCAAAGTTGAGATGTTGAGAAGCTCTGCTACTGCTGCTTGGTGGTCTACAATGTCCTTGATGAGCATCATTTTGACATGAGCCTCACATACCCGAGATCTCTGGAAGCTTAACTCCAATAGCACCTAGGTCTTTTCTAAACTTGGAAATCACCTTCTTTTGAGCTTTGGTGAGGACCCTTTGTGGAAATGTGAGCTTGTCATAGGGTGACTGCTCAACCTCAGTGGTGTCCTCCAGCTTGACCTCTTTCAGATTCTGGTCAGCTCTCTTCGCAACTGGTTTGTCAGCCATGGGTTCATCTCCTTCAAAATCTTTGCTTCAACCATCTTGTCAGCTTCCTCCACAATCTTTGTCTCAGCTGTTGCTACAATCAGATGCTCAACCTGTCCAATCTCAGTTCCAAACACCAATTTTTCAATTTCATCGACTTCTTTCTTGTGGTTACTCAATTAAATCCCTGAAGAAGTAGTACAGAGGAAAACATTGCAATACTCCTTGGGATTTTTCTCAGATTTTCCAGGTAGAGACCCTTGCTGGCGATTCTGGTGAGTGTTCATGGAAGCAAACTGGTTTTCCAAAGCCCTGAACTTGTTGTTGAGCTCATTGTAACTTCCATCAATCTTGGAGTGAAGGTTCTTCAACTCATATCCAACCTGCTTCTCACTTCTAGTCCGAGACTCCAAGATCTGTTTCAGTAGAACATCAGTGCTGCTTTCCTTAGGAGTACATGTAGAAGGATTAGCTTGTTGGTGAGAAGATTGGTTCCCTTTGTTGGAGGAACCAGGAGGAGGGTTTTGTTGAGGCAAATAGTTGCCTTGCTGGTTGTTCCTAGGCCGATAACCACTCTGTTGGTTGTTAGGATAGGATTTCTGTTGGTAGTTGTTGTACTGAAAGTTGGGCTCTTTATTGTACCAACTGCCATTGTTGTTGATGAAACACAACTCTTCTTGACCTTCCAAACCTTCAACCTCATTGACCTTAGGTGGTGGTTCTTGGTTTGGGTTACCAACAAAGTGCAGCTGCTCTTGGGTAGCTTTATCAGCAATGAGTATGTCTATCTTATCTTGTAGAGCTTTTAGCTCCCTTCTTGTCTGCTTGTCATCAGTTCTACTGCCTCTGTCGTGGTCTCCAGTGTAGACTGCGTTACTCTTCACCATGTTGTCAACCAACTCCTCTGCATCTTCCTCAGTTCTTCCCAAGAAGAACCCATTGCTAGCAGTATCCAATCTGGCTCTGTACTTAGGGAGAGCACCCCTGTAGAATGTGCTTAGCAAGCTTTCCTTGGAGAAACCATGGTGTGGGCATTGAGCTTGGTAGCCTCTGAATCTCTCCCAAGCTTCACTGAATCCTTCCAAGTTCTTCTGTTGAAAACTAGAAATCTCATTTCTCAGCTTAGCAGTTCTTGAAGTAGAGAAGAACTTCTCCAAGAATGCTCTCTTGCAGTGATCCCAGGTGGTGATGGAATTGCTGGGTAGAGACTTCTCCCACTGATGTGCCTTATCCCCCAAAGAGAAAGGGAATAGCTTGAGCTTGAAGGCATCCTCGGACACACCATTAGTTTTTGACAACCCACAGTAACTGTCAAACTTGTCCAAGTGATCAAATGGGTCTTCTACAGCCAAGCCATGATACTTGTTGTTCTCGATCACGTTGAGGAGTCCTGGTTTGACCTCAAAGTTGTTGGCTTCTACAGCCGGTGCTCGGATTCCCAACCTATGACCGTGAATGTTAGGGCGGTCATAGATACCAATGGGTCGAGCTGGTCGATGTGGGTGTCGTGGCCCTTGTGGTGGATTGTTGTTAACTCCTTGGCCGTTTGCAGCATTTTGTGGTGGATCCTCCATATCAATGTCCAACCTCTGTAAGTGAGCCAGTTGCTCTTCTTGTCTTCTCTGTCTTGATATATCTCTTTCAAGTGCTCTGATATCTGCAACTCTTGGAATTAGGTTTGTTGGACCCCTGCTCCTCAAGTGCATACACCTGAAATGCAAGGAGGGATGAAGATGGAGAATCAGTAACAAGATAAAAGTAAAATGACTTAGTCTCAAGCAAGTGACTAAATCTCAATGTTTAAATCTACTCAGAATTTCGCAACGGCGCCAATTTGATGTTAGGAGTTTTCAAGGCTCCTAAGACAAATGTTGTAGTATGAGTGAATGTCGAACCAGTTCTGAGGGATTCAAAGCACCAAGAATGCAAGTACTTACTTAATCTAAGTGCAACCAATAATTTGGATGGTTTTAAACTACTACTAATAATAGAATGCAATAAAAGAAATAACTTTCTTGACTATAGGAAAAAAGAACTCATGGGCATATGGATTAGACCTTGGGTGATCAAGTATCGAACTAAAGATGGCAAATGAACAATCAAACTATCAACCTTAAGCCTAGACACATTTCTAAGCAAACTCTATGTCTAGATGAATGCTCATTTGCTAACACATTTCAAACATCAAATGTCTTAGGTTGAATAATATGAAAGCAATCATTACTAACAAGTCTATTGACTATCTTAACACCTTTAACAACAAATGTCTTTGGTAAAGTATGTTAAAAGCTTAGGAGAGTTGTCTCAGGCATTTCATAGAACACCTTGTGGGTGGAAAATGCCTAAAGATCAACTTTTGAGTGGCCAACTCAGAAGATGCATTATGGATACTCTACTAGCAAGGACTAAGAATGATCTACACCTAAACATCCTAGATCTAGCCTAATCACCCTCAATCTTCCTACCCCATGAATTCAAATGGTGATCACTCACTAATACTCATGATTCCCCTTAAACCCATATTGGATTTCAGGTTAATCATGAAAGAGATAATAATAAGCAATCAACAAAAACAGTAAGAACACAAGAATCAATGATCCAAAAGATGAACTCTTTCAATAGGTTTTTGATGTTTTTTTTAGTGTAAAAGATAGATTAGCCTCTCATCGCTTACAAAATACTTAAACTTAGGTTTTAGAAGAGTAAGACGTGTAAAACAAATGACCAAAATGCCCCTGATTAATGTTAAGTTCTGAGCTGAAACGGAACACGGAGTGACCAGGCAGGGTCACTCAAAGAGGTCACTCCAGGATGGCATCGGCAGGCGAGTGACCAGAAGGTCACTGGGGTAGGTCACTTCAGGATGGTGTTGGCAGGCGAGTGACCAGGAAGGGTCACTGGGGTAGGTCACTCCAGGATGGTGTTGGCAGGCGAGTGACCAGGAAGGGTCACTCCGGGAGGTCACTCTGGGGCTGCTCGTCTCTTGATCACTTTTATCACTTCTTTTGAGCAACAAATGCACCCAAATGTCTCTAAGAACTTCATGTGGTACTCCAATACCTGATAAGGACTTATGTAGGCAAAATGCAACCTAGGCATGGCTAAATCCTAGTCTTAATGATCAAGATGCACATGGATGATACGGTAAAACAGTGGAAATATGCAGGATATCAATGGAGTCAAGATCACTGGCCACAACGAATGGTTATTAGACATTCCAAAAGGATTGAAGCCATCCTTGCATAAACCAAGATAAACATTACGAGGTTCTTCTGCAAAACAGGGATGTAGATCTTGAAAGTGTTTCCACTCCGCTGCATCTGACGGATGACACATCTCACCCTCTTTTGCTTGGTGCTCGGCATGCCATCTCATTGCTGATGCAGTCTTCTTACTCTGGCACATTCTCTTCAATCTGTCAGCAATAGGTAGATACCACATACGACTATATGGTACTTTCGTCCTACGTCGTTCATTTCTAGGCTTCCATCTTGGTGCATCACAAAACTGACATTTATCCCATCTGTTGGGGTCAAAATCGGTCACGACGGAATCAATGACTGAAAGTCTCTGAAAAGTATTTCTTGAAACAAAAAGTCTCGGATAATTTGAAAAGAAGTTATACGAGATTTTCTCAAATTAGAATATCCACTCTCTGGTGAGGTGGAAAACAGTTATCTCGAAATCAACGGCTAACGATCTTTCCAAATTCAAAGATTTCCAGCACGAACAGTCAACGGAGGAAGGATCGGGCGACGGAGAACCCCGGCGCAGAGAATCTTATGCCGGGCGAGACGGAGCCGGCGGCAGGCGAGACGGAGCCGCCTGGCGCCGTGGCAAGCCCGGCGCCGGGCGTAAGCGCGACGCAGTGGCCTGGCGCCGGCAAGCGCGCGAGCTGGCCTACGCCGCGAAGCCTGGCGCCGGGCGGCAGACGCGACGAGCCGCCTGGCGCCGGCGAAGACGCGACAGCCGCCTGGCGGCGGCAGACGCGACGAAGCCGCCTGGTGCCGGCGGCAGACGCAGGCGGAAGCCTCGCCGGGCGGCAGCGACGTAGCCGCCCGCCGGGCGTAAGATCCCATGCCGGGCGCAAGCTCCTGGCACCGGCAAGCGACGCAGCCGCTATGCCGGGCAGGTACCCTGTCCCTGGTCGACGGTCCTCGTCCTGGTCTCGGTCCTCGTCCTGGTCTTGGTCCCATCGTTCTCGGTCTGATCCCGTCTTGGCTTGCTTGGATCAATCCTCGTGGGTTTGATACGATCACAGCTACGGAATTAACATCTCTCGATTCGACTCGATTGGAATCATCCTCGATGTTTTACGACAAAAATTAGAAAGGTTGGATTTCTCGTAGAGGATATCGTGTAAAACAAGATCGATTAACTCGAACATCGATTCTTTAGGCTATATGGTTTATTTTACGAGAAAGATAGTCTTTCCGAGAAATCGTATAAAACGTTCAACGACTTAAGACAAGTCCACGGACTTACTTACGATTTTAAGAATTCAGGCCCAATCAGACTATAACGATTTATCCAATTTCCCGAACATCGGATAAACGTCAAGTCACCAAAAAATAGGGGAAAACTCTAGGATAATTACGAAGATCGACGAAAATGGACTATTTCCTGAAGAGATAAACTTGGGCCCAAAGGCGAAGTCCATCATCCTGAGGCAAACCGACCTAGAAGTGGATATATAAGGAGAGCAAGAGCAGAGGAGAAGGGATCCGAAAATCTTAGAATCTAGACTTAGAGAACTCCTGCTAGCTTAGAGAACTTAGAACTTAGGTGGTTAGGCTAGCGAGGCAGGACTTAGAACGTCTGGCCGCCTCTTGTTCTAGTTTTATCTTCTCCGCAGACCCCTGTTCCTCTCGGAAGGATCGGACAATTCTTTTACTTCGATCTCTTGTTCAATTCTTTCTAATTGAACTATGTCCGACTTGATCCTCGAAAGAGGTACGTAGGCAGCCTTTCTTAAGGTCCAGTCGCAAATCTTAACAAAACCTTTTCCGCATTTATTCGGTCACTTGTCGTTGGCTGTCGCAGAGAATCCGGACCTTTTGGGAAAGTCGGGTTAACTTGGCTTTCCTTCGTTTTTATTCATTAAAATCGACAGTGTGAGTTTCGGTTCCAACAGTTTGGCGCTAGAAGGAGGGGGGGGACGGATTACTCTTACTCCTACGGCCGCAAAGCGCTTGATCGAACCGATGTCCGGAAATATGAAAGAAAACTTGCAGTTTGCGCCAACGATGGTAAAACAACTCCAGCAGCGACTGTTCCACGCCAACGCCACGCGAAACGCCACGATGCTCGAGCAAATCAAAAACCTAGCCGCGGCTTCCCGCCACAGTAAGAGCACGAAAACGAGCTCGCAATTTCTCTATTTAAACAGAAAGGGCAACGATAAAATCTATCAAACCCCAAAATTCGCCTTGTTACCAAGTTAGAGAAATCGCAACGAGCAAGGTTTCTACAAAAACGCTTTTCGAGAACCTCTCGAAAATAAAACTTATTCTCCTCAAACCTTGGGGAAACCCTAGATTACTCGCAGAATAGAAGCACGCAAGTCGGGTCACCAATTCCCACTGCCGCATTCTTCGAACAACTCTCGAAGCAAACGACTAAACGGAAAAGAGCTTACCAATGCTTCCCAACCGTCCGAACCACCCAAGGAAGGCCAAAACTCCGACTGTCCCGACCGGTTAGCCATACGACAAGTTCAGTCTGTCTCACCAGCTCGCCGACGACAAGCTCGGTCTCTCGACCAATTTGCGATATGGCCAGCTTGGTCATTCTTGACCAGTTTGAGAAGAACAGAGTTGATTTCTATAAACCTACTCAAAACCTATACCGTTAACTAAGACGCTTTCTGAAATATAAAATTTTCGCCATTGCGAACTCGACTTTTATCCGCTAAGCTTACATTCGAAAACTACTCAAAACTCCTTTGGATCAATCCTACGGAAACGAGAGAATTTCTGATTAAGTTTAAGAACAAAATTACAGCTCTCCACGAGAGTGTCGGATATTAAAATTGGTAACATCTTACGGAAACAACTTCCGTAAGATCAAACTCGCAATATTTTACTAAACATCATTCAGAAGTCAAACAAAATCATATCAAACAACAAGGTCTGAGACTTGACCAGTTCGCTCATGGCTTGACGAACTAAGAACCTCACACGAATGACATCCTGTCCATTGCCCTCTTAGCCTGCTTCTCCTTCTTTTGTTTCAACGATTTCGTAAAATCCCTTCGGTACATAAAACGCAATCTGATTCTGCCACGTTGAGTCGGAAATATCTATTCATAATGCTTGATAGACTTTTCAACAATATACAAACCGCACTTGTCAATTTAGGGAAGTACGAAGAAACGGAGACATGAGCTTAGACGTTGATATCTCTCGTTCGCTCCGATATTCTCATCAGGATTTCATCAAAAATCAATTCATACGAAATTCAGTATCAGACTTTTCGAAGTCCTTTGACGTAGAATCGAAAGTGGCCATTCCAAAACGCCTAAGAAAACCTTCGATGGAATACACATTCCTTCTAGTAAAAACTATCACTACGGAAGGTGAAACACAGTTCAGAAGACAAAAGAAGAAGAAGGAGGAAGAAAGGGCAATCTCGAATCATCGATGAGACTAAGGTATGTCAGACTTATAAAATTTTGTAAAGGTTTTAATTCTTCGTAGGACAGGAACAAAAACGTCTTGAAAACTGCCGTAGAATTTAGGGAACTTAGAACCTAGGTGGATAGTCTAGCAAGGTAAGTCTTAGGCCATTTTTCCAGTCTTGTTCCATCGTTCCTTGATTGTCCAGGCAGAACATGCAAACCAATCTAGTCTCTCGAGAAACCGAGAAACGATCGCCACGCATTCTAAAAGCATACTCATCCCGCTTCCTTAAAGAAAGAAAAAACGTACACAAGCCTTCGGAAGAACGGCTAACCCGTTTTCTTTCGTAAAAAGAAAAGGCAAGTAGGTACGTATACTATACCCGTATAATCCCATCTTCGAAAACTTTTTGCTTCAGCATCAAGACAACGCTTTTGACAAAGAAAACTCTCGCAGCAATAAGATTCGTCTAAAAAACGCTAGCGGCATAGCCCAACCGTTACAAACATAGTCTTGAAAACTCTACGCCGCTCTCGCCGCAAACTCGCGACTAGAACGTACCAACGCCAGACTAATAGCACGACGGTGAACTACGAAAATAACAAAATAACCTTCGTAAAACTCCGTGAGTAATTCAAGCAGCTTTCAAAGGTCGAAATCATAGCGAAACATCTCCGTAATCCGTGGAAACATCGCTACTTTGACAATCTGCGATTTTCTATCTCCATGAAACCGGTCATCCATTACTTTCCTATAACAAGAATATTTTAAACAAAAAGCCTATGGAAAAACATGATCGGTCTCATGCAAAACAACTTCGCAGTACGCAAAAGTGAATGAGGAAAACATAATCCGTGGTCGCAAATATCGCAAGTAATTTGTGGGAAACACTCTCCGTTACCTTTACAAAACCCTCTTACATCACTTTTACGAAAAATCCTCTGTATGGTCGAGTCAATTCATACAAAGCAACTTTCAAAATAAACATAATGAGTCCAACGGTAACTGTCATAGACAGTTTTGCTCCACAAGGTTTCTGGCTCCTACTTTCACTCTCGCCGTTACGTCCGAGCAGGAAATAATCACGAGGTGAACCCGCGACGTCCTCGCCGATCCCTTAAACTTTTTCCCGGATAAAATGAAACGATTTTCATGCAAACAAAAGAATTTATAATGAACCATTCATCGTGATAACTGAGACCTAAAGTGGAAGATCGTTTCTAAAAGCCATCAGCCATAACTCAGAAAACTCCGCTATGCTTGGCATGTCTATCTCGCAAACGCTATTTGACCTCGCCAACTACGCCTTCCGTAAAGCCCGGATCTGAATTCGCATCCCCATTAAGGACAATCAGAACTAACATGACCTTAATAAGGGTCATGGTCTGATCGCTTACCAACAACTTCCTTGGCGATAAGGCTGAATCTAGCCTCCATGCCAATCCAAAGCTACTGAGCGACCACCGCCCAATCACTTAACGGCTAAAACAATCCACGATTTGTTCATAGAACGCCAACTGACTATTACGCAATCAATTTGTCGATAACCCAGAATCGGAAATCATACGATAAACTCTTCATACCAAAACTCAGTCCTAACAACCATATGATTAACGGAAGATTTAAACTTATCGTCAATCGATTAAGTTCTATACCCGTAAACACGGCATGAAAAGAAATACTCGTGACAAGGCTCCAAGAGTTATATGAGTCATCCTTAATATATACAATCAAATCCCTAAGGCCAACACTTCATGAAGCACCGTGAATGTAGACGCTTCTCCCTGGTCAAATTTACGACCCTTGGTCCTAAGGCCCAAACCAAACAACAGTTTCTGGCTGCTAACATTCGCAAAACATCTCCAAGCCCGCGAACATTTCAACAACGAATGCGCACAAGGAAAACTCGACCTTCGGCATCTGGTAGACGCCGCTAACGCCAAGGACATTCTTTTCTCAAAACGCTCCACGAAATCCTCGCCTCTAGAACTCAAAACATACAAACACACCTCTAAATGGTAACATGCCTCTAAACTGGCATCATTTCTTTGTTGCTGATCACAACAAACGAACTCTAACGTCCTAAACAGACGATAGCCGCCTTTAAAAGGGTAGGCTCTCTTACATCCGACAAGGATAAACATAGCACGCTATACAAGAAATCCAAATTTTGGTTTAGCTCTTCAGAAGGAAGTAGCTCGACTCACACCCAGACAAATCATATAAGCCGACAACAATTGGATTTTAAACGGCACGAGTCAGGTTAAAATCGCAAACAGGCAAAACGAAGCCGATTTGTCATTGCAAAGCCTCAGTCCGAGAGTAAACCTAGGTCTTGCCCTAAACCCAGCCACGCTGGATCTTGACATCTCACATATATAGTATGGTATACGAGATCCAAAAATTTGTCTCTTCACTTAAGCCTATTCGTTTCACGAACTTTTCGCAGAATCGGTAAACCGGAAAATCTCTCTTTATGCAAACAATAGGTACGGTGATCATCAGGGAACTAGGAATGAGACGACAACTCACACCTTCTTTCTCATACTTCGAAAAAACTGAAGTTCATAAAAAATCGAAAAACACATAATGGCCTCACAACGCCCAGACCAAAACAAATACATCAACAGCATCATGCTCGACAGTCTCTCATGACACATAACCAGACCATATAAGTCTCGCTGGTAAAACAGATCACAAGGGTCTTAAACTCCAAAACGAACTACGGAAGGCTTGATCCCTACAACAAGGGTACGTAGGCAGCCTTCAAAAGGCGCAGCCCCAATCTTACCACTTTCAACGGAGCCTTTTGAACCATTAATTCCGCCTATCTTACCTGACATGTCAAATCGCTCGCAAGAACATCACGAAGGTTCTAACGAGCTGGGGCTAACTGTTGGGGTCAAAATCGGTCACGACGGAATCAATGACTGAAAGTCTCTGAAAAGTATTTCTTGAAACAAAATGTCTCGGATAATTTGAAAAGAAGTTATACGAGATTTTCTCAAATTAGAATATCCACTCTCTGGTGAGGTCAAAAACGGTTATCTCGAAATCAACAGCTAAAGATCTTTCCAAACTCAAAGATTTCCGCATAACGGTCAACGGAGGAAGGATCGGGCGACGGAGAACCAACGGGCGGAAGAGAGTCCCCGGCGCCAGGCGACGGAGCCGCCTGGGCCGGCGACGCTGGGCCGCGAAGCCCTGGCGCCGGCGTAAGACCGACGAGCGCCTGGCGCCGGGCGGCAATCCGGCGCCGGCGCTGGCGCCGGCGGCAGACGCCGCACCCCCGCCGGCGTAATCTCGGCGCCGGGCGTAAGCGCGACGCAGCCGCCTGGACCCGGGCAGACGCGACGAGCCGCCTGGCGCCGGCAGCAAGCCCCCTGGCGCCGGCGACAAGCACGACGCAGCCGGCCTGGCGCCGGCGGCAAAGACGACGCAGCCGGCCTGGCGCCGGTGGCAGGTCCCCTGTCGCCAGTCGACGATCCTTGTCCTGGTCTCGGTCCTCGTCCTGGTCTCGGTCCCATCGTGCTCGGTCTTATCCCGTCTTGGCTTGCTTGGATCAATCCTCGTGGGTTTGATTCGACTCGATTGGAATCATCCTCGATGTTTTACGACAAAAATTAGAAAGGTTGGATTTCTCGTAGAGGATATCGTGTAAAACAAGATCGATTAACTCGAACATCGAATCTTTAGGCTATATGGTTTATTTTACGAGAAAGATAGTCTTTCCGAGAAATCGTATAAAACGTTCAACGACTTAAGATAAGTCCACGGACTTACTTACGATTTTAAGAATTCAGGCCCAATCAGACTATGACGGTTTATCCAATTTCCCGAACATCGGATAAACGTCAAGTCACCGAAAAATAGGAGAAAACTCGTTGATAATTACGAAGATCGACGAAAATGGACTATTTCCTGAAGAGATAAACTTGAGCCCAAAGGCGAAGTCCATCATCCTGAGGCAAACCGACCTAGAAGTGGGTATATAAGGAGACCAAGAGCAGAGGAGAAGGGATCCAAAAATCCTAGAATCTAGACTTAGAGAACTCCTGCTAGCTTAGAGAACTTAGAACTTAGGTGGTTAGGCCAGCGAGGCAGGACTTAGAACGTCTGGCCGCCTATTGTTCTAGTTTTATCTTCTCCGCAGACCCCTGTTCCTCTCGGAAGGATATAACAATTCTTTTACTCAGAGCTCCGCACATAGAAACCCTACGCATTATCTTCGACATGCCCGTTTCTATGACCAACACTCATACTAGAAGAACCAGGCATAGACTGTTCGATCTCTTGTTCAATTCTTTCTAACTGAACTACGTCCGACTTGATCCTCGAAAGGGGTACGTAGGCAGCCTTTCTTAAGGTCCAGTCGCAAATCTTAACAAAACATTTTCCGCATTTATTCGGTCACTTGTCGTTGGCTGTAGCAGAGAATCTGGACCTTTAGGGAAAGTCGGGTTAACTTGGCTTTCCTCCGTTTTTATTCATTAAAATCGACAGTGTGAATTTCGGTTTCCACACCATCTTTCATCTTCTTTCCATAAGATCATACAATTGTTAACACAAACATCAATTGTATAGTATGGGAGGCCGAAATTGCGCATCAACCTTTCTGTCTCGTAAAATGAAGCGGTTGATTGGTTTCCAGCTGGTAAATAGTCTGTTAGCATTTCACATACCGAATCCACACACTTTTCACTCATATTATAATCTGTCTTATTTTGCAGAATTCGAGCAGCTAAGGATAACTGCGAATGACCTTCGTGACAACCATCATATAAAGGATTTTTCGCTCCTTCTAACAAGTCGTAGAATTTTTCTGAATGGTTGGAAACCGGATCTACAACATTTTGATAACTATCATCCTGTTGATAATTATCATAACTCACATTCTCACGAAAAGCATCATTCACCATTTCCAGATTTCTATCTTCTACTAAATTACCAACTTCTCCACTACCACTTAAATGCGTCGGATCAACATAACTCGTTCCTAATCCCATGTCAATTTCTTCTCCATGATTGTACCAGACATAATAATCTTGCATAAATCCTCTACTATATATATGTTTCAAGATTTTTTGCCCCGAGAGAAATTTATCGTTCCTGCAAATACTGCAAGGGCAAAAGAACTTACCCCCATTCCTCTGCGTTAATTCCTGACTATTTGAAAACGTCATGAATTGCTTGATGTCTTGCATATTTACATGTTTTTAGCTATCATATCTTGTGCATTTTTGCTCATTTAGATTAGGCATTAGGCATCTTTAGGCTCATTTTCCATACATAAGTCCCTATTAGGTGTTGGAGCACGCTTTGGAGATATTGAAGATGTTTGGGAGTTTTGTGATGAAAAAGAGGGGTTTAAAGATGAACATGGAAAGAGGCCTTAGAGATGTCTCCTGCTGCTAAGAGTTTGTGGAGATACAGAAAATTGAGTTAGCTTTCCAATGGAAGTGGTTTCAAGTCGTTTGGACCTGTATTGGAGGAGTTATGATCAATTCACTTGAAGCATGTCAGGTTGGCCGGACGCGCGGCCTGGACTGCTCGGGTGAGAGTACCCACGCGGAACACACCTGGGACAGGCAAGAACGGACCATGATGCGCGGCCAAACTGCTCGGGACACATGACCCACGCGGGACGGCAGCCAGGACATGGGCCGGTGCGCGGCCTAGCATGCGCGGAGCAAGATACCCGCGCGGCCTGAAGGGAACGGACACAGTTCATGCGCGGCCTGGAGTGCTCGGGACAGGACAGGCTCAGACAAGCCCGGCAGGAACAGAAATGCTGGTCGGGACGCGGACAGTGCACAGCGGCTGGCCGGTTTGGACAGGGACTTTTCTGCTCGGGTCAGGATGCTCGGGTTGGATCCGGGACTTTGCCCTGAGCGTTTTTATCATGACTGGCCAAGATTTAATGACCCCAGGGCCATTTTAGTCATTTCTTTTATGTTTTAAGGGCTTTCAAGCCTCTTATAAATACTTATGTAATCTCTTTGGAGATCTAACTTCTTTTCTCTCAAAAACATAATAAGATCTTGAAGAAAGTTTGGATCTTTGATCCTTTTATCTCATTTCTTTTGTGTTTAATAGATTATCTTCTTCTCTAATCATTTTTAGCCTTGAATCATCATTGATTTTGAGGTTTTCCATGGCTATTAGTGAGTAGATCTATCTAGGGTTGATGGGCTTGGGAGACTAAGGGTGATTAAGTGTAGATCCAAGGTGCTTAGTGTTAGATCTATCCTTTCGTTGCATTGATTTGGTGTTCTTCAAGCTATATTTGAGTTGGCCTCTCAAACATAGAGCTATAGGCATTTCATCCCGGAAGGTGTTCTATGAAATGCCTGAACCAACTCATCTATGCTTTTAGCTTGCTTTGCCTAAGGGATTAGTTGTCAAAGAAGCTAGGATTGCTATTAGACTCATTCTCCATGTTTGCTTTGATCATTACAGCCAAAGGGATTTGGTGTACTTGGGTGATCATTGCAAAAGAGCATTCATCTAGGGATAGAGCTTGCTTAGTTTTGTTGTCTAGGCATAAGGAATTAGATTGATTGAAAAGTTGGCATCTTGGATTGAACCTTGATCACCCAAAGTCAATTCCCTTGTCCCAAGAACCCCCTTGCCTCATTGAGAAAGAAAGTTCAATCTTTTATTGCATTTGTTAATATTGTCTTAGTTTAATAATCATCCTCTCATCTTGATTGCACTTAGATTAAGCATGAACTTGCATTCCCTTTGCATTAGAATCTCTTAGAATTGGATTGACATCTTGTATTCTACAACATTTGATTAGGACCCTAGAAAAGTTCTTTTATCAAATTGGCGCCGTTGCCAAGTTCTAAGTTGATTTTGACATTGGGATTTAGTCACTTGCTTGAGACTAAGTCATTTTTTTTAATTATTTTCTTGTGCTATTGATTGTCTTGCTTCTTATATCTCTTACTTTCAGGTGTATGATCACAAGACGCAGAGGGGCATCTAACTTGGTTCCTACTGTTGAAGAGATTGCTGCACTTGAGAGGGAGATAGCAAGACAAAGAAGAGAAGTAGAGCAACAAGCTCATCTTCAAAGGTTGGGGTTTGAGATGGAGAATCTGCCTCAAGATGGTGACGTCCTAGGGGGCAATGGTCCAAGAGCTGACAATCCTAGACCACCACGCCAGCCACATCACCAACCACGCCAAGCAAGAGCAATTGGAGCCTATGACCAACCTCACATTCATGGTCATAGGTTGGGAATCAGAGCACAAGCTGTGGAGAACAACAACTTTGAGATCAAATCAGGGCTGCTCAATGTGATAGAGAACAACAAGTTTCATGGCTTGGCTGTGGAGGATCCACTAGATCACTTGGATCAATTTGACAAGTATTGTTGTTTGTCCAAGACCAATGGAGTCTCTGAAGATGCTTTTAAACTCAGGCTGTTTCCTTTCTCTAGGAGACAAAGCTCATCAGTGGGAGAAGACTCTTCCAAGTGACTCTATCATCACTTGGAATGATTGCAAGAGGGTATTCCTAGAGAAGTTCATCTCTTCCTCAAGGACAGCTAAGATCAGAAATGAAATCTCTGGTTTTCAACAAAAGAATCTTGAGAGCTTCAGTGAAGCATGGGAGAGGTTCAAGGGCTATTGGTCTCAGTGTCCACATCATGGCTTCACCAAAGAGAGTTTGCTTAGCACCTTCTATGAGGAGCTCTACCACAATGCAGAAATAGGCTTGATACTGCTAGCAATGGTTTCTTCTTGGGAAGAACTGAAGAGGATGCTGAAGAACTAGTGGAGAACATGGCCAAGAGTGACTCAGTTTATAGTGAGGAGCATGATAGAGCCAATAGAAGTGATGACCAGCACACAAGGAAGGAAATCAAGACCTTGCAAGAAAAGATAGATTTTCTTCTCTCCACCCAAGCTAAACAAGAACAGATGAATTTTGTGGGTGCTCCTAGTCAAGAGGTTCCTCCTACAATCAATGAGGTTGATGGTTTAGAAGGCCAAGAGGAGATGTGCTTCATCAATGCTAATGGCACATGGTACAGGAAGGAGCCAAACTTCCAATACCAAAACAACTATAAGCCAAGACCTCACTACAACAATCAACAAGGAGGCTACCAAACAAATCAGTCATCTCAGCCTCAAGGAAGTTCTTCCCAAGCTCCAAGCTCAAAATGGAGTCCATGTTCAAGCAAATCTTAGAAGCTCAAGAAAGAAATGCTAAGAACATTTGTGATGAGTTCAAGAACATCCATGCCAAGATTGATGGAACATATTCTGATCTCAACAACAAGTACATGCAACTTGCCTCTCACCTAAAGGCTTTGGAGAGCCAAGTTGCCTCCATGTCTTCATCCTCCAAGAATCCAATGGGATCTCTACCAGGAAAACCAGAGAAGAACCCTAAGGAGACTTGCAATGTTATCCTCTCCACTTCTTCAAGGATTCCGTTGAGTGATCATAAGAATGATGTTGATGAGATTGAGAGGCTAGTGCTTGGAAATCAGATTGAACATGATAAGCGACTGGTCGTGGCCACAGCTGAAGCTAGAGTTGTGAAGAGAGCTGATAAGAAGGTTCAAGGAAAGATTCTGAAGTTTGATGAGCCTACGGTTGAGACACAAGTTGAGAAGAGTGCTAACCTCAAGCTGAAAGAAGTGACGGAAGAGGACAATGAGGTTGAGCTATCACCCTATGATAAACTCCCTTTCCCTACAAGGTTCCTCACCAAAGCTCAGAAAAAAGTGGTCTCCAAATTCAGAAAAGATCTAACTGATATTGGAGTCAAGCTTCCAGAGATCACCAATATGCATGCTGCTCATGTCCAAATGATGGTCATACAGGACATTCTCACCCACCAAGCTGAAGTGGCTGAGCTTTTGGACATCTCACTTCTGAAGATTGATCCACCAATCCCTCCCAAGTCCCTCCCTAAGCTTGAGTCTCAAGGGAAGTTCACCTTGTCTTGCTCCCTTGGTAAACTTACTATGGATGATGCTCTTGTTGATAGTGGTGCTAGTGTGAATGTCATCTCCTTGGATATGGTACAGAGTATTGGGATTGAAAGCATGGAACCAGATACTCCTCCTCTCACCTTTGGGGATTCCTCTTCTACAATCCCACTTGGCATAATCAAGGACTTCCCCTTGAAGATTGGATCCTGCACCATACCTATTGACCTCACTGTTTTGAAGATGGAATCTGAAGAGAGAGTCCCTTTGATCCTTGGCACTCCTTTCCTCACAACAGTTGGAGCTTGCATTGACTTTCCCAACAAGAAGGTCACCCTCATGCATGTCAACAAGGCTGTCTCCTACCCTCTCCAACCTCCAATGGAATCAGACTATTGTGGGACAATCACTTGTGATGCACAAGCTGTTGAGAAGCCCCAAGATGAAGAGGTTGTTGGTAAGAAAGAAGGTCTTGATGGAGAGTGTTCTAAGGAGTTGTGTGTTGAGCACTTGGAAAGTGATAAAAGAGAGGGGATGGGTGGAGCCTCAAAGGCCACTCATGGCAAGAAGAAGATAGTGAAAGAGCCTCATCCTCCACCTCTTGATTTGCTTCCACACACCCTCACTCTCAATCCAAAGCAGCTCAGAGATGGTGTCCTTGAGTACAAGATCAAGCATAAGGGCAGGTCCACACCATTCTCAAGTGCTAGAGCCATCATCAATCCTCAGCTCCAAGATGACCCAATCAAGCTTCAAGAGCTTCTCTCTCAGGTCCTCACCATCACACTTGAAGGTGGGAAGGATCCTCCTTCTCACTAGTTCAACAGACAAGGTAGTCAAGCTAAGTGACTCAAAACAAGCTCACTTGGGAGGAAGTCTCATGGTTATCCTTGTATATAGCTTTGCAATTTCAAATTTCCTTTTAAGTTTTTAATAAAAGTGGTCAAGATTTTCAGGTTTAGCCAAGCACTAGAGGAGAGAATAAAGGTGGTAAACCACCTAAGCCTTATGATTGCCATGTAGCAGCCTCCTCTAGTTGCTCTGAACCAAGCTAGCTTCTAGTCATGCCACAAGCGCCATGCCCAAATCTCCTTGTGTGGTATCACTCCAACCCTTCTTGTACATACATTTGCTTTTGCCTTGTTGAGGTATCTCTTACTCTCTTACTCACACAGGAGACTGTGTGATTTAAGTGTGGGGGAGGTACCGGATATTTGATCATGTTTACTTTGTGATTTTGTGTCTCATGCATTTCCTTGTACATTCATAAGTGCATAGAAAATCCAAAAAAATTTAAATTTTTGAACCATGTAGATTGCATCACTTGCATCCTTAAGATTGAGTCTAGAGCATATAGGTTGCATTCATTTGCATGTGGAGCATTGCCTTGTAAAGAACACTTGTTTGCACTGAATATGGCACCCTAGTTAAACATATCAAGTAGCTTAAGCATCTTTTGAAAGGCTTGCATGCTTTGGCCTTGAAAACTCTTCTTGAAACTTGCTTTCTTGCTTGATATTGGCATTGTTCTTAAGACCAGCTCCATCCTGAACTTAGACTTGAATGAACTTAATCTCTCTTGCATATGGGAATTTGCATACTTAGTCATGGATCTCATACACATTTGGGTTATCTTTTTCCATTGTACCTCCCTTTGTTAACCCAAATGGCACTCCCTTACCCTTGAACCCTATCCATTCGTTGAAGCCTACATTGATTTGCTTGAGTGAGGCCTCTTTTGATAGCTTGTCATGTGCAAAATCTTGAGAGTATTGGGAGCGACATGGATTTGTTCTCATCTCTTGCTAGCATAGGGTCATCATTTGAGCTAGCTTCTAGGATGGTGAGTGAAGTGTCTGTTACCTAATGGTTTACATTTTGGGTTTGAGGATATGACAATGTTGGGATTGATGAACAAAGAAAGTTTTGAGAAGGAAAATCCCTAGGGACCTAGAAATGAAAAATGAAAAGCTCTTGATTGAAGTTTTTGACCTTCCCCCTCATTTATATATAAAAAAAAAAGAAAGAAAGAAAAGAAGAAAAGAAGAAAAGAAGGAAAAGAAAAGAAAAGAAAGATTCAATAAGATAGTGGGAAGGAAAAACTTAAGAGTTAGAGTTTAGAATGTGAATATAGGTCCTTAGAGGTTGAATCATGAGAAAGAAAATGTTCATTGGGTGAGTGATGTGAGTATGTCTTCATTTTGGGTTATGGGATGAATAAAAAGGGTGTAGATCTTGTAATCACTTAGGAATTGGGTAGAATGATGAGGATGGATCCATGTATGCATGAATTTCTCCTAGTCTTAGATAAATTTTGCATAATGATCAAGCTCCTTGATTTTTGAGTGATTGCCACCTTGAAATGATGCATTGAACCCTCCTTTTCATCCTTATTAGACCATTTGATCACCTAGCCAAATGATTGAGATCATGTGCCCATTTGTGAGACTTCACCTTGTGTGTGTGTGTGTGAATCAATGTGAGGGCTGGTTAAGAGAACATGTTGGTTGATAGGCATTGCATCTTGTGTAGAGACATAAGAGTAATTGATAGGCCTTGTGAAGCTAGAGCATAATAAGAGAGTTTTGCTCATGCTATTTGCTATGTTTCTTTAGGATGTCAGGTTGAGTGCTATGAGTGTTTCCTTTGGCTTTGCTCCCATCCATGCATCCACCTTCCTTTTGTTTGAAAAGTTTACTTGAGGACAAGCAAAGGTCTAGTGTGGGGGAGTTGATGTCTTGCATATTTGCATGTTTTAGCAATCATATCTTGTGCATTTTTGCTCATTTAGATTAGGCATTAGGCATCTTTAGGCTCATTTTGCATTCATAAGTCCCTATTAGGTGTTGGAGCACGCTTTGGAGATATTGAAGATGTTTGGGAGTTTTGTGATGAAAAAGAGGGGTTTAAAGATGAACATGGACAGAGGCCTTAGAGATGTCTCCTGCTACTAAGATTTTGTGGAGATACAGAAAATTGAGTTAGATTTCCAATGGAAGTGGTTTCAAGTAATTTGGACCTGTATTGGAGGAGTTATGATCAATTCACTTGAAGCAAGTCAGGTTGGCCGGACGCGCGGCCTGGACTGCTCGGGTGAGAGTACCCACGCGGAACACACCAGGGACAGGCAAGAACGGACCATGATGCGCGACCAGACTGCTAGGGACACATGACCCGCGCTGGACGGCAGCCAGGACATGGGCCGGTGCGCGGCCTAGCATGCGCGGAGCAAGATACCCGCGCGGCCTGAAGGGAACGGACACAGTTCATGCGCGGCCTGGAGTGCGCGGGATAGGACAGGCTCGGACAAGCCCGGGCAGGAACAGAAATGCGCGGGTCGGGACGCTCGGGATAGTGCACCCGCGCGGCTGGCCGGTTTGGACAGGGACTTTTCTGCTCGGGTCAGGATGCTCGGGTTTGATCCGGGACTTTACCCTGAGCGTTTTTATCATGACTGGCCGAGATTTAATGACCCCAGGGCCATTTTAGTCATTTTTTATGTTTTTAAGGGCTTTCAAGCCTCTTATAAATACTTATGTAATCTCTTTTGGAGATCTAACTTCTTTTCTCTCAAAAACATAATAAGATCTTGAAGAAAGTTTGGATCTTTGATCCTTTTTATCTCATTTCTTTTGTGTTTAATAGATTATCTTCTTCTCTAATCATGTTTAGCCTTGAATCATCATTGATTTTGAGGTTTTCCATGGCTATTAGTGAGTAGATCTATCTAGGGTTCATGGGCTTGGGAGACTAAGGGTGATTAAGTGTAGATCCAAGGTGCTTAGAGTAAGATCTATCCTTTCCTTGCATTGATTTGGTGTTCTTCAAGCTATATTTGAGTTGGCCTCTCAAACATAGAGCTATTAGCATTTCATGCCCGGAAGGTGTTCTATGAAATGCCTGAACCAACTCATCTACTTTTAGCTTGCTTTGCCTAAGGGATTAGTTGTCAAAGAAGCTAGGATTGCTATTAGACTCATTCTCCATGTTTGCTTTGATCATTACAGCCAAAGGGATTTGGTGTACTTGGGTGATCATTGCAAAAGAGCATTCATCTAGGGATAGAGCTTGCTTAGTTTTGTTGTCTAGGCATAAGGAATTAGATTGATTGAAAAGTTGGCATCTTGGATTGAACATTGATCACCCAAAGTCAATTCCCTTGTCCCAAGAACCCCCTTGCCTCATTGAGAAAGAAAGTTCAATCTTTTATTGCATTTTTTTAATATTGTCTTAGTTTAGTAATCATCCTCTCATCTTGATTGCACTTAGATTAAGCATGAACTTGCATTCCCTTTGCATTAGAATCTCTTAGAATTGGATTGACATCTTGTATCCTACAACATTTGATTAGGACCCTAGAAAAGTTCTTTCATCATTTCTCTACCCCCGCGACAAACTCTCTCGAAAAATTCCCCGTTTCTTCATCGATCCTCTTGTACATCCAATCTCGAAAATTAGTATAGTTGTTGTAATTGCCCGTCATTGTAGTTCACGGTTTTTTTTTCTTTTTTTGTTAATTTTGAAAAACATTTTCAATTGTTTCTTCCACGGGTGATGAGAATAAGAAAGCTTCCGTTTTCTCTTATATATAAAATATTTACCGACTGAATTGCTACTGTTTTCGCTACTGGTCCCCGTCGCAACGGCGCTAAAACTTGATACACTAAAAATGAATCCTTGCTACTTCCAAGTTAACAGTTGTAATTATAGTACTTTAGATTCAAATCCAGAGGACCAGTCTACACTTAATTTCTATGAGTTTCGAAATCAAGCTAAGAAGGAGAATTGGTTTTGGTTTTAAGAAAGACGATAGGAAACAAGTAAAACTAGAGATTGATTCAAATTAACAAGTAGCTAGCCCAGGGTGTTTCATTGGGTGTTGAATTGGAGCCAAACAATTATTCAAGTGCAAGGAAGTACTTTCTAGAACTCGGGTCACTCAGCTGGAACACCCCACTGTCGTGGTGGTGATCTCTTTGCAGATCAATCTCACCATCTAACTGTCGTTGAGATGAAAATCGATTGCAAGCTTGGAGAACAAGCCCGATCAGTTCACTTACTACCCTAATATCTACTTTCGCTGATTAGGGATATTAAGCTCATTCAATACAAGTCAAGTTATCTCCTAAGTGGTTAACTAGGTGATGGACTTAGAATCTAACAATAAGTTATCAGATTAATGAAAGCATTAAGAACAGTATGAATGAAGAATTAATTGAAATCGCTTATCTATGTTTAGCTCATGTCTCAACACCCTAAAAACCCTAGGCGAGCTAGGTCACTACTCGGCCATGATGCAAATAATCAAAGACATAATTCCTGAATAATATTGCATAAGAACAAGAGTAGAAACAAAAGGGTTCCGATGATCTTCTCTATGAGAGGATGGATTCTTCTCCCTTACAAGTTGCAGATCGCAGCTAATAGTTCTCTTGTAAAAACTAGCGTAAGAAAATAAAATAGGGTCGATGACGTTTTTATATGGAGGCGCCAATAGGTAGAAAAGAGATTAGGGCAACCGGGCTTAAATTCCCGAAATAGAAGATTCCTTATTCGTCGGGAACAATCTCGGGATCACTCCGTCTGATTGTTCTGCTTGAGTGTTCTCCGCAGAATTGCTCCAAGAAGACTTCTTCTCTTCATGCACCTTCTCTTCACTCTTCCACCAACTCCAGACCTGTAAAAGATCAAAAAGAACTAGACTGACACGGGTTAGAGACTCGAATCGAATGAAAACATGCATATAATGATGTGAAAAACACCATATATCAATTCCCCTAGACTTAGATCCTTGTTTGTCCTCGAACAAGGCAAGTATCAAGAACAGGGAGAAAGGTTTGAAAGTGTGGGAACTCGCTTATTCTCAGCAGCCATACTCTTACCACAAATCTCTGAACCATACAAGCTGTAGATTAGGACCTCACACACTTACTGGGAACCCCCATGATCGCTGTTCAAGACCGGTTCCTTACTCTACATCTCAACCTGAAAAGGCGACACTTTCGAGACAAAACTCCTTATGCTCAATTAAGATTAGCGTGAGCTTCTCATCATAGGCTCTACTCAGGGAGAACGGGCTAGGTATAGAACAGGCTAACTTTTATGGTGGAGTTCAAGAGTGTTTAGGGGTTACCAAGAGCGGATGCAGGATATCGCACAAAATGGTCGTGAGAGGACATCTCCATTGATGTCCACAGCCCTTACTCATCTCGGCTAGTCGGACTGTTCTCCGATTAGATTGATCATAGGACTGCTCTGCGCGAATCAATTTCCCTTCAGAACACTTCGCTGAAACCACCATTGCTTTCTCAACTTCCGCAGTGGCATACATTATATAGATTCTTCCCCTTCCCGTCACCAGGAAACAACAAAAATAAAGACTTTCTCTCTCTCTCTTTTTTTTTTTTGTTAACATATAAGCAAATGCAAGATGATGGTGTGGTGGGGAAGGAGGTAACAAGTGATGTATGAGATGCCACTGGTGATTCTTCATGGTTCGTTCTAGCCACTGGCTTCCCTCATTATTCTTTCTAGTATCAGAACACTCTCACTGATTGTTCTTTTGTCTGCCGTGTTCCACCTTCACTGAATGTGTGAGCATTAATGAGTAAGAACTGTGTTGATCCTTTCCTCTCCGACCTTTTTGCACATATCTGCACATAAAGTACTAGAAAAGCAATTGCATGAGGGTGGAACAAAAGGTTAGGGTACACGGTGGGAACTAGCTAAAGATAACTAGCCACTCAGGAACAGCAAGAGTGATAAAAAAAGGTTAAGAAGTCATGAGTGTAAGTCTCATTCTCCTATGATCTAGTGCCCATAACAAGAAGAATTAAAGTCAAGATTAGGTTCAGATAAAGTGGAGTTAAGTCTACCCAATGTAACTTGATCGGTATAGAACTTCTGGAGTGTCCAATGAGGTAAGTCAGGGTGTTCCAGGTCCATGTGTGGGTCGTTCATCACTGCTAAGGTCACTGAATAAGAAGGTTAAAGCACAAGGTGGTTAAAAGATTATCACAAAATAAGGTCCTAATTCCCACAATAGTTTTTAAGAAAAACTGACTCGATCCTAAAACAGACTCGATCAAAATGACTCAAAGCAAGCAGACGGACTGACTCAGCCTCCCCCAGACTTACATCACACCATCCCTGGTTGTGAGAAGATAGATGGAGGAAGGCCTAAACACACATAATAAATAAGAAAACAAATAACTTGCAGAAACATAAAAAGTTCAAATGGATAAGACAATGGTGATAGATGTTGGCGGCGGATCAAACTGACTCCCCGCTCCCGGATTGCCCAGCGATACGCCTGTTCCGCGGTAGCCGCTCTTCTCCTGATGTCGCTCCAGCTGGTTCCTTGCCTGGGCGATGGCCTGTTCGCTGAGACTGCTCTTGCTCGTCGTCTCTTTCCTGCTGACCCTTGAAGCATCCGCCGGCGATGGTCTTTAGGATCCTCTTCAGGAGGCTGTTGTTCTTGCTCTGTGAATCAATCATCCAGCGGCGGTACGTCGCATCGTCGAAGCCATCCTCGATGTCCTCGAGGTCATAGTTTGGGTCAGGTGTTACGTCCTCGACGTCCTCCGTGCCTGGGTGGATCAACAGCGGATCATCGCAAAGGTGCTCCTGTTCTGGGAGGAACCGGATGTTCTCAAACTTGTCTAGGCTTGTGATCTCGGTGTGCGGGAGTTTGCAGAACAATTGCGTCCCTACCTTATCTTGGAAAATATAGGTGCTCTCGTCGTGAAGGATGTGACACTTGATGAGATAGGGTATGTGAATGTAGTATGGCTCATAGTTGGTCTCGAGGGAGAGGTGGTCGATTCCGAAGTGGAGGAACAATGGCGAGAGGAGACTGCCACATCGATCCTTCGTTTGTGAACCTCTCATCAGCAGACTTTTCTTCGGGACGAACATTTCAGCAAGTAAATAGCCGGGGTTGGTGAGAACCTTCGTGATCGGAATGCCTGCTCGCGCTGCCCATATCTGATCCTCTAATCCTGAGTAGAGCATCTGGAGTTCTCCATTTGTGACCTTAGCGAACAGCAAGTTGCTGAGGACGTTGGCAATGATCCGCACTGAAGGATTGCGGATGTGGGACTGATAGGCTGTGCGAGGCTTGAAGTCTCCACTTGCGATCAGGTCCCAGAAGATCTTGGCGGGTGGAAAGCTTTTGAGGAGAGAGACCTCCCTTGGATCGTCGGATATGTCATAGATCTCGTTGAACTTGACGAGAGGGAGGGAGCAATGTTTCCCACCGGCCATGAAACGGAAGTGAGTGTTCTCGAACGTTGGCTGATGCTCGTTCTCATGGTAGATCTCCGCTGTGGCCAAGGCTTGCCGGACCAGCTCTGGAATGAGGATTTGCGGCTTTGTGCAGATCTCGAGGATTCCAATTGCTGAGAGAATGCGCTGAACGTCGTTGTCGAGACCGAGCTGGGCTAGTGTAGGAGGGTGCACGTACAGAGTTGGCTGGATGTCGATGGCGAGGAGAGCGTTGTACGCTCTTGCTTTTTCTTTGTCCCACCCCTCGACATTGACATCAAAGAGCCTAGGGTCCTCAATGTCGATAGGCACACCTTCCTGCTCCCGAGGCCATGGGTACGTTGGGTTAGACTCGGCAGTGGGTGTCGATTGGGTCGCACTATGCCTTGATGCTCTCTGGGCGATGTGCTTTGTTCGGACCTGCGAGAGAGAGAACAGCCATAGACAGATCAGCACTATTCGGGGGTTGGTTAGAAAAGATGGATTAACAAACCATGCTCACTATAACCGCATCCAATCGTTTCCAATCAACCACATCGAACAATTCATACCAAATTGAAATACTCTAATGCTCTAAAGTCATGAATATCAGAATCAATTCGATCTAAACCATTCATATGTCTAGAATCTATCAAGTGAAGCGCAATAAATCGAAATGAGAATGGCTCCTTAATCGCGATTCACACAGCAATGCGAGTTGAATTGCTTACCTTGGGTGCCATTGATTGAATCCACTGCAAAGACAATTCGATCTCTAGGGGATCCAAGAGGCGAGAACTTAAAATCGAAAAGAGGAGATGAGGAAATGGAGAGTTTTCGATTTAGGGTTCTTTTGCGGCGATGAGAGAAAGTGGGAGAGTGTGGGAGGTCGACCTTTAAATAGGAAAACCCTAAACCGCTTCCCCTTCTCTCATCATTTATTATTATTATAATTTTTTTTTTATCAGGGTTCGAAATACTTACGTGGGATCAGTTGCTCTCCAGCGAGAACAATCAATGGAGTGTTCCTTCGATAAGAGTCCGGACTTCCTCTTTTTTTTTATGAAATAGAAAATCAAAAGCAAACATAGAAAAATCAAAGAAAGAAATATTCACACTCACCAGTGGGTTGCCTCCCACCAAGCGCTTGGTTAAAGTCGCTAGCTTGACTTTGGTTAGCCTTTTCAGGCTGTGGAGGGATCGCTTAAGGAGATTTGTTCCCCTTCCGCGGTTGTTGTTTCGGCAAGGTACGGCTTGAGACGCTGCCCATTTACAACAAATTATCCTCCCTTTGTGTCCAGCAACACAACTGCTCCATTTGGTCGGACCTCTTTAATTGTAAAGGGTCCAGACCATCTCGACTTCAATTTACCAAGGGAACAGCTTAAGTCTGGAATTAAAGAGCAGGACCCGATCGTTTGGTTCAAAGTTTCTACTGATGATCCTTTTATCATGGTGCTCCTTGGTTTTATCCTTGTAGATCCTTGAGCTTTCATAGGCCAGATGTCTGAGCTCCTCCAGTTCGTGAATCTGGATTGTTCGTCGTTCCCTTGCTGATTTGATGTCAAAATTGAGCAGTTTGACAGCCCATGCTGCCTTATATTCCAGTTCCACCGGAAGATGGCAAGCCTTTCCATAGACCAGGTGATAGGGAGTGGTCCCGAGTGGAGTTTTGTAGGCTGTTCTGTAAGCCCATAGCGCATCGTCTAACTTTAGAGACCAGTCCTTGCGGGTTGTTCCGACTGTTTTCTGAAGAATGTTCTTTATTTCTCTATTAGACACTTCCACTTGACCACTGGTTTGGGGATGGTATGCGGTTGCGACCTTGTGTTTCACGCCATTCTTTCTCAACAATCCTTGGAACACCTTGTTGATGAAATGAGTCCCACCATCGCTTATAACCACTCTAGGCACTCCAAATCTTGGAAAGATGATGGAGGTAAACATCTTGGTTACAACACGTGCATCATTGGTTGGACTAGCAATCGCTTCTACCCACTTTGAAACATAGTCCACAGCAACCAAGATATACTTATTCTTGTGAGAAACTGGGAACGGTCCCATGAAGTCGATCCCCCAGCAGTCGAACACTTCTACTTCCAAGATGTAGTTCTGAGGCATCTCATTCTTCTTGCTTATACTCCCCATCCTTTGGCATGCATTGCATCGTGATATGAAAGCGTGGGCATCCCTGAACATAGTAGGCCACCAAAAACCGGCTTGGAGGATCTTGGAAACTGTTTTGAAGGTGGCAAAGTGAGCAGCATAGGATGAACTGTGACAGTGATGAAGGATCCCTGGAATATCAGCTTCTGGAACACACCTTCTGAAGATCCCATCCTTGCCTTGCCGATACAAATATGGCTCATCCCAGAAGTAGTGCCTTGCTTCCCTTAGAAATTTCCTCTTATCATTCCCTGTGAACCTCAAAGGTTCCTTCTCTGCTGCTAGGAAGTTGGCAATCTCAGCAAACCATGGGAGATTTGGGTACTGCTTCTGGATCACCGCCACAAATGCTTCATCTACGCGGGAACAACCCTCGCTAGCAGGAAATGACTGTTCTGTGTTGCACAGACCAATCGCGTTGACATATTCCATTGGTTGTTCCTCATCAAGAGCTGTCTCATCTGACACTTTCATCCTGGAAAGATGATCCGCCACTCCATTATCGACTCCCTTCTTGTCTCTTATCTCTAGATCGAATTCTTGGAGTAAAATAATCCACCTTAAGAGCCGCGGTTTAGCATCCTTCTTCGTGAGCATTTACTTCAGAGACGCATGGTCTGTGTGCACGATCACCTTTGATCCAACTAGGTAGGATCTGAATTTCTCAAATGCAAACACGATGGAAAGGAGCTCTTTTTCTGTGGTTGCATAGCGACACTGGGCTTCGTCCATAGTTATGCTAGCATAGTAGATCACGTGCAGCTTCTTATCCTTCTGCTGTCCAAGAACTGCTCCCACTGCAAAGTCACTCGCGTATGTCATGATCTCAAAAGGAAGATCCTAGTCTGGAGGTTGAACAATCGGTACACTGACTAGGGCTCCCTTGATCGTGTGGAATGCGGCTAGACAGTCGCTGTCGAAGGCGGACGGGGTTTCCTTGCAGAGTAGTCGAGTGAGTGGCCTTGCAATTTTCGAAAAGTCTTGGATGAACCTTCTATAGAAACCAGCGTGTTCCAGGAAACTCCTTATTCCGTTTACTGAAGTTGGTGGCTGCAGACTCATCATGACCTCGATCTTTGCCTTGTCCATCTCGATGCCTTTCTCTGATATCTTATGCCCCAGAACAATCCCATCTCTGACCATGAACTGGCATTTCTCCCAGTTTAGCACCAGATGCTTCTCTTCGCATCGCTTCAGAACCCTGCACAAATTTAACAAACAGACATGAAAGGAGCTTCCATAGACGCTGAAATCGTCCATGAAAACTTCCATTATGTCTTCGATTAGGTCAGTGAAAATCGACATCATGCAGCGTTGGAAGGTCGCTGGAGCATTGCACAAACCGAAGGGGATTCTCCTGTATGCGTATGTTCCATATGGGCATGTGAACGTCGTCTTCTCCTGATCGTCTGGATGGATGGAAATCTGAAAGAAACCTGAATAACCATCTAAAAAGCAGTAGTAAGGGTGGTTAGCCAATCTTTCAAGCATCTGATCAATGAAAGGAAGTGGGAAATGATCCTTGCGAGTTGCAGCATTCAGTTTACGGAAATCAATGCACATGCGATGACCAGTAACTGTTCTAGTAGGGATTAGTTCATTCCTTTCATTTGTTATAACAGTGATCCCACCTTTTTTAGGTACTACGTGAACGGGGCTGACCCACTTACTATCAGAGATCGCATAGATTACACCAGCTTGTAGAAGTTTCATTATCTCTTTCTTTACAACATCTTTTAGATTTGGGTTTAGCCTCCTCTGATGTTCTACAGAAGTCATCGATTCATCTTCCGGGTGTATTCTATGCATGCACAGATCAGGTGAAATGCCAGGTATGTCAGCTAGAGAATATCCTAGTGCCTTACGATATTTTCTAAGTTCACATAAAAGCAGAGCAGTCTCGGCATTGTTCAAGTCGGCATTCACTATGACAGGATATGTGGAATTGGGTCCAAGGAATGCATACCTGGGTCCCTTGGGAAGGGATTTGAGCTCTACCTTTGGAGCTTTCAGCTCGCTCCACGAGTCATTGTTCTGAGATGTCGGAACAGTCGGGTTCTGAGGCGCGGTTGTTCCAGTTGTTTTGCTGAGCTCGCTGTTCTCCCCCAGACTTAGATTTGCTACTATCTTTTCCATACTTCTGGCCGAATCCAGGACTTTGGCATAGGCATCAGCATCAATACTTTCTAAGCTTTGCTCGGCTTCAGCTCTGACTAAAGCAAGTTCAAGAGGGTCATCGGTGAGAATCTCCTCAATCATTCCCTCATGTGGTTCTAGCAGATCGCTCTCTTCTTGGACAGTAAAGGTCTGTCCATCCAGCATTGGTTTCTTGAGCATCTGATTCATCTCAAACTTCATCACAATGTCTCCGAGATGGAGATCAATTTTCCCTTGTCGAACGTCTATGATAGCTCCCACAGTGCACAAAAATGGTCTTCCCATGATCAGGGGGTCTTTTGATTCTTCCTCGAGTTCCAGAACAACGAAATCGGCAAGGACAAGCGTGTTCCCAACCAGAACTTGGAGATCTTCAAGGATTCCAACGGAGACTTCACAGATCGATCAGCAAACACTAAGGACATCCTGGTTGGCTTGAAATCCGTATAACCAAGGCGCTTAGCCACAGAGTAAGGCATAAGGTTTATGCTTGATCCTAGATCGACGAGTGAGCATGAGAAGACTGTTCTCCCTATCTGGACCGAGAGGACAAATTTTCCCGGATCACCCAGTTTCTTGATCCTTTTGTTCTGGAGCACTGCGCTGCACTCTTTAGAGACGATCATGAACTCGCTGTCATCAGATATCTTCCCAGAGATTAGTCCCTTCACAAAACTGCGCATGGATGGTATCATCTGGATCGCACTCATCAGAGGAAGTTTGACCGTTAGGTCTTCCAGCATCTTTCTGCACTTCATCTCCTCCTTATCCTTGCGCGTAACCTTAGCTGAAACAGGGTAGGGTACTTTTGGTACATACTGACGAGCAGGGGAAGATTCTGCAATCGGTGGAACAGCCCCGGCAGGTTGCTCTGCATCAGTCGGAACAGTCTCAATAGGTTGTCCTTCCTCTTCCTCATCTGTAGGTACGGCTTCAGGCGGTTGATCCGACTATTTCTGCTTCCCTTTCTCGGCCTATGTGAATCTCCTGGTGTCCAGATCAGTCAGTTGCTTCCCACTCCTTAGTGTGACTGCGTTGCACTCCTTGGGATTCTTATCTGTTTTTCCAGGAAGAGTACCTTGCTGTCTCTTCACACTCTCAGCAGTCTGAGCAATCTGAATATCCATCTGTCTCATGTGGCTTGAAGACATTATCGTACTTGGCACTTAGGTCATTGAACATATGGTTCATTCTGGTGTCGATGTCGTTTGTGACCTGATTCAGTGCTTTTCCTTGGATCTGCTGTCCTTGGAGCAGTTGGCTCATCATCAATGCAAGACTCTTCATATCATCCTGTGGAGCAGTCAGAGCCGGTTGTGCAGCTTGATGATTAACCGGCTGTTTCTGGTTTTGGAACTGGGCATTCTGAGCCGGGCTGAGGACATAGGTTCTTCCTTGATTTCCATACCCCCTTTGGTATCCACTGTTCTGACCCTGATTTCCTTGAGCGTTTTCTGTGTTACCGTCTGGCTTAGGGTTGTTAAACAGGTGGGGATTGTTCCTCACGTTAGGGTTCGGGTGATAGTTCTTGAACTGCCATCCTTGCCCATTAACATAGCTCACTTCGTGCTGATCTTCAGCCGACTGATCTGACTCTGATGTAGCTTCCGCGGTTGCTTTATCCTGAGGGGATTCTTCCGTGATGAAGACCTGATTCTGATTACTCTTAATCAGCTGATCGACCTTGGCAGAGAGCTCATCAATCTTGTTGTTGTCAATGCTGTTCACCTTCTGTGTGCGATCAGTCTCGTGGTTATTATCAGCTGAGCTTGAGGAAATGTTCTCAATCAGTGCGAAGGCACCTCGAGTGGATTGGGTCATGAAGTCTCCATTACTGGCTGAGTTCAAAGCATTCCTGTACTCCCAACCTACTCCATCGTAGAACACTCCAAGCAGATAGTCTTCCTCAAAACCGTGATGTGGGCACTCTCTTTGGTAGACGTTGAATCGTTTCCATGCATCGCAGAAAGGCTCATCTACTAGCTGTTTGAAGGTCGCGGTCTTCTGTCTCAGAGCTGCCGTCTTCGATTTCATGTAGAAGTGGCTCAAGAAGGCAGATCGAACTTGTTCCCAAGTGGTGAGAGATCCAGTAGGTAGGGAATCTAGCCAGCGAGCAGCCTTCCCATCAAGCGAGAAAGGGAACAGGGTACACTTGATGTAATTGGGTGGTACTCCATTCGCTTTAGTGAACCCACACATTTTCTCAAAATGCTCAATGTGGTCCATCGGTATTTCTGCAGGAAGTCCATTGAAGATCTTCCTTTGCACTAGACTTATCAAGGCCGGCTTAATCTCAAAGTCTTGCCTAGTGCACGGTGGAGGGTTGATGGCAGATCGCGTAGTAGGCAGATTATGCAGTAGATTTCTCTGGCTGATCGGAACAACCTCCTCCGGTTGATTCTGCTGATTCGCAGCGTTCAGAGCTGCTTGCTCGGCAGCAGCTTGCTGGCTTGGATGGTTTGCTGCATCTGCTGCATCTGTTGTTGCATGAGTGCAAACGCAGCAGTGAGATCATCCTGGTGATCACCCATGTTGGTGTTCGTAGGTCTAGGTTGTTGACGGTTCTGTCGTTCCAATCTCGCTAGTTCTTCGTTGGTAAGCTGATGCAGTGGTCCTTGTGCGTTGCTCGAGTATGCCTACTGGTCATGCAACTGGATCATCAGCTGGAACAAAGAAATATAAGCTAGTTAGATATCTTAGACCAGATGTGAAACCAAAAAATAGAGGTAAAAAAAAAAATCTGGTCCCCGTCGCAACGGCGCTAAAACTTGATACACTAAAAATGAATCCTTGCTACTGCCAAGTTAACAGTTGTAATTATAGTACTTTAGATTCAAATCCAGAGGACCAGTCTACACTTTATTTCTATGAGTTTCGAAATCAAGCTAAGAAGGAGAATTGGTTTGGTTTTAAGAAAGACGATAGGAAACAAGTAAAACTAGAGACTGATTCAAATTAACAAGTAGCTAGCCCAGGGTGTTTCATTGGGTGTTGAATCGGAGCCAAACAATTATTCAAGCGCAAGGAAGCACTTTCTAGAAATCGGGTCACTCAGCTGGAACACCCCACTGTCGTGGTGGTGATCTCTTTGCAGATCAATCGCACCATCTAACTGTCGTTGAGATGAAAATCGATTGTAAGCTTGGAGAACAAGCCCGATCAGTTACTACCCTAATATCTACTTTCGCTGATTAGGGATATTAAGCTCATTCAATACAAGTCAAGTTATCTCCTAAGTGGTTAACTAGGTGATGCACTTAGAATCAAACAATAAGTGATCAGATTAATGAAAGCATTAAGAACAGTATGAATGAAGAATTAATTGAAATCGCTTATCTATGTTTAGCTCATGTCTCAACACCCTAAAAACCCTAGGCGAGCTAGGTCACTACTCGGCCATGATGCAAATAATCAAAGACATAATTCCTGAATAATATTGCATAAGAACAAGAGTAGAAACAAAAGGGTTCAGATGATCTTCTCTATGAGAGGATGGATTCTTCTCCCTTACAAGTTGCAGATCGCAAAGCTAATAGTTCTCTTGTAAAAACTAGCGTAAGAAAATAAAATAGGGTCGATGGCGTTTTTATAAGGAGGCGCCAATAGGTAGAAAAGAGATTAGGGCAACCGGGCTTAAATTCCCGTAATAGGAGATTCCTTATTCGTCAGGAACAATCTCGGGATCACTCCGTCTGATTGTTCCGCTTGAGTGTTCTCCGCAGAATTACTCCAAGAAGACTTCTTCTCTTCATGCACCTTCTCTTCACTCTTCTACCAACTCCAGAACCTGTAAAAGATCAAAAAGAACTAGACTGACACGGGTTAGAGACTCGAATCGAATGAAAACGTGCATATAATGATGTGAAAAACACCATATATCAAGAAATCAAAAAGAAATAGTTCTTTATGAGAAAAGGTACCTTGAGTTCTTGGGAGGTATTTGGGTGAGTGATGTGAGTTGGTTTTGGCATTGTAGATAAAAGTTTTCCATGTTTATGTTTGGGGGAAGGGTAGAACAATGGAGATTGAGCATTGTATGCATGAGTTGATCCCTTTCTTAGATAAATTATGTCCAATCTCAAGACTACTTTTTTTGAGAGTGAACCACCCATTGAAAAACCCTTTGAACATCTTGTTTCACTTTGCATCAAAGCCTTTTTCACCAAACCAAATGACTTGGACCATTTGACCATTTGCAAGAGATCTTTTGAGTTTGCTTAATGATTGTTCGAGAGTAAATGGATTTGTGGTTTGTTGATTCATGATGAATGAGTGTAGGGATCAAAAGAGTTGAGACAGGCCTTGAGAAGTTAGAGTTGGAAAAAGTGTTTGCTCTAGCTAGTTGGTATGATTATACAAGGTTATCAAGTTGAGAACTAAGAAGAGAATTCTTTTGGTTATGAGTCCCCTCCTTCAAACCTCTCCTCCTTAGTCCTTGCTAGTTTACTTGTGGACAGGTAAAGGACTAGTGTGGGGGAGTTGATGTCTTGCATATTTTCATTGATTTAGCCATCTTTATATTGCATTCTTTGTCTTCTAGGCTAAGGTTTAGGCATTTTTAGGATTATTTTGCATTCATTTGTCCTTATTAGGTGTTGGAGTATGCTTTGGTGTGATTTGAGGTGTTTGGGAACCTTTTGACCCAAAAAAAGAAGTGAAGATTCAAGTTTTGCTATGAAAAGAGAAGTGAACTCATGAGATGGAGAAGATGGACCGGGGAAACTAGACAAGGGAAAGGAACCCGGCCAGGAAGAGAAGTGTCCGGGTAGAACAGACCGAGTACACACACCCAGTCGGTTGGACGCTGAGCAGAACACGTCCGGACCGGGTAGAACGCACCGGCCACACATACCCGGTCGGGAAGGACACAGGCAAAACACGTCTGGACGACCGGGGAGGATGGACCGGTTACACGCACCCGGTCGGGAAGGAAGAGATCAAGGCGCGTCCGGATGACCGGGGAGGAGGGACCGGGATGCTGAACTCGGACGGGCTGGACGACGACAAAGACAGGCTTGGACCGGGTTGTCAGGACCGGGTTAGGTCATTTGGCTTACCCCTGACCGAAAATTCAGGCCTTCTTCCTATTGGCTGAAGCCAATTTTACTCCAAGAACTTTTTAGTAATTTGTAATAATGTCTCTAGGTTTTCTAAACCTAGTATAAATACTCTTTTTAACCCTTAAGTGGGATTATGTTATTTTCTCTCTAAGAACACAAACCTTTTGAGTAAAGCTTTATCTTTGAATCATCTCATCTCATCTTTGTGTTCTTGATTGTTTGATTTCATCTCCTTTCTTTCTCTTCATGATTAAGCTTGAATTCCTCATGGATTTAAGAGTAGTCATGGTGATTAGTGAGTAGTCCTCTTTGGATTCATGGGTTAGGGAGACAATGGGGTGATTAGGCTAGATCTAGGGTGTTTTAGTGTAGATCTATCTTGTTCCTTGCTAGTAGAGTGCTTTTAATGCTATTTTAGAGTTGGCCACTCTAAAGTTGAGCTTTAGGCATTTCATGCCCGAAAGGTGTTCTATGAAATGTCTGAACCAACTCTACTAAGCTTTTAACATTCTTTACCAAAGAGATTTGTTGTTAAAGGTGTTAAGATGGCTATTAGGCTTGTTCTTAATGATTGCTTAGATAATATTCAACCTAAGAGATTATATGCTTGAGTTATCTTTGTGGATGAGCATTATCTAGAGGTAGATCTTGTTTAGAATTGTGCCTGGGCCTAAGGTTGATAGATTGATTGTTTGCTGCCACCCTTAGATTGATACTTGATCTCCAAAGGTCAATTCCCTTAGTCCATGAGTTCTTCCATCTCATAAAGAAAGAAAGTTTTATCTTTTATTGCATTTTAGATAT
Organism: Brassica nigra; assembly: GCA_016432835.1. Classification (NCBI taxonomy): domain Eukaryota; kingdom Viridiplantae; phylum Streptophyta; class Magnoliopsida; order Brassicales; family Brassicaceae; genus Brassica; species Brassica nigra. The sequence goes on from CM028245.1 coordinate 36,869,151, forward strand.
TGTCTTAGTTTAATAATCATCTCCTTTAATGATTGCATTTAGATTAAGCATAGGCTTGCATTCCCTTTGCTTTGTGATCACTTAGAACTGGTTCGACAATCTTATATACTACATCATTTGATTAGGACCCTTGAAAAGTCCTATCATCAGAATGCTCATTCACTAACATATCTCAACCATCTAATCCCTTAGGTTGAATAATATGAAAGCAATCATTAAGAACAAGTCTACTAGCTATCTTAACACCTTTAACAACTAATCACTTAGGTAAAGGATGTTAAAAGCATTGAAGAGTTGGTTCAGGCATTTCATAGAACACCTTCCGGGCATGAAATGCCTAAAGCTCTATTTTGAAGAGGCCAACTCCAAAATATCAAGAAGAACACTTTACAAGCAAGGATCAAGAAGGATCTACTCTAGAACATCTTAGATCTACACTTAATCACCCTTAGTCTCCCAAGCCCATGAACCCTAGATAGATCTACTCACTAATAGACATGGAAAACCTTAAAACCATGGATGATTCAAGGTTAAACATGATAAGTGATTGAAATAATCTAGTAATACAAAAGAAATAGATGAAGAAGGATTCAAGATCCAAACTTTATTTAAGATCTAAAAGTGTTCTTGAGAGAAAAGAAGTTAAGTCCCAGCTTTGGGATCTAAGGGTATTTATACAGGACTTAAAAATTACTAAAAGGTCCCTGGGGTCAATTAGGCTTCAACCAATAGGAAAAGAAGCTGAAATTTGGTCTGGGGCCGAGCCAAAAATCCAACCCGGTCCACTCTACCCGGTCTGCTCTCTCGCCCAGCTTTGTCCAGCTCCCGACCGGGTATCTCACCCCGGTCCAAATGTCCTTCTTCCGACCGGGTAGCTCATCCCGGTCGAGCTTCCCCGGCCTGGCCTCGTCCAGCAGTGTCTCTTCCAACCGGGTGGCTGTACCCGGGCCAGTCTTCCCGGCCAGCTTGATGTGCTTCTAGTAAACTGATCATAACTCCTCCAATACAGCTGCAAATGACTTGAAACCACTTCCATTGGAAAGCTAACTCAATTTTCTGTGTCTCCACAAAATCGTAGCAACAGAACACATATCTAAGGCCTCCGTCCATGCTCATCTTTGTCTCGACCAGATCATGGATAGACTTCTCTTTTCATGGCCAAACTTGATTCTTCACCTCTTTTTGGGCCATAAAACTCCCAAACACCTCAAACCACACCAAAGCATGCTCCAATACCTGATAAGGACAAATGAATGCAAAATGGATCCTAATGATGCGTAATCCCTAAATTATATGATCAAAATGCATAAGATATGAATGCTAAAAAACATGTAAATATGCAAGACATGAATAAGTACTAATTTAACAAGTAAGAAAGATAAACCTGACCAGAGTGAATATCGATCGATATGCATAGGTTGGCATCAATCGTCGCAGCTGATGGTATGTCGAATGATTTCGACTACTCCTCATCGCTCGATGTATTGGTTATCATTCTACTTGGATCTTATAAAATCTGCAAAAACGAATACGAAAATAAATACTAGTAATTAAGAAAACTAAATTGAAATACCTAATAGTGGGTTGCCTCCCACTCAGCACTTTGTTATAGTCATTTATCTTGACTTTGGAGGTGTTTAGGCTAGTTGGTGGAAAAACAGCTACTTGTTGGAATACAATCATCCACATTATCTCTGCACATTCTGAACCATGCTGCAATGAAACTTCTTGTGGCCTCATCACTTCTGCTCCATCTTCAGTGTTGCATTTGAGATGTTTTGTAGCCTCTGTTGAAGAGCTTCAATACTGCATTGATGTCATCCTATCTTATCATAGGCATATGCTGATAGCTCCTTCAATTCCTCTTGCATTGAGTCTATTTTGTCATGCATAAGCTTATCTGGATAGCAGAGATCTGGCAAAGCGTAGTGGTCAACTGGATGCTCCATGTCGATTGACGTGGCATGATGATTATCGCTCGGCGGTGACTCACAGGAATCGATCTATGACATAGTGTGGGTGTCGATCGATTCCGAGTACTCTGTCTCATACTGTGCTCCACAATGGCATGCTGCAATATAGCCAAGATCATATCCAATATCCACGAGGTTGACCTGTTGTTTGACAACACGGACTGGGTCATAGTGGATGTCTGGATCTATCAGTGTCAGGGACAATCTGTTTGTGTTCATGTCACATACAGCTCCTACTGTAGCCAAGACATGAAATGGACAAGGGCATTACCAATCTGCACCTCAAGGTCTCTGATGATACCTCCTGAGTTCCTCTATGAACAGTCCACAAAGGTGAAAGACTCTGAAGAAGACTCGACATTCAGACCCAGCTGGTCTGCCATAACCCTAGGTAGGATGCTGACTGATTCTCCTGTGTCACAAAGTGCATGGAGAAATTTAATACCCTTCACTAGACATGGTATTGCAAACTTCCCAAGATCACTTTTCTTCTTCAATGTGATCCTCTGTTTCATCCTTTCTCTGACATGATGAAACATTCTCCTAATGTCCTCCTCAGTCTCCTTTGTCCCTCTTAAGAACATCCACAATCTGTTTGTGAAATAAACCTCCCCAAAAGGTTTCTCCAGTGGGATTCTGAGGAGTCTCTTAGTGAAACCATCCATCTCCTTCTCATTAGCTTCCCTCTTCAGGTTTTTAGGAATCTTCTCCTTCCTTTTCCTCAACTTTTTCCCTTAAGTGGCCTTATCAACTTGCATAGACTCTGTTGTAGTGTCTGAAGGTTTGCTGGTAGTCTCTGGCTGGTTAGCTGATGGTTTAGGTGGTGGTCTGAGTGCATTGATTCGGGATATATCAATAGGTAGTAACTGCACTCGGTATGTGAGAGGTGCTCGTCGATCGATGTGAGATGGTGAATGTCAATCGATGTTGGTCTCTCTGTCGATCGTTGGCTGGCTCGGGCTGTCGATCGATGTTGACGTAGAAAGGGGAGGGTGAGTGTGGATGCCGCTCTGCGAATTCTTCATAAGTCATAATTTGTACTGCACTGCAATTCGTAGTCGACTCGGCAGGTGACATCGATCGATGTTGGTAGAGGTCTGTCGATCGATGTGTGTCCTTCGATATCGGTCGACGCCAATGTGATCCGCCGAAACTCAAGCTTCTCATGCTTCACCACTTGCCAGAAATCATCATCTATATTGGCATTGACGTGGTGCTTCATGCTTTCATCTCCTGCCTCTCTTGTCAAGGCTTCCTATCTCTTAACAGCTTCCCCAGTCTCAACAACCTTCATCTCAAGCTTCCTAACCTGAGTGCCTAGATTCTCAATCCTTGTGTTCAGATCGGTGTATAGAGAATCAATTTTCCGATTGAAATCCACTGTTACCTTCTGTTGTCCTTCAAGAACTCGATCAAGCATAGTCTCAATCTTGCTCTCCTGAGTCTGTGGTGGTGGATTCTGGTAAGCTGAATTCTCATAGTTTCTGCTGTTGTTGCTGTAGGGTTTCTGAAACTGTGAACTCTGGTTGTAGTTACTCCTCTGACCATTGCCATAGAAGTTCCTGTTTCCATTCTGGTTTCCAGACCTCTAAAATCCAGTACCTCCAATGTAGTTCACATCTTCTTCTCCTTTTGTGTCTACAGCTTCTTCTTCTTCAGCTGACCAGACTTGATTCCTGAGAAGCTCATGAACAGCATCTAACTTTGCTGTAACTTCTTCCATCTGATCCTTCCCAAGGGATGCAGCAGACTTCTTCCTCTCAAAGTCAGTGTTCTTGGTGCTGCTGCTGTTTGCTAGATTCTCTATAAGTCTCACAGCCTCTTCTGGATTCCTGGTGTTGAAGTTCCCCTTGCTAGCTGTATCAAGATCCATCTAATAACTCAGGACGATACCTCTGAAGAAAGTGCTCAGCAGTTGCACTTTATTGAATCCGTGGTGTGGACAGTCTCGCTGGAAGAACTTGAATCTGATCCATGCGTCCTTGAAAGACTCTCCAGTCTTCTTTATGAATGTAGCAATTTTGCCCCTTAAGTCTTCAGCGCGTGCCTCATAAAAGAAGTTACGCAAGAAAGCGTTCTTGATGCCGGTCCAGGATGTAAGAGATCCTGTGGGTAGCTGCTTAAGCCAATGCGAAGCTTCTCTAATCAGAGAGTATTTAAAAAGCTTACAGAGTAGGTAGTCCTGAGGGACTCCATCCATGCGGATAGCAGCAATAAGATCCTCGAACCTCTCAAGATGGTCCATAGGATGCTCGTGTGGTAACCCATAGTAGGGTATTTGTGACACGAGTGTGTAGTACTGTGGCTTCAGGTCGAAATTCGTCTTCTGAATCTCTGGATGGCGAATGGCTGATATGTTGGCGTAGTATTCATCTGGATGGTTGTAGTCAGTCAGTGACCTTGGTCGAACAGCCTCATCTATAGGTTGAACGGCTCCTGTAGCATCAGTATTGGGCTCAGGGATTACACTCCCCTGTGCATCTAGTTTCAGACCTGTTGCAATACGCAGATGACCATCCTGGTCGTACAGGTTTCCATTCTCATCCCGTCTGAGAATAACAATCGCAAAAATGCTTCGCGACTGAGTATCGATCAATGTACGAGGTGTAGTGTCGATCGATGTCGAGCGATGAGACTCGGTCAACGGTCTGTGCGAGAATCAGTCGACGCGAAAGTTGTTGTGTTGATCGATGTGGAATGTAAGTCTTTGCGGATTGAGCTTTCCAAGTCAGCAGGATCTTCTGAGAAAAGCAGTTGTTTGACCTTGTTGCTTCTGGTACTGCTGGGTATGCACCTGAAAAGACAAGAAAAAAAATTATATTAGAAAGGGGGTAAAGAAAAAGAAAACCTAGAATCAATCAAATTAAATCTAATGGCGATCAAAGCTCCCCGGAAACGGCACCAAATTTGATGTCACTCAAATTACCCTAAGGAGTGAATTACTCTCTCAAATAAGAGGTTCAGTTGTAATACTTAGGGATCGAATCCACAACGAGCTAGGGAACCTTTTAAATCTAATCAGAAAATCAATTCTATGTGAATTGTGATTTTTATAGTTTAAAGCAATGTAAATAATCCTATGTGAGCAAGGTAGTTGCTCGACTAACAAGATGATTAGGTTGAAACTTTAATTGGAAAATGCTAGACGTAGGGTTTCTATTCAGGTATTCAGAGGTTATAATCCTATAGATGCCTAACAATTGCTTGCATGATATATTAGAGCTCAACTACTTTATTTAACAACAACTCAATCAACTCTTGCAATTTTTGGACGAGCCTATTAACTAGACCTAATGACCAGAACAAGAATGTTTGATCACCAGCAGTGTCGATCGACGATCTTAGAGAGATATCGATCGATGAACCTTTCACGATGTCGATCAATTGTCCAGTAGGGTTGAATGATGCTCACTAAGCTTCCTAGATCAGCAAATCACCTTACTCTAGAAAACTTAGCTCAATAGATAGGACAGGACGGTATTATTCAAGAGTGCTCAAACATACAAAGTTTCTAGGGTTCAATATTCTAGTTAGCAATTCTAGAACAAGCATTAAGAACAACCTATTGATGAATATCACAATTTAGCAATCTATAGTTGGGGCTAATCCCTTTAACCTATTTGAACCCTAAATCTAAAAATGAAACTACTTAGACATGGCTAAGCAATTCATAAGACAAGCAAAGTAAGAAAACTGCATAGTCTAGATAATAATAACAGTAATAGAGTTCCAATCACAAATCTCTCTGGATCTTCTCTCCAACTCTCAAAATCTCTCTAAACTTTTGCTGTGAAAATAAGAATAAAATTAAGCTCTTTTGCCTCCTAACACCTAGGCAAGTATTTATCTATTAGGTTAAAAATTCGTTAGGGGCAATCTTGTAATTTGGTGAAGTTTTGGGCTATAAGTCGGCTTGAACCAAATCAGGCTTTTCGCGCCTCGATATCGATCGATGGCACAGGTTGTGCATCGATCGATTATTGTCTCTTAATGTCGACCTCTGGTTTGGTTTGATGGACCGTTCGGATGAAATCTCTTTTGTAGTATAAAATTCTCCAAAATCATCACTTTACTCCAAAACACTCCTCAACCAGAAAACATACCTAATAGACTAGAAAACATAATACTTATATAGTAAACACCAATATACCATGGGTAAAAGTAAGTCAAATCCATGGTGTGTCACCAACCCGCGACCTGACCCAGCAAATACCCGCGCCTCGACCCGTCGACGACCCAGGTATGATTTCTTCACCTTTTCTTGCCCAACCCCGATAACCATCCTTCCAACCCAAACTAGTTCGACCCCTATGACCTAAATCAACCTTCTCTCCCTCATTTCATCCTCTTCCCAAATCTTATAACCTCTTTGACCTCAACAACACCAAAAACACCATATCTCACTCAAATCTCCACTAAATCACTCCATTTTTTTTCTAAATCCAAGTCTTCACCCTCATAGTCTATTTCCTTGAGTCCATTATTATTTTACATTCATCCACAGCAAGGTATGGTTTCTTTAAGTTCAAATTCGTAATGCTCATGAACCCTAAGAAATTGAACTTGAAATTGGATCATTATCATGCTAGATTCTTGTGAAATAGACTAGGGAAGGCTTATATATCATGCTGGGTAGTTGATTTCATGGTGAATTTGAGTTGAATTTGAACTTTGTAAAATTAGGGTTCATGAGATTTGGAGATTTTTCAAAAGTTTCTTAATTGAGGTTGATTGTGGTTTAGATTGGTTAGCTAAGATGTTGTAGAGCTTGATTAGGATGTAATCTCGATCTGCACCAATTGCTCATGGTTTTTGTTTGATTGAAACTCTCATGTTCACAATAAAAAAAAGTTTTGAACATGAGAGCTTCACCCTTAGCTCATATCTCTCTTGTTGCAAGCTTGATTGCATTGTGATAGCTTTTGCTTAGGTTGCTGATCCTAGATTGAGCTCACAATTGCTTATTCAAGTTTCCCTCTTTCAAAAGCTTTATCCTTTCTTGTGCCTACTCTCTTCCAAGGTTTGAACTTTCAGGTACCAATGGGAAAAAATGTGAAGCTCAGATTACAGAAGAGAGAGAAGAGGCTACAAAGAGTGACTGCTCAGTTTGGGAAAGCATTAGGCTCCATGCAAGAATGTGAAGAGGATCGTAGGCAGCAAGCTTTGAACATGCTAAGAACAAAAGCAAATGCTAAGACAGAAGGCAAGAAACCTGTAGTTGAAGAGAGTGCTGATGATGATGGTGAAGCGCCTTCTCCCTTAGAGGACAGTGAGGGGTGTAGTGAAGATGAGCAGGGTCCTCTCACGAAGGCCAAATTCAATGCTAATAGGGATATGAGGAAGAAGCCTACTGAAGATGAGCTGGTAGAGCACATGAGGCGTGGTGTTTCTTGGTCTCAACAAGATTTGTTGATAAGGTGATCTTGAAGGAGTTGGAGATTGAAGAAGACATCCAAGCCATGCTATAACACATGAACATGGGAAGCTTCTACACCATGGCTCACCCTACATTCAAAGAGGTCTCATGCCAATTCTTGGCATCACTGGAGGCAACCTTTCACACCTCCAAGAATGTGAGGCAAGGATTGGGAAAGATACAGTTCAAGATTGATGGGAGAACCCACTCCATGACCTTCAAGGAGATTGGGCAGGTGCTTGGCCTTCAAGACCAGAAAGAACCATCTTTTCCAAGGCTTGCCAAAGTCAAAAGAGAGCAGAACATCACAAGCTTAACTTGGAAGCTGCTATCAGGTAAGAATAGGAGCGCCAACAGTGACAAGAACGCCTCTATTAGACATCCTTCGGTGCGCTATCTCCACAAGTTGCTTGTCCACACCATATTCCCAAGGAAGGAAGTAGGAACGGTCTTTGGAGATGAGTTGAAACTTCTACACCAAGCTGTCCAACACTATGCTTCCCCTGTAATACCCCTGGCCTAGGGTATCAAGTCAACGCAAGTCAACTCACTCAGATCAAGCCAGACTTGGATGGAGAAGCTATTAGAAGACATGAATAGAGGTTCAGTCGAGACATTTTGGAGAATGGTCGAGAAGAAACGAGACTTGGTCGAGGACATGGAATCGAGCCGCGATATGGTCAAGGTGGAGTAAGGGCGTTTTAGCAAGGACTGCAAATCAAGTAGGACTCAATCTCAATCATCATATGGGATAAAATAAGACATTTGGCCTAGTCAGAATGGAGTTGGAACGAGCCAAAGCAAAGATGGTCGATGGAGGTTCCAGAGATGGTCGAGACAGAGGTTTGGCATCGGGCAAAGGACGAAGAAGAATATTTTGATTCCAGGAGCTTAAGGATCAACCTAGAAATATTGTCTAAGGCATTTGAAGACATATTTTGGAGTTTGGCCAAGACAAAACCAAGATGGTCCGGAGAAAGGCAGTTTTGGCCGATATGGTCGAAATAAGCTAGCCAAGGGAAAAGGAAGCCAAATGAAGATGTGCAAACATGGCAAAGGAGTTCAAAAGGATGTTTTACACATTTCCACAACTTTTGAAGAAGGTCAACTCAGAATCCAAAGTCAACCAAAGTCAAAGGAGAGAGAATGCACCTTATTGGTCCATTTAAGCCATCCGGCCAACCAATAGGAGCATGCCACATGGAGGGGAACAAATTCCTTTAATCCTGGAAATCATATAGAATAAATCAAGGGATCTTATGGTGAACAAATCAGAGGCAAAAGACTTCTAGAGAGCAAGAAGACATGGAGATACCATTTGTTCCCAAAATGGGCTACATTTGGTAATGGAGCTAAAGAATGAAGAATCTCTCTTCTACATCAAAACCACGACATCTAAGCTTCATTAGGTGATCCAATAGAAGTTTTAAATTGGGCTGGAGCACAAAGAAATCAGTTTAGGAGATTGAAGACCCAAAGGAACCCAAAAGGGCAATTTTGGTGGTTTGGTAAAGAAAGAAGAAGTAGTGTGGAAACATGTCAGGCGCCAAAGAGTCCATACAGTGGTTCTTCACCAACACTCAGAGGTATACAGAAGCTAGAAAGGAAGGCCTGAGGAGTAGGTTTACCAGCTGTTGTGCAAAGGAGCCATTTTTGCCTTAAAAATGGGTTATGTGGCAAAGTGACTTGGAGATCAAGTTTTGATCTGAATTTTCGTAAACTTGACCTTCGAGGTAAAGTAATTAACCTTCCAGAAGATGGGGCATAAATGACTTGATTCAGAGTACTTAGATGCATGCATGAATTTGGAGAGTATTTTGGTGACAAGTGTGTGTCCACTTGCCAAGTAATTCCAACCGCTTCCCTGGCTATAAATGCCCCGCTTAGGTTGAGTTTTAGAATTTAGAAACCTCCCTGAGCCTTCTCTCTTAGTCGATCTTATGGTTTGTTCTTGAGAGAAAAATGACTAAAAACCGTTAAATTTTTAAAGTGAGTGAGGTGAGTGTAGAAGGCTTTTGCGTGAGCTTATACATGTCCTAGGATCTCTTGTAGAGTGCTAGGAGAGGTTGTAAGGCTTTGAATTTGCGTTCATAAGTTTCATTCCCCTCTTAGCTTTTAGCCTCTCTTTAATCGGTTTTTGGGAAAACCCTTAGATCTTGTGCTTTTGGAGTTTGCTGCGGTTCTTGAAGACCTAGGTGGGTTCCCTGTGTGTGTTGTGTGTTACTAACCGTGTGTGTGTGCAGGTGGAAGAGCTTGAACCGTGTGGTTCTTGTGTTAGAACCGCCCTTGCGGTTTGTGTGTGTGTGTGTGGGAGATTGGTAGTCCCCATGCTTGAGTGTTTATTTATTTGAATGTATTTGTTGTGTTTGTGCATTGCATGTCTTGTTGTTAGGTTGTTAGATTTCTTGCATTGCATTGTTTAGATTTGTAGTTGCATATGTTAGTTTAGTAAAGCATGTAGATTTGAGTTTAACTCTCTCATGTAGTTCATATGAATTTGTAGTATAGAGTAGTTGGGGTTGCATAAAGATTTGAGTTTAACTCTCTCTTATGCTGGGTAGAGTTTAGGTTAGTCACTCTGATGAAAGGACTTTTCTAGGGTCCTAATCAAATGATGTAGTATATAAGATTGTCGAACCAGTTCTAAGTGACCACAAAGCAAAGGGAATGCAAGTCTATGCTTAATCTAAATGCAATATTTAAGGAGGATGATTATTAAACTAAGACAATAAGTAAAATGCAACAAAATGTAAAATTTTCTTTCTTATGAGGAGAATGAGACCCATGGGTATAGGGACCTGATCTAAAATGATTAAGGTTTAATCCAAGATGCCAACTTTTCAATCAATCTAATTCCTTATGCCTAGACAACAAAACTAAGCAAGCTCTATCCCTAGATGAATGCTCTTTTGCAATGATCACCCAAGTACACCAAATCCCTTTGGCTGTAATGATCAAAGCAAACATGGAGAATGAGTCTAATAGCAATCCTAGCTTCTTTGACAACTAATCCCTTAGGCAAAGCAAGCTAAAAGCATAGATGAGTTGGTTCAGGCATTTCATAGAACACCTTCCGGGCATGAAATGCCTATGGCTCTATGTTTGAGAGGCCAACTCAAATATAGCATTAAGAACACCAAATCAATGCAAGGAAAGGATAGATCTAACACTAAGCACCTTGGATCTACACTTAATCACTCAGAATCACCCTAACCCATGGATCTTAAATGGATCTACTCACTAATCCACATGCTTACTCTTAAACCCATGAGAGATTCAAGCTTAAACATGTAGAGAAAGAAAAGAGATGAAATCAAACAATCAAGAACACAAGATGAGATGATGAATCAAAGACAAAACTTTACTCAAAGGTTTGTGTTCTTAGAGAGAAAATAACATAAGTCCCAAATTAGGGATAACATGAGTACTTATACTTGGCTTAAAGCCCAAGAAACATAAAACAAGATTACTAAAAAGTCTTTGAGCCAAATGGGTCTAAACCAATTGGAATGGTGCATAAAATTTTGTTAGGGATGATCCAACAACATCCAACCCGGTCCACTCTACCCGGCCGTCCAGCTGGCCGCGTCCTTGCTCCGTCCGGGTTCACCAAGCCGTCCGTCTCACCCTGGTCTTCAGCACTCTCTTCACGACAGGGTGCTCCAAGCCGGACAGGCCACCCCGGTCGTCCCTTGGTCTGGCCGCGTTCTGTTCTCCCATCCGGGTGCTCTTACCCGGACACCACGTCCCCGGTCCGTCCGTCTGCTTCTCATCGTCCGGGTGCTTGGACCCGGACTGGCCACCCCGGACTGGTCTGCTCCGGCTTCCTCCTGACCGGGTGTCTTTACCCGGACGTGTCTACCCGGCCATCCGTCCTCCTCTCCCGTCCGGTTGCTCGAGTCCGGACGCATCAACCCGGTCATCCGGACGTGCTGATCAAATCTGATCCGACCGGGTATGTGTACCCGGTCTAGTCTACCCGGTCCAACTCTCATATCTTGATTTCACATCTCTTCTTATGGCCAATCTTGATTCTTCACTTCTTTTTGGGTCATAAGGTTCCCAAACACCTCAAATCTCACCAAAGCACACTCCAACACATGATAAGGACAAATGAATGCAAAATGATCCTAGACATGCCTAAACCTTAGCCTACAACTCAAAGAATGCAATAAAAAGATGGCTAAATAGATGAAAATATGCAAGACATCAACTCCCCCACACTAGTCCTTTACTTGTCCACAAGTAAACTAGCAAGGACTAAGGAGGAGAGGTTTGAAGGAGGGGACTCATAACCAAAAGAATGCTCTTCCTAGTTCCCAACTTGATAACCTTGTATAATCAAACCAACTAGCTAGAGCAAACACTTAATCCAACTTTAACTTCTCAAGTCCTATCTTAACTCTTTTGATCCCTACACTTACTCATAATGAATCCACAATCCACAAATCCACTTGCTCTCTAACAATCATTAAGCAAACTAAAAAGATCTCTTGCAAATGGTCAAATGGTCCAAATCATTTGGTTTGGTAAAATGGCTTTGATGCAAAGCAAATCAAGTAGTTCAAAAAGAATCTTTAAAGGTGGTTTACTCTCAAAACAAAGTAGCCTTGACATTGCACATAATATATCTAAGAAAGGGATCAACTCATGCATACAATGCTCAATCTCCATTGTTCTACCCTTTTCCCAAATACATAAGCAATATCCTCTTTCCCAATGCCAAAACCACTCACATCTCTCACCAAAAGATTCCCCCGAAACACTCAAAGATGCAATCTCATTTATAACTCTTTTTTTTGAAGTCTACAAGGGATTTTTCACACTTTAAACTCTTATCGCCTCTTTCTTAAATATTGCTAGCCCCCTTTTCATTATTCTTTTTTTTTATGCAAGTGAATGATCTAGACTTAATCCTAATGCAACTACATGATTCTTTTTGTGCTTTTCAAAATTTTCAATTTTTTTTTTTTGTTTTTCTATGCAATAACTATCTACAAATGCATGCATATGACATAAACACAAGACTATCAGCAACTTGACACCTCCCCTACACTTAATTCACACAGTCTGTGTTTGTTAAATGTAGAGAAGGGCCCAAAAGGAAATATAAATAAAATCTAAATGAAATGATGAATGGTATATACAAAGATAGGGTGTTGGAGTACCTCTATGGAGCGTGGGATGTGGCTGATGCCTCACCCTCAGAGTCATCTTCATCAGCTGTGGTGTTTAGGGAAGGTGACTTGTTTTCGGACTCGGATAAGGCGATGTAAGGGTTCCTCAAGGCGGATGGCTTGTTCTTGGTTCTAGGTGCAGAGGGTCATGAAGTGGCTGAGCAGGGAGTGCATTGAGAGCATCAAGATCAAAGTCCTCAGCCTTACAGCCAGCTACAGCTCCCCTAGCTAGAACATCAGCCACTTTCTTCAATAACCGAGCTGAAGCTTCAGCTTGCCTCTTCACGGTTCTTTTCAGTTCCTTGCCCTGGTGGGTGAGCTTGAAAATGGTTCTATCTTGAGCCCTGTTCCACCTCTGGAGGGTGCTGATCTGGTCATGAGCTTGGCGAAGGGGCCCAAGAGGCAGGACACTGGTGCATTGCTCGAACTTGTAGCGAGGAGGACCAAAGAGATGAGCAGTGGCTCTTCTGGTGTGCTCCTGATCATAGGCAGACTTTTTCCTTGCTGCCTTCTCACCTTGAGGAAGGGTCACAGGGCAAAGGAATCCATGACTCCTAAGGAGGTGCTCCTCACTGATGTCAAAGCTGATGTCTCCTGAAGTGCTCAACGGAGTGAGGTCTGAGTTAGGAAGCAACAGCTCAGCCTTTGCCACCTCTCGAATAGGAATAGATGCATCTCCCATCAAACCTTCCACTTAAGAACTGAGCCTTCTTCAGGTAAGATCCATCCAAGAAAGTAAGACCTACTCCATCATCACCCAAATAAATCCCCCTGGGAAGCCAATAATGGAGTTATCCATCCACCAATTCCAATCTGAGGACCTGAGTCACGGTTTGTCCAAGCCCAACTCTTGTAGTGCATGAAACGCTGAACAAAGAAACCAACTATACCAAAATCTGAGTAGAAGTCATCCGGGACAACAGGGAGCTGAGGAAAGGAAGCAAAGTGCCGGGCGGTTTGGTGAAGGAATCTCAGCTCTTCTCCAGCAACATTCCCTATCTCTTTCTTCTGGAAGAGGGTGTGGTTAAGCAGCCTGTGGAGATAGCGCATAATGGGATGCCTAATGGCACCATTCTTCTCTTTCTTGTGGCCTCCTCTCCCTTGTCCTGTTAACAAGGTCCACATTGATTCAGCAATGGTCTTGTCCTTAGGGGCTGTCTTGAGTGTGGGAAGTGAAGAATGTTTCTGATCCTCAAGGCCAAGAACTTCACCAATCTTTGTGAAAGACATGAAGTACACCTCACCCTCAATCTTGAATTTGATCTCTCCCCATCCTTGCTGTGCATGCTTGGAAGTGTGAAAGGTTGCTTCTAGTGTAGCCAAGAATTGGCAAGAGACTTCCTTGTGAGTAGGGTAGGCTGCTGAGTAGAGGCTTCCCATCTTCATGTGCTCAAGCATGGCTTGAACATCATCATCAAAGTACATCTCTTGCAAGATCATCTTATGAACAAATCTGGTAGGGACCCAAGCAATGCCATTCCTCAAAAGATCTACCAGCTCATCCTCAGTAGGTGTCCTGGACCTGTCCCTCTTGTCATACTTTGATTTAGGATCAGCATGCTCATCATTAGAGGATATCTCATCCTCTTCACCTTCACTCTGCAACTATTAGCTTCTTGCCTTGTTTCTTTGCTCTAGCCCTTGCCAACTTCTCTTCCATGGTGTGCTGGTTAAGGCTTTCTACATTCTCTTGCACAGGATCTGGTGCTCTCCTAGGTGGAGTCATAGCCCTCATAGTGTGAGCAAGTGCATGAACACCTTTGTTGTTGGTTCTCCACAACAAGAGCTCTCACACTAGAGTGTCTTGGTGCCTTTGCTCTCTTGGGAGGAGCCTGCTTGTTAGCACCATCAGTCACACTGTCCCCAGCAGCTGTTCTCTTTCCATCCCTCTTGGCTTGCTTGTGAGCATCATCAGCCATACCCTTATCAGCAACAACTCTCTTCCCATCGCTCTTGGCTTGTGCTTTTTTCCTTAGCATTGCCAAAGCTTGCTGGCGACGCTCCTCTTCTGAACCAGGCTGTGAACCCAAAGATTTCCCAAACTGAGCAGTGTGTCTTGCTGCAAGCTCTTGCTTCTCAACTTCTATATCAGCTTCACTCTTTCGCCCCATTGGTACCTGAAATTGTAAACCTTGGAAAAGAGTGAATTTGCGTTCATAAGTTTCATTCCCCTCTTAGCTTTTAGCCTCTCTTTAATCGGTTTTTGGGAAAACCCTTAGATCTTGTGCTTTTGGAGTTTGCTGCGGTTCTTGAAGACCTAGGTGGGTTCCCTGTGTGTGTTGTGCGTTACTAACCGTGTGTGTGTGCAGGTGGAAGAGCTTGAACCGTGTGGTTCTTGTGTTAGAACCGCCCTTGCGGTTTGTGTGTGTGTGTGTGGGAGATTGGTAGTCCCCATGCTTGAGTGTTTATTTATTTGAATGTATTTGTTGTGTTTGTGCATTGCATGTCTTGTTGTTAGGTTGTTAGATTTCTTGCATTGCATTGTTTAGATTTGTAGTTGCATATGTTAGTTTAGTAAAGCATGTAGATTTGAGTTTAACTCTCTCATGTAGTTCATATGAATTTGTAGTATAGAGTAGTTGGGGTTGCATAAAGATTTGAGTTTAACTCTCTCTTATGCTGGGTAGAGTTTAGGTTAGTCACTCTGATGAAAGGAATTTTCTAGGGTCCTAATCAAATGATGTAGTATATAAGATTGTCGAACCAGTTCTAAGTGACCACAAAGCAAAGGGAATGCAAGTCTATGCTTAATCTAAATGCAATATTTAAGGAGGATGATTATTAAACTAAGACAATAAGTAAAATGCAACAAAATGTAAAACTTTCTTTCTTATGAGGAGAATGAGACCCATGGGTATAGGGACCTGATCTAAAATGATTAAGGTTCAATCCAAGATGCCAACTTTTCAATCAATCTAATTCCTTATGCCTAGACAACAAAATTAAGCAAGCTCTATCCCTAGATGAATGCTCTTTTGCAATGATCACCCAAGTACACCAAATCCCTTTGGCTGTAATGATCAAAGCAAACATGGAGAATGAGTCTAATAGCAATCCTAGCTTCTTTGACAACTAATCCCTTAGGCAAAGCAAGCTAAAAGCATAGATGAGTTGGTTCAGGCATTTCATAGAACACCTTCCGGGCATGAAATGCCTATGGCTCTATGTTTGAGAGGCCAACTCAAATATAGCATTAAGAACACCAAATCAATGCAAGGAAAGGATAGATCTAACACTAAGCACCTTGGATCTACACTTAATCACTCTGAATCACCCTAACCCATGGATCTTAAATGGATCTACTCACTAATCCACATGCTTACTCTTAAACCCATGAGAGATTCAAGCTTAAACATGTAGAGAAAGAAAAGAGATGAAATCAACAATCAAGAACACAAGATGAGATGATGAATCAAAGACAAAACTTTACTCAAAGGTTTGTGTTCTTAGAGAAAATAACATAAGTCCCAAATTAGGGATAACATGAGTACTTATACTTGGCTTAAAGCCCTAGAAACATAAAACAAGATTACTAAAAAGTCTTTGAGCCAAATGGGTCTAAACCAATGGGAATGGTGCATAAAATTTGGTTAGGGATGATCCAACACCATCCAACCCGGTCCACTCTACCCGGCCGTCCAGCCAGCTGGCCGCTCCGTCCGGGTTCACCAAGCCGTCCGTCTCACCCTGGTCTTCAGCACTGGTCCAAGCCGGACAGGCCACCCCGTCGTCCCTTGGTCTGGCCACGTTCTGTTCTCCCATCCGGGTGCTCTTACCCGGACACCACGTCCCGGTCCGTCCGTCGCTTCTCATCGTCCGGTGCTTGGACCCGGACTGGCCACCCGGACTGGTCTGCTCGGCTTCCTCCTGACCGGGTGTCTTTACCGGACGTGTCTACCCGCCATCCGTCCTCCTCTCCCGTCCGGTTGCTCGAGTCGGACGCATCAACCGGTCATCCGGACGTGCTGATCAAATCTGATCCGACCGGGTATGTGTACCGGTCTAGTCTACCCGGTCCAACTCTCATCTCTTGATTTCACTTCTCTTCTTATGGCCAATCTTGATTCTTCACTTCTTTTGGGTCATAAGGTTCCCAAACACCTCAAATCTCACCAAAGCACACTCCAACACATGATAAGGACAAATGAATGCAAAATGATCCTAGACATGCCTAAACCTTAGCCTACAACTCAAAGAATGCAATAAAAGATGGCTAAATAGATGAAAATATGCAAGACATCAACTCCCCACACTAGTCCTTTACTTGTCCACAAGTAAACTAGCAAGGACTAAGGAGGAGAGGTTTGAAGGAGGGACTCATAACCAAAGAATGCTCTTACTAGTTCCCAACTTGATAACCTTGTATAATCAAACCAACTAGCTAGAGCAAACACTTAATCCAACTTTAACTTCTCAAGTCCTATCTTAACTCTTTTGATCCCTACACTTACTCATAATGAATCCACAATCCACAAATCCACTTGCTCTCTAACAATCATTAAGCAAACTCAAAAGATCTCTTGCAAATGGTCAAATGGTCCAAATCATTTGGTTTGGTAAAAAGGCTTTGATGCAAAGCAAATCAAGTAGTTCAAAAAGAATCTTTAAAGGTGGTTTACTCTCAAAACAAAGTAGCCTTGACATTGCACATAATATATCTAAGAAAGGGATCAACTCATGCATACAATGCTCAATCTCCATTGTTCTACCCTTTTCCCAAATACATAAGCAATATCCTCTTTCCCAATGCCAAAACCACTCACATCTCTCACCAAAAGATTCCCCCGAAACACTCAAAGATGCAATCTCATTTATAACTCTTTTTTTTGAAGTCTACAAGGGATTTTTCACACTTTAAACTCTTATCGCCTCTTTCTTAAATATTGCTAGCCCCCTTTTCATTATTCTTTTTTTTTATGCAAGTGAATGATCTAGACTTAATCCTAATGCAACTACATGATTCTTTTGTGCTTTTCAAATTTTTCAAATTTTTTTTTGTTTTTCTATGCAATAACTATCTACAAATGCATGCATTTGACATAAACACAAGACTATCAGCAACTTGACACCTCCCCTACACTTAATTCACACAGTCTCTGTGTTTGTTAAATGTAGAGAAGGGCCCAAAAAGGAAATATAAATAAAATCTAAATGAAATGATGAATGGTATATACAAAGATAGGGTGTTGGAGTACCTCTATGGAGCGTGGGATGAGGCTGATGCCTCACCCTCAGAGTCATCTTCATCAGCTGTGGTGTTTAGGGAAGGTGACTTGTTTTCGGACTCGGATGGGGCGACGTAAGGGTTCCTGCGGAGGGCTTGTTCTTGGTTCTAGGTGCAGAGGGTCATGAAGTGGCTGAGCAGGAGTGCATTGAGAGCATCAAGATCAAAGTCCTCAGCCTTACAGCCAGCTACAGCTCCCTAGCTAGAACATCAGCCACTTTCTTCAATAACCGAGCTGAAGCTTCAGCTTGCCTCTTCAGTTCTTTTCAGTTCCTTGCCCTGGTGGGTGAGCTTGAAAATGGTTCTATCTTGAGCCCTGTTCCACCTCTGGAGGGTGCTGATCTGGTCATGAGCTTTGCGAAGGGGCCCAAGAGGCAGGACACTGGTGCATTGCTCGAACTTGTAGCGAGGAGGACCAAAGAGATGAGCAGTGGCTCTTGGTGTGCTCCTGATCATAGGCAGACTTCTTCCTTGCTGCCTTCTCACCTTGAGGAAGGGTCACAGGGCAAAGGAATCCATGACTCCTAAGGAGGTGCTCCTCACTGATGTCAAAGCTGATGTCTCCTGAAGTGCTCAACGGAGTGAGGTCTGAGTTAGGAAGCAACAGCTCAGCCTTTGCCACCTCTCGAATAGGAATAGATGCATCTCCCATCAAACCTTCCACTTAAGAACTGAGCCTTCTTCAGGTAAGATCCATCCAAGAAAGTAAGACCTACTCCATCATCACCCAAATAAATCCCCTGGGAAGCCAATAATGGAGTTATCCATCCACCAATTCCAATCTGAGGACCTGAGTCACGGTTTGTCCAAGCCCAACTCTTGTAGTGCATGAAACGCTGAACAAAGAAACCAACTATACCAAAATCTGAGTAGAAGTCATCCGGGACAACAGGGAGCTGAGGAAAGGAAGCAAAGTGCGGGCGGTTTGGTGAAGGAATCTCAGCTCTTCTCCAGCAACATTCCCTATCTCTTTCTTGGAAGAGGGTGTGGTTAAGCAGCCTGTGGAGATAGCATAATGGGATGCCTAATGGCACCATTCTTCTCTTTCTTGTGGCCCCTCTCCCTTGTCCTGTTAACAAGTTCCACATTGATTCAGCAATGGTCTTATCCTTAGGGGCTGTCTTGAGTGTGGGAAGTGAAGAATGTTTCTGATCCTCAAGGCCAAGAACTTCACCAATCTCTGTGAAAGACATGAAGTACACCTCACCCTCAATCTTGAATTTGATCTCTCCCCATCCTTGCTGTGCATGCTTGGAAGTGTGAAAGGTTGCTTCTAGTGTAGCCAAGAATTGGCAAGAGACTTCCTTGTGAGTAGGGTAGGCTGCTGAGTAGAGGCTTCCCATCTTCATGTGCTCAAGCATGGCTTGAACATCATCATCAAAGTACATCTCTTGCAAGATCATCTTATGAACAAATCTGGTAGGGACCCAAGCAATGCCATTCCTCAAAAGATCTACCAGCTCATCCTCAGTAGGTGTCCTGGACCTGTCCCTCTTGTCATACTTTGATTTAGGATCAGCATGCTCATCATTAGAGGATATCTCATCCTCTTCACCTTCACTCTCTGCAACTATTAGCTTCTTGCCTTGTTTCTTTGCTCTAGCCCTTGCCAACTTCTCTTCCATGGTGTGCTGGTTAAGGCTTTCTACATTCTCTTGCACAGGATCTGGTGCTCTCCTAGGTGGAGTCATAGCCCTCATAGTGTGAGCAAGTGCATGAACACCTTTGTTGTTGGTTCTCCACAACAAGAGCTCTCACACTAGAGTGTCTTGGTGCCTTTGCTCTCTTGGGAGGAGCCTGCTTGTTAGCACCATCAGTCACACTGTCCCCAGCAGCTGTTCTCTTTCCATCCCTCTTGGCTTGCTTGTGAGCATCATCAGCCATACCCTTATCAGCAACAACTCTCTTCCCATCGCTCTTGGCTTGTGCTTTTTCCTTAGCATTGCCAAAGCTTGCTGGCGGCCCTCTTCTGAACCAGGCTGTGAACCCAAAGATTTCCCAAACTGAGCAGTGTGTCTTGCTGCAAGCTCTTGCTTCTCAACTTCTATATCAGCTTCACTCTTTCGCCCCATTGGTACCTGAAATTGTAAACCTTGGAAAAGAGTGAATTTGCGTTCATAAGTTTCATTCCCTCTTAGCTTTTAGCCTCTCTTTAATCGGTTTTTGGGAAAACCCTTAGATCTTGTGCTTTTGGAGTTTGCTGCGGTTCTTGAAGACCTAGGTGGGTTCCCTGTGTGTGTGTGTGCGTTACTAACCGTGTGTGCAGGTGGAAGAGCTTGAACCGTGTTGAACCGTTTGTGTGTGTGTGTGTGGGAGATTGGTAGTCCCCATGCTTGAGTGTTTATTTATTTGAATGTATTTGTTGTGTTTGGGCATTGCATGTCTTGTTGTTAGGTTGTTAGATTTCTTGCATTGCATTGTTTAGATTTGTAGTTGCATATGTTAGTTTAGTAAAGCATGTAGATTTGAGTTTAACTCTCTCATGTAGTTCATATGAATTTGTAGTATAGAGTAGTTGGGGTTGCATAAAGATTTGAGTTTAACTCTCTCTTATGCTGGGTAGAGTTTAGGTTAGTCACTCTGATGAAAGGACTTTTCTAGGGTCCTAATCAAATGATGTAGTATATAAGATTGTCGAACCAGTTCTAAGTGACCACAAAGCAAAGGGAATGCAAGTCTATGCTTAATCTAAATGCAATATTTAAGGAGGATGATTATTAAACTAAGACAATAAGTAAAATGCAACAAAATGTAAAACTTTCTTTCTTATGAGGAGAATGAGACCCATGGGTATAGGGACCTGATCTAAAATGATTAAGGTTCAATCCAAGATGCCAACTTTTCAATCAATCTAATTCCTTATGCCTAGACAACAAAATTAAGCAAGCTCTATCCCTAGATGAATGCTCTTTTGCAATGATCACCCAAGTACACCAAATCCCTTTGGCTGTAATGATCAAAGCAAACATGGAGAATGAGTCTAATAGCAATCCTAGCTTCTTTGACAACTAATCCCTTAGGCAAAGCAAGCTAAAAGCATAGATGAGTTGGTTCAGGCATTTCATAGAACACCTTCCGGGCATGAAATGCCTATGGCTCTATGTTTGAGAGGCCAACTCAAATATAGCATTAAGAACACCAAATCAATGCAAGGAAAGGATAGATCTAACACTAAGCACCTTGGATCTACACTTAATCACTCTGAATCACCCTAACCCATGGATCTTAAATGGATCTACTCACTAATCCACATGCTTACTCTTAAACCCATGAGAGATTCAAGCTTAAACATGTAGAGAAAGAAAAGAGATGAAATCAAACAATCAAGAACACAAGATGAGATGATGAATCAAAGACAAAACTTTACTCAAAGGTTTGTGTTCTTAGAGAGAAAATAACATAAGTCCCAAATTAGGGATAACATGAGTACTTATACTTGGCTTAAAGCCCTAGAAACATAAAACAAGATTACTAAAAAGTCTTTGAGCCAAATGGGTCTAAACCAATGGGAATGGTGCATAAAATTTGGTTAGGGATGATCCAACACCATCCAACCCGGTCCACTCTACCCGGCCGTCCAGCTGGCCGCGTCCTTGCTCCGTCCGGGTTCACCAAGCCGTCCGTCTCACCCTGGTCTTCAGCACTCTCTTCACGACAGGGTGCTCCAAGCCGGACAGGCCACCCCGGTCGTCCCTTGGTCTGGCCGCGTTCTGTTCTCCCATCCGGGTGCTCTTACCCGGACACCACGTCCCCGGTCCGTCCGTCTGCTTCTCATCGTCCGGGTGCTTGGACCCGGACTGGCCACCCCGGACTGGTCTGCTCCGGCTTCCTCCTGACCGGGTGTCTTTACCCGGACGTGTCTACCCGGCCATCCGTCCTCCTCTCCCGTCCGGTTGCTCGAGTCCGGACGCATCAACCCGGTCATCCGGACGTGCTGATCAAATCTGATCCGACCGGGTATGTGTACCCGGTCTAGTCTACCCGGTCCAACTCTCATCTCTTGATTTCACTTCTCTTCTTATGGCCAATCTTGATTCTTCACTTCTTTTTGGGTCATAAGGTTCCCAAACACCTCAAATCTCACCAAAGCACACTCCAACACATGATAAGGACAAATGAATGCAAAATGATCCTAGACATGCCTAAACCTTAGCCTACAACTCAAAGAATGCAATAAAAAGATGGCTAAATAGATGAAAATATGCAAGACATCAACTCCCCCACACTAGTCCTTTACTTGTCCACAAGTAAACTAGCAAGGACTAAGGAGGAGAGGTTTGAAGGAGGGGACTCATAACCAAAAGAATGCTCTTACTAGTTCCCAACTTGATAACCTTGTATAATCAAACCAACTAGCTAGAGCAAACACTTAATCCAACTTTAACTTCTCAAGTCCTATCTTAACTCTTTTGATCCCTACACTTACTCATAATGAATCCACAATCCACAAATCCACTTGCTCTCTAACAATCATTAAGCAAACTCAAAAGATCTCTTGCAAATGGTCAAATGGTCCAAATCATTTGGTTTGGTAAAAAGGCTTTGATGCAAAGCAAATCAAGTAGTTCAAAAAGAATCTTTAAAGGTGGTTTACTCTCAAAACAAAGTAGCCTTGACATTGCACATAATATATCTAAGAAAGGGATCAACTCATGCATACAATGCTCAATCTCCATTGTTCTACCCTTTTCCCAAATACATAAGCAATATCCTCTTTCCCAATGCCAAAACCACTCACATCTCTCACCAAAAGATTCCCCCGAAACACTCAAAGATGCAATCTCATTTATAACTCTTTTTTTTTGAAGTCTACAAGGGTTTTTTCACACTTTAAACTCTTATCGCCTCTTTCTTAAATATTGCTAGCCCCCTTTTCATTATTCTTTTTTTTTTATGCAAGTGAATGATCTAGACTTAATCCTAATGCAACTACATGATTCTTTTTGTGCTTTTCAAATTTTTCAAATTTTTTTTTGTTTTTCTATGCAATAACTATCTACAAATGCATGCATATGACATAAACACAAGACTATCAGCAACTTGACACCTCCCTACACTTAATTCACACAGTCTCGTGTTTGTTAAATGTAGAGAAGGGCCCAAAAGGAAATATAAATAAAATCTAAATGAAATGATGAATGGTATATACAAAGATAGGGTGTTGGAGTACCTCTATGGAGCGTGGGATGAGGCTGATGCCTCACCCTCAGAGTCATCTTCATCAGCTGTGGTGTTTAGGGAAGGTGACTTGTTTTCGACTCGGATGGGGCGACGTAAGGGTTCCTCAGCGGAGGGCTTGTTCTTGGTTCTAGGTGCAGAGGGGTCATGAAGTGGCTGAGCAGGAGTGCATTGAGAGCATCAAGATCAAAGTCCTCAGCCTTACAGCCAGCTACAGCTCCCTAGCTAGAACATCAGCCACTTTCTTCAATAACCAAGCTGAAGCTTCAGCTTGCCTCTTCACGGTTCTTTTCAGTTCCTTGCCCTGGTGGGTGAGCTTGAAAATGGTTCTATCTTGAGCCCTGTTCCACCTCTGGAGGGTGCTGATCTGGTCATGAGCTTTGCGAAGGGGCCCAAGAGGCAGGACACTGGTGCATTGCTCGAACTTGTAGCGAGGAGGACCAAAGAGATGAGCAGTGGCTCTTCTGGTGTGCTCCTGATCATAGGCAGACTTTTTCCTTGCTGCCTTCTCACCTTGAGGAAGGGTCACAGGGCAAAGGAATCCATGACTCCTAAGGAGGTGCTCCTCACTGATGTCAAAGCTGATGTCTCCTGAAGTGCTCAACGGAGTGAGGTCTGAGTTAGGAAGCAACAGCTCAGCCTTTTGCCACCTCTCGAATAGGAATAGATGCATCTCCCATCAAACCTTCCACTTAAGAACTGAGCCTTCTTCAGGTAAGATCCATCCAAGAAAGTAAGACCTACTCCATCATCACCCAAATAAATCCCCTGGGAAGCCAATAATGGAGTTATCCATCCACCAATTCCAATCTGAGGACCTGAGTCACGGTTTGTCCAAGCCCAACTCTTGTAGTGCATGAAACGCTGAACAAAGAAACCAACTATACCAAAATCTGAGTAGAAGTCATCCGGGACAACAGGGAGCTGAGGAAAGGAAGCAAAGTGCCGGGCGGTTTGGTGAAGGAATCTCAGCTCTTCTCCAGCAACATTCCCTATCTCTTTCTTCTGGAAGAGGGTGTGGTTAAGCAGCCTGTGGAGATAGCGCATAATGGGATGCCTAATGGCACCATTCTTCTCTTTCTTGTGGCCCCCTCTCCCTTGTCCTGTTAACAAGTTCCACATTGATTCAGCAATGGTCTTATCCTTAGGGGCTGTCTTGAGTGTGGGAAGTGAAGAATGTTTCTGATCCTCAAGGCCAAGAACTTCACCAATCTCTGTGAAAGACATGAAGTACACCTCACCCTCAATCTTGAATTTGATCTCTCCCCATCCTTGCTGTGCATGCTTGGAAGTGTGAAAGGTTGCTTCTAGTGTAGCCAAGAATTGGCAAGAGACTTCCTTGTGAGTAGGGTAGGCTGCTGAGTAGAGGCTTCCCATCTTCATGTGCTCAAGCATGGCTTGAACATCATCATCAAAGTACATCTCTTGCAAGATCATCTTATGAACAAATCTGGTAGGGACCCAAGCAATGCCATTCCTCAAAAGATCTACCAGCTCATCCTCAGTAGGTGTCCTGGACCTGTCCCTCTTGTCATACTTTGATTTAGGATCAGCATGCTCATCATTAGAGGATATCTCATCCTCTTCACCTTCACTCTCTGCAACTATTAGCTTCTTGCCTTGTTTCTTTGCTCTAGCCCTTGCCAACTTCTCTTCCATGGTGTGCTGGTTAAGGCTTTCTACATTCTCTTGCACAGGATCTGGTGCTCTCCTAGGTGGAGTCATAGCCCTCATAGTGTGAGCAAGTGCATGAACACCTTTGTTGTTGGTTCTCCACAACAAGAGCTCTCACACTAGAGTGTCTTGGTGCCTTTGCTCTCTTGGGAGGAGCCTGCTTGTTAGCACCATCAGTCACACTGTCCCCAGCAGCTGTTCTCTTTCCATCCCTCTTGGCTTGCTTGTGAGCATCATCAGCCATACCCTTATCAGCAACAACTCTCTTCCCATCGCTCTTGGCTTGTGCTTTTTCCTTAGCATTGCCAAAGCTTGCTGGCGACGCTCCTCTTCTGAACCAGGCTGTGAACCCAAAGATTTCCCAAACTGAGCAGTGTGTCTTGCTGCAAGCTCTTGCTTCTCAACTTCTATATCAGCTTCACTCTTTCGCCCCATTGGTACCTGAAATTGTAAACCTTGGAAAAGAGTGAATTTATGTTCATAAGTTTCATTCCCTCTTAGCTTTTAGCCTCTCTTTAATCGGTTTTTGGGAAAACCCTTAGATCTTGTGCTTTTGGAGTTTGCTGCGGTTCTTGAAGACCTAGGTGGGTTCCCTGTGTGTGTTGTGCGTTACTAACCGTGTGTGTGTGCAGGTGGAAGAGCTTGAACCGTGTGGTTCTTGTGTTAGAACCGCCCTTGCGGTTGTGTGTGTGTGTGGGAGACTGGTAGTCCCCATGCTTGAGTGTTTATTTATTTGAATGTATTTGTTGTGTTTGTGCATTGCATGTCTTGTTGTTAGGTTGTTAGATTTCTTGCATTGCATTGTTTAGATTTGTAGTTGCATATGTTAGTTTAGTAAAGCATGTAGATTTGAGTTTAACTCTCTCATGTAGTTCATATGAATTTGTAGTATAGAGTAGTTGGGGTTGCATAAAGATTTGAGTTTAACTCTCTTATGCTGGGTAGAGTTTAGGTTAGTCACTCTGATGAAAGGACTTTTCTAGGGTCCTAATCAAATGATGTAGTATATAAGATTGTCGAACCAGTTCTAAGTGACCACAAAGCAAAGGGAATGCAAGTCTATGCTTAATCTAAATGCAATATTTAAGGAGGATGATTATTAAACTAAGACAATAAGTAAAATGCAACAAAATGTAAAACTTTCTTTCTTATGAGGAGAATGAGACCCATGGGTATAGGGACCTGATCTAAAATGATTAAGGTTCAATCCAAGATGCCAACTTTTCAATCAATCTAATTCCTTATGCCTAGACAACAAAATTAAGCAAGCTCTATCCCTAGATGAATGCTCTTTTGCAATGATCACCCAAGTACACCAAATCCCTTTGGCTGTAATGATCAAAGCAAACATGGAGAATGAGTCTAATAGCAATCCTAGCTTCTTTGACAACTAATCCCTTAGGCAAAGCAAGCTAAAAGCATAGATGAGTTGGTTCAGGCATTTCATAGAACACCTTCGGGCATGAAATGCCTATGGCTCTATGTTTGAGAGGCCAACTCAAATATAGCATTAAGAACACCAAATCAATGCAAGGAAAGGATAGATCTAACACTAAGCACCTTGGATCTACACTTAATCACTCTGAATCACCCTAACCCATGGATCTTAAATGGATCTACTCACTAATCCACATGCTTACTCTTAAACCCATGAGAGATTCAAGCTTAAACATGTAGAGAAAGAAAAGAGATGAAATCAAACAATCAAGAACACAAGATGAGATGATGAATCAAAGACAAAACTTTACTCAAAGGTTTGTGTTCTTAGAGAAAATAACATAAGTCCCAAATTAGGGATAACATGAGTACTTATACTTGGCTTAAAGCCCTAGAAACATAAAACAAGATTACTAAAAAGTCTTTGAGCCAAATGGGTCTAAACCAATGGGAATGGTGCATAAAATTTGGTTAGGGATGATCCAACACCATCCAACCGGTCCACTCTACCCGGCCGTCCAGCTGGCGCGCCCTGCTCGTCCGGGTTCACCAAGCCGTCCGTCTCACCCTGGTCTTCAGCACTCTCTTCACGACAGGGTGCTCCAAGCCGGACAGGCCACCCGGTCGTCCCTTGGTCTGGCGCGTTCTGTTCTCCCATCCGGTGCTCTTACCGGACACCACGTCCCGGTCCGTCCGTCGCTTCTCATCGTCCGGGTGCTTGGACCCGGACTGGCCACCCGGACTGGTCTGCTCCGGCTTCCTCCTGACCGGTGTCTTTACCGGACGTGTCTACCCGCCATCCGTCCTCCTCTCCCGTCCGGTTGCTCGAGTCGGACGCATCAACCCGTCATCCGGACGTGCTGATCAAATCTGATCCGACCGGGTATGTGTACCGGTCTAGTCTACCGGTCCAACTCTCATCTCTTGATTTCACATCTCTTCTTATGGCCAATCTTGATTCTTCACTTCTTTTTGGGTCATAAGGTTCCCAAACACCTCAAATCTCACCAAAGCACACTCCAACACATGATAAGGACAAATGAATGCAAAATGATCCTAGACATGCCTAAACCTTAGCCTACAACTCAAAGAATGCAATAAAAAGATGGCTAAATAGATGAAAATATGCAAGACATCAACTCCCCCACACTAGTCCTTTACTTGTCCACAAGTAAACTAGCAAGGACTAAGGAGGAGAGGTTTGAAGGAGGGGACTCATAACCAAAAGAATGCTCTTCCTAGTTCCCAACTTGATAACCTTGTATAATCAAACCAACTAGCTAGAGCAAACACTTAATCCAACTTTAACTTCTCAAGTCCTATCTTAACTCTTTTGATCCCTACACTTACTCATAATGAATCCACAATCCACAAATCCACTTTCTCTCTAACAATCATTAAGCAAACTCAAAAGATCTCTTGCAAATGGTCAAATGGTCCAAATCATTTGGTTTGGTAAAAGGCTTTGATGCAAAGCAAATCAAGTAGTTCAAAAAGAATCTTTAAAGGTGGTTTACTCTCAAAACAAAGTAGCCTTGACATTGCACATAATATATCTAAGAAAGGGATCAACTCATGCATACAATGCTCAATCTCCATTGTTCTACCCTTTTCCCAAATACATAAGCAATATCCTCTTTCCCAATGCCAAAACCACTCACATCTCTCACCAAAAGATTCCCCCGAAACACTCAAAGATGCAATCTCATTTATAACTCTTTTTTTTGAAGTCTACAAGGGTTTTCACACTTTAAACTCTTATCGCCTCTTTCTTAAATATTGCTAGCCCCTTTTCATTATTCTTTTTTTTTATGCAAGTGAATGATCTAGACTTAATCCTAATGCAACTACATGATTCTTTTTGTGCTTTTCAAATTTTTCAAATTTTTTTTTTGTTTTTCTATGCAATAACTATCTACAAATGCATGCATATGACATAAACACAAGACTATCAGCAACTTGACACCTCCCCTACACTTAATTCACACAGTCTCTGTGTTTGTTAAATGTAGAGAAGGGCCCAAAAGGAAATATAAATAAAATCTAAATGAAATGATGAATGGTATATACAAAGATAGGGTGTTGGAGTACCTCTATGGAGCGTGGGATGAGGCTGATGCCTCACCCTCAGAGTCATCTTCATCAGCTGTGGTGTTTAGGGAAGGTGACTTGTTTTCGGACTCGGATGGGGCGACGTAAGGGTTCCTCGGCGGAGGGCTTGTTCTTGGTTCTAGGTGCAGAGGGTCATGAAGTGGCTGAGCAGGGAGTGCATTGAGAGCATCAAGATCAAAGTCCTCAGCCTTACAGCCAGCTACAGCACCCCTAGCTAGAACATCAGCCACTTTCTTCAATAACCAAGCTGAAGCTTCAGCTTGCCTCTTCACGGTTCTTTTCAGTTCCTTGCCCTGGTGGGTGAGCTTGAAAATGGTTCTATCTTGAGCCCTGTTCCACCTCTGGAGGGTGCTGATCTGGTCATGAGCTTTGAAGGGGCCCAAGAGGCAGGACACTGGTGCATTGCTCGAACTTGTAGCGAGGAGGACCAAAGAGATGAGCAGTGGCTCTTCTGGTGTGCTCCTGATCATAGGCAGACTTTTTCCTTGCTGCCTTCTCACCTTGAGGAAGGGTCACAGGGCAAAGGAATCCATGACTCCTAAGGAGGTGCTCCTCACTGATGTCAAAGCTGATGTCTCCTGAAGTGCTCAACGGAGTGAGGTCTGAGTTAGGAAGCAACAGCTCAGCCTTTGCCACCTCTCGAATAGGAATAGATGCATCTCCCATCAAACCTTCCACTTAAGAACTGAGCCTTCTTCAGGTAAGATCCATCCAAGAAAGTAAGACCTACTCCATCATCACCCAAATAAATCCCCTGGGAAGCCAATAATGGAGTTATCCATCCACCAATTCCAATCTGAGGACCTGAGTCACGGTTTGTCCAAGCCCAACTCTTGTAGTGCATGAAACGCTGAACAAAGAAACCAACTATACCAAAATCTGAGTAGAAGTCATCCGGGACAACAGGGAGCTGAGGAAAGGAAGCAAAGTGCCGGGCGGTTTGGTGAAGGAATCTCAGCTCTTCTCCAGCAACATTCCCTATCTCTTTCTTCTGGAAGAGGGTGTGGTTAAGCAGCCTGTGGAGATAGCATAATGGGATGCCTAATGGCACCATTCTTCTCTTTCTTGTGGCCTCCTCTCCCTTGTCCTGTTAACAAGTTCCACATTGATTCAGCAATGGTCTTCTCCTTAGGGGCTGTCTTGAGTGTGGGAAGTGAAGAATGTTTCTGATCCTCAAGGCCAAGAACTTCACTAATCTCTGTGAAAGACATGAAGTACACCTCACCCTCAATCTTGAATTTGATCTCTCCCCATCCTTGCTGTGCATGCTTGGAAGTGTGAAAGGTTGCTTCTAGTGTAGCCAAGAATTGGCAAGAGACTTCCTTGTGAGTAGGGTAGGCTGCTGAGTAGAGGCTTCCCATCTTCATGTGCTCAAGCATGGCTTGAACATCATCATCAAAGTACATCTCTTGCAAGATCATCTTATGAACAAATCTGGTAGGGACCCAAGCAATGCCATTCCTCAAAAGATCTACCAGCTCATCCTCAGTAGGTGTCCTGGACCTGTCCCTCTTGTCATACTTTGATTTAGGATCAGCATGCTCATCATTAGAGGATATCTCATCCTCTTCACCTTCACTCTCTGCAACTATTAGCTTCTTGCCTTGTTTCTTTGCTCTAGCCCTTGCCAACTTCTCTTCCATGGTGTGCTGGTTAAGGCTTTCTACATTCTCTTGCACAGGATCTGGTGCTCTCCTAGGTGGAGTCATAGCCCTCATAGTGTGAGCAAGTGCATGAACACCTTTGTTGTTGGTTCTCCACAACAAGAGCTCTCACACTAGAGTGTCTTGGTGCCTTTGCTCTCTTGGGAGGAGCCTGCTTGTTAGCACCATCAGTCACACTGTCCCCAGCAGCTGTTCTCTTTCCATCCCTCTTGGCTTGCTTGTGAGCATCATCAGCCATACCCTTATCAGCAACAACTCTCTTCCCATCGCTCTTGGCTTGTGCTTTTTTCCTTAGCATTGCCAAAGCTTGCTGGCGACGCTCCTCTTCTGAACCAGGCTGTGAACCCAAAGATTTCCCAAACTGAGCAGTGTGTCTTGCTGCAAGCTCTTGCTTCTCAACTTCTATATCAGCTTCACTCTTTCGCCCCATTGGTACCTGAAATTGTAAACCTTGGAAAAGAGTGAATTTGCGTTCATAAGTTTCATTCCCCTCTTAGCTTTTAGCCTCTCTTTAATCGGTTTTTGGGAAAACCCTTAGATCTTGTGCTTTTGGAGTTTGCTGCGGTTCTTGAAGACCTAGGTGGGTTCCCTGTGTGTGTTGTGCGTTACTAACCGTGTGTGTGTGCAGGTGGAAGAGCTTGAACCGTGTGGTTCTTGCGTTAGAACCGCTGGTTTGTGTGTGTGTGTGTGGGAGATTGGTAGTCCCCATGCTTGAGTGTTTATTTATTTGAATGTATTTGTTGTGTTTGTGCATTGCATGTCTTGTTGTTAGGTTGTTAGATTTCTTGCATTGCATTGTTTAGATTTGTAGTTGCATATGTTAGTTTAGTAAAGCATGTAGATTTGAGTTTAACTCTCTCATGTAGTTCATATGAATTTGTAGTATAGAGTAGTTGGGGTTGCATAAAGATTTGAGTTTAACTCTCTCTTATGCTGGGTAGAGTTTAGGTTAGTCAGTCTGATGAAAGGACTTTTCTAGGGTCCTAATCAAATGATGTAGTATATAAGATTGTCGAACCAGTTCTAAGTGACCACAAAGCAAAGGGAATGCAAGTCTATGCTTAATCTAAATGCAATATTTAAGGAGGATGATTATTAAACTAAGACAATAAGTAAAATGCAACAAAATGTAAAACTTTCTTTCTTATGAGGAGAATGAGACCCATGGGTATAGGGACCTGATCTAAAATGATTAAGGTTCAATCCAAGATGCCAACTTTTCAATCAATCTAATTCCTTATGCCTAGACAACAAAATTAAGCAAGCTCTATCCCTAGATGAATGCTCTTTGCAATGATCACCCAAGTACACCAAATCCCTTTGGCTGTAATGATCAAAGCAAACATGGAGAATGAGTCTAATAGCAATCCTAGCTTCTTTGACAACTAATCCCTTAGGCAAAGCAAGCTAAAAGCATAGATGAGTTGGTTCAGGCATTTCATAGAACACCTTCGGGCATGAAATGCCTATGGCTCTATGTTTGAGAGGCCAACTCAAATATAGCATTAAGAACACCAAATCAATGCAAGGAAAGGATAGATCTAACTAGGGATGTTAATGGGTATGATGCCGGGCTTTGGGCGGTTTAAATGGGTAGAGCCCGTACCCGTTTAATGATATACTAAGACTTAACGGGTTAATACATGGTATACCCTTTAAGGCCCGTTTATAAACGGGCGTAGCTCTAATATAAACGGGCTACCCGTTTTTACAATGTATGAAACGACGCTGTTTTTCACTAGGTTTTCTACATCTTTTCTCAAGCCGTCGAGTTCTTCTCTTCTTCAAACTCTTCAGATGAAAATCATGAAATCTGGAAAAGTTTTATGACTCAAACTTAGAAATCCAGACAAGGGTACCATTGCTTTTCTTCACTAAGCTAAGGTAAACTGCTTGTTTTGACATTTTTTCATCTTTTTCAAGAGTAATCTCTTAAAGAACTCTTCTGGTTTTGATGATGGGTCTCGTGGATATGTGTTGTTATAGACTTGCAGGAGGTCTGGTTCGAACTTCTTCTCATCGTCATATTCTCTCTGGTTTATTACAACTCTATCTTCGCTTCACACAGAGAGTAAAGCGTCTTTGATTCTTCTTTTAAAAAAAAAAAAATTCTGAGATTTTGATACAAAGTTTGATTCTGGGTTGCAGGCTGCTTTGGTTCAAGACTTCAAGGGTTCGTTTTTGCTGTAACTTGTGACTTTGTGAGCGTTTGTGCTGTGACTCTGTGAGCCTAATACTTCAAGTCTTCAAGTGAGTTAGCCACTTAGCTCTTGAATAAACTAGAGAATTAATCACTTCAAGTCTTTCCTGCAATGTGTAGTTAGTGTGTTAGCACTTAGCTCTTGAATAAACTAGAGAATTAATCACTTCCTTCATGGCTTATCAAACTAGAGAATTAATCACTTCCTTCATGGCTTCATACTGTTATCAAAACATTTTGTTTGAATGGTTTTGCCTGTGATCGTTGTTTTTGATTGGTTAACTATGATCATTGTATTTGGACTTTTCTATATGAAGCTAAACCTAGTAATTTGTTTCGATAGATAGTCATCATCAGGTGTTTTGTGCATGTTATCATTTTTTTAAAAATAATCTGATAAACAAAATAGCGAAGAGGAGAAACTTGAGTTTCTTAAAGTTAATTGCTTACAAGAAAAAAAAAGGATCGTCAAATAGAAACGGTTGAGGAGTCGTACTCACCATCTTGACCTTTATAAAGAATGCTCTTTATAAAGAAGTTCGCTTGACCTAATATATGCTTGATGCATACAGTTTATAAGCCTGCATTACTTGCTACATAAACTGATGCATAGCTGTTGAGACTATATATATTACTTGCTCCGTTTTTTTTCAGTTTCTTATAGTAACATTCTTTGACTTCTCTGGTATTGGCAGGATGGATTTAGAGTCTCTTGAGACAATAGCTCTCTTGGATGCTCAAAGAGAGTACATGGACATGAATGAAGAAGATGCATTGAATGAGGAAAATGCAATGAAGGAGGGAGAAACAGAAGTGCAAGAACCAGACCAAAGTGACACACAAGCTGCTGAAACAACTCAAGCGACACAACCACGTAAGAGACGCTTAACTTCTAAAGTTTGGAATGATTTTACATCGGTTGGGATTGATGAGAGTGATGGCAAAGAAAAAGGTCAGTGTAACCATTGTGGTAAGAAGTTAGTGATCAATACTAGAACACATGGAACACATCACTTGAGTCGCCATTTAGAAACTTGTCCCAAGAAGCCTAAAAAGGTAGATAGGCCTGTATATGATCATAAGGTTGATAGAGAGATGACTAGCGAGATCATAATCTTTCATGATTTGCCGTTTAGATATGCTGAGTATAAAAGGTTAGAGCAAGAAGCTTGTACCTCAACCCGGACTGTCAGCCTATCTGTAGACAAACTGCAGCTGCTGATGTGTATAGAAGGTATGAGAAAGAGAAGGAAAAGCTTAGAGATGTGTTTCGCATCAGGGCCGAGTTTGCTTTACTTCAGATTTATGGCTAGCTAAGCCCACTACTATGGGTTATCTCGTCTAACTGCCTCTTTCATTGATGATAACTGGAAGCTACACAGTAAGATCTTAGCCTTCTGTTCTCTGGAGTGTCCACACACTGGTGAAGCGATTGCTAGTACGATTCTTGGGTGTCTGAAGGAATGGGGCTTAGAGAAGAAGGTGTTCTCTATCACTCTCGACAACGCTAGCAACAATGGTAATATGCAGAGAATTCTCAAAGGGCAGCTTCAGATGATGAGTGCTAGTGGTTTGTTATGTGATGGGAGGTTTATGCATGTGAGATGCTGCGCTCATATACTGAATCTGATAGTGAAGATGGTCTGGGTTAGCAAAGGATCTATTGCATGACATTAGAGAAAGTGTCAGATATGTTAAAGCTTCTCTGCAAAGAATACAGTCTTTTGCAGCAAAGGAAAATCAGCATCGACTTGGTGATTTGGCTGATATGGCGCGTGATTTGCTCACCATCCCTATTACTACAGTTGCTTCTGAGTCGGCGTTTAGCGTTGGAGGTAGAGTTTTGACTCCATACCGAAACCGGCTGCTTCCGGAAAATGTTCAAGCTTTGCTTTGCGCACGCAATTGGCTTCGAGGATATGCAGAGTTTGAAGGTGATTAAAGAAACTTTGCAAGAACAGTTTCATAGTTAAATTTTGTCTAACTTATATTTTAAATTATAGGTACCATCGAAGCTACTGATGACAGTGAAGATGTCAGAAAAACAGCAAGTAATTCAGGAGTTGAAAGTTCAAGGTCAGCAGAATCAAATATGCAATGAGAAAGTTCAATGTCAGCAGAATCAAATATGCAATGAGAAAGTAATTCAGGAGTTGAAAGTTCATTTCTTGATGAGTTTGTCATAAAACTTAATGATAGTTTGTCTTATGTAATTACAAGATGCTCAACTTAGGCAGACAATGCTAATCTGATCTGTTGTACCCTTTTCCCAAATACATAAGCAATATCCTCTTTCCCAATGCCAAAACCACTCACATCTCTCACCAAAAGATTCCCCCGAAACACTCAAAGATGCAATCTCATTTATAACTCTTTTTTTGAAGTCTACAAGGGATTTTTCACACTTTAAACTCTTATCGCCTCTTTCTTAAATATTGCTAGCCCCCTTTTCATTATTCTTTTTTTTTTATGCAAGTGAATGATCTAGACTTAATCCTAATGCAACTACATGATTCTTTTTGTGCTTTTCAAATTTTTCAAATTTTTTTTTTTGTTTTTCTATGCAATAACTATCTACAAATGCATGCATATGACATAAACACAAGACTATCAGCAACTTGACACCTCCCCTACACTTAATTCACACAGTCTCTGTGTTTGTTAAATGTAGAGAAGGGCCCAAAAAGGAAATATAAATAAAATCTAAATGAAATGATGAATGGTATATACAAAGATAGGGTGTTGGAGTACCTCTATGGAGCGTGGGATGAGGCTGATGCCTCACCCTCAGAGTCATCTTCATCAGCTGTGGTGTTTAGGGAAGGTGACTTGTTTTCGGACTCGGATGGGGCGACGTAAGGGTTCCTCAAGCGGCGGAGGGCTTGTTCTTGGTTCTAGGTGCAGAGGGGTCATGAAGTGGCTGAGCAGGGAGTGCATTGAGAGCATCAAGATCAAAGTCCTCAGCCTTACAGCCAGCTACAGCTCCCCTAGCTAGAACATCAGCCACTTTCTTCAATAACCGAGCTGAAGCTTCAGCTTGCCTCTTCACGGTTCTTTTCAGTTCCTTGCCCTGGTGGGTGAGCTTGAAAATGGTTCTATCTTGAGCCCTGTTCCACCTCTGGAGGGTGCTGATCTGGTCATGAGCTTTGCGAAGGGGCCCAAGAGGCAGGACACTGGTGCATTGCTCGAACTTGTAGCGAGGAGGACCAAAGAGATGAGCAGTGGCTCTTCTGGTGTGCTCCTGATCATAGGCAGACTTTTTCCTTGCTGCCTTCTAACCTTGAGGAAGGGTCACAGGGCAAAGGAATCCATGACTCCTAAGGAGGTGCTCCTCACTGATGTCAAAGCTGATGTCTCCTGAAGTGCTCAACGGAGTGAGGTCTGAGTTAGGAAGCAACAGCTCAGCCTTTGCCACCTCTCGAATAGGAATAGATGCATCTCCCATCAAACCTTCCACTTAAGAACTGAGCCTTCTTCAGGTAAGATCCATCCAAGAAAGTAAGACCTACTCCATCATCACCCAAATAAATCCCCTGGGAAGCCAATAATGGAGTTATCCATCCACCAATTCCAATCTGAGGACCTGAGTCACGGTTTGTCCAAGCCCAACTCTTGTAGTGCATGAAACGCTGAACAAAGAAACCAACTATACCAAAATCTGAGTAGAAGTCATCCGGGACAACAGGGAGCTGAGGAAAGGAAGCAAAGTGCCGGGCGGTTTGGTGAAGGAATCTCAGCTCTTCTCCAGCAACATTCCCTATCTCTTTCTTCTGGAAGAGGGTGTGGTTAAGCAGCCTGTGGAGATATCGCATAATGGGATGCCTAATGGCACCATTCTTCTCTTTCTTGTGGCCTCCTCTCCCTTGTCCTGTTAACAAGGTCCACATTGATTCAGCAATGGTCTTGTCCTTAGGGGCTGTCTTGAGTGTGGGAAGTGAAGAATGTTTCTGATCCTCAAGGCCAAGAACTTCACCAATCTCTGTGAAAGACATGAAGTACACCTCACCCTCAATCTTGAATTTGATCTCTCCCCATCCTTGCTGTGCATGCTTGGAAGTGTGAAAGGTTGCTTCTAGTGTAGCCAAGAATTGGCAAGAGACTTCCTTGTGAGTAGGGTAGGCTGCTGAGTAGAGGCTTCCCATCTTCATGTGCTCAAGCATGGCTTGAACATCATCATCAAAGTACATCTCTTGCAAGATCATCTTATGAACAAATCTGGTAGGGACCCAAGCAATGCCATTCCTCAAAAGATCTACCAGCTCATCCTCAGTAGGTGTCCTGGACCTGTCCCTCTTGTCATACTTTGATTTAGGATCAGCATGCTCATCATTAGAGGATATCTCATCCTCTTCACCTTCACTCTCTGCAACTATTAGCTTCTTGCCTTGTTTCTTTGCTCTAGCCCTTGCCAACTTCTCTTCCATGGTGTGCTGGTTAAGGCTTTCTACATTCTCTTGCACAGGATCTGGTGCTCTCCTAGGTGGAGTCATAGCCCTCATAGTGTGAGCAAGTGCATGAACACCTTTGTTGTTGGTTCTCCACAACAAGAGCTCTCACACTAGAGTGTCTTGGTGCCTTTGCTCTCTTGGGAGGAGCCTGCTTGTTAGCACCATCAGTCACACTGTCCCCAGCAGCTGTTCTCTTTCCATCCCTCTTGGCTTGCTTGTGAGCATCATCAGCCATACCCTTATCAGCAACAACTCTCTTCCCATCGCTCTTGGCTTGTGCTTTTTTCCTTAGCATTGCCAAAGCTTGCTGGCGACGCTCCTCTTCTGAACCAGGCTGTGAACCCAAAGATTTCCCAAACTGAGCAGTGTGTCTTGCTGCAAGCTCTTGCTTCTCAACTTCTATATCAGCTTCACTCTTCGCCCCATTGGTACCTGAAATTGTAAACCTTGGAAAAGAGTGAGCTTTAAGAAGGAAAACCTCTCAAGATGAGAAACATGATCAAAAGCATAAGAATTCAATCCTAATGATCAATTACTCACAAGAAACAAAGCATAAAGAAAAAGGGGCTTTAGAACATCCTAGAGAATTCTCATGCTCAATTTTTTTTTTTTTTTATTTATGAGCAACAAGAATCTCTAAGAATCAAAACCCCTCAATCAAACAGAATCAAAACCCTCAATCAAAACCCTCTAAAGGGGGGGGGTTTAGAACATCTTAGAGAATTCTCATGCTCAATTTTTTTTTTTTTTCAGCAATAAGAATCTCCAAGAATCAAAACCCCTTAATCAAACACTAGCAAGCTTGAATGAGCCTAAATTGAAGTTCTCCATCAACCTAGCATCCAATCTACCCCAAAAACATCCCAAAACAAGCACTTTATGAAAAACCCCCAAATCTCATGAACCCTAATTTTTCAAAGTTCAAATTAATCTCAATTCCACCATGAAATCAATTACCCAGCATGATATATAAGCTTTCCCTAGTCTAATTTACAAGAATCTAGCAAGAAAAAGCTCAAATTTCAAGTTCGAATTTTTAGGGTTCATGAGGGTTACGAATTTTAATTTAAACATACCATACCTTACTTTGGATGAAGGATAAAGATGAAAAGATTCAAGGAATTAGACCTAGGGGAAGAAGACTTGGATGGGGGAAAAAGAATTTTGTGATTTGGTTGAGAATTGACAAAGTTATGGTGATTTTGGTTCCTGGAGGCTAGAGAGGATTTTGATGTGAGGAAGAAGATGAAATAAGGAGAGAGAGGGTGAATTAGGGCTTTAGGGAGGTTCTGGGTTGGGTGGATGGGTTTTGGGTCGGTTTTAGATGGGTCTGGGTCGGTTTAAGGACAGAAACACATACCTGGGTCGCAGCCGGGTTGTGCGCCGGTCGTGGGGCTCCATCGGGTCAGTGCGCGGACAGTCCGGGAAGTGGAAAACAACCGGGTAGCTCACCCCGGACAGACGTCCCCGGTCCGTTCTCTGGGCTTCCCGACCGGGACGCTGCACCCGGACGAATGTCCCCGGTCCGTTCATCCAGCACACTTCACGACCAGGTGCCGTTACCCGGACGCCTGCACCCCGGTCCGTTCTTCAAGCTTCACGACCGGGTGCCGTTACCCGGATGCCTGCACCCCGGTCCGTTCTTCAAGCTTCACAACCGGGTGCCGTTACCCGGACGCCTGCACCCCGGTCCGTTCCAGCAAGCTTCCCGACCGGGTAGGCGACCCCGGTCCACCCTACCCGGTCCAAATCTCCATTTTTTTTTCTAGGAAATCAATTTGATGAAAGGACTTTTCTAGGGTCCTAATCAAATGATGTAGTATATAAGACTGTCGAACCAGTTCTAAGTGACCACAAAGCAAAGGGAATGCAAGTCTATGCTTAATCTAAATGCAATCATTAAGGAGGATGATTATTAAACTAAGACAATAAGTAAAATGCAACAAAATGTAAAACTTTCTTTCTTTTTTTTTGTATTTATTACTAGGTGATTCGCCCGCGCTGTTGCGCGGGTTTAGAAGATTTATATAACATGCAGAAAATACATGTATTATCTAAATAGTCGAATGCAATTTAAGTAATTATATTTTTATTTAGGGGTGAATCAGAAAATCAGAAAGGGTGGACACAAATATAGTGTTTATATGTTCAGATAGATCACTACGGGAAATACTCCTTGCTCGTCTGCCTCGCCGCTAGTGTAATGGTCTGGTCCTCTCAAATCATAGTTCTATAGAGTTTTAAAAAGTTTTTTTTTGAGCCAAATGTAGCTCTCTTGCTTGAATATATGTTTTTTAAAACATTACCCTTTTCCATTTTTTTGGTATATATATTCACATTTTCAGAAAATTAAAAAAAAAAAAAAAGCTTTTTCCTATTTTTTAAAAAACGTTAGTGCTTTTTCATCTTGTTTATTTAGTAGCTGCGTACCTGTACGTTTGTAAGCAGCTAAATACAAAGGAGCTCAGTATAAGTAAAAATAGCTTGGAGTTTTTACTTATTTAATTCTCAATCTTGGTTAGTTATATTTTCTTGTTACTTGACATAATAAATCTTTTTGCTCATTCTTACTTTCTAAACAAAAATAATTTTTAAATCAGGACATGTTCCACGACAGTAGCTGTAAAAACAAAACAGAACATTAATATGAATTCAAATCATCAATGAAATCAAATACACAGAGTCTAAAATACAACTTCCCCCATATGGTTTGCAAAAGAAAAAAACAAACTGAGACTTACTCAATGTTTTGAAAGATTTCCTTGTATACCACGTTCATAGTTTTTCTCTGAGGTGTTCCATGTTTGTCGGTAATAAAAACTTTTAGTCCCGATCTTGACTTCACTCTTGAAACTGCAACATACAATTGTCCATGAGTAAAAACTGGTTCTGGAAGATACAAACCAACCTTTTCTAATGTTTGGCCTTGGCTCTTATTTATGGTCATTGCGAAAGCAACCGCAACGGGGAATTGTCTACGGCGCATCCTGAAAGGGAATCTTGTTTCTGGTGGAGATACAAATATCCTTGGTATTAAGACTCTTTCACCGCCTTCTTTCTCATTCCTATGACCCGCTATAATTGTAGCCTCAATAACACGATCAGCCAACTGAGTAATTTGCAGCCTTGTACCATTACATAAACCACCTTGAGGATCAATGTTCCTAGTAGCATAATTATTGCAACAACCTTTAACTTCAAACAGTGGTTTGGCAATCCAGAGATCTTGATGCTATTGAGAAACTCTTGAGAGTAAACCATTGGATCTTTTGGGCCTTTGTCTGACATATCAATACCATCAGAACTGAGATAGATTTTTTCTTCACCTGTTACCAATATAAATCAACGTACATAAGACTACTTGCCTTGATTCCAGCAAGGAGAATTATAATTTAAATAACTCAGATGGTACCTGATAACTGTGATAGCATATACTCGTTGGTACTGCCAACATCTTGATTTCGTGGACTCAATATTGCTCTTTCCTGGAAAAAATTGGGATCTCGTTTCTCAGCAAATGATGTTCCGTAAACTTCCTTCACTATGGTTTCTATAGGATTTTCGCACTCAGTTTTTAACAAATCTTCCGGAATATCAATCTCAACCTCTCCCTCGTTTGGTTGATTGATATTTCCATCACCAATATCTAGAATCCATTTAGAAAAAGCTTCAAGTTCTTTACCTTCACTATTGGTAATTCCACCCATAAGTCTCATGTTTTTTGTAAGTCTTAGAACCTTGCAGCTTTTCCAGAGATATGATGAATTCAAAGAAGCCAAAACAGTCTCTACTCTGCCACCATCTGTTACTACCGGTAGAATCTGTCTAAAGTCTCCTCCAAAAACTACAACTTTACCTCCAAAAGGCTCATCGCATCCCATTATGTCACGCAAGCTTCTATCCACTGTTTCGAAAACGTATTTGCTCGTCATGGGAGCTTCATCCCAAATTATGAGCTTAGCTTGCTGTACCAACTCTGCTTGATTTGAACCCTTTTTCATGGTACATGTTGTAAAATCATGAACGTTAATTGGTATTCCAAATCCTGAATGATCTGTCCGTCCACCTGGTAAAAGCAATGAAGCAATTCCACTGGATGCTATGTTCAATACTATTTCTCCTAATGATCGAATTGCAGCACCGAGGATATTCCAAAGAAAAGTTTTCCCAGTCCCTCCAAAGCCATAAACGAAGAAGAGACCACCTTTATCACCATTTACTGCATCTAGTATCTCTTGGTACACAGCGTTTTGCTCATCTGTTATCTTGGCTAATAGCTCCCTGTGTTTTTCTCTTCGCTCATCATGGTTGTAGTTTAGCTCGTCACTGATGAAAGTGTTAACATCAGTATCATATGCATAAGCATCTGGACATGGCATACCTTTAAAAACTTCCAATGAGCTTCCGTTGATAAGCAGGAGTAATTCAATCTCCGCCAAAGCTAAGCTCTTAATTTGATCCTCTGATAAATTCAAATCTGAAAGAAAAAAAAAAATGTAGTTCAAACTCTAATAATAAAATGTCTCCAGGAAATATTAAAAATAATTTTGTATTAAATATGATCTTACTGGGATTCTTCTTTTTTCTTCTCTGGTTGTCTAATATATCCTCAGATAGTATTTCCCAAGTAGCATTCCATACGTTTACTGGAGTTGTGACACTCTTCGAAAGCAAAATTATAGAAAACAGCCTTCGTAGACCTTTTCCAGAACTCCAAAGACTTGCCTCTTTAATAGCTTCAATATATTCTTTATCATCGTCCAGCAAACCCAATGCATAACATTCATCTTTGTACGTCTCGTGGATGAAGCCGTTTACTGTTCTTATCTCTTCAAAGCTTGTTGGACCTCTGACTATATTTAGCAAAACCCGTAAATAATAAACTTCACCTAAATCTGGTGGCACATAAGTGATCCTTCCAATAGCAAAACCCCTCTTCCTTGGTTTCCACATTCTTGTTTTTAGATGCCAAACAAAGTGCAATGGGAAGTCTGAATAGGTGAGATTTTTTGCTTCTGGATATATTGCATAGGCCTCCATCCAGGCTATAAACTTGGACTTTCCAACAGAAATTCGGTTTAGTACTTCTTCAACAGGGTCGTCTTCGTTGTAAATAACCTGTTGCTGACCTGGGAGATGAAACGATAGTTTTTCTACTGATGTAGTTCTATAGTGAGTAGGGAAAGCAAGAGTTCTCCAAGAAGCTTCACATGCAGATATGTATCTGAGAAAAAATCAGGCAGTCTAAAATTCAGCTAATGACCATTAAGCATATCTGATAAATCTGATTAGTTCTTGCTATACTTTCGAAAATTTGAGCAGTCAATATATATGCCATCGTACATATCATTACTAACGTAAAATAAAATCGTGATCTACCTAGCAATATTTATATCAGAGAGTCAGTGTCGCCATTATCAAAATACTTTAGATGTCTTTTTGGTGCAAGAAAGAATAAAAGTCTTTCCAAATTGTAAATGAAAATACCTGCAGATGAAGTGTTTCTTTATTTCATCAACAGGATCATCATTGTCATCTCCTCTTCCTACTGATGCATTTAGATAGTCAGGTCCCTTAGTAATATACTTGAAAAGGTACTTGATAGACCGGGTTTGGTTGCACCATTCAACGTTAATATGAGCACGATAACGAAGTGATAGATCCTTATTATATGGAACCACATATCTATTGTCACAGTCAAAACCTTTCTTGTGGACCGATCTTCCATCTTCCCTCCGTTTGTAAATAGGAAATCCAGCATCATCTACTTTAGTGACTGCGCTAAAAGGCTTCGGAAAGAATTTAGAACACTTGCCATCAATCATACATACGTTGCCTTTATTAGCAGGTCCACATGGCCCCTGTATCATAGAATCTGCAACAACTTCATATAAGTAGGGATCCAGATCTTTATCAGGAAGTTCTGCACTTATATACTTGTCAATGCCTTCACCAGTTGGCAACTTTGAATCTGGATGTTGCCAAAGTACCATATGTGCATGTGGAAGGCCTCTTTTCTGAAATTCTATTGTGTACATAGCTGAAACAAAGTAATAATAAATTAGTTTTTTTTGTTTTCTAAAATATCGAAAATTTTATAATTCATAAAAATGGAACAAAACAAAAAATATATTACCTGAGTAACTTTTTCGAAAGTGCCTTTCTCTCCTTTTTTTGTTAGACGGTGTATTATACCATCTAGTTTCATTTTGAAGACCCTGCAACAAATGTCTGGCCTATCTTCTGATTTTAACTTGTGTTTCTGAAGAAACCTTGTAACTTCTGGCCCCTTAGGATTTACAAGTAATTGTAATGAAAATATCCGGATAACCAAAATATTTGCATGTTGCCATGGCATCAAGATAGTGTTGCATCATATATCTTTTACCTCCAGTGAAAGAAGATGGTATAATGATTCGTTTACCTTTTTCTGCTAAATTACAATCGCCTTGATCAGCTGCTTTTTGAATATTGTCGCAGTTTTCAGACCGAAGCTTCTTCTGATTAAAAAACAGATAACACAGTCTATTTGTCTCAATCATTGTGTAGACATCTACCAAGAATTGTTGAAATAATCGTCCTTCCATCATGATAGTAGGAGATTCTCCATCCCATTCTTGTATACGAAAAGCAAAATACTCTCGCATTGTCACAGTTTTCCTTTTTCGACCAGCTGTATCAACAAAACCAATGTCGATTCCTAGTCTGAAACCATCTTCACCGTAAGGAAATAGAAGTGGATATTGCAGTGGCAAATAAGCAGGATGCAGTTCACTAATCCTTTGTAATCTCCCTGATCTACTCTCAATAATAATGTCACGGGTGTTCAAACCAATGTTAAAGTCACCCGGAATTAAACCTGCGACTTCATTTGCAGTTGGGAGGTTATGAGTTCTTCCATCAGCATTTCTGTCACTTGGCAGCCTTAATCTCAATCCTTCAGACTTGCTCATGACATCAAACTTCTCTCTTGCTGATCTAAAGGCTTTAACATGAGGATTGTGAGCATCTAACATTTTTTTTTAGAAGTCCAACGATCGATTAATCCAAACTTGCAGCAGATCCCGTTTTACTGCATAAAACATTTTAGGAAGTTAATATAAAACTATTGTCTTAAGCTTATAAAACAAAGAAGCTATTAGATTATATATATCAAATTATTACCTGTAAGCTTTTATTCTATTCTGTATCTCATTAGCTGTATCGTGCTTATAAAGTTGCAAAAGATCATATTGTAATTTACCTGTAAAACAATGCTGGATCTTTGTCCGGACCAGGCAGAAGATCACCGATCCTATGGTAGTTCTCACCACATAACTGAAATACATAAGGGCCCTTTCCATTGTTTACATAATGGTTAACCTTCCCACCCAATGATGTGAAAGAAAACATCATATTGTATGCTCTTATAAATTCACGGAAGTGTTTGCTTCTCTCATCTCCATTATAAAATAATGCTAGCAATGTGGCTGGTGGAGTTTCAAGGAGTGGAAGCTTAACTTTGCCTTGTTTACAGCACATTGTAAACACAGGTGTTGTTTTTTTGACTCTTTTGTTTATCCGTTCACCAAACCACATGTAGGCTTTACAATGCTGACACATATATAAAGGATCTCCATCATCATAGTAGCCTGATAAAAAGAAAAATCAGCAACAAATATATGTAGATAGGGATCTTAAAAGTATAGTTATAAAAAATAAACTTCAATGCTATATATGATAATTACCATTCTCTGATTCTCCTGGTTTGACAGTTCTAGCTGCATTCCGCTTTGACATTAACCCTTGCAAAGCGATCTGATTTTGTTTCAAACCTTGGTTTTCATGTACTTCATTCTCTTTATTTTGATGAATGTCAATGTTATCATCAACTCTATAATGAGATGAATTATCATTTGTAGTGGACTCCATTTCTGTACAATATTGATAAAGTATTAGCAATTAGACAACTTCCTACTTTTGAAAGTATTATGAGATCAGTTACCTCCTGAATCAGATTCTTCTTCATGTTCAGAATCAGTTGCTATAAACACCAGAAAATCCTCTATATTCGTAGAGTTTAACAAAAGATCTGCTTTATGATAACAAAGCTTAGAAGA
Source organism: Brassica nigra (assembly GCA_016432835.1). NCBI lineage: Eukaryota > Viridiplantae > Streptophyta > Magnoliopsida > Brassicales > Brassicaceae > Brassica > Brassica nigra. The sequence continues at coordinate 36,913,753 of CM028245.1, forward strand.
TAGAAATTTTTGGTATTATTTAAATAGTAAATAATATAATGAAATAATAGTTTACCTTCTTCTTGATTGATTGTTTCTTCAATCCCACTAACATTAACACTTGAATATGAGAAGCTGGTGTTATTTGAATGTGAACCTGCAAATTGGTTTGTAAAAGCTGGCATATGAATATTATTACTGAATTTAAAAATATGTTATACCTGATATCATAATAATATAAAAGTTTTGTATACCTGATGGTGTGTTGTGAAGACTTTTCTTTTTTGCGTTGACAATTTTCTTTCTTTTTTCTCTTACTTTTGTAGAGCTTTGTCCCATATTATTTTTAAACATGGACTGGCAATATGGATGTGCAACAGTATGACTAACAGTAGATGATG